>OZ001648.1:24329933-25580558 GCA_963924145.1 Pyrausta purpuralis | reverse complement strand
AGAATAAGCATATCACATATTACCATCCCTGAGTTGGATGTCATTGACCAAAACTAAATCTGTATACCTATATAAAATCTTATATTTAACAGCATTAAATGTAACTGTATCGTTATATCAGACCCTAATAAACGAGATGCATTTAAATTCATAGTGTGTGCATAGATAAAATAAATTACTATGCATAAAATTAATGACTCGTATCCGCAGTTTATTGGTGACCGTAGTTGATACTAAAATACTGATATAGACTTGTTGACCTCACAGTTCTTAGAAAATACAGTATTCCTAATATATTGGTATCTAAAGTATGAACTCACTTGAATGGAGTTCGTTAATAAACAATAATGTTTTTATTGTGGCCGGCCTTCAGTATCTTTAACGTATCTTTTAAACTAAGAAAAACATCCTTTGAGTAAACTAAAGAAACTATTAACCATTGCCAGAATACAATAAAGTATTTTTATTGCGAAAGTACCTTTTTCCTCACTTGAATACATATAAATATTTAAAGCATCAAGCAAAAACAAATACTAGAATTCACCATTTATTTTCGTAAACATTGCTTTGTAATCTAAATCTTTAGGTTCGTCATTGGCGAATAATAATAAAAAGGCGACTAAGGGTTAACAAAACTTTTTACTTATCACAAGACATTCGCATCGCAAATAAATAAAATTGAATCGCCTTATTAGTTGAAACGATATCAGGCGCACCCTTGACCGAAGGCCGAACCTTGACTCTGTTCCTTCGTACCCGGGTCATTGTTCAGTCCAGTCGACGCTTCCACGAAAAATTGGGTTACGGACTGTGAAGGGTTAAGCATAGACGCTTCTTACACTCTCCAAGTAAAATCGTATCAAATGAAGGCAAGGAGTCGGTATTCTCTTTTAGTCTTCTCCTTTTAAATTTAAAATTATTTGAATCTAAATTTCAACTAACTACAGCGATATTTTTCAATAATTTGCTTCTATTCTTGTTCCCATATTAATAAAGGATTTCAATCGTGTAAAGCGAGTATGCATCCAAATTAGCGTTTTTTCAGAGCAAAGGGATTCCATGTCTTTTGCAAACGTTTAGAGGAATTTATACGTTTGATTGGGTAATTATATTAGTCCTTTTAATACCATGGTAAGGGTACTGTGTGGCCGTAGTGCGAGTCGAAGTGAGACTTACTCGATCAAACGCATCAAGCGCGTTAACGTGAATTTATATGGGATTGAAGCAGCGCCGTCTAGTGGCTAACGGGTATCCCATGTAAATTCACATTTTTTCATTTACGTAGAAGAACTAAGGTAACGGACATAGCCTTGAGAATCAGTAAGCTCAAGTGGCAATGGGCAGGGCACATAGCGCGAAGAACTGATGACCGTTGGGGCAGGAAAGTTCTGGATTGGAGACCCTTCGACCATATACGCAGCGTGGGACGTCCACCAACAAGATGGACAGACGACCTTAAAAAGATTGCAAGATCAAACTGGATGCAGACCGCTAGTGATCGGTCGCTGTGGAAAGCCGTGGGGCAGGCCTATGTTCAGCAGTGGACGTCCTTTGGCTGTAATGATGATGATGAGTTATAATAAAAAAATAAATATTTGACAACATCACATACATTGCTCAGATCCCAAGCTAAGTGGCTGCACTTCTGTTATGGAAATCGGAAACAACGGTGGTACCACAACACCCAGATCCGAGACAATATAGAAAAGATCGTTTTCTACATTGACCCGGCCGAGAATCGAACCCGGAACTTCACGAGATGGCAACGATTGAAACCAGCGTGCTAGCCACTCGACCAAGGAGATCGTCATAAATATTCCATTAAAAGAGCTAAACCACTATTTAAGAACAGTTTGCCTGTAGATTCTCATATTACAAAGGGAATCTAGGGACAAATTTTAAAAATATTTTTGAAACTCAATATCCGTGACTAAACCCCGAGATCATTCAGGTGTTTACACCCTTTGTGTAAAGGTCACGTCTCACGTATATAACAAAATAACGTAAAAACTAGTAAAGTACAGTAGCTGTTTAACACAGAGGGTTCCGTCGTATGAAGAACAAGATTTTGTTTCAGAAGTATTAACACATGTTAGGAAAATTACGTGAAATTATGAAATAACGTTACTTCGTACTTTCGTTTTTAATTTATCAAATTGGTAAAAAAAATATATGAGACTTTATCAAATATTGAACTTGTCAACTTCACCTAATCTTTTGGTCATTCAGTTGAATTCTATAAATTATTTTGCTTTATTTCTTTCCAAAAAAGTGTCCAATCATCTACCTCGAAATTTACCTTCAAAAAGGCATTGCGAACACTATATAGAGACGAACTCACTGACCCGTCTCATTGACATTAATTTATCTATGTGTACCATATTATGTATATTTAAATGATGTGTATGTTTATATAATAAATATATTATTTAATTATTTTTATATTATCGTATATAAGTAATAGGCAGTATGTATGTTTATCATCGTATTATAGTTATCTCTATCGCAATTCTCCTTTCTTTTATTGCCTCTATAACTTTACTTGCACCGCCTGTATATATAAGTTTCTCTATCCTGACCTATGGTTGACTGGTAGAGAATGCTTTTGGCATTAAGTCCACCATATGTACCTACAATTTAATGTTGTGTGCATGAAGTTTTTAAATAAATAAATAAATTTCTTCTAAGCGACGCCGGCGCAGGCACCCAACCACACGAACCGTAACCGCTTGTGTATTAGTTCAGACAAATCCAGGATGCACCGACCGCGGCCCGCCCTCCAACGCCAACGTGCAAAATACCTTGACGCGTTTCGCCACTACACGTGGCATCCTCAGGAGATGTTGTCGCCTCGGCAGAGCACAGACGACTTATTAATTAAAAAATGTATAAAAATCAACTTAATAATGGATTTCCGCAATGTAACGCCTGATTCTATGAATTATCTTAGTCGATTGTTTTCATCATCCATCATACTAGTCTAACATAGAGATCCTAAACTTATAATAAACTTTTTAAATGTATCTTGTTGAACCCTAATGACGTAAAAATATCATAGCACAATTACCGTTAACCCGTAAACGCTTTGAGGCCGAAACCTCTCGGCCGAACGGTCCAGCCTAATGGGCCGAACGCGTAATGCTCGTCTCGGTGCGCGAATGGGTTAAATACAGATTAGATTGAGCGTACTTACCTAGTTTGTCGGCTTAGTGACTCGCGTTCCGATTGGGAAGCTGTTAGCTTTTTAGTCAGAGGATGCAAACAGACTCTGAGGGCCTATTTTGTGATTATATGGCTATTACCAACTTCAAAAAACTTCAAATGTATGTGATATCAAATCGTATTTGAGTATGGTGATTTATTAAAGCTTCTAAACACGTGTGCTAAATTTGTATGTTTTTCCAAGGATTTCTCGAAAACGAGAAGCCATGGCAACGTAATTCTTTTTTAATTGAACCAGGTATATCTCAAATGAGGGTACAGTGTAAGTTTTATTAAAATTGGATCTTTAGTTTTTAAAATATAAAATAATGAATAAAAATCATGAAATAAAAAAAAATAAAAAAATAAACCACCTTCAAAAATTTTACTAAAAAGTTCTTCAATAGAAAGCAAATACGTTATTTTGAGCTTTTTAGGCAATTTGAGTCCTCTCTTTTGGATGAAGTAAGAGTAAGTAAGTAATAGTTAAGTTGAGATAAAACGTTTAATATCGGATTTGAATTAAGCGCAAGCCCTAGTCTCCTACGAGCCTTTGGCGAAAGGCTCCCAAAAACAAAAAACATAAAACAGTAAGATTATATATTATCCTATATATTATATTATATAATATACGCTTTATAACAAGTCGTGAATATTCTGAGTACTATGCAACACGCAAGATATCCATATCTTTCGGCCTGGCTGGCGTAAAGGAAAAAAAAGCATCATTATTTTATTATACACTTAGGCGTATTTCTTTGGCGCAACTGAGTTAGGAACATCGAAAATAATATCTACTACTAAATAATGGGGACTACGGTCCGTTGTTCACCGTCTTAGTTTATTCATATGTATTTAAGTCCAATCTAAATCTTAAATATCGCGGTTCAGGTTCCATATTTCGACTATAGCGCCATTCAGCCGCGTCGAGCCAAGTCAGCACGTTGCAATGATATGTAGAGACAGCGATCGTCGATAGACAGCGACAGCGTCGATAAAAGATGTCGCTAAATTTATTTCTCGTTCTCTAGAGGAGAAGAATAGGAGTCCAATATCCAGATGGTTCTTATATTTTTAAAGACTTTATTACGTTACTAGTTGTGTACAAAGGTGGTTTTACAGAGTAGGAGCAATTGCGGCATTTACGTAGAGTGCTCGCTAAGAAATTTATTGGTTAGGTGACCTGTAAGTGCTTCTGGCAATCGAGCGGAAAGAAAAACCTTAATGTCCACAGTGGAAGGCTTCAAAGGGGCATTAACTCGTTTAGTGCTGAGCACTCGGGACCGAGTGTTTACGGCGACGACTTTTTCTAATTCATTCGTATTTTAAGAGTAGCACTTGGACCCGAGTGCTTGGCCACCAGCGAGCTATGTGCCGACAACCGCCATGGTGTAGTGGCACGCTGAGTTTCAAGGCGTCGCCGCTCCATGGTCCCGGGTTCGATTCCCGGTCGGGTCAATGTTGAAATCATAATTTTATATATTGTACTTGGTGTGGGAGTTGTGGTACCACCGTTGTGTTTGATTTCCATAACATAAGTGCACTGGTGACTTTTTTTGGAATTAGAACAATGTATGTGATTGGTGTACAAATAGTTAAGATAAATGTGATTTTAATTAGATAAGAGTAGAGCCAGAAAATTTGCTTGGAATCGAAATTGATCCAATTGAAAATTCGAATCTGAGCACCTTATTAATATTGCCTACCATACTAGGTCATGTCAAAACTAATCAAGCGCGTAGGCGCAGATACCTTCAAGACGTGTATACCTTCAAGACTGTCTGTCGTTGTTCAAAGACGTCTACGAAAGATTTACTTATCATACCAAGACTAATTTCAATCATGCCGAACTCAAAAGCTTACATCAAACGCAAAATTGTCTTATACGAAAAGAGGTTAATCTGCGTAAGATTTTAATATTTGACGGTGGATCGTCTGTCACTTCCATAAAAGGAATCAGACCAACGTATGAGGCTGCATTCACCCACTTACCTACATTATTACAGGGCGAACGAGGTTTAAAAGTCAGGAATTGATAACGGCTGTCATTTGTACAGTTATATTTTACTATTGTGACCTTTTTTTAAAAAACGGTTACAGCGAAAGGGTGTAATCAATTTCATGCATGGTGCACGTAAAAAACAAATAAAAACAAAATAAACTGTTTCTTATCTGTATGGTAAATGATAACATTGATAACTGAATCACAAAGATTACTATTGGTAAATCTGTCTTAAATACGTGCCTGGACTTACGCTTTCTATTATCCTTATTTTACTCGTAGTGTGAAAGGTTAAACCTTAGTTGAGTAAAAAAGTAGTATTTATTCTAAATAATAATGCTGCAAACATCACTTCTACTTATGTAGTAGGTAGGTTATTACTTTAATTGGGTTAGCAATATTTCATTTCACCTAATTACTTGAGCAAATAGCACTGATACAACGGTTGTAATTTATCACATGCTGTAACTAGGGAAACATTTGAATTGTATAATTGCAAAGGAAACGAAATTGTGCGGCCGAGAGCGTTTCATACTAGGTCACTTACAAGAGGTTAATATTTAATAACCTGAATTTGCTTTAAGACCTTAAAACGTCAAAAACCGGCTAAGAGCGAGTCGAACTCGCGCAGCGAGGGTTTCGTGCCAAATTTATCGAACGATGAGTCTACTTACTGCCACTTAGCTAAAATGTCACAATATTTTGTTAACAGTAAAAATAACTTTGTTTTCTATCGTGTTTGTATGAAGGACAAAGTTATATTTGCGGTTGATGAAAATGTGCTATATCTCAAAATCTACCGGTTCGATTTCGTTCAAATCATTTTTCTTGAAATTATTTGATAAGCATTTTTTCAATATTTTCACTTCGTTCAAAAGGGACGCCGATTTATCACTTTGGAAGCGGCTTTCTTCCTTTCTCTTGAGGTTTTAGAAACCTCAATGTCATTTTAAGAGACCTATCTGTGGACATCCTACACGCATAGGTTTAACGAAAAATGTGTCTCTTTGATTTAGTTCCATGTATAAGAACCCACCTCAAACTTTTTTTATGGGAACCGTGAAGCGATTAACAGAATACATTTACCTACCAAGTTTCAACTGTGTAATGCTAATAGTTTCAGAATAAAGTGGCTGTGACAAGACATACGGACGGACAGGCAGATTTGACGAAATTATAACTATAAGGGTTCCATTTTTTGCCATTTGGAACCCTAAAAAGCATACAATTTTAGAGTTGACTGTCTGATTGTCTACACCGTTTCTCATCAACTTCCTCCCATCATCCATTCGTTACCGTGGTATGTTTTCCCTTACCTTCGTGGTTTAGTGACTAAGCACACTGAGTTTCAAGGCGTTGCCGCTCCGAGATCCCGAGGGTTCGATTCCTGGACAGATCAATGCTGAAATCATATTTTTCTATATTGTCTCGGGTCTGGGTCTTGTGATACCACCGCTTTGTCTGTTTTTCATAACACAAGTACATTAGCTACTTACTTTGGGATCTGAGAAACGTATGCGTTTGATGTGTAAGATTTATTTATTTTAATAAGACGTAAATACATGAAACTGATACCTATATATTTCTAAAAGTTAGCTGAGTAAATGTCAAAGGGTTAATACAACCTCTTTCATCCTTTAAAACTGTTTTCACATTTTATAAAAATAGCAAGAACCGTTCAAACAGAATATCAAAGGAAATGTAATCTAATATTTGTTAGTTCTTGCGAGGTTGATTTTAAATGAAATTGCAAAGTGGAAGTAATACCTAAATATATAACATATACGTCTGAAAGAATATCTTTTAAAAACTGTGAACGATGAATATAGTACCAGCAATTTATATATTGGCTTACAGTACTTTAGAATCATCTCTAGTGTTGTAGGTCACTCTTTGTGTCATTCGTTAAAAGAAAAAAAAATAACCGACTTCAAAAAAGGAGGAGGCTATCAATTCGTATGTTTTTTTTGTTTGTGATATCAGGCAACAACACTTCATATTACAGTCTGCAAATCGACTTCAAAGCCAAAATGCACTAAAAAGTCTCAAATAAACTCTTGACCATTTAAAGGAAAATAATCCATTTTATACAATTTCTTTTCGGAGTCGCTGCTCTGATAGTCTATGCTTGAGATAGTCAAAGTGATGGTACCGGCTCGAAAAATAAAGTAATCGCCTAAAATGGATTGCTTTCCTTTAAAGGGCAAGAGTTTATTTGAGACTTTTTAGTGCATTTTATTTTGAAGCCGGTTTTTACTTTGTTTTAACTTTCTTTATTTAAATGATTACAGGAGGGGAGTTTGTTTGCACCACACAAATATTTTCTTTAAGAAGCTACAAATAACCTATCATAAGTTCTGTCAATATAATCCCTGAACTCCTTAGCGTTAAGGACTTCTACCATCAGCTCAACTCCTCATAAAGTTGACTATCAGACGCAACAACACGTTCAACAAAAATTCAGGGTTTACCTTAAATGCACCAAGATCCAATCATCAGATCCCGACTTGGCAACAAAGGGACCAACTAGAAGGTGTAACCGCTAGGTAGGCAAAAACTATATCAAATCGGTCCACAAATGACTGTGATATGAAGTAACACATCGACAAAAAAGAGAAAAAAAAAACATACAGTCGAATTGATAACCGCCTCCTGTTTTGAAGTCGGTTAAAAATTAATTTATAATTACAGTGGATTTATAATAAAATTCAAAATTGGTTACAGTAAAGTAAATATTAGTAAATCCATGTTTTGATTTATTCATCTCAGTAAACATGTACTGGTGGCACATGAACGATATACGGTAATTTTGAGTGCTGGAATCTACTGAGTTATTGGGTATAATTGGCTTGAATTACTTATATTTATTTATATTATTTTAGGTCCTAAATGAAATTACTACAGTGAAATTTAAACTTTACTTCATATTTAAAAAACAACGTAAATTTGGTTGAATTTCGTACTTAAATAACAGAAAAAAATGGGTATTGGAGCATTGTTTTTGTGATTTCTGGCCTAGACACCAGATGTGAAGAAGGTTTTCCTTCTTATGCGTCATAGGACATCATTTGGTGCCATTCACCTTATGCACACATGAAGTTCAAATTGTCCGCTCACTAAGGCCTAACACACATTAACAACTACCTATGTAAACAAAATGCGCAGGCGCAGGAAATGGTATGATTGATTACTCATTCATTACAAATAAATCGTTTTTAATTTTAATTTGCTCCCAGCCTGCTATGGACGTAACACTGTCTAGGTAACACACAAAAAATGTTTTTTTGTGGATAATATCCATTTGTTATTTTCCTCATAACAGCAAAAGGGAGACATTCACATGTCACAATTCGCCGTAAGATATGCGACAGTATTTAACGCTCAATAATAAAGAATAATATCTGACTAACGGCATATTTTTAATTACCATACAAGTTCTGTTATGCGTTATCTGGCCAATACTTTTTTTTATATTTATTTATTACCAAAAGAACACAATTTTTTCACAACAACATATCTGCCAAACTGCTTAGCAGTTTGTCGGCAGTAGTTCTCGTCTGCAACTGGCCTGCTCAACATCCACCAATAATGGGGTATGGTAAACAGTTCACAAAAACCATTAGAAGTGTATATATACAATATACATCTTTAAATGAAGGTTTCAAATGTACATTATTGTAAATAGGTATAGGACTTTGATGTAATACGAAATGACGTTACATTTTTTAATTATTTGTTGATTAAACCAGGTCCTTTAGTCTTGGGAAACTGGTTTTCTTATAAACCTTTCATTATTACTTTGTATTAAGGATTTGCTGGGAACATACTTAATGCACCTTTTTTACTATCAGTAACACCTACTTTGTTGTCCTCAGATATCCTTCCAATAATTTCCCAGCTGATATAGTTTTTCAACCACAATATGTGCGTTGTACCTAATGAATGCAATTTGCCGCGGCCTACACCAGCGGTGCAGTGTAATGACATTTTAATATATTAGCTAAGGTCGGGAGCCCGGCGTGATGCAAGGAATGTTGCATGCAACCAGCCAAACAGGACATTGCAAGTTTCAGCTGATAAATATACTGTGTGATTATTATAGTGCAACTTAGATGAAAAACATAGCTGGTGGAAAGAGGAGGGCTTTGCAGTGATTGGTAAAGGTAATAATCTAAAACTATACTTGGCTCGTTATAATTTAATAAGAAACTTAGCACATTCTTCAGAGAAACATCTACAAATATACACACACGTTATAAAACAGGAGGGAATTGAAAAATATTTAACATAAATTAGAATTGTTGATACCTTTTTGCCTAATAAGGACCCTGATGATGATGATAGTAACTGAAAGTATCAGTGGAAGCTGTCATTATCATCATCATCCTTATTATGAGTTGTCTATCTTGTCAGTTGTCTTCCTACGCCGCGTTTTTCGTCGAAGGGTCTCCAATCTAGAACTATCTGGTAAGTTTTTGTATGGGAAATAAATAAAAAATCTTCAAAAACCTATCATGTATGTCATTGTTTAAAAAATCGCCTTAAGGCGGTTCTGAAAATACACCACATTATTACAATTCAACCATTTTTATAAAAATTAAAAAATAAACATACTACGTTTAGGCTCCTCATGTCCTGATACGACATGGCTGAAGTCCTTTGTGTACAATATACTACAAATTTTACGTAATATCCTCATTTCTGACCCCAATTAAGGAAATTTCAATATAATGTTTTTTTTTAATGAGGCTACACCGTCCACTATATGATGAAGCCGTGTTTGATAGCATTTAATTTTGACAGTAGAGTTTCAGTAGGAAGCTTCAAATATCTGACGTATAAACTTTTATAGTCAATTCTATTCGCTGAATGAAATTGATACTGCTATTGTGAAATAACTCAGGGAAGAGATTGATAACATAAATTCAAGGAAGCAGAGGTGACGTATGCTTGTTAGTGTTGTACTGAGAATGTGTAAAGTTCGCTATAGAAAGCCAAACAATTAGTGGGAAAACCGTTTATAAAACTATCTCTTCTGACAACTAAGTTCACACTTTGTGGAGTTTTGTCAGAATTCAACTCTTGGTTGCAAATATGAAGCAAGGAATGTTAAAATAACGTAAAATGATCAGAAAATCAAAAGAAAGGTAGAGTTTCTTAGTTTTCACACAGCTGTTTGACGGTTTGTTATTCCTTAACAGATCAAGATAAATATAGAGCAGTTATGAACTTATCTATTCCTAAATTTCAATTTAATCTTTTTAATATTCTTACTGATTCGATAAAGGAGAATTTGAGACTGGCGGCTAAGGGCCGGTGTCTTGATCGATAGTTCACTCAACTATTGGTATAAAAATAATTCGCGGTTAAATATTTATGATAGGACTGTGCATGTTACGGACACTGGATTCCCTAATTAAATGTCAGAATGGTTATTTTAATGTCTATTATTATTTAATGGTTAAAGTATTTTGTTCCAAGCATACAATAGTAATTATTTTACTAACTGTAATCACTTTTCCCTATTGATTGAGTTAAAAATCACGAACCCTAAGATATTTCCACTTGTAAAAAAAATTGAGATAATTACACCATATATGGATGTATTAAAAAAATGCTGTATGTGTTTTGATATAATTATTAGTTTTATTTTTCTAGCTAAGATAGTGGATATCAACAGGTGTGATCGGATCCTCAAATAAACATTGATTCCACATTGCCACGTGTTGCCACGCCGTAAGTGCAGCACTCACTCTACCGGTCGTCTGTTTATAATCTGTGTTTGATCGGCTCTTGCCGCATTACCGAGTAAATAAACTGGGATGCGTTACGAAATAAGGAGGGTCAGTAAATCCACTTACGTTAACAAGGTACGAGATGTCTTCTGCTGAGGGTAGTCTTGCCTTAATTCCTTGGATGACTGGGTAAAAGTAAAATATTTTAATTATTTTTGGTACATGTAAAAAAATATTATATTTATTTAAAGCCTAATTCTTTGGCCCATATGGTGACAAAAAAATATTTTTAATTAATAAATTTAAAGTTTTCCACCACAAATTAATGATTGATCACCAATAAAAAGTTTAAAATTATACGCCGTATTTTTTAGGAACTTAATTACTGATTATTTTTAAACACAACCTTGTAAAAGCTACTTTATCACCAGAAAAATATAAGTCTTCGCAGCGTAGGCCCATATTTAGCTACTATTAAATTACTCGTTACAGCGTGCAGGCATCAAGGGTCTCACAGCAAAATGTATGCAGATGAACATGGTTGTAATCACATCAGAGCCACCACGCGAGAGTCTGTTATACTGAAATATAACTTTTATTACCTTTTTATTCAACAAAGCTAAAAATAAGGTTTCATCCAGGCAACTAAATAAATTCTAGCTTGATTCATTAAAAGTATTTTTTGCTTGTAAGGTGCTCGTAGCGCAGTGGTAGCAGCGCTTTGGTAGTGATACCGATATGAAACAACCTGGCTACGGTGCGTTCGTGTTTGGATGGGTGACCATTCCGACCATATAAGTTACGTATATCACGAGCATCTCGGTGCTTCGGTAGGCAAGTTAAGCCGTTGGTCCCGGCTAATAACGGTTGATATTAGTCGTTTAGCCTTATGGGCGGCTTGATAACATCTGACAGTTGGTCACTTGCGTTGCAAACACTCCTCCACCAATCCGCACTGAGCCCGCGTGGTGGAGTATGGCTCGAACAACCTCATAGTTGAGGTAAGGCCTTTGCCCAGCAGTGGGACGTTACAGGCTAACTTTACTTTACTTTTTTTATGATTTTTTAGGTAGAAACATATTTGGGCCTACTGCTCCCCTACTTCGTCCTATTAGGTAGATAAACAGGATCTAGAGGATGCAAGTTCCTCAAAGCCTATAACCATTTGCCCGGTGCAAATACACTAACTATTGAACCTCACCTGCAGTGCCAATGCGGCATAACATATAGCTTAACTTCACCTATCTGGCCACGGCAGTTTAATTTAACTCAGCATTGAGTATGGGTAACTGTGGCGATTAAATTAGTATTTTGTTAACAACATCACATGGTCTGCCGTCTTTAAATCTCATTTCGCCATTCGCATTGAATATTGTTTCCTGGATTATGCAGGCACTGCGGAGCAGCTAAAGCTTTTAAGGTTTGCCCCATTCTAAACTATCATTCGCACTTCATACTATGACCGTGCCATGACCGGGATAGGAATGTGTCAGGCAACACCTTGCCCGCTGAACCCGTATATGTCACCGTAATATTGTAAAAACCGCGTTAACCGTTAGATTATAATTTGTCAATTTATTGTGTACGTACTAAACTTCAAACATTATAACGTAAACTAAAATAAAAACCCCAAGCCGTGTTCGACTACACGGTGGCCAGTCACAACGACAAACCGACTGCGCGGGACATATTATAGTGCACAAGTGTGTGCGCAAACACAGGTGCACTCTCTATTGCTCTCACTCTCATAGCCCGATGGGACAGCAAGCTGACACGACCGGAGGGAGATCAAACGTAGGACCAACGGCTTTACGTGCTTTCCGAGGCACGGGAGTGAAACACCGCCATCTTCTAAACTACGAGCTACCCTCAGAACTTCTGAACAGAAAAACACAGCTACATATTTTTGGCCCGACCCGGGGATCGAACCCGGGACCTCTGGTGCAGCCGTCGCTTTAAAGTGCGATCCTCTAACCGCTGCGCCACCGAGGCAGTAAGGTGGTAGGTGAAGGATATTATCGGCGGGACTATTATCAATGCACACACTAAGTTACGGCGACGCCTTTATAACGGTCATCATACGTGGTTACAACCCGTGTGCTCACCGGTCTAGCAAAGTTGCGCGTCACGTTCCTAGCACGGTCAGGAGGTCTATTTTTGAATCACTCGCGTCAAGATTGCGTGTGATATTCATTGAGTAAAGTCCAATTTTGGAATGAAAATTAGTTGAAATGATTTGAAAAAAGATAGCTCAATTTTGTGAGTACTCACATCTATATTTCGCGAGATATTTGTTGTATTTTTATTTATTTTAGATCGAAAATAACACGCCATATCCAAGCGAGTCATAAATAAGGGCACAGGTATGCTACGAGAGCAAAGAGCTTTAAGCACTCTCTCTTTAATATTGTTACACATAGTATAAATAGAATACATTATCTTTCACAGACACAAAGTGAGTAAAGTTCACTGGATATTTTATCACTAATGTCATTGGCAAAAATAGTTCATTATAACAAAGAGATAAAGTGACTTTCTGTTATAAACTTGTTTATAAAACATCAAAGGTATTTATTTCAACGATGCGATGAACTGTGATATGACTACATTATCTTTATACTTGGCTAATGTTTCAGACATAATGGTAATCTTGCATGAAACAAGCTTTAATATTAGAGCGATATACCTATATATTTTATCTACTAACAAATATTTATCTGCGCTTTTGGTCTTTCATATAGAACTTTTCTGCACTAACAGCCATGAATTCTTTGCGCTATGTGCCCATTATTTTAATATCAATAATAAATTTAAGTGCACTGTTGAGATAGCTTGGCATAAGTAGCTAGCACTAACGTCTAGGAAACAATGATGTATAAACGGATTTTCAATATGTAATACGTGTTTAAACTTCTATCAAAATCCTAACCAGTTTTATAGATAGTCAGTACCTTTTTAACCGTACCAGTCAAGGCGTTCTAAGCCAGAGAAATTACTGAATTATATTGTTTTGATTTAAATTCATTTTTGTGTTGAATTTCGAGGCATCCGCAAGATGAAGACATTTTTTTAAAATAAAATCAAAATGTACCAATTGGCGGGTTTTCTGCGATATCATTGCCCGCGAGTTGACAAATGACTAATAAAGTGCGTTCTTCTTAGAAAGCAATATTGTCAAAAAATCATTACATTTATAATAGTGCCAGTGACAACTAGTGAAAATAAATTTACCATCTAATTAAAACAGGTCTCAGTGTTTTACGATTAGAGTTTTGTATTTATCTTATTTAAAAATGAATCATTTTGTTAAAAAGTAATGCCAAGATTGTTATTCGACTACCAAAAAAAATACGGACTTTACAAAGTTTGGAATTTTCTTCCTTGTTTTTCTATGTAATGTAGGTAACATAAGCCTTACATTTTATTGTAAACGAATAAGTGCATTAGTGAATATAAGACCGTATGCAAAATAAATACTTGTCGTCAAAGATCCATGACGCAACGGATTACAAGAACTCAAATAAGGGAATGTATGAAAGCATACCCAAAAAACATTGTTTGTGATTCGTTAATACCCAAAATAATTTGATGTTAGGTATTAAAAACATAGTAAAGCACGAAACTAACAACAATCGAATAGTAATTAAGTATCTTAGCAAAAGCTCTTCTCTAAATTAATACGAGTAAACGCACCCTGGATGACTAAGTGTACATGGTTTCAAATGTCCTCTATAATTTTATACATTTAAAACAATAAATAATGATGACAAGAGAAATAAGTATTTTTTCATTAACACTTAATATTTAAATAGGGGACCTCAATATTACTTCACTTCTATTTCATAATCTACGTCAATGCACGCTCTGAGATACGAACGTGGCGAAACACCGGCGCGACGTGACAAGGCACACGATGAGACTTAACATTTTCAATCTACATAGCTTTAGTCCCGTTTGTCCGCACAAACGCGGAATTGTGGTGCCCTTAGTGATTCGATGCAGCCACGCAGTACTTCTGACGGAACGTGACGACTGACGTGGGCAGGAATGCATTAAGTATTGTCCTTTATTGGGATGTCTCGTGTGCGTATGACGCTTTAACATAGAATGTAAACAGTTTGGAGTTTAAGTAAACTGGACGCAACAAAGCGTAACTAAAATAATAAAAATTGGAAAAAAACGATAACGTTGCTGGTTAGTTGCTTTTTGAAATAACACAATGATTTATGAATTTTATGATTCATAAATTACTTATACAAAAAAAACTACTTCAAAACCGAAATGCACTAAAAAGTATTGACTCTTTAAAGGAAAGGAATCCGCTATTGAGCGCACCATTTCTTTTCGGAGTCGGTGCCATTGCTTTGACCATCGCAAGCATTATTTATCAGGCCACCAGACTCCAAAAAGAAATTGTTCGCCTAAAATGGATTCTTTAACTTTAAAGGGTCAAGGTACAACCTCTAGATTGGCGTTTTTTTTTAAATCGGTCTACAAATGAAAGACAAAAAAATACAGTCGCTAACTTCCTCCTTTTTTGAAGTCGGTTAAAAAGACCACAACTTCATAAATTATTGATGCATTAATTAGTAAGTAAGGCATCGAATTCAGATTTCTTACTGTTGATGGATTCTTTTCGCAAAAAAATATCACATCCCCTTTTCATAAAACCTTTCAAATGAAAACGAAAGCATCTGTAAAATACTGCAAAGACCCAAACGTGTGGCAACCCTCGCAATGACTCAATGCACTCCAGACGTCCGTGGCGCAGCGGTGTGACGCAGCGAGGGGCAGCTCTCCCGTCACGCAGATACCGAAAAAGGTGTTATGACTGCACGGTTGAAGACCAACTCGGTATGCGTGACGGTCGTGCCGAAATGGCACGACGATGACGTGACGATTGATCGGGTTGAAAGAAGTTGATAATAAACGGCCATCATATTTGATAAACATTTGTTCCTTTAAGGGCTGATTTTTCAATAGTCAGATAAGAAATATTCGTCGAATAAAATACAATGTGGCTTATTTGAAAACGTCACCCAATTGTCACAAATCATACGTAACTGTCATTTTTTAAATCTGTCGCTTTATAATTTATCAGTCTGATAAGTTTTATCTGACCATTGAAAAATCGGCCCTAAATAGTTTTTAGTCCAGATTTACAAATATTTGAAAATAGATCATTTTTTTAATAATTTGTACCGTTACTATTTTTGGATAAGCGTTCGAAATCATTAAATAAATAAATAAATATATTGGACACCATTCACATACATTGATCCCAAAGTAAGTAGATGTCTTGTCTTATAGAAATAAGACTCAACGGTGGTACCACCACACCCAGACCCGGGACAATATAGAAAATTTTGATTTCTATATTAACCCGACCGGGAATCGGGCCCGGGACCTCGCAGCGACGACGTTTAAAACCCAGCGTGCCTAACCACTGCACCACTAAGTTAACCAAATATAATTTTATTTATCTCTAAGTTGTGCTATTCCTTGTTAGTCGCTTGTCTTTTTTGAGTCTTTGAAATTCTTCCAATCTTAAACTTTTTAGTAGTTTAATTAAACTAACCTTCAAAAAAAATCTTCATTATGTTTGCATTTTACTTTCATTTTAAAACTTTAGAGCAAACTTTAGTTCTTACAGTAAATATATAATGCCAAAAGATGTTTACTTAGTCAAGCCGAAAATAAGTAACCTTCTTTTGGCATCTATTATTGGAGTTTTTGTTTTAAATTAAATAGGATTGAAAGTTTAATCTTAATCATGCAAAGGACAGCTATTGTCAAATATTATGTATTAAAAACAACGCAAAATTAATTGAAAAGTTTCTCACTCTACCACATTTTTCTGCCACAAAGTGTATGTAAACATGTAGGCCAATACAATACCAAGATAAAATAACTAGTTCCTTCTGTAACCGATAAGAACCTACTCGTAAGCTACATTAAGTGGTCAGTAATCGAGCGTGTTACGATTTCACAAGGTTGACGTTTCGTTCGCCGCAAACCACAAAAGACCGTCATGAAATAGTTGAACATCGATTACTTTTATCGCAAATAACCTACCTTCGTTGCTTTTGGACGCATTTGAAGCTAAGTTTATTTAGTATTTTCTCATTTTCGTACCACCTCGAACATATCAATTTTAACCAGTCTCATAATAGGACCTGTATGATTTGATTGAAGAAGATTTCATGCACACGTCGCCATAAATATTTCATGTTGTGCACTAATTTAGATAATGTAATGCAAACATAGATTTGAAACGAAAGCTTTCACTGAACAATGTTTTGGCTGAACACATATTGCTTGCACAACAAATTATTTGCGTGTCAATATTGTAATATTATGATAATTTATTGTTTCGTTATCAATAGATAATTCAAACTCGAACGTATGCATTAACGGCTCCCAGTAGGTTTGTTCTACCGCAGTACGAACGCCGTGCTGCAGTGCAAGTAATGCATTGCAGATGCTCCAAACTGAATTGGGCTCGTGTAGTGTATGTACTGCGACGCTTTAATACTTTAATATAAATTTACTTGCATGACAGGAACAAGCTCCATTGAAACAAAAGACAACGCAGCATTCGATTTTGGAAGTAAAGTGCCGTTATCGTTGTAAAGTCCGTTTTTATTTGCTTGTCGAATATTGTAAACAAATTTGAACTAAATGGTTTATTTTAAAATAAGATAAACTCAAAATTTATAACCTTAACTAGTAATTGACCGTTTAGAACTCAGATCTTTTTAAATCAGAAAGCTTATTATTATTTTATACTGATATTATTTAGAGAGTTATGAAAAGATCTATGGATGGACAGCACTTGTGAGGATATTTATGGTCACGAACGAATAAAATCCTTCAATATACAAATCATCAAAAAAGTTTACACTTATTAAGAGTTCATTGTGACTTAATTAGAAACACAAGCGACACCTCAATGATACGAATAACTTATTGCCCCACTGAACCGAGAACAAAGGTTAGCACGGACGATCGTTAAGATTTCACTTGGTAGGTTTATCATACAAAGGTTTTTCAGGCTTTCATCATCATCATCATTCTCAGACAAAGGACGTCCACTGCTGAACATAGGCCTCCCCCACGGTTTTCCACAGCGACTGATCACTAGCGGTCTGCATCCAGTTTGATCCCGCGATCTTTATAAGATCGTCTGTCCATCTTGTCGGTGGACGTCCTACGCTGCGTCTTTGGTCGAAGGGTCTCCAATCTAGAACTTTCCTGCCCCAACGGCCATCAGTTCTTCGCGCTATGTGTCCTGCCCATTGCCACTTGAGCTTACTGATTCTCAAGGCTATGTCCGTTACCTTAGTTCTTCTACGTTTCAGGCTTTGTTAAAAACTAATGAAAAATCATATTTTTTCTTTTATCAAGGCTCTCGGATTTTTTTATTCATAATGCATCTATGATTCATGTTACGAACGGCAAAGTATTAATCGGGATCAAAGGCTTAACGTGGTTTTTCAAAGCACGGACATTATTTTTTATTACGTAAAATGACGTTTTAATATGATCCAATATTTTTTATTGATTGCTTTCAATATAAAATATTGCTTTTGTAAAGGCACAAATTTTATCCACTAACGTTTTCCGCGTATCTCAAAATGGCCGGCACTGCGTTGAAAGTCAAAGTAACTTTTTATCGCACTTTTTTAAATCTACTCTATAGTTCTGAAAATAGTTTTCCAATTCTATTTAATTTTTGAGGAAAGGGATCGCTTGAATATAACAGTTAGTGATAATTTTTTGTATTCCTTGGCTACACTTGGATAAAGTTTACAACCGGTACATATTTGTGTGTGGTTCCCAATCCCATTTACTGTGCCATCTGTTTGTAGCTAACAGTACCGAGGCAAAGTTTTGTCTATTTCCGATTTGTTCAGTAACGAAGTGAAGCTTCACAACTTTTAAATACTTGATGAACCACAGTGATACTTGGGGTTCTGTAGATTTCAGTGGTGATTAATTAATACCTAATTTATTATCCGACTAGAGTCGATTTTACCAACGTTAGATAAGGAATATTCGTCAAATACAACACAATATGTCTAATTTAATAATGTCATTTGTTTGTCAGCAATCATTTATGTAAATGACATTTTAAAATCGGTCATTTTATACTTATCCAGTCGGATAAGTCTTATCTGACGTTGGTTAAATCGACATTAAAAGACAAGTTCTCAGGATGTCTTGGAAATAAACATCATATTAGAGGCAGCTAAGACTTAAAAATGTAACTAAAATAATTGTATTGAAAAATGTTCGTCATATCATCACTTCCACAGGACGTAAATTTGATGCGATTAAATGCTCACTCAAAGTTTTGCTTCTTTCGTCAACTTAGAAACTTTTTTTACGGATCCAATTGAAGTCAAGTTTAAAAAAATCCTTCTTGTAGAATCCTGGGGGGCAATCTTCGTGCAATTCTAATACGAAGAAGTTCACCGATTGAATTTTATTAGCAAAATTGATTGTAATTTCTTAGAGTCACGATTTCTATGCATTTAGATTTTGTTCGTGCGACAGTTGACGTGTAGATATTTAACTTGTTTTTTCATCCGAATTACTACACGGCCTCCTGGTTTATATCTCTCTGTGACATAGACCCCTAAAAAACAAACGCATGTAGTTTGTTAGCTGACTGCGTCAATCGTCGCTGCCGTGTGCAGATGATGTTTGTCGATTTGCTGTCGGGACAGATCGGTTTGTACCGTATGCACTGCGAACTAAAGTTTATCGCGATACGTCCCAGTGGGGTACATCAAATTATACCGAAATTACTGCGGTATTTCGTGATGCCAATTTTGAATAATCGTCATAAGTTACTATTATTCAAATTTTACTGTGACGTTACTGTCTCTACCCACGTAAGCATAAACTGTCTCAGTGGCGCAGCGGTAAGAGGGTCGCACATTAAAGCGACGGCTGCGCCAGAGGTCCTGGGTTCGATCCCCGAGTTGGGCCAAAGTTATAGACCTGGGTTATTCTCTTCGGAAATTCTTAGGGTAGCCCGGAGTTTGGAAGTTGGAGGTGTTTCGGCCCCGTGCCAAGGAAAAGCACGTAAAGCCGTTGGTCCTGCGCCCTAACTCTCTCCGTCGTCGATCGTGTAAGATTGCTGTCCGATCGACCTATGAGAGTGAAAGGAATAGAGAGAGCACCTGTATTTGCACACACACTTGTGCACTATAATATGTCCCGCGCAGTCGGTTAGTCGTTTTACTGGCCACTGTAGTCGAAATTGGCTAGGAGGACTACTACTATTACACACCGTAGCCATTAACCTGTTTAAAACTGTCAAAATAATAATTTAGGTAAATTTAACCGTCTTCAAAAAACTATTACTACTACACACCAACAGTCTACTAAACACATCATGCACCGATTCCAAAAGAATTTGTTTCTCCTAGGTAAACAGAAGAAAAATGCGTAATTTTATACTTTTTATGTCGGTTTTTTGAAGGCGGTTATTTTTTTTTAAATATTTTTTTATTTCATGTTTTTTTGTTATTCTCAAAAACTACTGGATCGATTTTAATGAAACTTACACTATACCCTAACTTGACATATTGATAAACTGAAGTAACTAAAAGAAACTTTTCGTTTTCGAGTAATCCGTGAAATATACAACCCATACTAACTTACATACACGTACGAAATTTACCGCACGTGTTTGGAAGCCTTTCTAGATCAACATACTAAAATATTATAAAACTCCAACAATATCACATACTTTCATATACAGCAGGTAATCAATTGAATGTGTATACATCAGATACATTCAATTCATTACCTTCTATTTTTTAGGTCGTTAAAAAAAGTGTCAACACTAGTAGGCAGTGAACACCGAAGGCGTGAAAGGCGTAATAAATATTTTATGAAGAAACATCTACTATTCATAATTAAGTAATTTCAGCGAATTATAAATTAAGCTTAAAAATAAGTTAATACAATGATCAAATATTTAGCACGCACGAGTAACGCGCGCGTGGCCATATTTTTTTCCTTACTGAGGGATTATTCCATTAGATTTATTTTTAATATTTAAGCAGTGACCACTTCAGCAGTTCTTTTGCGCTTTTATCCTGTTGGGCGTTTTCGTGAATAAACAATTTATAATTTTCTCTGTGGCAATTTTCAGAGCTCAGAGATGAAACAAAAACCTGTAACTTGAGTGAGTCCCTACGTCCCTAGCGTCGCGCAGTATGATTGTATTAAGTCTTAATTTTATTTTATTATTTTTTAATTTCGCGATGATGTCATCATTTTTATGTTTAGCACATTATTCATATTTTTTGACTAATTGAGTTGATTACTTTAACGAATTAGACATTTTAGTTCGTTTTCAAGTTTTTATCTAGTAAATTTAAAAATGTTGACACTTATAGTGACTTAAAATAAACGATGAAAATACCTTTTTATAATTGATAAAAGTATTTGCGCTATTTTTTTTATTAAAGAAACATATACACTCGGATCCAAGTTCTATGTAGTATAACATCATCGAACACTCGGGCCCAAGTTAAAATTCACAACCACTTATCCATATATACACCTCCGTTTATTATAGTATTTGCTAGTAACTAATGTAAGATTGTAATGGTTTCATATTTAATTTTGACTTACCTATTTCTTTCTTCACAGGTAATACGAAACGCTGAACATGATAATTAATTGAATAAAGGGAGCTTAATTGTAAGTAAAAATAAATCAATGTTATGTTGCATAACTCAAGCAAAGGTTGAGTCACATAACCTTTGGCTTTTCTATCGAATCTCGTAAACAGTGCGTAGTCAGAACACGTCAACAACCACACAATGTCATTTCGCGACAACAATAAATATCCAGGTGTTACCTAAATAGAATTTCGTCTACCGTAGCAGATTTGAATTTTAAATTCATTTATTTAGATTAGGACAAAACTGCGCTTTAAAATAATAATGAAATATAAAGTACAACGTGATCATACTGTTATTTATTGTTGCACCATATTAATATGGATGAAATATAATTTGGTGAATTTTCCTTTTGAGTTGTAATATACTTCATCGCTTCACTTTACTTTAATCGCGTAATCTGAACTAATAATAAGTAAGGAAGCAACTTATTTATAATTAGAAAATAAAGATTTACTTGGAAAGAAGCTAATTGCTCTGATTTTGGTTTAGAGAGCTTTGTAGAAGCTTGCCAAGTTTCCCCGCATTGTACTAAAAGTTTTTAGCAAAGTCTTTTATAAGTTTTAGAAAACCAGGATTGTCTCTTTTTAAATATTTTTCGTTGGCTCATAGCATAAAGATATGAGTTACCTATGAAGAGGTAATTTAAATTTACACGTCAATTTATCATCATCGCGCTCCTGACTATTACGCCAGCCGTCTCGGGTTCGAATCCCGCAAGGGGTAAATGTTTGTGTGATGAGCATGAACATTTGTACCTGAGTCATGGATGTACCTGATTTAAGTATTTATGGGATACGCCCCCGTCATATTGTAATATATAATATTCGTCATACAAGAAAGAAAAAATCTTATAACGAAACCACTCACAATCGGTGTGTTGACTGTCGCATATTTATTTATTTATTATCAGCCAAAAGACACAAACAACTGAATATAGGCCCTACGGTTTCTCGCAGGTACCAAGCAAGCCGGCTGAATCCAGTGTGACCATGTTTTGACCATTTGTATGTCCATGTCAATTCGATGGCGTGAAAAATCCTGGCCACAATCAAACGATCGCACCTTCCTCACATTTGCAACGTAAACCTTCATTTATGTATTATTTCTGCGCGTCGGTGGAATCGAGACAAATAGCAGACATTCCGCCGAACAAACTAACGCGACTTGAATACGGAACGACTGCTTCGGTAACTTGCCAAAACTACTCGGAAGTATTGAAGATTTGATCTCCTCGAAGCGGTAACAGCACACTAGTCTGTATCTTTTAACCGACTTTAAAAAAAGGAGGAGGCTTTCAATTCGACTGTATGTTTTTTTAGAGGTTATACCTTCTAGTTGGTTCCATTGCTGCCAAGTCGGGATCTGATGATGGGATCTTGGTGCAATCGAGGGAAAACCTCAAATTTTAAAGGCACGAATAGTGTTTTTATTAGTATTTTAATATTGACATATTGACAACCCTCCTCCCCTCCTATAATCACTAAAAATTAACAAAAAAAGTAAAAAACCGACTTCAAAACCGAAATGCACAAAAAAGTCTGAAATAAACTCTTGATCCTTTAAAGGAAACGATCCATTTTAGGCGAACAATTTCTTTTTGGAGTCTGTGCCATCACTTTGTACACCTCAAGTATCAGAGCACCGATTAAAGTTATGACTTATCAGTTTTTGCAACTAGAACCGATAATTCATTCCATTTAAGATAAGACCAATAATGTGACCATAGAATAACGCTGACAAGATGCTGAACTGATGCTGACTTGATGCTAATGTGAAGATGACGTGACATGACGCTTTACATAAAGCTGACCTGACTCTAACGTGATGTTGACGTGACGCAAAAAATACTGTTAAAATATTGACATGATGATAACCAATATGTTAAAGTGGCGCTTACGTAACGATGGCACATATTTTTTTATGAAAACAGGTTACTTTATCGAAAAATTATGTTTACATCACCATCATTTTAAAAGACGTATTCAGCGCTACCTCATACGATGGGTTTGGCTAAAGAAAAAAAAATCATCCCCACATTTCTTGTACGAGAGGTACCCCAAAATACATTTTTCAAAATTTTCTTCACCACTTTGGCGGGGAGATTAGAATACATAACCATGCCAAATTACAGATTTCTAGCACCTCCTGCACTGAACTGCGGACAGACAGACATGACAAAACTATAGGGGTTCCTTGTCGGACTACGGAACCCTAATAGTCCAGCGAGAGTTAAAGTTGGTTTTCTTATTCCAACGACATCAATACTCTGGGTGATTTATTAGTTTATCAAGCAAATAAGGCTTAAGCCAATACTTGTAACCTTGTAGCCCACGTAAGGTTTTTGTGTGAGTGTGTTGTTAAGTTGTTATACATATGGTCATGCATCACGGATTAGATATGTTATACGGATGATCATATAATAGCCTTGATTGATTCTTATAAAACAAAATGCGATTCATTCCCACTTATCTCAGATTTATTATACGAAATCTAGCTCTATTTTTTTCTAATCGGGACTTGAAAGTAAATACTAGCCTTCACTAAGTCTATTCTATTATTTTTTATATAAATTTATCGATCTAGCATTGAGTAGGTGGTAATCAAAATCCGTTTTGTCATCAGCCAAAGTTGATTTCGTCTATTGAAAACAAATACAGAATACACGTGTTTCGGTCTGAATATTTTTTAAGGTCACCCTGTTAGAAGGAAAAAAATATGCCTCGGAAGTCCTATGTACAAAATGTTAAAAAAAAATTATTACGTTGCTTTATCTAAATATATTTTTCAAAGTTAAATGTAATTAAAATACTTTAATATTAGTCTCACCCATAAATAAAGTAAAATAAAGAAAAGATTTGATTAAAGAAAATACTCTGGTAAATAAAATAACAGAGGAATAAGTATATAACTGTTAGTCTTGTGGAAAATAAAATGAATCTGTTTAATTTCCATAAAACAAATATTACTATTTATTTCCCGGTAAAAGATCACCACAGTTTTCCTGTAAATACATGTCGTAATGATTACCGCTGTTCTAAATTAAGAACAACATTTGCATTAAATTAGTAAAATAAGGTCACAATGCCACCAGGTCATTCCAGAGAACATCGTGGATGCAAATTGAGTAATTTACCTTGAATGTAAGTTTTCTGTCTTTTCTTGACTCTAGGAACAAGAAACGTGTCAAATGTAATATTCCGTTTCTTCCTGTAAGTACATAACGCATAAGCATACGTAGGTAGGTATATTGTGCGTGAGAAGTTTTGAAGTGGAGTCACTTAAATAACACTTCACGTTTAAATTTAAAACCACGTCAATATAACTCCAAGTCTTTTACATTAAAAAAGTCTTTTGAAATAAAATAACGTAAACGCTGTTACACACTAATTGTAAAAAACTAAAACACTGTTTAAGTATCTCGTTAAAACTCAAATTTAAGATGTTTGTTGTTTACGTTAAGGCAGATTAAGGATCTTAGATATAGGAATCTATAGACAAATAAGCACTAACGGACGAATAATTCAAATAAAGAATATCATTTCGTGTGAAATATGCGGCAGATAGCGCTAACCAGCGGGCGTAGTCTGAAGCAAAATATTTGACATTATGCGTAGACAATTTTATTTTTTTGATTTTCTGGCGCAAAAATAATAAATAAAATATCCTTTTAACTTGCGCAGCTATATCTTTATTAATCTTTAAAAAAAAAATATTTTATAAGCTTCATTCGAAAATTATTCTCTATTCTCTATTCAGTGTCGGAAGTCTCGACATAGTTCCCTGTAAAACGACTAGGTGGCGCTCGAAAAATTCCGTAACAAAATTAGTGTTTCCGTGTATTTATTGATCGAGAAGAATTTTCGAAAAAAGCTTAAAAATTACAAATATTTTTTAAGATTTATTAAGCATACAAGCTACATGAGTTAAAATGATATTTGATGAATTAGAAAATTATAAAATTAAAATTGTCTACGCGAAATGTCAAAAATGTTGCATCAGACTTCGCCCGCTGCATTGTCTACGCGAAATGTCAAAAATTTTGTATAAGACTACGCCCGCGAGAATAAATAAAAAAACATGAAACAGGCCGTATGGGTTGATTTAAAAGTGCAATGCACAATCCAGTTAGTGGCGCAAGCTGCAACCTGAACCGAAGTATTTGTTGGATCTACAAGGTATAAATAAAACCGGCCAAGTGCGAGTCGGACTCGCACACTAAGGGTTCCGTGCCAACTTTATCTGAAGGAGAGATCCACTTACTTCTG
This sequence comes from Pyrausta purpuralis, assembly GCA_963924145.1. Lineage (NCBI taxonomy): Eukaryota > Metazoa > Arthropoda > Insecta > Lepidoptera > Crambidae > Pyrausta > Pyrausta purpuralis. Next base: position 25,554,646 of record OZ001648.1, on the reverse strand, counting down.
CCTAGCCAAAATACCACAATATTTTGTTGACAGCAAATACAACATTGTTTTTCATGGTATTTGTATGAACAAAAAGTTATGTTTGCGGTTATTGAAAATGTGCTTTAACTCAAAAACTACTTGTTAGATCTCTTTCAAGCCGTTTGTTGAATTCTTTGTCATGATCCACATCATATTTTTTTTTAATGCACTCGCCTAGTTTAAAAGTTAGATGGGAAGGGGCGCCCATTTTACCACTTTGGAAGCGTCTATCTCTCAAACGTGTTTCTCTCAAACATATTTAGAGAAAATGGTTTTAGGAACCTTTATGTCATTTTAAAAGACTATCCATAGACTGCCTGCACGCATAGGTTTGTCAAATTTTTTTTTAGGTTTTAGTTTCATGTATTGCGCCCCTTAAATATCATTATTTTTTGTATGAGTATCGTAAAGCTGTAACAATATACACCTACCTACTTGTTTTATGTTTGAAATGCTAATAGTTTCAGAATAAAGAGGGTGTGACATACGGACGGACAAACAGACAAACTTGACAAAACTATAAAGGAGCCGCTTTTTGCCATTCGGCTACGGAACCCTCAACAAAGGTCAAACTTTGTAACAAATAGTTTGAAAGTGTCAAGTGTATAATAGTACTCCAATGCTCGGACCCTTGGTACACAAATGTCCGTTAGATAACGCAGAGTTCGTTACAAAACCCGCCCTTTGCTTCCAAATTCAAATACTCGAATAGAACGTTTGACGTCTATTCAGTAGCCCTTATATGACGGTCCCTTGAACCTTATTATGTAAGTTTTTCATAAGTTTAATACAAATATTAGAAGCTGTAGACAAGGTAACATCTCTTCGCAACGAAACGACATCACACACGATAAAACAAAGGTCAGCTATCTGACCACGTGGTTGTGCGGAGGCCTATTTCAATCTCATATACATTTTAACGATGTTGCACTTCGGTCAATTTGAAATAGACACATTGTCAAAGCCCCAGGGCACAAACCTTACAATTTAACAATACAACATATAGGCTGCATCATCACATGAGATCAGTTAAGATGGTGGCTATATTCTGGAAATTTCATTGTTTTTACCTGCTTCTTATATACTAAAAAAAGGAGGTTATCAATTCAATGACGTGTGTATGTAATATCGTTGGATTCATATAATAGTTTAGTACTCATATGTTAATCTATTAAGGATTCCAAACACTAATGTATGTTTAGTATGCTTATAACACTTGCAGTGTCATATTTTATATTCATAAATATGAAATAAGAAACCAAAAATTACGCACGGGCGGGACTCGAACCAGCAACTTTATGGCTAACCGGGCCAAATGCTCTTCCCATTGCCCACCGTGCGTAATTTCTGGTCCCTTATGGATACCTACGTCATTACGCGTAACGCCTGCGCTATCCACCCCAACTTTTTTACAACAGCAGTGGGCCAAGTAGTTATTCATTACAGAATAAATTCAACATGGAAATTGATAACGCTTCGCTACCCAATGGTTTAGATTACTTTCATGGTTTAGAATCGTTTTTACTTCATCTTTATAACTATGTATGTTTGACCACGTATGTCTCGACAAAGAGAAGTCATAGCGAGATGATTAAATTTTAATCAAGGTATATTACAACTAGGGTCCAGTGTAAGTCTCATTAAAATCGGTAGTAGTTTTAGATATATGGTAATAACTAAAAATCATGAAAAAATAATAATAAATTAAACCTCCTTCAAAATGTTGACTAAAAGCTTTAAATAACGCATTTGCCTATGTCAAAAGCTGACGCTGACTCCAAAAAAATGATTCTTCTGAATATAATTTAATAGTTTATGAAAACAGATTAATTGAAAAAAAATATATTTTCGAACGATTTTTTGCGTCAGAGATGCAATTTAATTACTATCCATTCATTGGCGCCCAACGTTGGGTTATGCATAGCAAACTAACATGCAAGTATAATGCTTAACTTACAAAACCCGACCTTGGCAAAAGTAGGCGTTATCGACAGGTTTAGGCTACCACAGATTGACACTTATCACCTACATTATCTCTTATCAGAGTACTTAATGCACTTGATAGATTGATTTTGATAGAGTTTGCTAAAAGTGTTTTTATTATCCTCACGTCATGAAATATTTAGAGCTTAATTGAAAAGCGTTGGGAGTTGATAAAAAAAATAGTTATAACATTATGCAGAAAAGGTCAGTTATAACAAAAATAAAATTCCCCTGAGCGGCTTTATTTAAAGGTTAATTCATTTCTAGATATCAGAGAACTATTCTGCGAATATAATGAACCAATTTACTCAATATTTTTACAAGTGAATACACGATTAGTTATTAAACTATGAACTGGCTACAAGTTGGTCACATTACTGCATTAGTTAAAATGGTATTCAAATTATATTCTAAAAAAAACATATTCATACGAGTAAGGGTCTTGGCCCAGTACACCGTAACACTGTAACCTCCGTGGTGTAGTGGCTAAGCACGCTGGTTTCAAGGCGTCGCCGTTCCAAGGTCCCGGGTTCGATTCCCGTTCGGGTCAATGTCGAAATCAAAATTTTCTAATTTACAAGTGCATTAGCTACTTACTTTGGGATCAGAGCAATACATGTGATTGGTGTCCAATATATATATATACCTATATATATATCACCGTAACCTACCATGCCGAGCCATGACCTTGCTAAGAACGTGTCCGCCAAAAACATATTGCTTAAAGGCCTTTTAAAGGCGTCACCGTAACTTAGTTAGTTAGTTAGTTATTTAAACAAATCGCGGTACGCTCACTACACCAAATAACATATTACATACGGGTTGCTTTTCGTTTCTGACACGTTTCTAGCATGGTGATAGTATGGTCCTTTGCAGTGATAAAAAACCGGCCAAGTGCGAATTGGACTCGCGCACTGAGGGTTTCGTGCCAACATTAACTAATTTAGGGATCCACTTACTTCCACTTAGCTAAAATACCACAATATTTTGTTGACAGCAAATATGAATTTGTTTTTGACAGTATTTGTATGAAGAACAATGTTATGTTTGCGGTTGTTGAAAATGTGCTATATCTCAAAAACTACTAGTTAGATCCCGTCCAAACCAAAATTTGCACTCGCTTAGTTCAGAAGTAAGAGGAAGGGGGGGGGGGGGGGGGGGGGACGCCTATTTTACCACTTTAGAAGCGTCGTTAGACTTGAAAAGAAAATGTTTTTTGGAAACTCTATGTCATTTATCCATTTCTGCTCCTCCTTTTTGTATAACAATCGTAAAGCGGTTAACAGGATACGTCTTCCTACCAAATTTCAACAGTGTGATGTTTATAGTTACAGAATTAAGTGGCTGTGACATACGGACGGACAGACAGACAGGCAGACTTGATGAAACTATAAGGGTTCCGTTGCCATTTGGCTATGGCCCTAAAAACCTTAGAAGCTGGGTTTTGATTAGTTTTCATAAAATCACCTTCTGCATTCAAAGTAAAACACACAAACATAACGGCATGTACAAAACAACATTAACAATTAAACAAGTAGTTGTGGCGAATAGCTGCAACAGCTTGGCGGCTAGGCGAGCTATGCTGCAATTATGAAAAGCATAAGTTGAACGTTTCATTTGCAGTGCCCTTGCCTCGTTGTTTAGAAATAAAACTTTATTTAGGTACAATCGTTTGCTGTGCCCGTAATAAAATGTTTACGAGACCTGCTTACACTATTTTAAATGAAATGTATTCCATTTTAAACAATCAAACATTTCGGATGATTTAAAAAAGAAAATTTCTTGCCTTTTAGAGTTCATTTAGTCGTCGTAGTTACTGGTGAAATATTTATTTACAATTTGAAGAGATTTACAAAAAGCCTATGTTACTAGAAAACCTATACACTACACTTATATGTAACAAAATACCCCAGAACATAAAAGGCTTGCTCTAAAAAAAGTATCCTTTTCAAGTGGCTACAAGAATAACGCTTTTGTAAGGTGGATTAATTTTTGAATTTAACGTAGGTAGGTAAATATAATTTTCTATTAAAATTGTATTAGTGTAATTGTAATGTAATTAATTTACTTGTGACTTAAATAAGAATATTAGGCAGACGTTGTGATGAAAATATTATGATTCGTAGTTAATAATTTAATAAGATTGTAAAATATTTGCCTGCTATTTCTGATAGCTGGAAAAGTTGAACAATAAACACCTACAAAAATTTACCCTTATCCCAAGGCAAATAAAATATTAATTTCATTTCATTAATTTCAACCTTATTATAACCAAGGCTTGTAACGTAATTTGTACTATCTCAAATAGATAAGCGAGAAGTTTCTATGGCGCGGGAAGTTAAAGTTATCAAAACTAAGTTACGGTAGACAGTGCGAAGGTTTTCGCGATTCATGTCGTGTCAGCAACTTGACGCAAATACTAGCTACGTGACTGTTTTTATAAAAATATTATTTTTACAATGTTATTTTGTTCGTTACCAAAGTGCATTGATTGTATAGTAGAATGTTTATTTACAAAGTTTCTCAGATTAAAAAAAATATATCTAAAATTAGAGTTCAGGGGCCCTACTTTTGAAATCACTTGAATGAATATGGCTTGTGTTTTGTTTTGCGAAAAGTTATTAAATATCAGTGAAAATGACGCGAAATATAGACGTTTACGTCAGGTATCTTTTTTTAATCACTCCCGTGTAAAATTATACTCATTTTCATTGAAAAATCATCATCTCGCATACCTTCTTAACGTGAGTGATTCAAAAATAGGGGCCTAGAGCGTAGTGTTAAGTTACTTTTCTCCATAGTTCTATATGTTAAACAATTAACTGGATATTTAGTCCTTGCTCCTGTAAGAAATAACTAGTCATATAAAAAATCTTCTGGGAATTTCAGTAATAAAGTTTTAAAAACCTCTTGAAATATTTTCATGAACCATGGCAAGGACAGTCGATATTAAATTTTCTATGACACAAATGAATGAAACGAAAATCGGTTCATCCGTTTGTGAGTGATACCACAGACAGACACGTCAAGCAAAAACAACCGACGTTTATAAGTAAGTATCGGACACCAATCACATACATTGCTCTGATCTCAAAGTAAGTTGCTAATGCACCTGTGTTATGAGAATCAGACAACGATGGTACCACAACACCCAGATCCGCAGACCCGAGACAAAATACAAAATAAAGATTTCTACATTGACCCGACCGGGAATCGAACCCAGGACCTCGGAGCGGCAACGCCTTGAAACCAGCTTGCTTAGCCGCTGTGCCACGGAGGTCGTCACGGAGGACGTTTTTAATAAATGAATTAGTATTTTGTATTTTAAAATCACGTGTATGTGCGTAACACTGTTATTCCTTTTATTTGTTTTAACAATTATCGAATGCAACCGTTCATCACTCGCGTATCATCGCGATTTGTCGCCGGATGCATTTTACGAACAGATCCAATAATAGTCGGTCATAAAATGTTTATACGTAAACATGAGCAGCGGAGGTCAGTCCGTCTGTCAATAGCTTTGAGGATTAGAGAGAAATATTGTATCAAAATAACGACGAAGACGCAGAGAATATTTTGTTGGACGTTCTTTCGCGTCATTTAAGACCACTCTTTGCCTGGGTTTGCTCAGACTAGTGTACAACCCTTTAGAAGGGAGTAGGAAATTTAAACTACAGTTATGCAATAAATCTCATTTATACGCTTATCACTTACACAATCTGATATTAACAAAACCATTTTACTTACATTTCTACACGACGACTCGCTAAGTAGTGCCGTTACCATGAATTTACTCGATAGCGACGAAGGTTTTTCTCTAGCGACGACATAAAAAAGTGTATGGAAAATTGCATAGCTCCTCTAGCGGTCACTGACAGAACTAAAATTTTCCATACAATAAGTTACGTTGTCGCTAGCGAGTAAACTCACGAACTGAACTGACTATGAGTCTACGAGTACTGAATGATGGCGAACAAGCCTTACTTGCACTGAAAGATAACTTCGGTCGCGTAACTTCGGCATACTAAGACAGTGTTATTAACACTTTTCGTGACAGTAAAGGGCTGTAGCCGTAAAATTTCTATTGTGTCTAGGATACTGCCCTGAAAAGTGTTAACCGACTTCAAGTAGTAGTAGTAACTAAAGGTTATCAGTGAAAGGTATGTATGAAATTGAAATTTAAAAAAAAAAACTTAATATCTAACTAAGTACGGTTTTAAGCCTGGTATTAAGTTGGGTATTGGGGTCTTTCGCTATAAAATAATAAAATATGAAAAAATATATGATAGTGACCTATTTCTGTGATGTATACAAACACACAGTTAAAATATTTTTACTTAAAACGATTTGACCGTATACAAAAAAATCTTTTTCTTTTTCCTTACTAATAGACAACACGAAATGAATTCTGCATTCTTAGGTATTAGCCAGATTAATCCATAACTGTGAAATGTTGAATCACCAAACAATACTACGTAGGATTTCAATCGTAACGTGAACTGAATTAGTACGAACAAATCAAACAACCTTCGTCCGAATAATGCTGTTATTTACTAATTAATGACATCACACATCCGATTCACCTTCTATAACACGAGTTAATTAGTATTGTGTTTACGTATTGGCACAGGGGACATGATTACTGGTATTAATTATGAATAAAAGTACGCGTCGAATAACTAATCGTGTCGAGGTGCCGTGCATCTGCATACAATGGTTAATTTGCAAACAAGTGTAATATTGATGCAGTCACACGAAAACTTGGTGCGGCTGATTCAATTCTTGTGGTCCAAGTCAAGAGAAATTTGCTACTTACAAACTTTATAAGTCCACTTTTTTCTCGCGTTTTGAGTTTGCTCCCTCGCCTCCCGTCGCAGTGTCATATTATAGCCTAAAACCTTCCTCGGTAAATAAGCTATCCAACACAAAACTATTTTTTCAAATCGGTCCTGTAGTTTCTGAGATTAGCGCGTTCAAACAAACAAACAAACTCTTCAGAGTTAAAAGTTTAGAGGACGGTAATCCAGACACAATAGAAACTATATTGTTATTACGCTCATAGGCATCAACTGTCCACTGAAGTGTTAAATTTGAACCCTTGAGTACTGCCGACCGAACAGCACTCATTAATAATCATTCGTGACGAGTCATTCACGCTGATTGCAGGTTAAATGTTGTATTCTGGTTTGACATCCATTGAAATTGTTAAGAAAGTTGTTATCATGTGTTTCATTACTCGCATTTCACTGCCCACCTATCAGTAACAAATCTCATTCATTGTGACGTTCAACAAATCAAGGCTATGGATTTCTGGGAGATGGCAATTAAGTATGAAATCAATGCTGAAAAAACCATTGTATTTAAGGCTGATCTATTGATGATTGTAATAAAGACTGTAATAAATTTGCTATGAACCAAAAACCAAATCTTTTTAATAGAGGTCGTTATTCTAGCTGATCAGAACGCGCTACCGCTTACAATTTGTGACCCACATATACTGATTTGCGGGTTAAATGGATGCGGCGTAGGCCTGCCGTGATATCATCGTTACACTCATGCGCTTTCCCATAACAGTGGACTCTTTATTTGCAACGACCTTGATGCCATCATTAAGTGCGCCGTCACATTAGGGCGACAGCAGCGCCGTCGCCAGGGTTGCCACATCTCCGTCTTTTTACGTAGATCTACCTTTAGGGCTTTCCTGCTAACCTACGAACTTCAATACCAGAATCTACGTACTTTTCCAACTAATATAACTTCTAAGGCTTAATGGACATTATTTCAATTTAGTTTTCATTCGTGAAAAGTATAAAAAAAAACGTTTTACACAGTGAAAGCAATAGAGACGTGACTGTGCAAAACGGAACGTTCACTTTACAGAAACTAACAGTAACTAGTGTCAATGTCATGGCTGTAAATTGTATGACTAAAAGCCTCACGTGTCATTGTCGGAATTCAGTACGGCCCAAGCTATTCTAACTGATTCGTCGCCATTAAAAAAAAAGAAGAAGAAAACATTTGTTTAATTAAGTTTTAGCTCTCTTTATTTTACTCAGAATAAAAGTACGTAGATCTACGAACTTTTCATCTGAATTTTATACTAAATCTACGACTTTTTCTTATGTAGTCTACTACTTTTTCAAAATCCGAGTTGGCAACACTGGCTGTCTTACTGACTTATGTATGAAATTATCAGCAGCGCGGCTGTCGCGCGACCGTTAATGATTATTTGAATTTGTTATGACATTATGACTTTTTTTTGTAACTATGACTTTAATTATTTTATGTGACATATTATATATCGATATTATTTATTTCCATTTTATAAACACAGATATTCCAATAATTAGTTTTAATTTGATTGAATTTAATGTAATTATAGTCACGATATACGAATATATCAGAAAAATTAGTATCTTAATAAATCTAAAGGTCTTTAACGTATTTAACAATATTTCCTTACGCATTTTTTTCTTTGTCTATGGTTTTAGACCAACATGAAAAAAAGTGTTCCTAAAGCTACCCTACCTAACGCCAATACTGCTGATTGTGATTGCAACTTTTTGGCGACTGACTAAAGTATGTAATGGTAACAATAATGATTACCGGCACTGCTCATTATCCTTTTAAGTGGTAATGTACACCACAACAACTACAACTACAACTACCTCCGTGGTGTAGTGGTCCCGGTTCCCGAAGGAAGGTCGAATGTCCCGGGTTCGATTCCCGGTCGGGTCAATATAGAAATCAAAATTTTCTATATTGTCACGGGTCTACGCGTGTTGTGGTACCACCGTTGTATCTGATTTCCATAACACAAGTGCATTAGCTACTTACTTTGGGATCAGAGCAATGATGTGATTGGTGTCCAATATTAAAAAATAATACATATAAGCGCAGGTTTCACCAGCCACAATTAAACACTAACCAACAAACAATTAATGTATGGAAAATCGTATGATGATGCATATCAGAACATTGCGAAACAGGCCTGTAGAAACAGAAAGCATTGGTATTTTCGTTCCGTCGCTTTTTTTCTTCTTAATTGTTAGCGCTAATGAATGGTGTAATTTTAGATATAAAGAGTTTAGAAACGCATTATATTACAGGACAAAAGTAGTAATGTATTTGTCTGCAATAATCATTAAAGTAAGAGCCAACCTCACTGGACCTGAAATAAATAATTTTAATATCACACAGGCCTTTGTCGCTTAACATAATAAAGTAGATATTAATGACGGCATGAGACTATCTTTTGGCCTTTATTATTTATAATGAGCAATCAATTTATCAATTGAGTTCAAACCAGATAATATTTATCAATTAATTAATATATTACTTCGATGGCTTCAGAAAGTAGGTCAAATGATTAAAATTCGATTTACAATATTTGATACTCAACGATTAATTAATACTAACTGATATCAATACTTGCTTTGCATTTTTTTTTCAATTTCTGCACGTTTTTATAATAAGCAATTTTCGTTTCTATGAAAATTCATTAGTTTTTTTTTATAAGGCGTGAGTGGGTAACGGAATTTATTGTAGCTCTGCATTGCATTTTAGAGCTTTGTGTTTTGTGGTTTCACTTGCAATTTTATATTTGCTTATCGAAGTTTTCCACTTGGTTCCCTTACCCCAAGATTTAAGGTCAATTAAATTGTTAATTAAATAAATAAATATTGGACACCAATCACATACATTGCTGATCCCAAAGTAAGTAGCCTAAGCACTTGTGTTATGGAAATCAGACACAACGGTGGTACCACAACACCCAGACCCGAGACAATATTGAAAAGATCGTTTTCTACATTGAACCGACCGAGAATCGAACCCGGAACCTCACGAGATAGCGACGCTTGAAACCAGCGTGCTAGCCACTCGACCACGGAGGAGGAAGGATGAATTGGAGACAACGTATTCTTTTCATGGATCAAATACATATCAAATTACTTACCAGCACATCCACTAAATCAAATCTAACAATATGTACCTTAATGTGGTCCAATATTACGTCACTGCAAACTCTAGGTAATTAAGATTGTGTTGTGGGATTAGGTAGATAAGGATAGATTGGTTAAGTGTACTTTTATGCAGTAATAATAGTCCCCCTAGCCGATTTCGACTACGGTGGCCAGTCAAAAAGACTAATCGACTGCGCGGGACATAATACAGTGCACAAATGTGTGCGCAAACACAGGTGCACTCTCTATTCCTTTCACTCTCTTCACCCGATGGGACAGCAATATAAAACGACTGGAGGGAGATCAGGCGCAGGACAACGGCTTTACGTGCTTTTCCGAAACACGGGGGTGAAACACCGCCAACTTCCAAACTCCGGGCTACCCTAAGAATTTCTGAACAGAAAAACTCGGGTATACATTTTTGGCCCGACACGGGGATAGAACCCGGGACCTCTGGCGCAGCCATCGCTTTTTAAGTGCGACCCTCTTACCGCTGCGCCACAAAGTCAGGATTCATGCAGTTAGTAGTATGCAGTCCGCCCACTTCATTAAAATAATACCATCAACCTTTACGAGGTATGACGAAGTTTTGGCATTCAACATCCTCATTATCAACCAAAGGACGTTGACTGCTAAACATAGGCCCCCACGATTTTCCATAGCGAACAGTTGCAAGCAGTCTGCATCAAGTATGTTCCTGAGAACATTACAAGGTCATCTATCCGTCTTGTCGGTAGAGGGTGTTTGACATAAGACGATAAGAAACAACCCTACGATGTAAAAACTGATCTATATTAATATTATGAAGCTGAAGAGTGTGTTTGTTTGAACGCGGTAATTTCAGGAAGTACTGAACCGATTTGAAATTTGAAATTTTGATCATACAACAATGGATAGTGACTGTTTATTTGAACGCGGTAATCACAGGAACTATTGGACCGATTTGAAAAATAGTTTTGCGTTGGATAACTTATTTACCGAGGAAGGCGTAATACTTTATAATACTTTACGCCGCGACGAAATGAGAGAGAACAAGCTGAAAACGCGCGTATAAAGTCGCGGGGGACCGCTAGTTTCCTTCTATACCTAACCAAGACAGAAGCATTGACTGCAATAGCATGATCTTAAAATGACATAATTCAAATAGCGAAAGGAGAGATCTCACTTTCTTTGAAGCTCGCACAGCCGGGTCATGTGCATTGTTTTGCGATTGCTATCTTTTAATTACTCGTGCTTTTTTCAATTTACTTTCACTCATATTTTGAATATCTTTTTCTTTATGGTCTTTGTAATGACAGCTTCTAATCCAAAGGTATTTTTTAACTTTTTAAAGTAAGTTAGTAAATCCGAGCCTGCATACAGCTACATACGATAGAATTCACAATGAACTTTGTTTGTTTAGGCCCCTTGACTAGCAAAGAATAATATGTTCTATTATAATTAATTAAAAGACATAACAAAAAAAATATTTTGTACAAGAACCTAAAATGATTTAAAAACATTAGAAACATATTGTGTTACAGAGGCAATTAGTGTTGTGTGTAAACAAACACCCAATTAAAATCATCTAATATTTTACCAATGCTTTTATTTCTCTCGCACTTTATTGTATAACACACCTTGTCAGAAATGTTCCATCTTTTTATCGAGTTTTTGTGCCAGTTATAAGTATTAGTTAAAGTTAAGTTCGATTAATCACTGGGCTTATAACTACCTAGTAAGAATAATTAATCAGAATCAAATAGTTCCTTAATAGAAAGTAGCCATACATACTTCGAAAACCTACTTCACTGTGGTTAAGAGGAAAAGAGGATTTTGATGATGATAGAATAGTAGACGAGAAAATATTGGACACCAATCACATAAATACATTGCTCTGATTCCAAAGTAAGTAGATAATGCACTTGTGCTATAGAATTCTGACACAACGGTGGTACCACAACACCCAGACCCGAGACAATATAGAAAATTTTGATTTCTATATTGACCTGACCGGGAATCGAACCCGGGACCTCTCAGCGGCGACGCTTTGAAACCAGCGTGCTTAGCCACTACACCACGGGGGTCGTCTTTCCTATCTTAACAATGTCTATACTTAATTGGTCGGATAAGGCCTATTTGACGTTGGGAAAATCGACTCTTAGTACGGGAAAACACTAAGTAGGAATAGCAATGTTAGTTTCTATAAATAGAAATGTTGCATTGACGCATAGATCACCATAATTCAAGCGGATTAGTTCGGTAGCCATAAACCACTAGATCGTGATTAAACTGAAATGATTCGGTCCATTTCACTAGAAAGTATATTGTCACATAAATTCTAATGTTTGGTTTTACACTGCATCATCGCCCCACAGATCATAATAAAGAGTAATATTCACCATCATAATCAACCACTAGCTACTACTGAACTGGTTCAAAGTGACCGGTTGTTATCACTTTGACTGCCTTAAAATTTTACGAAGAAAATCTTAGCAAACCGATTTTATTACGCGTAATTCAATAAAAAATCGTAAAAAAATATTTGAGATATTTCTAAATAAAAAAATGCACACTCGGGCCCGAGAAATTGCCACACAGCGTGATGGAGGCCAAGCATTCGGGTCCGAGTGTTATGCATAACATGACGTCAATAAAAGACGTCGCCGTAACCCGAGTAAGCGGCACCGCTGGAATGGTTCTCGCACACTCGGTTCCGAGTGCTAGACACTAAACGAGTTAAAAGTTCAGCGTGGCCGTGGAATGCTAAACTTTTTAAGTATTAAAGAATACTGCGGCACTTGTTTCGACCTACAAATAAATTAAATAATTATATTTAAAATAATGTATATCTCCTCTAATACATACGAGTAAAAGAACGTCGTGTAATGAATTCGTCACCACCCCTTATTGGACGAAGAAAGAACGCAGAGTTCGCCGGGATCGCTAGATTTATACAAAAAAAAAACATTTGTTCAAAGCAAAGCAAGCAAATGTTCGCAACAGCGTTGCCAGAACTCCTGTTTTTACAGCAGATTTCCTGTTTTTCTCAAATTTATCCTGTTCTTGTATATATATTTTTTCAAATATTTTTTCGTGAAATAGAACGTAAAGTCGTCACTGATAATCAGTGCCAGTCACCTGTTCTGTGCCTTTTCGTTTCCGCCAATGAAGAAGGTATCAATTAAAAATAGACTTTATTTATGAATCAAATCACTAAAGATGGTTTTGTAATACAAAGAACTAAGTAAGCGCCAAAGATAAAAACCGGTTATTGCGTGTATCATGCTACCAAATTCAGAGAGCATCGACTTTATGAAATCTGGAACAAAAGCTAACTCTTGAAAAATACAACTTCAATGCAGCTTAAAATAACAAAATACATGCTCAATAAACACAATAAAGATATATATCAATAAACTAATAAAAAGCTTGTTTTCAGGATCGCTGCACTTCCATTCATCTCCTGTTTTTTTCAGAAGCCTCCTGTTTTTATTGAATTGCATTGAATTGATTTTTTATTTATATGACACACAAAAATAAATTACATTATATAAATTAAAAACAAATCAAAAACAACTAAAATTAAATTAATAAAAAACTGAACAAAGCGCCCAAGTGCGCCTAAAAGCTCCCCGCTCAGTATATGTGTATATCATGACAGCAGATATTTATAAAAAAGACCTGGCAACACTGGTTCGCAACACTTTCACTTTCACTTGTAGAGAAATAATTTAAATAATATTATACACAGTTCCTAATAATATTCCCCAGGCTGGTCACACGTAAACAGTGGCTAGAACACTGCTTTGTTCCAAAGATAAGGAACTGCAGAGAGCATTGTTTATGCACAACATTCTTCTGAATATTAATATCTTTGCGCTTTCATGAGCTTTGTTTCGCTTTGTAAGTAGCTTGCTTTAGCTCTAATTATTACAGCGGAATAAGAGAGGAGCATGTTTTGTAAGGTAACGAATAGATTAGGTTAGGTTGAGTTTTTTTGCACCTGTTAATACTTGTCTTTATTGCTAAGCTGTACTAGTAATACTTTTAACGTGAGGTACTGGCGACATCTACGAACGCTTTAAATGACTCTTGAGTACAATACAATATAAAAAAAACCGGCCAAGTAAGAGTCGGACTCGCGCACTGAGGGTTCCGTGCCAACGTTAACTGACCTATCTATGAACACCCCACACGCATTGGTTTGACTAAAAAAAAATCGGTTTTAGTTTCATGTATGGAAGCTCCCCTTAAATATATTATTTCTTATTTTTTGTATAAGAATCGTAAAGCGGTTAACAGGATACATCTTCCTACCAAATTTCAACAGTGTGATGCTTATAGTTTCAGAATAAATTGGCTGTGATGGACGAACAGACAGACAGACAGACTTGATGAAACTATAAGGGTTCCGTTTTTTGCCATTCGGCTACGGAACCCTAAACACGAGCACGCTGGCATTATATGTATCTAAACAACCAAATTAAATTAGGTTATTACATATTCATTTATTTCATATCACGAGTCAGTTTTACTACAACAACGCACTTCAGAGGAGAGCCTTGAAATCTCCTGTCCAAATTTTGACAACCTGTATACTGTATAGTCCATTACGCAGCTAACTCTCAGTTCATGCAGCTTTAGTCTGGTTAAAAAGCAATCCAGCCCTCGTTAAGCGCTGTAACGGCAATGCTACGCCGGTAATTCGTTGCATAACCGTTTTGTCGGAGTACGGGTGTACCACAGTTCGGAGTTACATGGCCATCGCGCATGAGAATAAGCCTCCTCATTTGTCGCTGTGAATAACCATGGGGACCTACGCTCAGCAGTAGACGTCTGGCGGCTGATAATGTTTCATACAAAATTAAATGGCTGGCGTGAGATAAATATATAAAGCAGTTGATTTTCTTTCTCGATTTCATATTGGCCCCATATACGAGTAAAATTATAGCGGTACCCCGCGACTTCGTCCGCGCGTTTTGATTTTGCTCCCTCCCCTCCCGTTGCAGTGTGATTTTTATAGCCTTTCTCAATAAATTTGCTATCCAACACAAAAAAATACAATTCGGTCTAGTAGTTCCTGAGATTGGCGCGTTCAAACAAACAAACTATTGCACTGTTGCATAAACAGACGGGTAGATGGCGCTAAAATGTCACGCATAATGACGTATCCATAAGAGAACCCAAATTTCGCAAGGTCGGACTGACAGCATGGCAGTTCAATTGATAGAGCGTTTGGCCCGGTTAGCCAGAAAGTTGCTGGTGGTGGAGACCCGCCCGTGCGCAAATTTTGGTTTCTTATTTCATCTTTACGAATACAAACAAACTGTCCAACTTTATAGAATTAGTATAAATAATTAAATGTTTATTTAAGATCAGAGTTCACAAAGTCAGTCCGTTTAACAGTTATGAATGGAAATTGTCGTCCACCAATTTTTATTTAGTGTAAAATACAAATAATTCGAATACAGAGATCTCGATACTTGAACATATTTAGGTGGTCCTATACTTTTTTCTACATACGAACCTTAAATGAGCACTTTTAAGATGGAATTTGCTATCAGTAGCTCTGTTGTATAAAATATTAATAAAATGTTTGTTATATTTTTCTTATGGTCCGAGGCTATACACTACGTGGACCTGCATAATTGGGCGATTCATCGCTTCTAATTAATACAGAGCAGCTAATGAGCTTCCTAATTAT
Source organism: Pyrausta purpuralis (assembly GCA_963924145.1). NCBI lineage: Eukaryota > Metazoa > Arthropoda > Insecta > Lepidoptera > Crambidae > Pyrausta > Pyrausta purpuralis. The sequence goes on along the minus strand of OZ001648.1, from coordinate 25,538,992 downwards.
TAATAATGTTATATCGATTGCACTTTTGAGGCGCAACACTTTTAAACTTTACTTACGTACTTTGGTAAAAACTTATCTTTCAGGACTATATTATGTATTATTATTTCATTTTGTAACTATCTTTAAAGTATAATATTACAATATTAGCTATGTTTTTGCACACTGCTTTCTTCCACTCTAATAAATGTTGTTTTCTCTACCCAATGGTTTTCTAGAAAAGAGCGATAAGACCACCAATATTGTACCAATGATTTGTTTTGTTGAAAGAATATTTATTGTTATTATGTTGTCATTTTACAATCTCGGGATCATGGGGTCCCGTACCTTTGGAAGGCGTACATGGGGCCGAAGCCAACACGCAGAGGCCCGTTTGACAACATTAATCTAAAAGCTGTGTGACACAAACCGACGATTGTCTCTGTATGCACCATACAAGTGCACCCAAGGACAACCCCCGGTTTGTGTAGGGCTATTGCAAGATATGGACACAAAAGGTACTGGGATATGGGTGTAGGTGTTACGTGGATCGGGCACCTATGGAAAAAAAATCTATGGAAAATTGCACAGCGCCTCTAGCGGTCACTGACAGAACTAGTAGTTATATTGGACACCAATCACATACATTGCTCTGATCCCAAAGTAAGTAGCTTATGCACTTGTGTTATGGAAATCAGACACAACACCCAGACCCGAGAAAATATAGAAAATCCCCCCCGAGCATCTCTTCTCTAGCGAGTCTCCACTCAAGCCAACCAATGAAGGCAAGCGAGAGGTGGGAGATCTTGTTCCTCGTCAGCGTTCAATCTGCCCGGCTAGTGTAGGCAAGACAGAGATGAAGATCAGGGGTTCTTCAAGAAGCAATCAGGTACGTGGGGTCGCTACTGCCCAACAGCTCGCCACAAGCTGCCCTGGTATTTATTATTATTATTATGTTGCTTCAGAGGCTCTTTAGACAGTATTTATCTAAAATCTGTGTGTATTATTATATCTGACTTCTTATAAGATGAAATAAAAAACCGAAAATTGCGCACTAGCGGGACTCTATCTATATCTGACTTCAAGAATGAACAACATCCGAGCTTAAGTAGTTTGATTTTAATTGTAACTATGTGACGGTACTCTTAAAACTACTTTCTAAAATCAAATCTGTTGAAATATACTGACATGGTTATCTCACTAAATGTAAATTTGCTTTAGAACACAAACACCTTATTGAAAAGCTTACATGATTTGTAGCATAGTGTATTACTACAAACTTGTATCAAGGGCTTAAATTTATTGCTCGTAGCAACTTAACTGGACAATATGTAAATGTGGGCGTAAAGTATTAAAGTCTCCCAACGCCCGGGGACACGGAACTTCTTGAAACTTTTAACTGTTGAAATGTACCCGGAGCCGAGATGCCACTAATTGCAACAAATATAACGTTACGCCATTAAAACTTACAAAGTTTAACGGTTTACATCAGTTCTTTGAATTGGCGAGGGATACTCTTGAAAAAGTTCTGTGTAAAATTTTGGATTGGGTTACACCAAACTAAACTTGTTTCGTTCAAGACTCTATTTTTAACGACTTCAAAAAGATGAGGTATATTTCGTAAACCCGGTCAACATCACATACTGCAAGATCTTAAGACACAGTAAGCTGTTTCTGCGTGGATAGGAACGTCAATTAATATTAATGAGTGATGGTAGTTTTAATTTTCATAACTCTATTTTTTGACAAATAACACCTTAGATTGCCTGTGAGCACGGATGTTGTAAACTTCAGGCATATAGTTTTAATAAAATGTGCGCGAATTAAATCCGTTAACTTTGTCAAATCAAATATATATTTATTTAGCACAAAACATAACAGTAATGAATATACAAATCGATAACCGCCTACACTAGGTAAAACCTGTATCGTAGGCAATTAACTACTTCCATTGTCATAAATTGGACTGCGTTACAATATTTTTTACAAGTACGTTGAAAAGAAAAGGGATATTAGTATTATATTATCTAAAATAAAATTTCTGCGTTAAATCTTAATTAAAATGACAAGTTAATTAAAATGCTAGGTTATAATTATTTTTGAATAAACAATAGTGCCTCGGTTTCGTTATAATCAAGATTAAGTAAGTAATTAAACAAAATGACTTTACAGTTCTTCAAAATCAGTGGATGTATATTCAAAATTTTGTTAATTCTATTATATAGGAAAGGAGCAAGAAAATCGTGTTGTCTTTGCGCGTACACAGTGCTACATCGTTTTACTACACAAACATTGTCTTTCCTTCGCTTAGAATTTGTCATTTTAGTATTCGCGTTAACTTCAGAAACTAGGGTAATTCAAATCTGTATGTATGTAATATCGCCCAAATTGAATACAATTTTAGCAGGCTGATCTATTATGGTTTCTTAACACATGTGTAAAATTTCGTGAGTGTGTGTATTTGGTATGTTGGTCTCAGGATTTTTCGAAACGGAGAAGTCAGTCAGGTATAGTTCAACTTTTGGAACAGTGTAAGTTTTAACAAAACCGGCCAGTAGTTAATTTTAGATATTAGTTCGTACTGAAAATCATGGAATAAAAATAAACCGCCTTCAGCATCGTGCTCATCACGCATCGACTCCAAAAAAAATAGTTTATCCTAAATAGCAGACAAATTCGTTATTTTAACGACAGCTTTTTAAAGGTGGTTTAATTAAATTGTAATACAATATAACTAAAATAAATAAGAAGCACAAAAGTACAAGTCCTTCCTCTTTACCAACAAGGAACGTTGGCGCAGGAAATGAAACATACACACCGTTATCACGGGAAGATATCTTAATTATTAAATTCTGCTACGAGATACACTGCATTTATCGGTTAAAAGTTGCGTTGCAATGAATCCAAAAACGAGAATTAAATCATGCTTTTATGCACTGACCCAATATTTTCTCGTTTGACAGAAAACATCGGACACGCATTACTAATGTCATAACAATTTACTTCTTAAACTCATTCTAATTTTGTAACCTACAAACTTTTACTTTTATACGGTGTTTAGATTCCCTCACACCCAATTGATAGCGATTCTTTCACGTGCATCATTTTTAACCGACTTCAAAAAAAGTGGAGGTTATCAATTCGATTGTATGTTTTTTTTTTGTATCTATGTTACCTCATATCTCAGTCATTCGTCGACCGATTCGAAAAATTTTTAGCCAGCCACGCCACCCACGCCCACCTAAAGGGTATACCTTCTAGTTGGTCGCATTTCAGCTGATTGGGGATATGATGATGGGATCTTAGTATATTCGAGGGAAACCCTCAAATTTTAAAAGCACATATAGTGTTTTTCACTAGAATCTTAATGTGGACGTGTTGTTTCGTCTAATAGTCAATATCATAAGGAGCTTAGCTGATGGTGGAACTCCTTAACGCTTAGGAGTTCAGTAATTATAATGACAGAACTTGTGATAGGGAATTTGTAGCTTTTTAAAGAACAGAGTCATAAGGTACAACCCCCCCCCTCCCCCCCACTCTACTGCAATCACTAAAAATGAAGAAATAAAATTAACTTTTAAAAAATATAAAACCTGACTTCAAAACCATAATGCACTAAAAAGTCTTAAATAAACTCTTGAACCTTGAAAGGAAAGGAAGCTATTTTAGGCAACAATTTCTTTTTGGAGTCGGTCACTTTGACACCGACCGAGAGCAAGTTAATTTTTAATTTAACAGCTACCTCATTGCTTCGGAAAGAACCTTTATATTTGTTTTCCTGCACTTAATTCGATGTATACAGGCTTTCAACGGTCGCGTCATGAATAAGTTCGCGGTAATCTTGTTTTATTTTCAAGCGGTTGTTTGGATTTATAAGCCACCGACTTTATTATTAAGATCGCTTGGAGACTAGAGGCATTCGCGTAGTACCTAACTATTTTCATTTCCTTTTTGGCAATGTTTAACTATTATTGCAGAAAATGCAGTAAAGAAATAAACGGTCTCTAAGTTTGGGATATTATATACACGAATTACAGTTTGTGTAGGCACAAGAATATTTGAATTTCTTGATGTTCATAATATGATGAAACTACAACCACAACACGCAAACAATTATATCAACAAATAATAGCACCATTGATGTTCTTATAAATTATATGTCGTTCTGAAAGATAATATCCATCCTTAAATATATGCTTTCTTTTAAAACAACCCGACTTTCTAATAACGAATAGGAAAATATGGAATTGGAAACATGTTAAGTGTTTAAAACCAGCGGGCCTAAGATGCGCGCCTATTTATCATCACTCGATAAATTTCAAACGACTTTTTAATCATATTTAAAAAGGTTTTTACGAACTTTTATGTTTTCATTTGTTTTTAAAAGCAATTAGGATTATATTATAAGTCAAACAAATGTGGGAAAACATGTTGTTTAGGAAATAAAATTATTTTATCGACACGATAAACGGTATCGAGGCGTACATGTTAGGCCTACAGGCTAGCTCTCTCCACAGTAGTGTTCTACTTCTATCGACTATTTGATTATTATTTCACTCTGCCCCTATGTGCCGACCAATTAAGTATAAAACAACCGATTATAAAATGACATTTACATAAATGATTGCTGACAAAAACAATGGGGAAGAAATTATTTTCCGTTTTGGATGTACGGCTAAATATGATATTTACTTATTATTGACATGCCAACTTTTACAAGGACTTCAGATTAAAAAAATAATAACACGACCGGAGAGATAAGGCGCAGGACCAGTGACTGTACGTGCAACTTATTAACTCCGGGCTACCCCAAAATTACTGAACCGAAAAACCCAGGTACATATTTTTGGCCCGACCGAGGTTAGAACCCGGGACCTCCGGCGCTGCCTTCGCATTAAAGTGTGACCCTCTAACCGCTGCGCCACCGAGGCAGTTGAAAAATAAATACTTTAATGTTGACCAACCCCAAAAATTGACGATTTAATTATTAATGTTATAATACATAACACACCTTCGGTTTGCCGATGATATAGTCGTTGTGGCAAAGACGCTGGATGATCTTTGCACTATGCTCAAAGACCTCGACCGAGTATCCCAACAAGTGGGTCTTAAAATGAACACGATAAGACGAAAATTATGTCAAGCTCCCATGTTGTACCCACTCCAGTATCTGTTGGGAACTCAACTCTCGAAGTTGTCGACGAGTACGTCTACCTGGGACAAGTGAACCAATTGGGTAGGTCCAACTTTGAGAAAGAGGTCAATCGACGAATCCAACTCGGCTGGGCAGCGTTTGGGAAACTGCGCAAGAGCGTCTTCTCGTCTCAATTACCTCAGTGTCTGAAGACGAAAGTCTTCAACCAGTGTGTGTTACCAGTGATGACATACGGATCCGAAACGTGGTCTCTAACTATGGACATCATAAAGAAGCTCAAAATTACACAACGAGCGATGGAGCGGGCTATGCTCGATGTTTCTCTACGAGATCGAATCAGAAACGAGGAGATACGTAGAAGAACCAAGGTAACGGACATAGCCTTGAGAATCAGTAAGCTTAAGTAGCAGTGGGCAGGGCACATAGCGCGAAGAACTGATGGCCGTTGAGGCAGGAAAGTTCTAGATTGGAGACCCTTCGACTAAAGACGCAGCGTAGGACGTCCACCAACAAGATGGACAGATGACCTTAAAAAGATCGCAGGATCAAACTGGATGCAGACCGCTAGTGATCGGTCGCTATGGAAAGCCGTGGGGGAGGCCTATGTTCAGCAGTGGACGTCCGTTGGCTGATAATGATGATGATGATGATGTTATAATGCAATGTTAGGATGCAACTTGTGTCGATACTTTGGCCCCCACCCATCTCAGGGAATCAGCCCTTAAAGCTGGAGCAGCAGCGGAGTTGGCTGAAATCGCCAAGCGTCGCAAGTACGTCTCACTTGCAAGTGATTATTTGTTTGCGCCGTTTGGTGTTGGAACATTTGGGCCGAGGGGACCCTCTGCTAAATTGCTGTTTAGTAAAATAGCGCCAAAATTAAATTCTGTAACAGCCAATAATAAAGCTGGCTGGTTCCTAGCTCAAAGGATTACCATAGCTATCCAACGCGGCAACGCAGCCAGCGTCATAGCCTCCTTGCCTCAAGGAAATGGTTTCGTTTTCTGGGCAGGAAAGTTCTCGATTGGAGACCCTTCGACTAAAGACGCAGCGTGGGACGTCCACCGACTAGATGGACAGACGATCTTGTAAAGATCGCAGGATGAAACTGGATGCAGACCGCTTGTGATCGGTTGCTGTGGAAAGCCGTGGGAGAGGCCTATGTTCAGCAGTGGACGTCCTTTGGCTGATAATGATGATGATGATGAACTTTATGTAGCAACACAAAGTATTGTTTTTTTAATACTATCGATATCGCAAGAACTACAAGACTATCTCACACGATGTCTGCATTTTCAGCCGTGTCGCGACAAACAAGATGCGGTGAACGAAAGAACATTCAGAACAGACTCAAAGTTTATTAGATATTTCGAAATTAATATCAACCCATATACAGGTTGCCCCAAAAAGAGCGTGCCTAACTGACACTGGAGTAAGCTTCGTCATAGACCTTTCAGATATACTCTTTTTTATTATAGCCACTTTTTGTCTTATAAATGGCACACCAGACACACTGGAGATAGTATCGCAAAATTGCACTTGTTTCGTAAGAGAATTGACAGAACTCTTGATATCTGCCCACAACAATGAAAACATTGTGTAAGTAGGTAAACTTTTTTTTTAAGTTTAAATTTTGTTCGTAAACAGTTATTATTATTATTATTTTCGAAATTCACTTACTGTTTCGGTCGTAAATAATTTTATGGAATGTTATTTTAGGTACACTATTTATAGGTTATAGTCTAGTTCTATAAGTGACATTTGCATATTTTTTAAGTCACCGGCTGTATCCTGTGTGTGTACTAAACAATAAAAAAGACCTTTTAAATAAAAATAACATGAATCTTATTAAAGTGTCATTCATAGTTTGGGAGATAATATCACTTTCTTGTTTTCTTCATACAAGTAAAATACAAAAAATGGCATTATACTCCAAACTATGATACTTTTATTAGAGTCATGTTATGTTTATTTGAAAGGTATATGGCTAAGCTATCTCCATTTTCAGTTTGGCACTCTCTTTTCAGGACAACCAGAATATCACGTAGTCGTATGTGACGGTAACTTTTAAACTGAAGAGAGGTCACTACTGTTGATGGTTTTGGCACCCAATTAAATATTCATTCAATTCACTGAAATATCTACCTAGATACTTATTCTCATTTTACCAAAACCTGCTGTGCAAAAAAACTACATAATCCGTAGTTATCACTAAGCAAATTGCTCTTGTATTTAGGAAGTCAGACAATACATCAGAAAATTGCAAACAAAGTTGCACGCCGACCTTCATCGACACCTTACCTCAGGCGCGATCTTGATCAATCAAATATCTGCTTAGCCATAAATAATGAAAAGACAACATTCAGCATATAAGATAAAGACGTCCAATGAAGGCGTGACAAGAATATTTTACCTATTGGCAGAAATTGCATGCTATACAAACTATCGGATGCTGTGCGAAAAACAAAATTGAGTTGTATTTTTAAATCAATTTAAGCCATTAACCCGTTCTACATCGGCACAATTGATTTAATAATGTGTACACAGCACACAAACCAATCTGCCGTATGTACCTAGGTGTGTATTTTGGCTTCATTTAGGTGGATTGATTCTATAATTGGTAATTTTCTACTTGCTCTAATTATAGGGGTCGATGAACTGAAACTTGACGTCACATCCCTTTAACATAGGATGTAATTTGTCGCCATGGTAACAGAAGTAGCTGCAGTATTTCTCTTCACCACCACCATACACCATCACCATGTATGGCTACTGAAACGCACACATCATAAATAATTGAGGTGATATTTCAAAGAGGGTTGCAAAAGTAGTGTGTAATTAATACAGAATAAGCGCTAAGTTTCCTCTTTTATCCCACTTTAGGGATCTGAGAGTCACTGTGGAGGTTTTAACTCACTTCATTTAGGGAGTCTAAAATCAACTATGCTTCGTTTGAAGACGTCCTCCGCATAAACAAAAGAAAACAGGTGCCAAAAACCATTTGAAATGCTATAATCTAAAAATATCTTGCATTAAGTTTTAGAGTGACCTTGAGTCGTTAAGGTTTTGATAACATCAGATTTGAATTATAAAGGATTAATTAGAGTAAAGTACTCAATGGAAACCTACGTTTAGCTCTCCGTGTCGCTCTCAATTTAATGGCCGCTATACTTTTGTATTTGTCTTACCTAAGCTTTTAGGTAGAAAATAACGTATAGGTGACGTGGCACCACCGTATCTGTTTGCGGGCAGGCATCGGGTGTTTAGAGGCTGTCGACAGTGACGGATCGGCTGCAGTTTGATAAACATATTGATAGCAGTGTGACTGACACGAGCCCCTAGAATGGCAAATGCCACTGAGATTCGTTCTCAAGGCCCCATTGATTATTTAAGTCACTTAACAACGCTGTTTTCAAAGTTCATTAGCCAGTGAGAATAATTGAGGACTTAATTTTCATTGATTGTCATAAAAACTTTTCATCTATCGATAAAAAATTAGAAAATTTTATTAAAAGAAAAAATTTGTACGATGACGAACGTAGCGAAGATACAGAGACAGTAGTTGTGTAAATGAATCACTGCCCTCTTGGGCATTCTTATATGGTAGATCGCTAGCCCAAGTTTAAATACAAATATATGTAGTATAGAATGAAAGTAGACAATTTTCATTTTACTTTGTTATTACAATAAAATACACACAGTTCTTAAAAATACACTTTCAGATGTTTTGTTATTACTAATCAATCATACAGCCAACATTGGATTTACAAATTATAAAACAAAAGTCGAAAACGAAAAGGAAATCTGTAACTAGCCTAGCGAGCCTTGTAATTTTTCCTATAAATAATAAATAATAATAAATATCCTTTGGACATTCCCACACATCGCCATCTAGCCCCAAAGTAAGCTACTTAAAGCTTGTGTTATGGGTGCCAGACAACGGATATAATACTTAAATCCTTTTTTTTTTGTAAATACATACATGATATACATAGAAAACACCCAGACCAATACAAACAGACATGTTCATGCACACAAATGTTTGTATTGTGCGGGGATCGAACCCGCACCCGCTGCGTAGTAGGCGATTTCTCGACCACTACACCAGACGGGTCGTCAAAGTATAAGTATAAGTACATAATAATAACTTAATCTATTAATTAACTTATAACCTATTTAGGTGTAAATCACCACGGTATCTGTGTGCCTGAAGTGCTAAGGGGGTCGGTTTTAATGGCTGTCATCGGTGACAGATGGCTATCCGCATGATAAACATATCGATAGCAAATGGCTAGGGCAGTATGCAGGACTGTCTGCAACTGTTATTGTTTATCTGGGAGCACGGTAGAGCGCCAAAAGAAGTTGGAATTTGACATGAATTGTGTGTGTAAAACAATGTTTTGTGTGTTGTCTTTATAGAACTGCGTCTTGGACTCCTATAACAAGCACCCGTTGCTACCTTGTTGACGGCAAGTATGCTGGGAGCATTGAATTTCACACTGTTTTTAGGGTTCCGTAGCCGAATGGCAAAAAACGGAACCCTTATAGTTTCGTCAAGTCTGTCTGTCTGTCTGTCCGTCCGTATGTCACAACCAATTGATTCTGAAACTATAAGCATCACACTGTTAAAATTTGGTAGGAATAAGTATTCTGTTAAACGCTATATGATTTTTATACAAAACCTATGCGTATGGGGTGTTTTATGTACGCTTTCAATGTGAAATGGGTGTCCCCCCCCCCTTTCATCCCCTCCCCCCCCCCTCTAAATTCTTAACTGAGCGAGTCTAAACTTTGAAAAAAGTATTAAATGTAGATCTTGACAAATACTTTCCTACAACGGAAATTGGTTTGGACGGGAGCAGTTTTTGAAATATAACAAATTTTCACCGCAAAAATAACTTTGTTTTTCATACAAACACGATGAAAAACAAAGTTATATTTGCTGTCGACAAAATATTGCGGTATTTTACCTAAGTGGGAGTAGGTGGATTTCGTAATTTTTGTAAAATTGACACGGAACCCTCAGTGCGCGAGTCCGACTCGCACTTAGCCGTTTTTTTTTTATTAGAGACTGTTACATCTTGTAGTGTATATTAAAAGCAAAATAAAATCTGTTATTATGCTTACTTCATGATCTATACTGAATCATTATTCACTAATCTGTATAAGGAATCAATCTTTTAAGTAAACAGAGAGCGGTTACGGCTCCAAAGTTAGGGGAAGACAAAGAATCTTTGCATAGATAAACAGTGTTTACTTGGAGCATCTTGAATTTTGTAGTACTATAATATCATAAAGAAGAATAGTGCTTAAAGTTTTTTGTGGAATTCTAAAAACCATAATTCAAAGTTTTTCAGAATTCCACTAGTTAAAATCACTTATAGAATTTTCCAGCAACTCTACTACGAAAGTTGATGGCAAGTAATCGCTTTAAATTATATCATTTCTTTGGTTCAGTTCACATAAAATATTGCTACCATAGAGAATTGAGAAATGCATTTATTTGACATAAACTCTATGTATACAGAATGTCAAACTACAATTTATCATTTTTTAATGATCACTGTTAACAAAATATGATAGAGGTTTTCTTTGATCAGTTCTCACAACGTTCGCAAAATGACTTGACGATGACTTAATTACCACTGTCTTCCTAGCAGATACCAATAAGAGCTCTATAATCAATCGAATCCATAGTGTGTCCAGGTATGCAATATTAAAACTTTAAGGACATTTTACGTAAATATGAGGAAGAGTATTTTTAATCGTTAATAACCCTTGATGTAATTAACATAAAGCAGTGATTGCTACATCAATTTGTGATGTAACTCAAATAGTTTTAAGTAATTTATATAGTTTGTCAATGGTCTCGTTTTAGTATTATTTTAGAATGAATTGCCAGAATGCGCAAAAGAACTGTTAAAAAATACATTCTCCTTTCGGCAAAAAAAACTAAAGTCGTTTAGCGTCTCTCAATGTATCAGTAACGTCACCTCTCCTTTATAATAAAACCAAAAACCGGCCAAGTGCGAATCGGACTCGCACACTAAGGGTTCCGAACTTTACTTACTTCCAGTTAGCCAAGATACCACTATATTACCTAACCTAACCTAACGCCCCCCCTAAATATTATTACTTTTTGTATAAGGATTGTAAAGCGGTTCACAAGATACATCTACCTACTATGTTTCAACTGTGTAATACAATAGTTTCAGAATAAGGGGCTGTGACATACGGCAAAGAGACAGGCTGGAAGACCCACCTGACGAAACTATAAGGATCAGGCGACGGAACCCTAAAAACGAGTTTATATACGGGGACTCAAACGGCCAAAAACTTCACGAGAAATGTATTTTTTGTGGAAATAAAAACAAAAATCATTGCTGTATGATTTTTGTTTTTATTTGGTGGGGTTTTGGTTTTAACCCCTCATTGATATGAAATATTTTCCTCGCTTAAATTCATCGTAGATATTTTCCCTTAAGGTTTTATTATTACATGCCAGGACATTCTGTATTTCACGTGTTTCTCTTTCATTGTTATTTACTTAAGTAAGAGACAACTACATATAAAGTGAAATCGATTCATGCAAAAATATTGTATCTTTGAATGCATCATAGTGACTCTCATTATTTATATATTTTTTTAAATTTAGAATTTTGCTTTCCTAAAATCATGTGATTAACAAAAAAATACATTTTTAAATTTCAAAAGTTATCCTCGTCATCGGTTTCGTCTCAATCTTTCTACTTGTCTAACCTTAACCTTAGTTAATACGATAAAAACTTTTAGAAAATACCTTGATCTCTCAATTTCTCCAAAACAATAGCGTTTATAAACTCAGTGTTTTCTTCAAAAAATGATTCATAACTTCAAACGAGGTCACCTTGTCTACTATACATTGTATACATTGTATAGTAGACACTTAGCAGCACGATCTTGATCGAAGTAAAGAAGAAATATGCACAAAGGGACTTTGACTTCCCTTTTAAAATTTCCTTTATTACTAAAGTTTGAAAACTTTGAAAGTTTTCCAAGTAAATATACAGCGAAAAAATTGAACGACTTTATCAAACGGTATCTTGAAGTTGCCTTGTATGTATAATATTAAGGCAACATGATCTCTCACACAGAACAGAGTCTATAGATGTACAGAAAAATGACCCATTTTTTAAAAATATGGATCATATAAATCCTAGGTTACACAGGCTGTAAAAAAAGCAACGAGCCGAATTCAAGGGTGTGGTAGTCAATCGAAAATAGAATACAGGAAAAATAACAAGTTTTTTTATATATTTTTTATTTTCCCTGTTTTCTAGACACAAATTTTAACTACCCCTTTAATTTCTTTTTTACACCCTGTATTGAATTTGAGGGATCCGTACACATGTGAAGAGTAAATAAAGGAAAATAATATTGAAAAAATATGTTTATTTAAAAAAATCTTACAAAAAATATTTTTCCTGTATTCAAAAATCGATTGACAACAACCCCTTTTAGCTCGTACTATTTTTTACACCCTGTATATGCCGTAGAGAAGAAAAAAACAATCATGCATAATTTTAGTAACTCAACCCCCGTCACAGAAAAATAAATATGATTTAGTGTTCGTCATCATCAATCATGCAATAGTCCAAGGACATCCATCTGAACATCCTCAATGATCAGAACATAGACCGCTTAAAATTGAACCCACGAAAAACAATGATATTTACGTAATATCTACCTCGGGCCTGTAGGACAATTCTCGCAGCATACAAACTTTTTTCGTGTGGTAATTCGGTTACGAGTTAAACTGTTTTACCTGAAAAATCAAGTAAATAATCTAGATACACGTAAAAAAATATCGCACGAACAAAATCTTAATAAATAGAAATCCTGACCCTGAGATATCAAAATGTTTATGTTTGTATGTTATGTTTTCTTCAACAAAGCCAATTCGATCGGTGAACTTTTTTCGTATACGAATTGCACGAGAATTATCCCCCTGAACCTGATAGTCACACCTTTGGTCTCGTGACAAAAATCGCTTACTTAATTACTTAGGAGTGGCTAATATGGACTAGCACGAATCCATTTACCATTTTCAATTCGTCGGGACAGTATTAGTCATGTTGGGTAGGCAATGAAGAAGAAAACAGAGGGCTCACATGGGTTGAGAAAATCGAATTTAATTGGAACACAAATGAAAGTGCCGCTTAGGACGAATACTAACTAGCAAGTCGAATGCGGTATCAAATGTAAGAGTTCACAATTGCGGTAGCGGATGCTTATATTGAAAATAATGAAGAAGGCTAATTAATGTTTACCAGTCCGGCCGCAACCAATAGGATTGATGAGTGGGAAGGTAAAATTGGCAATCTGCAAAACATAGATATCATATGAAAAGCATTTAATTTAAATAATGTAAAAATGTGGATAGTAATAATAAAATGAGCTTTCTGCCTCTACGTCTGTGACATAAATAACAATAGTATATTAAAATACCGACCAACGCAGTTTTATAATCCCGAAAATAAATTGAACGAAATGAAAAAACGATTATTCACTTCTATTTCTTCATGGGCAATTGCTTTTGTTAATCCAGTAAAAGTTTTATATTTCAGGCTGTAAAATTGAATACGCGTAACCATGCATTGGATACATTAATCTTTGTGATGTATTAAAAGCGATAGCCGTAAATTGCGTGCGTTCGATTTAAAATAGAGTAACAATTAAAAAAAACAATGACAGGGTTAAAATAAATACATACAGTTCCTACATAAGACAGGTTTTTTATTAAAAATAAAACAGGCCAACTCGCGGGTCTTCGCAATTTTTTGAACGCGAGTTGACGAATAACAGGTATTTAGAAAAAGATTTAGGAGTAATAATACTCCAATAGTGTCGTTTAAAGAGCGAATGCTTTTAAGCATTTTATTATTAGAAGCGCTTTTAAAACATAAACTTAATGCAACAAAATTTCAATAACGTTACTAGTCAACTTAATTTTGTAAGATTATTCTACTTAGTTCGAGTCTCTGTTGAGACAACACTTTGTTTAGTATGTGTTAACAACGAGATCTAGCACCGACTTAAATAGTTGCACTATTGTCAACATTGAATCAAATGTTTTTGCATAATTCCTATGAAGCAATATTGTTAGGAATGCGGGAGCTCGAACCAGGAATCGTACGAGGGTCAAACTGAAAGTTCTTAGAAAATCAAAAACTGATTACATTAGCCAGTTATTAGTTTTATTATATCTTTTCAAAATATTGTCCATTGACGTCAATACACCGCTGCATGCGATGGAACCACTGGGAAAAGCACTTTGCCCACTCGTCCTTAGGGGTCTCTTCAATGGCATCGCGATACGCAGCCACCGCTTCTTCAGCATTCATAAACCGCTTTCCTTTAAGTTTTTCTTTAATTTTTGGAAATAAATAAAAATCACAAGGCGCGAGGTCGGGGCTATACGGCGGGTGACCCAGTAATTCAACGTTTGATGTCGCCAAATAGTCGATCGTTCGCTTGGCGGTGTGCGACGAGGCGTTGTCGTGGTGAAGGAGGATCCTACTGCGAGGTCGTTTCTCTCGAACTTTTTCCAAGACAAGTGGCAAACAATTGGTAGTGTACCATTCTGCAGAAACTGTTTTTTGATCCTCTAACACAATTGTTGCGAAATGACCTATCCTTCCAAAGAACGAGGCCACCATTTTTTGTCCCGCACTTCGATCTCTCTTCACTTTAGTTGGCAACTCCTCGAAAGGAAACACCCACTGAGCAGATTGTCTTTTGGTTTCAGGATCATAACAGTAAATCCAGCTTTCGTCACCTGTTAGTATGTCGAACACAGCATTTGAGTCACCTCCGTTAAATCTTTCAATCATTTTACGGCACCAATCCACACGATGGAGTTTTTGAGCCTTAGTCAAATTATGAGGTATCCACCGGGCGCAAAGCTTCCTGACCGCTAAATGTTCGTGGAGGATTTTGTGCACTTGACTCATACCGATGCCTAAGCTTGTCCGAATCTGCTGATAGGTCACTCTTTTGTCAGTCTCTATCATACGCCGCACAACACAGATGTTATTTTCAGTCGTCGCCGTAGAAGGCCGTCCCTCACGTACATCATCAGTGAGATTAGTGCGACCACGTTTAAGCTCATTAAACCAGTTGTAAACAGTCGCACGAGATGGGGCTTCATCGTGAAAGGCCAATCGTAGTCTATCATAACTTTCTTGTTGACTTAAATGACATCGAAAGTCATAAAAAATCATTGCACGAAAATTTTTTCGTGTTAAATTCATGTTGACGTTACACAGACAATTTTCAATTTGCCACCAAATCGTAAAACAAATGACAAATGAATGAAATATATACTCAGTAATATTGGCAAAGAGTTCTATTTTCAAATTTTAGAATATTTTATTATTATATTGTTTATAAGTGGCCAGTTCTAAGAACTTTCAGTTTGACCCTCGTACTATAAAACGTTGCGTTTCCTGCTTAGCTAAGTAACCTTACAATGCAAGGGCTTTGACTTTTAGACGCTACGTCATTAAAAAATATTCAATTCAAATTAAATTCTGACTTTAAAGGAACGAGGTTAGCTTACTTAACATAAATGATTAATTTAGACACATGTTTGTATGTTTTTTAATAAACTTAAACCACTACTAAAGAACTTCTTGAAGTCACTGCGTTAAGCCAAACAAACGGATTTATTTTGCATTATCTTCTGTACTTAGTTAAGGTTACTGCGTTTTATTCGTTTATTATTGGGTAAATTCATACTTTTCATGATATTGGCATTTGGCATAAACGCATACGAGCAAGGTGAATCACCCACATACGTAGGTATGCCCCATTGTCTATGAAATTATCAGCAAACAGAGAACATTTATAACATGATAATTTTTCTAAGAATAAACTATAGAATTTTTCAAGTGTGTAATTACCTACATTTTATGTATTATTATGATGCCAAGATATGGATCATGGTTAATTCAAACTCCACTCATAACTTTCAACTAACAACGGGCTAAGAACATAAAGTAAATACCACATAATCTTAATTTCATTTCAGCATTTGCGCGTTTTCTCTGATTTAAAACAGTATTGTTATAATGAAATCGTTAAACTGTGCAAATGAAAAGTTAATGTATAAAGCAAATAAAATTATTAATAATTACGATTTATTTTTGGCATACGAAAGTATGACCATATTTCTCCATTCCGTTCTCAACTTAATTGGTTCACTATTCGTCAGCGCAGAAATCTTCGAGTCCTTTGTACTCTTTTCAGTATTCTCGATAACCCGAATTCTCCCGACTAATCCGTCCTAACAATGCCCTCCAGCTATACACACCTCTTCACAAGACTGCTTATGTCTCTAACTCCTTCACCCTCAGTGCTATAAGACTCTGGAACTCCCTCCCTGATACCATCAAGACTTCATCGTCTAAGATCTAAGTGTTCGTTCAAAAAGTCTATTCGTGAGCTTTTCTCAGTGAGAATATGTACCACGTGATGCTTGATAAGGTTTGTCCTTCTCTGTTTCCCCTATATTAATCTCTGTTAGCCTATGTATGGATAATTGTATGTATTCAAGTATGTTTAAGTAGGTTTATTTATTATTATTTATGTAAGTATATTAGTAGTTTAAAATTAATTTGTTGCTTTTATGTGTAATTTTACGCCGCCTCAATCGTTTCTTTTTCACCCAATGGTTGACTGGTAGAGAATGCTTTAAGCATTAAGTCCGCCATTTGTACTTTCGTTTTGTCAGTGCAATAAAGAATTTAAAAAAAAATGCATTAACGTACATAAAATACATGTTTTTTTTTTAACGTTGGACACCAATCACATACATTGCTCTGATCCCAAAGTAAAAACAAATTCGTCTCCCTATCTTGTCGGTGGACATCCTACGCTGCGTCTTCGGTTAAGGGTTTTCAATTTAGAACTTGTCGGCCCCAACGTCCATCAGTATTTTTTAGTTTTATTGCTTGATCTATTAAAATTAGTTTTTCATTCTAAAAAATGCATCATCTACTTAAGCCAATGTCTACGCTCCGTTTGGACAGTCAAGGCCACTAATGTTTGCGTAAGATATTTCGATTAGTATTCCGATTATCAATGATGCTACTAAATGATAACTGACAAAATAAACAATATGGTGTTGTGTCAATATGTCGACGAAATGTAAACAGCGTTGGACTTGAAAGGAAGTTTATGCATAGCAGAACAACTCAGTCGAAAGGATGTGTACTTTACCGTGAATATTAGTGAACTTTATGAAAATCGTCCAAGTATATATGAAAAAATAATTACTAAATAGTTAATCTTGTAACTAATTATATCTTGGTTTTTCTTAGTGTCTTGGCAGATTTATCTGCTTTCCATATGTTTTATGGTGTTAGTAAAAAATGAAATAGTAATCTAAATATCAAAATTTTGAAAGTTATGATCTATAATGCCTACTTAGATCTGTATTATTTCATTACAATCACACTTCCGGGTTAACAAACTTTAAGCGCGATTGCAGCGCTCTTGCAAAGACTGAAAACTTCTTGGTAGGTACTGATGCTTTTATCATCGCTACACATAGTCCGTCTACTTACTGACAGATGGCGCGGTACTAAGAGCACGGGAACTTAGTGCTGTGAATAATCAATAGGTGGAGTCACTAGTAACAGACAAGACTTAATAATTTGTAGGAAAACTATTGCGTGTAGTACCTAAAAATAAATTAATAATACAATACGAGTTTTCGTGAAATATTTCTATAACTTTCAGTTTATTTAGTCAGGCGTAACCTATCCTTAAGAAAATTTATTTTAAAAATTCAGCCGGCCTACCTACACTCTTGTGCCACTGACCTCGCGACATGAGAGCAATAATGAGGGTGCAAATTTAACAGGCAATTCCACCCAAGGGTGTTGCAATTTGTCGTCTCGATTGCCCAGTACACGTTTTAGCTCTGTTTGCATGACACTAAACAGTCCACACCCTTAGGGCTGACAATAACCACCCACTCGCAGCCATTTTACTCTGATCCCCACCACCACCTCGTTTTTATACCGTTTGGAGAACTTTCAACAGACGTTTACAGGTCTTGTACACCTGGTTCAGAAAAGCCTCGTGTACCCATTGGAAGGTGACCACGATCACGTCACCTCAACAATTGAATCGTAACCATAAAACGCAGGCTAGTATCACGCCGTCCCCCTTACCAGGAACTACCCTCGTTTCACGCCTACTTTGCTTAGTTTCCATCCTGACACCGTAAACCGCCGTCAAAATGGACAGACAGACGAGATGAACTGGAGGTTTCGGAAATTTTCAAAGATATTTTGACATCTTCTTTTATACCGAGTCACTGTCAGAAACAAGATGAGGCGACGGCGGGAATCTATGGCTTCTGTATATAAGAAAACTACTAAATTTTTGACATCAAATACAACAAACATTTTGAAGAAAATGCCGAACACAAGAAAATATCGGCTTCTCACAAAAGTCATGGAAGAGTACGATCGGGCTGCAAGTTTAAAAATTAACAAATGTGAGGTACCAACAGACGACGAATTAGATGATTTGGGAGAAAGAGATCTGGATTATTACTTAGGTGTCCGACAAAAGGAGGTGTACTGGAGAGACCCAGAAAGTAAAGAGCAGATTATAAAAGATTTCCTAATCAACCATTGCGGCATATCAGAAGATGAATACGACAAAAATTATAAAACTTCCAACAGCCCGAAAATTTCATGCGTCATCCAATCAAAACTAAAACAAGTGCCTTTCAAAATACACAAGAAAAGGACAAAAAAAGATATTCATGTGAGAGAGGGTGACTCTTGGCGAGATAAAACAGGGATTTTCAAATTGTTCAGAAGGGACAGCGAATACTCTACTTCAGAGAGCTACAGTGAATATGATTCGAATGAAGACGATAATATATCCGAGGAAGTCAGGGAAAATAACGTTGAGGAAAATGTGGAAGAGGGTGTGGTGGAGAATTTAAATTACTTGAGCATTTATGACAGTTTGCAGAACGTGTTACCATTAGAGGTCTAACCACTTCACACCTATGTCATTTAACTTGTTGCTATTTTTAAATTTGAGATTCTAATATAAATATTTCCTTGTTACAGGGGGTCCGGATCAAAGAGGTTTCTGATGGAAGACCTTGCGATAATTGTCCGGAATTATGTCCGGGCTTCATTCCACACGCTTGGAGGTAAGATATTTTGATGGCTTGATTTGAATCGGCGGGTTATTTATTGATCAGGAAGTTGTCACTACTGAACCTTGATAGTCAGAAACTCTTATACTGTGGTATCACCTGCAATATTGCAAATAAATATGCGTATATGCAGGTACTTTGTTTAACTTATACAAGTCATGTTGATCTAATTAACTTTCATATTTATCTATATAAATGACTTTAAATAAACTTTTTAACTAGGTAGGCAGATAAGGGCCTCCTTATCTACCTACCTAGTTAAAAAGTTAAGAAACTACGCGCTTGAAGCGCCGTAAATCAATACATGATTTGAAAAAACAAATATTGAAACATAACCGTTGGTCTTGTTATCAGTCGGGTGATTTGAAATGGTCAAGCTGGGTCACAGATAAACTATCGTTCACTTTCATTCGTTTAATAAACACTGTTGAGTTAGTACGCGAGTGTGAAGTTTGATGCGAGGATAATCGTGCAGCCTTGCCCTCTGCCGTAAGGTCATCGCCGCAAGCGCCTGTCAGGCAATAACATTGATACATTCGCGACTCGCTGTCTCACTGTCATCCGATCGTTCTGAGCGGTCGGTCGCGTATTCAAGTACATACGTGACATAACAAACAATGTGCTTGTCACTAAAACAATTGGAGTGGGCAGAAGTCTACCGACGCGTGGTTGCGCCCGAACCACAGCCAGCTTCGACGCAGAGAAAAATACAAAAGTTCCCGTCCAGGGAAAGGAACTATGCTGTAAGAAGACGAAGGAACGACAACAATAACAATGTCTGGTCCCACGCCAACTGCCCGAGCTGTGCCAAGATTGCCCAGCAGGAGAGCAACGGCTGATAAAATTGCACGTGAAAAAGTGTTGTTTACGTGAAAAGTGACTTGTTTTATGTGTGATATTGATTGCCAATTGATAATCTTAAAATAGTTTAAGTACGTATTTAGAGACTTGCTTCGATTTATGGGTGGAGACTGGAGAACCATTTATCGTGTGTTTATCAACATTCATATCGGTTTAGTGACGTCGAACACGGATGTTGTCTGAAGCTACTTTTCATTGAATTTCAAATTCGTCAAGCAGGGATTGAAAATTTCAATTTCTAAAATATTTGTTTTTTTAGACCTCACAGTATTGATCTTCTGACTTTATAATATGTATTGTCATACCTACCGATCATGGAATTTCAAATCAAGCATGGTTTCAAATTATAATTAAAAAAAAATGCTTTTGTAAACCTCACAGTATTGTTATTCTGTAATTTTAATGTGTATTGTTTGTTATACCTACCGATCTGTTTAAACAAGCAAAAGCTAACTATGTTAATCAACACAATTGACCCTTGTATGCTCCATGGCAATGTGTAAGAGTTAAACAGACAATAAGGCTAAATACGGATGGTATGAGTGATACATTACATAACACACACATTATTGTATGTAACTACATTTACATTCTGTTGATCGAATAAATGTTATCAAAGTATTCCAATTTCATTTTTGTTATCATCGCCAGCCACAACACGACCCGCGATTTACGGACAACAACACGTCAAGTTAAACACTGCGGTGTCTTATGCAGTTGTAATAAGGGCTAGTTTGCAACAAAAGTGGGTAACATGATGTGCTGGCGACTGTACTTAGTACATAAAACCAAAATATCTATTACATTCTCATTGTCTTTCTAATTAAATAAGTCGGTACCTACTAAGTGGCTAAAAATTATGAAAGGAAATCCAGATTAATTTCTTAAATTAGAGTGAGTCTGAGACATTTTTTTTATGAATAGCATAAATCACAACATACCTATAATACTTGAAAGAAGGATACATTTACGAACTCTACATCAATATTATTATTTATTTGTTTACTAATAGCAGTGAATATTTGACACTAATCCGTCGTAACATAATTTTATGACGGCAGTAAGTATACTGCTGTTATAAAATTATGTTTATAATCAAGTATTGAGGAATAAACATTTTATCATAAGAAGTATGTAATAATTCCATAATTAAATAAAACCCAAATGGATTTTATTTATTTAACAATTCAATTAATTATAGTTTTTAGCATCAGACATAATCAACTTCGAGATAGGTATTTGACGGTTAATCGTATCGTAAGTAAAGTCCGTTTCTTTTAGCTAGTCGAGAATTGTAAACAATCTTCACATATTTTTTTACCGAAATATTAAATTTTTAAATAAGAGGAACCCAAAACTTACTAACTACATTTTTACGTCAACGTTTAGCACTTAGATCTTTTTAAATCAAATAGTAAATGAATTTTATTTTCTGATGTTATTTTAAGGATTATAAAAAGATTGTTCACAATGTTCGACTAGCAAAGACAAACGGATTTTCAGTAGGTACTTTCCTATAGACTAAAATAATGCATTCGAGAATGACTAATAAAATGACACACAACGTTTGGTACCTACGCACAAAAGACTACCACAAAACAAAGACATTGTACTTTAGCACTCTTTAATCTGTTGTTTACATCAGCCAATTAGTGTAATTAGACTTGAGTTGGAATTCATAGTTCATTCAGACAAATGACCAATTCGCCTCATATAGAACTAGTGTAGATAAGGGGCTATAAAATAAACTCGGTGCTGTGCCTAATTTTGTCGACTATTTATTAAAGTAAACTACCTCACTTGAAACGAGACCGCGTCTACATTTTGGTGATATTTATTTCTATGTGTGTGTGGTCAAATAAATAAAAATTCTATTGTATTCTATTCTATTGGTGTTTTCAGTTGGATCAAATAATTTGAAATTTCCAAGTATATAAATAAGAATCATCAATATATAATTGAACTATCATTTGTACTTCACCTAATTAATTTTTATTTATTTTTATACTAGATAATTATCTAACTAGGGTCTGAATTTTTATGGTCAGATAAGGAATATTCGTCGAATAAAATACAATAGGTCCATAAATCTCACATATTTGTCAGCAATAAATTATTTTATTTTATATAAAATGGTATTTATTTTGTTATGTAAACATAAACTGCGTTTAGCGGTCCCATAAATAACAATAAAATTATATATTTATACACTGACCATTATTATAAAAATAGTTTAGTTGACCCATGACTTATTTAATTTAAACGCCAAAGTTAAAAAAAAAATACATTTCTCTACGTAGGCAGGTACTACTACTATTAAAGTAGGTACCTGCATAACTTTATATAAAATATTTAATTTGTTTTTTTTTACATGAACAAGTGATAATCGATATATCCTAAGTCAATAATTAAATAGGAATGAATGGATTCTGGAGTCAATGAACTCTACTAACGCCATCTAGCGTTGAGTGGCCTAAGCATAGACACATCGCCGTTAGCGACATCTTTCGTGATTTTTGTTATTGATACAAAAGTCAAACTTTTCCGCAAAACGTCAATAGATGACACTGAATACGCAATTACATTCAATAAGCGTTTTTTTAATTGGGATCAGAAATCACTGCAGGATCGAAAATATCATTATAAATGTAGGAAATAGCTGTAGATTTTCCCTAACTAACACTTGCGCTATCTCTAAGTTTTCAACCGATAGTTAAGTTTGTAGGATTGTAGAAGGCTATCAGTTAAGCGCATGCACATTGAACACAATGGGTACATACATACGTGTCTTCGGTGATGAAACAAGCAACAACAATACTTGTGTAGTTAAGCTAATTAGTGTAAACAATCCTTTAGGAAGCAGGCAGATTATGTCACCCTCACCTATGGACTTTTCTGATCTATCTGAGTCATTTTTAACCGACTTCAAGAAAGGGTTATACGTACAATGTTCGATTGTATGTAGGTATGTAGTAGGTAAGTAGGCTATTCTGATTGATGTCTAATTTGCTAATTTAGTTTAACGCCCAACCACTATGGCACTTGGCACCGTTACGCATACCCTATCATCGTAATGAAAGATAAACCGTTTATTTATTATCGACAAACAGTGAATGCCAGCGATAAGTCCACAATGATAAGATAATGGTGTCCCAAATTTTTTGGTGATTTCTATAATAAATGGTGACATACTACTCTATAACATTTTATGTGACTCAGCATCGAAATAGCAGAAGTATTTTACTAACCCACTTAGGTTCACGGTCACTATAGCATAATTATAGTAGGTTAAGATTATTTTACTTAAATCACTTGCTCTATTGAAAATAGTGATATATGTTTATTAACTGTCTCAATTTATTGAACTCATAAAACTTCCCAGAACTTTAGCCAAAGTCAAATTTGGGTAGTGGTCGCATTAATTAATAAAAAGTAGCATAAAAAACAGCTGATTGAGCCTAATTAATTACATTTTATACTTTACTGCACACGTTTTACGGATCCTTTTTATTAGCTACAAAAATACTTATCGCAATTCGCAAACAAACGATGACATCACTGTCACTTCCAAGACTTAGATTTCTTATCTACGCAACCTTAACTACCAAAGTTTCCAGACATCCTTTTGGCTTGCGTTTGCCAATAAAAAGTAAATAAACTTGCAGTAAAGCACGCAGACGCGGAGTTCACGCATGGATGGTCGTTCGTTCGTTTCGCGCCATCCGTCAGTACCTAATCCCTTGAACTTGAGTTACGAATCCAAGTTGCGGAGGTAAACAAAACGCAAACGTGCAATCTCCTTCGTTGTCCTTGAACGCTCATTTGTCATTTGGTACGCAACGCCGCTGGAACACTAGTGTGTCGCGCGCGGTTTCCGAACGGAGTGGGCTCGCGAAAACGAAAATAAAAACAAATAGTTCTATTTTCAAAATTCAACTTATGGAAAGTGCTGTGGTGTTCGAAATAGTGTTAAGGGCAAATTAAGTGTGTGTTTATTTAACATATCAAATGATTGTCTGTATTAGTTTTCTGTAAATATGTCATTGTTTGTGCTCATGGAGGAAATGACGGCAAAATGACCGATAAGTAGATGAGGATACTGTAGTGAAACAATTCATTGGTAAATGCAAGGGTAAGAGGTACAAAATACGTTTTTTTACATAAATAAGAACAGAAATAAGTAAATTACTAACAAACACAAAAATATTAAGATTTATCAACTTGGTACAAGTTCCTACCTGCCGGAATTCGGAACGGGGAAGTCCCGTATTTATTACCTATTTCTACAGATATGAATAATCCTCATGTCTGTCTATTTTATAAATAAGAGACTAGGTACGTCTAATAAGGCCTACTATCCAGTTGTTAGAGTATTAATATTCTCTTACAAGAAGGCCCTCCCGGCCGAAAAAAGAGTCCGAGGAAAGATTTATCGAACTTGTCTCACTGACCTCTTTTTTTCTCTCATGTGTACCATTAGTATTATTGTGTATGTACCGTAAATTGAAAATGCTGGCGGCTGAAATGAAAATGCTGGTATTGAACTTGAAGAAGCTGGTGCCTTTTGTTAGTGCATGAAGTGTTTTAAATAAAAGTAAAATTAAAATTAATCCTGCCTGTATGAATAAATAAATAGGTAGGCATTTAGAATTCCTCTTTGATTACATTATCTACCTAGCTTACAGTAATAAGTATTTTGCTTGCATTATCATACGAATATCCTTACGCGTTTGTTTGTAAGCAAAAGACTTAAAAAGTGGCATTGAAATCTTATCAACTAATCAAGAACTATTGGCTACAAGTTGCGAACAAGAAAACTTGCGTTTAAGATAATTTTAATTACTAAAGATAAAAGGGTTCACTTAACTTCAGAGCGACCGCTAACAAAGGCCCCGATTGGAGTCGTAAATACAAATCAATTGGACTAATTTATATTTATAGCTATTATATATATTGGAGCTATAATACGACAAAACTATTGATATTTGTAGGACGGAGAATATATACACGTACCTACCTATATTTGTATAGAATTTTTAATTTTATTTTTATACTATATTTATATCATAATATACTTGTTTTTGAAGTTCACGTGAATACTACTCATTGAAATACAATTTGACGGAAATTTACGCGATTAATTATTAAATTTTAATATCCCGACGTTTCAAACACTTAATTCGTGGTCACGCACGGGTAAACTAAGATGTTATTTTTCATATAGTTTTTTTTACCACAATCACGTCCATCACTTATTAATGTTAATTTAATTAAAGTTCCTATCCGCACAGAAAGAGTCCACTGTATTTCGTGATTCTTAATTCTCTGTTAATTTTTTTTTTTTTTTTTCAAAACTTAGTAAATGACAAATAACATTATATTCTACACGTGACCACGAACGCCGAACAAGACGTGTTCGGAACATCGGGTCCATTCTTCGCGCCGCCTGTTTTTTATCTGTGAAGACCTATGGTTTACTGGTATATAATTCTTGTAGCCATTTGTTTGTGCATGAAGTTTATAAATAGATAAATAAACAAGCTTCATCTTAAAATACATATAACTTGTATAATATTTATAAGCTTTCCTACATTGTAAATAGGTAGACAGGTACTTGGCGGGTTAATGACCCCAAGAATATTACTTTGAACCCCTATGCAATAATCACTTACTATAACGGTAAGCCCAATACCGTTACCTTATACTACTTACCACTAATTATGAGATAAAAATGCCGCGAGTAAGTCAAAAGTAGGTCCCATGGTAAACATCAATATCTTAACTCCGCTCCGAGGACCGGGGTTCGATTCCCGGTCGGGTCTGGGCGTTGTGGTACCACCGTTATGTCTGATTTTCAGAACACATGTGCATTAGCTACTTACTTTAGTATCAGATCAATGTATGTGATTGGTGTCCGACTCCTAATTTTGTAAATCTAAACTGTTTCCTGGCTTTTATATTTAGTTGTTAGTATTTATTCTTTGTAAGTCTATACAGTAAATGACGGAGTTGATGCTTTAAAAACGCATTCTCCACTAGTCAACCAATGTGTTCTACATAGTAAGTACCTATTCTATGTACGAGTATATAAATGCGTATATACATGCGTCAAATGTATGACTGTCTCTATGACTATAGCTAAAAGTAAAGGATAAAGTTTTTATCAGAGCTTTGGCTAGTTAAATTGGCTATTCAGGATCCTGGTTTTGGCTATTCAGGAATCAGGAACCTGGTGCAACGGACTTTTTATGACTTGCTTTCGCTGACTCAACCTATAGTTTTGGTGCTAATTCTCATAAAACACGACTGTTTCTTTCTCGTGGTACGAACATAGCTTTGGATTAGTTACCTTATCACTGCAAGTAGGAGCTATTTTGAAGTTCAAATATTTGCATACGGAATAAAATCACCGTATGAAAAAGAGAGATAGATGGCAAATTTAATAAATAGCATTGCTCGTTTAAAAAATACAGCAACATTATAGTAGTGGCTTTGTCTTATTGTGTCTTTACTTAACGAAATGGGGACATAATAAACAAGCAGCAAATATTAAGCTAATCTATTTATTTACTTTTCGACTATTAGGCGCTTTTTTGTTTCTAATTACACTAAAAGTCACTGAGCTGAGACAATAAAATAAATAATTTGTTATAAGTACCTAACTGGTTAGTTAATACACACACGCGAGTCTTTTATGTTAATCGGGTAACTGTAACATCACTAGCAAGCATTGTCCTGTCAACCGAGTCAGAGACAAGACAGTTAACATTTTATTTTACTTTAAAAAAAAAACGCGTAGGCATAATGAGTGGCTTATCATCGTGAGATTCTTTTTGACATTTGACATGGCACATAGATCATAGTTTTGCCAAATTAATTAATTACCTAACCTAATATAAAAAGTTCGCACAATGAATTTCGCCTAATGTATGAGATTGTTTGCACATAATCACAGGTCAAGGCAGCCGCGCCCTCTGGTGGCGAAAATGATTTTATTATCACATTTTACGACCTTATTAATTCTAACTGCCATCACCTTTTTGTTATCTTTGCAATAAAATGTTACATTCAACGAGATAGCAAGTAGAAGAACATTTCGACTTGCATATGTAATATTTGAGATACTTGGTATAATAATGTGATTAAAAAAAACATACATAGAGTTATGATTTAACTTTTTCTATACGAGTACCTAATTTCTTGGAACAGTAGGTGGACTTTAATTGCGTGTTTTCCGAGACAGTCTCCAATGATGTCAAAACATAAAAGGAACACCATAAACATAGATAAAAATCGAAAATATAAACAAATATAGTCTTGGCAAGTATGAAATAGATGGAAGATATTACTTAGCTATAGTTATAAATATATTCGCCTGTGTTTTACAGAAACAAGTTGAAAACCTACATCTGTTTAACGTGTTATGCATGTCGCTGTCAAAAAGATTAATACAATCAACTTTTCGCAATACATTATAGTTTTCTATCGATTGAAGAACAATCGTATTGTTTTATAATTTTATACTAACAATAATATTACGTCTTCGCACTAATTTGAGTATTTGAGTGGCAAGTGACACCAATGCTAAGTAACTGTCGTTTGCCTACATTCATTCACTTGCAGTAGCCTTGATCAGAGTAGCAGCTAGTTTATGTTTTGTCAAACATACAGTCGCGAGCGTACGTTTCGAGTCCTCAAAATTATACCGAAAGGTTAAAAACCGATTTACGATTTTGAACCCAATTGTACTCGCGTGATGAGGTCATGTCCCCACTCAAAACAACTTTGAAATGTTAAACAATAAAGTTTAAATAACAGTATTAAGTTAGGCCGATACTTGTTGTAGTTAACTGAATTTGTATGACTATTTTAGTTCTCGTTAAAGCAGTCATAAATCAAATCAAGCTTCTATTATTTCCTCTAATAATATTTCCAAGTAAAAATCATAACAAAATACCAAGCGTCTACTTCGAACTATGGGAATATCCTCAATGCCTTATCACTTTAGTTGGATTGTCACACTGTTTGGAGTAACCTGACCCGAAATCCATTAATTGATTTCGTTAGTCAAAGCTTATTTGAACAAGCTACTCAAAGTATTTGATGTCTTGGTTTACCAGATCAAATGTCGTTTTCAATCAAGTAAATCTCTTAAATCAAATTTTAACAATAGGCATGTCACCTTCTGACCTGACGTTTGCAAGGACTCCAATCTAAACTTGAGCTATAGATGTATAGTTATTTAGATTCAGATTACTAAAAAGCAGCGGAAGGAAGTTGTTAATACCCCTATGCAATAATCCTCAAAAATCGGCACCAGCACCTCAAAAATACGTTTGTCCTGTGCCTCCCTGGATAAACTCAAAGTCTTCTGTATCACAATCACGTCGGATTGGAGGATTGACACAGAAAATTTTGCCAGTTAACTAGCTGTACCTTGTTACATCTAGCCATAAAACAATGAGACTCCGCGTTTATACTCAAAATAAATTGATTGTCAAAGTCATAACTTGACACACCAATTTGCTTCTCCGGCCATTATTATATTTGTGTCTCGCCATGACACTAGCAACGAGTTACGACCTACTAGCTAGTTGTATTGTTGGAAACCTTACATCATTTGCGACCGTCTTATGCTTGTCTTGACCTAAATCACCCGTGAAGTGCACAACGGTGTCCGAGGCAATAAATCAGTATGGTCACCCTTGGAGAATAGTGGCTAAAGCACCCCTCCAAACAGAAAAGTTACAGTATTTTTTTTAATTTTTAAATGGTTTAAGACTAAATTACCTGTTACCTTTGCACTGTAAGTCGTGAAATTGGTGGAGTTAATGCCCTAAGGCATTGTCTAATAGTCAACTGCTTGGGAATGTGAAGAGTCTTATCCGTGTCATGTGTCTATCTAATCTTAAAAAAAATATTGGTTCCTACCCTCATAAATACTCATAAAAAATAACATTGTTAATATATCTAATATTTTAGCCTTTCACTTAAAAGGAAACATAAACCTACTAAAAAAAGAGAAAAACTAACCAACATTTTAGAAACTGCGTAGAAATTTATACGGGCACCGGAATTTAATTTTTACTATTAAATAATAATAAAGTATATTTAATGAAAAAATATAGAATACATATTAAAAAATTGAAGATATTGAAGAATATAACATTTTATTGTCATCCCAGCCGAAAATTGGCCTATAAAACACTACAGGAAGCACTTGAAGAGTCATAAATTTTGCGTATGACGCACACCATAGGAAAATAGGTATCATACTAAATAACTCAAAACATTCATTGATAACAAAAAATATTTTAAAAGACTTTGTGTGGACCTGTTTAGGTAGGTAAGCTTGACATCATGCAATGACTCCAAATTAATTTGTTCCTCCTAAGTAAAGGGCAAATGCGTTATTTAATTTTTTTCAGTCAAATTTTTGAAGTTAATTTTATTTAATTTCATGATTTTTAGTTATTTACCCATATCTCAAAAACTACTGTACCCGTTTTGATGATATTTACACTTTACCCTGAGTTGAAATATACCTAACCAAAGTAAAAAGAATCATCTCGCTATAATTTCTTTTTTTTCGAGAAACACGTGGAAAAATTAACACGTGTTTGGAAGCCTTCGTAGATACTTGTATTATCAAATTCCAACAATATCGCTAAAAGTCGAATTTATTAACTCATTTTTTTATGTTTAAAGTAGGGAAACAACAAGTCTAGCATTTTTTTAGGATAATAAATTAAATTCCACTTAGGCCATTGACCTAGATCAAACGTATTTTAGTAATCAATTTCGCTAAAATATGTATTTCACGAACGTAAATATATTTGAACACGCTATTAATGTCCTTTCCTCTATATATTTTTCAACGCCGGAGCTGCGCAGACGCTACACGCAATGTGTTAATTTGACAAATACGTGTGTATATTTTAGCGTTGCAGTGACATAATCTATGGAGATAAGATATAATAAGAACGACATTGAAATATTTATCGCTATTACTCAATCTGCAAACGCAAAAATCTAAATTCCTCGCTGTATTTTAAACTTTTTCTTTCCCTAATAGTTTACTGTTTTATACATTTCATTAAGTTATCAACAACATTTTATGTTTCTAGTTGTTATTTGAGTAATTTGAAAGCATCCAATCTACGAACCAAATGATCATTACGTGCTTAAGCGTAGCTGGGATATTTATCATATTCGCTAGCTAGTTTTAGTAGTAATAAACTAATTAGGTACTAACCTAAATCAGACGTTGCCTCATAGACGGGCATGGTAAACAGTAGCCATATTTGTAGGCCCCTGTTAAGGTTATCTGTTAACTAGACGACATCAATCATGCATTGGCAGTATAATAAATTGCAGCTAAATTTAGGTTTGCTTAGTCATAAACGCATTTTTTTCTCTAAAACTGCATTGGACTGAAATTACTTTTATTTTATTATTGTATTTAGTCACATTAAATTTTGTAAAAATGTAAGAAAACAAACACATTTAAAGTGTAATTCTTTCTCACATTTACTTAAAATACTACTGCATGCAAATCATGTTGTGAAAACTATTTTAGGGTATTACTCTAGTTAAATCAGTTATTCGCTTTTTTGTATATGTATTGAATAATACCTGTATCGTTTTCCAAATAAAATAAAATAAATAAAAAATAAAATAAAAGTCCGTTCTTCTTGGCTAGTCTAATGATGTAAACAATATTTTATAACTTTTAAGTAATATCAGTAAATAAAATTATTTACCAATTTTTTTAAAGAGATCTTGGTATTTATTTTAACGATGGATTGCCTGTCTGAGTTGTGAGTATTGTATTTATCTTATTTTAAAATTAATCATTTCGTTAAAAAAGAATGTCAGGATTGTTTAAAATATTCGACTAGCAAAGACAAATGGACTTTACAAGTAGGTAAACTTATTATCGTATGTGTGGTTAAACTGTATTAACCACCTAGGTACATTACATACTTACTATGTGCAGCGGCGGCCTTACCCTTTGCGAGGCCACGAGCGGCTGGTCTCTGCGAGGCCCTTTGTCCTTCGTGAAAAGTATGTGTTTAGAAAGAAGGTCTGGTTGTTTTATTTAGGTATATGTCATGTTTGAGGAAAAATTCTAAAGTTATACGAATGAATCAATAATCTAACGAATGAGTAACATCATTTTCGATTGAAAGAATAGCAAGTGCTGAAAGCCAAAAATAGGATTTAAAGTTTAAAAAATCATTTAGGCTAGATTTTTATCAATTTTTAAATATTAGCTTAGGTTGTTGCGCGAGGCCCCTCCAAGAGCGAGGCCCTGGGCGATTGCACAGTTCGCCACCCCCTAAAGCCGCCGCTGACTATGTGCCACAGCATACATACTATGTGCATTTCAGACGGATAATTAATTTTTTGACTATAAAACGTATTGAAGACTTAACTTAACCCATAACAATCTCTCTGCATGATCTAAAGGTATGACTAAGAGAGAAGGCTATTAGCATTAAGTCCACCTTTTGTACACTTTTATTTGTGAAATAAAGTTTTAAATAAAAAATAAATAAATAAGACTTACTTGCAACCCACTCTAAATATGAGTCATATTATTATGACTAAATTTTAAAAGCTAAATGGTCTAAAGTTTTATCTAGTTTAAAAAATCTGGAAACCTTTTAAACCCTTATGATAAGCGTAAATCGTTTAGGGTGACCAGATTATATGACGTTATCAGGACAATAGGAATCTTAAAAACGTTTAAAAAGTTTTATTTTGGAGACATTTTCGATTATTTTCTTAGTATTATTCTTATCTTACATTCATAAAAGATTTATCTTCATTCCCAAGCAATTGACTGGTAGAGAATGGCTCAAGGCATTAAGTCCACCAATTGTACAACTTAATGTGCAATAAAGTTTAAATAAATAAAAGAAAGTAGTACAAGCTACTACTTACAATACAACCCAAAAACAGCATGACGATTTTCATGATTATGTATGTCTTGGATTTGTCTTGGCCCGGAATAGTATAATAACCATAAAATGAGGCCGAGGGCGAAACGAAGTTCGTAACGACTGCTAGTTCTCTAGAAAAAGCAGAAGAAAAGGATAGTCCTATCAATGTAGGTACTGTATATGTTGAATCTACGGATTGTACTCACGGAGACAATAGCCGTTGTGAATTGTTTAAATTGGAACTTCCTACGGACCATGGCTATGTGCAGTAATGATGCTGTTGCACTGCAGTTTGAGGTCAATAAAATATAATGTAATAATATACTGCTTGTCAAGTATTCAAGATGCGAAGCCATTGAAAAATATTGCGTTTACAATTTTTACAACACTTTTGACATCAGAAGGCTAGCAAAATATTAAAACATGGCCACTGTACAAAATTTATAAATATATATTTTATTTATTTCTTAGTTTGTAAGCGGTGCTAGCTAGACAGTATCAGCTACCTGTACTTAACTTAAGACATTAACGTTCTATACAAAATGCGAACGTTCTGTTACTGAATCACAAGAAACTATCAATTTATATGCTTACTGAATTACGCATAATTCCTTTATAACGGGATACTTTGTTATCATTCGCTAGCTCGTATTGTGAACTTTGTATTGTACACTTTCCTTGTTATTCGAATAGTGTCTAAAATTCATGAATATTAATTTATCGTTTGCGTTTACATACATTTCACACCTACAGTGTAGTAGTGGAACTATTTTTAGTACAAATTTTCTATTTATCGGTTTCAATAAATCCTCCATGAGCAAAAACAAATTATCAACTAAATTCGAAAATTTAATCTACGACTGCTCTCAAATGTAGCACTGGCCACTTATCAGAACCAAGATAGAGTTGGCCAGTAATTTCCGAAGACAAACAGAACGTGAAGCATAGATGCAGAGACTACCAAAGAATAGACTGTTGGAACTACAGAACATCCACCCCATTTAAATGCCTCCAACGGAGACCGCAAACGGAGGTCGAGACGGCATGCTGTGCCTGTCAAGACACGAGAATTGTCCCTGGGATGAAGCCCTGAAGTCAGCAGAGTTGACATGGACAGGAATCCAGTATTCATGCTTGAAGATCCTACAGCTGTACTGCAGGGTCTTCGAAAGAGAAGATGTGCTGGATATGGTTATTAGGTAAGTGGTATTAGATAGAAGATATGTATTCCCTGGTTGTGATATTCTAATCGTAGCTGTGTCTTGCACCTGGCAAAATAAAAATCGTCTTGCTAGCAGCATTGAACTACTAGCTACGACTACCAGCGTATGGAACTGATATTAGAAACAAATTATTTGCGCCATAATTTGTCGCCACTTGGCATCAACGCATATAAACGGTTCCAAATCCGACATACGACTGACAATCTTTTCATCTAGATTCTAGTAGATACACATTTTGTCCTTGGCATATCTTCTCTTTACGTAGTAATAACAACTCACTAGCTAGCAAAGAATTTTGAACTTATTATTTTTGACTTTAAGCAATTGCGGTAATTTTAAAACTCCATTTCTTTGCCCCTTATGGTCTATAAAATAAAAATTACGATTCGCAGATTACCTCAATAAAACTAGTCTAAACTTTGCTTCCTGTGATCAATGGGATATCCGAATATTTAATGTTTGATTTCTTCGAAAATTGCAAGGTATGAACGTACACATGCATGTTATTTTAAACTCGCGTTCCATTGAAATTGTTTTTTACCGTATACAGGTACTCCTGTATGAGACAATAATAATACTAACTATAATATTATACATACTATATTGACACTTAACGGCTAAGTCCCAAAGTTAATTGGGGCAACTAGAGTCAAGAACACGATGATTTTTTTGCAACGCATAGTAGGGCCCCTGAATTCAGACAGTTCGCTCATTAGATGGGCCATCAACGCGGTTACGACCAACCGATGGCCACAATCTAAATTTTAATGGTCGTAAGAATGCTGAAGCGTGGGCCGTAATGACAGCGATGAAAAATCTTCCAGAAAGTAGTATCACACCTGATTTCCAAACGGAAAATGCCTTTCAGAAAATACAAAATTTTAGGTTTTTCAGTTTTATGGCATCATTAGTGTTTATTTTTGAAAGAAAAAATACAACAAGACGAGAATAAAGTCATAGACAGTAAAGGAAACAAATACAGTATTACAAAGCATGCATCAGTGAGCATTACAGGCTACACGTGGATTGTTTTGACTGCCTACGCTTGGCTCAGGTAGCGCAAATGCATCGGAAAATTTATTTCAGAGGTACCAACATTTCACTTGCTTATCGAAGATTTAGACGTTGCTCACTCAAATACCTATATTTGTTCTCGTTCCACGGTTATGGTCGAGCCCACGCTCTAGCTGCCATCATCACCATTTGTACCATGAAAACAAGGAAACCTGTGCTTATAAATATTTATAATAAAACCGTTGTTTGTCAGTGCGGCAGTTTAGCGGAGTTTAGCAGAGTTTAGTGCCAACCGCACACAGAGGCTTATTATTACCTACACTAAATAAAGTAGCGCGAAAACAAGACTCGCCAGAGCTCGTAAACTGTTAAATAATAGTCGTTTGACACTAGCTCATTAGTTCCTGTTCGACATCAAAAGAAATAAATACAATAATAGGCAATAACAAGGAAATAAATAAAAGTAATTTGTTATGTCTATGTGATTTATATATGAAAATATCAACATAATTTAATCGCTTTCGATTTCGAGGAAAAATTTAAATTAATACCAGTAGTTTTGTTTTCAATATTAAAAACAAAACTACTGGTTTTGGTTTTGATTTTTCCTTTAGAATAATCAAAATATCTCAATCTCAAAAACTACGACATAAAACAATTTATGTGCCGTAGTTTTGTAAAGCTTAGACCTTGTCCTAAAATGAAATGCTGAAAATCTGTGATTGGTAAATGTGACCTTTTATGACCTCCATTTAACTAATGGAATATAAATCTGTATGGGTGGAACGGATTATCTAGGTACTTAAGATTTTTGTCTGACACGTACGTTTAATCCTTCACACACGCTAACATTTGTTTTTGTTCCTTCCTCACTATTACCAGTTCCTTATTTTTTACATATTTGGATGCTTTTAAGCAAGGCTTAGAAATGTCATTCATTTGTGTGATTTAATTAAAACTTTATTAAGTCAAGTATAAAGACATCATACTGTCACGTAACTCCAATTAAGTAACGTTGTGGTATCTGAATTGATTGGAGCATCATTAAATTGTAAGAAAAGTTAAATCTTAGAATATTTGGTATAAGTTAACTTGAAAGATTTACGTTCAGCAGTTTCAGCCTGTACCACAAAGAATTTCCATAATAATTTTGTTTCGCCATTCCAAATGAGTACTTTTCTCTATAAGTACCTATTTGAAACTCATACTTAATTATGCTTATTAGGCGTTATCACATACCTACAAATACAATAGGCTCTGGTAAAGTAACCTTTTTTCAATTTTCCCTTTCTTCGCTCCTGACCCCAATCCAGCCAGAGGGCGACTTGTAAATGGCATTGGCTGTACAATACGTATTTTCGCACTATAATTTGAAAGCATCGGTGTTGTCTCGCGACCTTTGCCACCGTCTAATGGACCGACCCACCTGTTTACTTTGCAAGCGATGCAAAGTAAACCATTGCGAATGGGTTAGCGCTGACGTACCCTTGATACAGAAAAAAAGGACAAAGGGCACACGCAAATGACTATTATATTCAGTCATTTATTGTCATCTCTGTCTCCTTAGGTTAAACAAGCGTGACTTCTAATTATTAAACGGTGCAACGCTTTTCAACTTTACAACTTTGGAATTCGAACTTTGTACGGAGAAACGTATATTGCCAACTATTATTTACCGTTGCTTGGGTTTTACTGCTACATCACGTCAGTTTTAATTTCAACATAATATTGAAGACTAAGATTTAATACCTCAAGTCGGACCAACAATCCTTTGTTTACACAGCTGGATTCGGATGACAGCTGACTGCAGTATTAGTGAAAAAAATAACCTAAAAAAACGTTACACGGTTTCCATTCATTAAACATTATAAAAGTGAACAAACGAGTAAGTAAATTGTTTTATTCAACAAAAATATACCTTAAAGCGCCTCGGGAATGTCTGTAAAAATCACAACACATGGTCACCCTACACAACTACAGACTATTAGAATATTAACTCTTCAGCTGAATGAGAACTTAAAACAATAATGTATGTGCAGGCAACTGCATTAGTTCGACGAGTACTCTATGTACTCATACCAAGCATACTAGTGTATGCTCTAACGAACGTTTTGCTTTGCACGTATCCACCTTAAAACTTTGGTCGCTCGTCATTTTCAATTGCAAGCAAGTATAAAGCAAAATAACTAATATCAATTATAATAAACATACTGTATACATTTTTTTCTATCAAGAGGCTTTAAGTTTTCCCCAGATATCTTGAATTAAAGGCATTGTATAGACAAAATGTGGTAACATACCTACATATTTCATAGCAACTTATAATGAAGTTATTTATGTGAACCCTGAACGTGACATGTTTCAGACTTGCCAGCAAGTTTGTAAAGCAGATTGAACAATATGCAACAGATGCATTATATTTTAAAACAACGAGACATGAATAATATGTTATTTTAATTTGTATAGGTAGTGGTATATCCTGGCTTTAGTCACCGATAATATCACGAATTGCTCATCATTTACTGATTGTGTTTACTATAATTAGAATAATATAAATGAATTCAGGGCTCGGAAACGATATTATAAATAAGGTTTTTAAACATTCAGAACGGTTCTTGTGTGAAATAAAGATATGTGTGTGTTCTGAAAAATAAAGATATGAGAACGTAAAAAAACGTTTTATCCGCAGAAAGCAAGAGATAAAAATAATTAATAAAATAACGCATATGAAATGAATGTTACTTAGTATACCAAGCTAATTTTACGACTGTGCGTCGTTAAATTACAACTGGGATGGGTGGGAATTATTTTATTTTCGTAGTTTTAAAAAGGAAAAAAATGGTAAAAACCTTTTATTGAACTAAGATTGAAAATGATCGAACGAACGATTTAAATATTCGCTTTCTTCATTAACGTTTTGTAACGATTCCCTTCGAACATAAACGAAATTAATACGTTTTTACGTGTTTAAGGCGAAAAGCCTTAATAGTACAAACGTATTCGTTTCAAAACTATAACGTTATCTGAGCCCTGAATTAATTACGATTTATAATACCTTTGGGATTGCCCACCACTTAGTATTTTTTTACTGTATAGTAATCAGTACTACTAGTATTACCACCGATTTTATTTTTTTTAATTTTCCATGATTAGGGAACTACTTAATGCCGTATTATAACTGTTAGTGGAGAAAAAAGACCGACAGGCCGCAGTCTCAAGCGATGGTCGCTGATGATCAGGTATCCGAGCGATTGGAAACACCGATCAGCGCCGCACTGCACCAAGCGACAGATCGCAAACGATAGAAACTGTTAGTTGACGAAATCTGGAGTCACGGTACTCAGCAATGAGAGACCGATTAAAAAAAGAAGAAGATAACTGTTATATCAAATATAATGTGATGCCAACGAGTTTACTATAATGCCTCAGACAACCTCGCTGGTACAACCTCGTTATTAAATAAATAATAAATTAAAGAATCCGCCTTGGAAGTAAAAAGGAGACTGTATAATTTCTCCCATAGACGTTGTTATATCCAACAGACAGTGAAGTACACGCTTTTGATGAAGCAATATATCAAAAATAAACATTAAACTGACTAACGAAAATATTTACAAATTCGCCATACCGATCCCGGTAGTCTTTCGCGTAGCCGTCGCCTTGAAAATTATCTTGGTCTTTAAAAATATTACCTTGTCTCATCAAAACGCCGGATCTCCTTTGATCCTATAGACACATCGGACTCATCAAAAGTCAATTCGTCAGTGACCAAATGATCCAATCGCCTGTCCCTTTCATCCCATGCCAAGAATACAAGCCAATGACATTATAATCAAGGCTTTCAATCGCACTGGAAGTATTTTGGCACCAAAAATTGTTTACAAATAATAAACTATGTACTCGGTAAAAATTGGGTCGAATTTACGTCAGCACGTTATAAGGATCAACCAGCAGTCCCCCGCGACTTCGTTTTGAGTGTTCTCCCTCTCCTTCCGTCACAGCCTTCTTCGATAAATAAACTATCCAACACAAAAATATGTTTTCAGACCGATCCAGGAGTTCCTAAGATTACCGCGTTCAAACAAACAAACAAACTCTTCAGCTTTATAATATTAGTATAGTTTTGTTTCGGACTTATTAATTAGTAGACAAGTAACTCAAGAAGTGACGAAATAAAATAACCAAATGTAGACTATGTCAGCGATATGATTGAGAACTCTACTTTTTATTACTTCTGTTATTGTTTCACCGCTAGTTCCTACTTATTTTTATTTAACAATTTATTTAATTTCATCAGGCAACAAAGGACTATACAACAGATTCCTTAAACAGTAATATGCATATAATAACGATATTAAAATATCACTTTAATACTTTAGAAGTTACTGTAGAAGGTTACTAAATTGGTAAGGATCGAACTACATTCAGTTAGGATATTCGATTACAGTTTTATTGTGAAATATATTATCTGTGGTCTAATAACCACAGACAGGTTGTCCAATCCTTTCCAAATCTCAATATCATGTCTAATATATGTTCGGTCTAAAGAGAACTTTAGGTTGTTTATTCCCCCACAACACTTCAAGAATTTTAGAATTTTATGCAAAAGCCGGAGAGATCTGTTGCAAAGATTTCACGAATAAAAATTCCCCGCTCGTTGCGATTTTGTGGATGTGAAAATAAACACCTTGGGTAAATGTAAACGATTGGCTTGTAATCAGGGCGAAAATAACCAATTATCAAATATCGGAGCCACGTCAAAACAATCCTGACTTTCTAACGTCATACACAACACGACTGGTGGTGGAATACCAACTCTCATAGTAACTGTGTTTGACAATTGCCGAGGCATAGACACCTTCAAGTGGCCACGGAATTGCCATCATCGTGGATAATCTCGAATAGATCCAGAGACAGAAAACGGCCGGATCGGTCGGTCCGATTTTGATGCGGTTTTTACTAAAGCATTTGTTACACTGAGGATCAGGTCTAAGTAACTATTTTAGTTCAATCAACTACATTGTAACTTAAACAATAAATATTTATAATAAATTCATAAAATAAAAACCCAAAAATTGCTATGGGCGAGACTCGAACCAGCAATTTTCTGGCTAACCGGACCTCGCTCTTCCAATTGAGCTACCAGGTCATTGAGGTTTTAGTGTCTGTTTGAAGGCGGTTCGTTTTTTTTAAATGATAATTATTTTAACGAGGTCTTCTCTATAAATTGAATTTCTCTCTGTTCATAGAGTCCGTAAAAACTGTGTTGAATAACCCAAGTTGCTAATTCAGTCAATCTATAATACACACCAGGCAGCGTTATTTAGCAAACGGTCGAACTGTTTATAAATATTTCCCATATGATTAATATTGAAGTCAAACAGAGAGTAGCAGCTATCAACATGACATAGATGGGGCATGTTTGGATGACAGCCAACGCCTTTGCCAATCGTGGAATAGATATGAATAATGCATACGTAATTGTACCAAAATAATGAGCTTTTATGAACCAGAATACCAGATATTACGATTCTAATGTAAACGATCCATCAGAGACGTAAGATTTGTAATAAAACACATGCCCAACTTTGAAACTGCAAAGCACGTCACTATGAATGATCCATACAAAGTTAAACATAGTTTTCTTCTTATTTTGTCAAACATAAAAAACCTGGACCCTTCTAGAATCGTAATCGGTTCATGTCCTTTATAAATTGACTGTTATTGATCCTGACCTAATTATGTATTTGTTCGGGTGTATTGATGTAGCTGGTTCTTTAGGAGGACTATTCTAAATTAATTTCTCTCTTTGGTTAAAATTAAATGATAAAAGTTTTTTTTAATAATTTCTTTGCTTCTTAAAACGAGCGATATTACCTTGACAAATATTATGTATGTTTATAATAACATCGCACGCGTCATTACACTAATAAATAGGAGTTAATATTTGTAGACGCATATGAGTATTATATTGTCTGATCTTATTCTGTTATTGGCGCTATAAAGTCCGAGTCATATACGGTCATATATGTATTAAAAAAAACAAGAATGACTTAATTATTGTCATAGAACTTTGCACTATTCCAAACAATGCTTTTTACGTTGCATTGTTAAAAAATATTAGTAGGGATCGAACAATCAATCATAACTAATTACTTCAAAATAAAATTATAATAAAATTTAAGTTATTAGGAGAATAATTCAAGTGAGAGTAAAAAGCGTGGGGAGCATTTTACTATATTTTCATAACTTTTACTATGTTTTTTTCCTAACTCTCCGCGCATAGATAGTTGGATGTAGAATAATTGTAATATTTAATATATCAAGCACCCCACGCTTTTTACTCTGAAATATTCTCCTAATTACTTTAATTTTATTTTAGAGTAATTAGTTATGATTGATTGTTCAATCTTCTACTGCGGTAATATTAACTCTTTGTAATTAAAAAAATATTTTATATTTTTTAGTTCGGTTTGCTATAAAAGCGTGTTTTTTAAACTATAATTGATTTTTCATTTTTTAGTTCGATGTTTCAATTAATTATAATTAATTATTTGCAAATAATTATTTGCGGACATGCGACACGCGATAGCTCTATCTTTCTTACTCCCTTACAGAGGATCCACCAAAGAATTTATTAATTCTGGCGGTCTTTATAAGGATATTGAGAAACTGTCATTAAATTATTGCATCGTCATCGGTCCTTGACACTTGTGCAAAGTTTCAAATTAATCAAACTTCTGGAAATTGGTGAAAATTATGCTCAAGGATTACATTACATAGATACAACCCAAGCTAATCAAAACATGGTAAAAAAGAAATTTGATTCTGAATCTAAATATTTTTTGCGACAAAAGTCCAGGTTATTCAATTTAATACGTGGACATTACCCGGTCGACAGCAGGCGCGCAGTAAATTGCGAATTAAGAATAGATTTATGCGTGTTTTCTTTGGACTGCGCGTGCGCCTGATTAGACGCCCGATTTGATGCGCACGCGTCGCCTTGGCTCTAGTCTAGATCCTGGTCACCTGGGCCTTGTCTTGTAACTAATTAAATAAGTCAGGCATAGTGAGGCAATATTAACTACGTATAACGTTTGACAATGAGTTTAATACATTACTCTGAGATACAACCGCTATGTATGCATGAAACAGCTGTACTGGTACGAAAGACGACCTCCGTGGTCGAGTGGTTAGCACGCTGGTTCCAAGCGTCGCCATCTCGTGAGGTTCCGGGTTCGATTCCCGGTCGGGTCAATGTAGAAAACGATCTTTTCTTTATTGTCTCGGGTCTGGGTGTTGTGGTACCACCGACGTGTCTGATTTCCATAACACAAGTGCATTGGCTACTTACTTTGGGATCAGAACAATGTATGTGATTGGTGTCCAATATTTAAAATAAAAAAAGGCCTGACATAATTCCCTGTAAAACCACCAGGTGACGAATGGAAAAAGCTGAGATAAAATTGGTGTTTTCGTGTATTTATTGATTGAAAAGAATTTTTAAATAACGCTTTAAAAATTCCTGTTTTAAGATTTCTTAAAGATATAGTTACGTAAGTTTAAAGTATAATTGATGCAGCAGAAAAATCAAAAAAATTAAACTGTCTACGTGAAATGTCAAAAAAAATTCTTCAGACTTCGACCGCAACAATATGCAAGCAATATAAAATAGAGATTCCTGATTGATTTCTTCGGAGTTATTTAAAGTCATTGATACCAGTCCAGTCATTGATACCAGTTAAAATAAAGGATATATCTACTACAAAACACAAAAAAAATACATTTTATAGGAAGGTTTTTGCATTTTTCTAAATACAGAAGCAAGTTTGTTTGTTTATGGTTCCCAGTGTCAATTTCTATCACCAAAATAAATGCATTTGTAGAACACGCGTCAGTGACCGGTGCATTGTCATCGCGCATAACAATTAAGCGCTCTACGACTGCCATGGGAAGCCTCTCCGTGGCGGCTGTAATACGAGATAGGGTTGCCGATTCGTGGATTACTTTCACAATCTTATTGGTCAAAGATCCTCTTGGTAATATACGCCATCAAAGATCTGCTTCATCATTCTATTTCGTGCCTACGCTTGCATCTGTGCTTGCCTCCAGACGACCTTAAAGATTAAACTCTAACCCCGTTTTACTGATAAACGTCGAATATTGTATTAATAGGTAGTTACACCATGTTTTGTCTCATTCAGACCCCTTATACACTGCGACACCCTAAGAATCGATACTGTCAAGCAAACAGGGTCTCAGTTAATTTAGTCTTGCATAACTAGTAAGTCAGTAAGTGACAAAACATAACTATTCTTACGTTATTTAACGATTAGTAACGGGGTAGTAAAAGAACACAGGCTTTGATATCTCTATCAAAGCCTATGTTCATTTACTATGTCACTTATTCCAAATTTCTTTGTTCCAAAAAGCAAAAGGTTCACTATACACTAACTCTGAAATTGATTTTTTCTTTTACTTCAAGTATGTCGCTTTTTAGATAATAAAATATTCAAACGACACAAGTTATTAAAGTTTTGTGAAACCTTCCAACAACTAATTTCCAATTTATTTGTATCATTCTGTCAGCCCTTCACTGTTATGCAGACGCTAATGACAAATTAAAAGGATTACAACTGTTATTAATTCATGTCGTAACATTATTGAGGATCTCTTCAATGATACGTCCATTACAATTGAATCATTTCATCGTCATAGAGTTGAGAAGATTGTGAGCTGCCAGTTCCTCCGATTATTTTGATGTTTAGACACATTTGAAAATAGAGTTCTAAAATCTGTGTCACTTTCGAAACAGCGAATTGAAGACTTACTAATAGATAAACGTTGTTTATAAACTGCGATGAATGGGATGACAACATGTTGTTTCGTTAACGATTCTGTTACTGTGTTTGTGGATAGTGGATTGTGGTGGATTGTTTTAATTCATGGCATCATCTTCAGTTCTTTCATTAACACGTTTGTTAGTCGACTTTAAACAGAATTGTTTTTTGATTACCTAGATCTATATTGTTTTTAAATAAAATGCAGAAAATGCATTTTTTGTTCTAGTACCTATATATATATGATTGAATTTTGTCGCTAACACTATTTACCTCTTTATGAGATAATCCTATAGTTGGCGTGTTGTCAACTAAGTCCTATCAGTGTCATATCTACAGAGCGTTTGGCCTGG
Organism: Pyrausta purpuralis; assembly: GCA_963924145.1. Taxonomy (NCBI): domain Eukaryota; kingdom Metazoa; phylum Arthropoda; class Insecta; order Lepidoptera; family Crambidae; genus Pyrausta; species Pyrausta purpuralis. The sequence goes on along the minus strand of OZ001648.1, from coordinate 25,495,395 downwards.
TTAGCCAGAAAGTTGCTGGTTCGAGTCCCGCCCTCGTGCGCAATTTTTGGTTTCTGTAAGTAGTTGTAGTGTTTAAAACATTCTCAACCAAATCAAATATACATGATATCCTTATACCTACTTCTTCTTTTCTTTGACTTTGTCATGGTTGGGTAAAAAAATATTCGTTAAACAGCTTCCTTAACACCTTGAGGAGGAGGAACAAGAGTTTTGCATTGGCTATCCTGATTGAATCCCAGCACCCCCTGTTAAGTCATGTATATGCCAGAAGATCTGTGTCGTATTTGGTCGACAAGGATCTTTAAAAACAAAAAAATAAATAATAAGAAGAAGAAATTTTAAATGATAGGGTAATAATTAAGAAGACTCTTATTAATAAATAGACTCCCTAAATCATGGGAGATTTTTTTGCACTGGCTACCCTCATTGAATGCTAGCGCTCACCTGTCATCCCCCTGTCATTTATTGGCCAGAAAATCCTTATATCTTGCTTGCACTACCATTAATGCAGCGTGCTACATATTCCTATTTCTATTGACAGGCCTTTACGACTCAGTTGCTAACGCGCTGATTATAGTAATTTCGAAGTTTTTCTTCCGACTGTTTTTCCAAAATATCTAATTTCGCTTAGCTACAACGCAGTCTGGTATTGTCTATTTATGTACAGTCGGCAGCATATCAGGTTACCCACGTTTGTTGCAAACTAGTCCTTATCACAGGCGGCATAAGATAACTCAGTGTTTACCTTGACGTGCTGTTGTCCGTACATTTAATTTGCAACATGAAATAGTAAACATATTTGGCGCAGAGGGTTATCAATCAAGTCCGTAAATAACTATTGATCAGTCAAAATATCTATTTACAGTAAGTGCACCTTCACAGTAGAGCTAGGGCAGCGCGGTAGCAGCGGATGCCCATACATAAACAAAAAAAGAAAAATTATGTCCAGACGAATCAATAACCTCCTCCTCAAATTATCAGCAGCGCGACTGTCGCGCGACCGTCGCGCTGCTAAAGTCGCCTAAATGTGAAAGCGCTCGAATTGAGAATAATCTGTTTCCATTAACATTTCTATAAATGTTTAGTATAGTTGTGAGGCTTAAAGAAGATTGGTTACGCCCGAATCGTTTGATACTCGTATTAAACCTCTTTGTGTATAATCTTTTCAATAGATGTTTTCAAAACGTTTGGCCATCCACAGTTAAAACAATAGCCAACACAAGATAGAAAACCTTATGCATTTTAGAAGTCCGCCAAATTAGTTTTATAAGGTCAATGTTACGTCGTATCGTATGGAACTTGAACTCATAAAGCCATTAGATAACTCACACGGAACCCATAAGTATCTTTCACGGCCAAGGTGCTGATATCTCAACCACACCTGTACTTAGGTTTATTGGATGACTTCATGCCTTTCGGTCTTTCAGGCAGTAAATCACTTTGACTAATGCTGATGCGAGAAGGGTTAAATTGTTTCTTTCTTTTAGACTGAAATACATAGTATCAGATGATGAATTATGGATTTCAAAGGGAAGGAAATGCACTAACGACGTATAAGTTATAATAAATAAATAATACAAATACTATTTATGGTGTTATGCTATCATTAGAAACTAAAAATAACTAACTAATGTCTGTGTTACCTTTTGGCGTACGTAATTGAATGGAATCTTGCTTTAATTTTTATTGAAATAATAAAACCTGAAGGCTGTGCGAAATTAGAAATTTATGCAACCACTTGGACTCGTTACATGTAATTGTTTCTTTATTATACCAAGACTATCGGTCCCCCGTGACGTTGTCCGCGCGTTTTGAGTTTGCTTCCTCCCCTCCCGTCGCAGCGAGATATTTTATAGCCTAAAGCTTTCCTCAAAAACTAAGCTATCTAATGCAAAAAGATTTTTTCAAATCGGTCTAGTAGTTTCTGAGATTAACGTGTTCAAACGAACAAACTCTTCAGCTTTATAATTAGTACTAGCGGTCCCCCGCGACTTCGTCCGCGCGTTTTGAGTTTGCTCCCTCCCCTCCCGTCGCAGCGTGATGTTTTATATCCTAAAGCCTTTCTCAATAAATAAGCTATCTAACACAGAAATATTTTTTCAAATCGGTTCAGCAGTTCCTGAGATAAGCGCGTTCAAACCAACAAACTCTTCAGCTTTATAATATAATTAGCGCAAGCGCACGTTGTACTTAAGCTGCGAACATTATTTTGGTGCGGAGTTATGTTAAAACTGTGATAGCTCCTAAGATATTTATTGGAATCAAATGATATACAGGGCAACTTTGTTCTTAATGAAATGCTCGTGATGATGAATGTATTTATTTTGATAAGAATAAATACCTGTGTGTATAATACACCTCTAAAAATGATGCATTATTTTTTTACAAATTTATTAACTTAAAAAAGGTTGTAGTAAGTCGACCATAAAAGATAGACTTATTCTGTCGCAGACTTTTTTATAGAACTCTTAATGCTGAACAATCCTGTCATACATTATTTTTGTGTAACTTTAGCGGTTTTCGCAGCGTACGCAGCGGAAGCTCTCAAAAGGAATATCTTTCTCCCGTTTTCGCAACATTTTTCATTGCTGCTGTGGTCTTGTGAGTCGTATCTTTATGTTATATAGCTTAAAGCCTTCCTTGATAAATGGACTATCCAACATAAAAATATTTTTTCAAATCGGGCCAGTAGTTTCTGAGATTAGCGCGTTCAAACAAACAAACAAACAAACAAACTCTTCAGCTTTATAATATTAATAAGTATAGATTAGTATAGTTAACTTCTTCCATTATATTCTGAGAAACTTCATAAAACAATGGTGTGTAAAAATAAAATCTAAGCTATTCGAGCTTATTATTTTTATTCCGGTAAAGGGGTAGACAGAATAATGATAATGGATGCAAAGTGAAACGCCATAACGCTATCTAAATAGCCATACTTTCGTCCATATCATTATCGCGTCTCAGTTTTTACGTTCAAACGGCAGACCCTTTTAACTCATACACTTTTATGTGTATTTTTATCACTGTTCCATTCATGTAACTGAAATAGATGTTTATATTTCACGACCTACACGCCACAACTACGCAAGCAATTGATTCAACTGGCGTGATTCAGGTTTTCAGACGAAATTGTGATTTACGCTAGTTCTGTGGAAGATTAACAAACCGTTACGGTCACTGCATTCATTTAGAAAAAATAATTACGAACAAGCTCTAGTGATGTGCTCCGAACATCGCCGATCAGAAAATGCGCCTTATTTTCTAAAAATAAATCTTTTATTATACACCTCAATAGCCGCATTTCATTTGATGGCGCTTGAAATAATAACAACCACATATTGAGGTAACTTCATTAAATTATTATCCCTTTTGGAATAGAACAACAAGAGCAAGATGTTAATAGAAGAAAACTGTGTGATAAAAAGAGATGCGAGATGCGATGTTGTAACAGCACCACTTTTGGCGTCTGCCAAACAGTTGATTAATGAAGGCTCGCTAAAAATTACTTTTATGTGATTTCCAAAAATTTCAAGTTGAATTATGTTTATTTTGGAGAAATTATGCTTCTTAGTCATGACATAGTAGTGACTTTAGGAATATTAATTTTTTGGATAACGTAGTAAAAAATATAGCCTTTATTACTTTTTGGAACTAAGTAAAATTTGAGCTTGTTTTTTACCTAAGTTTTCTTAAGGCTTTGACTGCCACGAAACTAGACAATAGAAAAATATTGTTTGGGGGTCACCGGTGACCACCATGACGTTAAATGTGTTAACTATGATGTATGTAGGTATGCGTCCTAAAATATGACGACTGTCAAATTGCAAACTATACATTCAGCCAGAATTGTAGTAATGAGGACGTTACCTACGCAATGCCAGCAGACCTTGGACACAGCAACTGTTTTATATATAAATCAAAACAGATTTAAATTCCAAAGGTCGCTTTTGCTAGAGTTGGACAGCTGTTAAATGTAAGTTCTTTCGAGTGTTAAGAGTAATTCGTGCACTCACAAAAATACGTAAACAGTGTCAGTAACAGCCAACGAATATATTGTTTATAGTAAAATAACGTTGTCAATACTTACTAATATCAGACACAAACTTTCAGGTTGTTGTTCTGATATTTCATTTCAACTCAAGTTTGTTTCGACGTCTCTGTCCAATTTGTCAGCGAGAAATTGATGATGAAGATTTTTTATTGTTGTCTTTTAAACATTACGTTAATCATCTTTAGTTGTCATCAGAATAAGTGCTTTTGATATGATTTCATATTATATGTAGCTGATACATTGATGAGCAAATTAGGACAACGGAGATAAACTATTTAGAGTCGATTTTACCAACGCAACGTCAGATGAGAAATATTTATACAAAACGCCTAATTTGAAAACGTCGGTCGCCTAGGTATTTGACAGCAATAATTTATGAAAATGACATTTTAAAATCGGTCGTTTTATACTTATTCAGCCGGATAATACCTATTTGGGGTTGGTAAAATCGACTCTTACCAACGTAGATAAGGTAAAGTACAATACGCCTAATTTGAACACGTCGCCTATTTGTCAGGAATGATTAAGTATATAAATGACATTTTAAATTTGGTAATTTTATACTAATTTTGCCGGGTAAGTCTTATGTGACGTTGGTAAAATCGGTTCTATTATTTTTAATATGATCCGGATTTACGTAGAAGTAAGGTTTATCGAAAATGCTATCATTCAGACATATTATATGAAAAAGTAGACGCACTGCGTTGTCAAGGTAATCTTGTATCCAGAAGAACCTACAATCATTTCGTTTCTTGCTCGATTGTGAAGTTGGTAGCAAGATTATCATCTAGATAGCCTAGTATGGTAATTAATAGCCGTGAGAAGAATTTTAAAAGCTAATTTTACCTTTTGAGAACTCATTATTGTCGGATCCTTAACATCAAACAATTAGTTATGGAAGTACAGTCTAGCTAGTGTAGAGATGAAGACCTCAAACTGAGTTCTATTTTTAAATACAATTTGTGGTACGAGTAATAGGTACCACACTTTGCTTTTCACATTCATTTAACTCTAGACATACAAACCCGGACTTTTTACGTCAGTATAATTCAGTCTGGACTAATATTTTTATTCTGGATTAATTTTTTGATTGATTTTGATTACAACAAACATTGTTAATATTGATTTAAACTTACATGGTCAATAACATTAGAATAGATTGTAACGGGAAACGGGAAACCAAAGGCAGAGTGAACAGATTTCTTATGGGTGAGCTCGCTCCATCGTCGACTCTATTTGTCTAAGCCCAATTAGATCTAGCTAGAGTCAAGAGCAAACCCATTTGGAATATGAACTGTTTTGATTGTAAGTACTTATCTCAATGTAAATAGCAAAGCCCAATTATTTGACTTTAGTACACTTTTTTTTACGAGAGAGCTTACCATGTATTTTTTCTTGTTACCTATAGAAAAAAGTTTGTATGTGACCATGGGAAAATAAATAACAATAGAATTAGATTCGTCCCAATCGTTTTTATGAAAACTTCTTCTTACAAGGTTCAAATCAAAAGATCATGTTCAATGACAAAAATTGACAAGCAATGATATTTTTCATTTCGTGTGTTGTTATTTGCGATCTTAGAGATATAGCCTTAGTTCAAATATTTCAATATATTTTTTTGCATTAACGTACGTAGAATAATAAGTTATCACTTATATTATTCAGTTATCAGTGCACATCGTTCCAATTGATTCCCCCAAGGAAGGTGCGAGTTAGCCGGGCAAATGGCGCGAAACGGTCGCATTGTCGAGACGTCTTATTGAAATGCTAACAAAGTAACAATGCGGCAGGGGTATTAGATAACTTGCGATAAATTACTTTTGGATTGAAATAGACATGGCAGCAGACTGTTCCACCCACAGGCGTTATGCTACGCTTGAATCACTCGAGTCAATATTCAGAGTGATTTGCGTTAGAAAATCAAATAAAAGTCAACGAAAATTCAGCTAAATAAAAGAAGCTACGAGTAACGAATTTAAAAGCTATCTTTTTCTAAATATTTTCATTCGAAAATCGAAAATAACACGGCATATTGACGCGAGTAAAAAAAAAAACACTTACTTGGACAAGCACTTTCAAGAATTTACTTAAAAGTCTAAACAGTTAGTTTTAAGCCCACCAAATACAGTAAACGCTCACTTCAGAACCTCGTTAATGACTCATCATGAGGTTATTAGATTGCATTACAATTACAAAGCGATCGAATTAGGAAATAGCACTGCAGCGGAGAGCTAAGACGATCTGACTAATGCTCCGTCGGATACGTATGTGCAATAAAGAAGAAGTTTATACAGGCTGATCCGAAAATAATGGGTAACCTTGTAACTGTCAAAAGGCCTTTAATGGTCTATTTAATGTCAAATTTTGACCTCTACGAAAATAAATCTCAACATTCTTTTCGGGACGTCCTGTATTTCGTCTAGATTGACCTTAGTTTAATCTATTCCGTTCTATCAGATCCAGCGAACTTTGTTTAAGGTAAAAAAGTAGGTACTCTTAAATTTTATAATTTTCCACGCATATTCCTTATTTTTTCTTTATATCCTTCTCCTGACAATTACCAACACGACAAAAAAAGGAATTAGCAAAATCAGTCCAGTCGTTCACAAATGATGACCAAGGGACACATGGATTCATTTTTATTTAAAGAGATTTATAGTCACTACAAATTATCTCTTGCATCCATACCAGGCACACGTGTAATTTTTATGTTAAAAGTCAGGTTTAATATTCTAATTGGCGCTAGTTAATCTTACCAACAGTTGATTGAACTCCTGCTGCAAACGGTTATGTTTACCTAGTACAGATTTTCAAGAAAATAATATGCATAAGAACGCATTAGAACATATTAGTTGTGGTCTAATAGTTCTTACTGATACCAAAAATACCCACTGACTGATTCGGATCATGAAATAAATGCTTCCGAAATAGGTTATTTGCTAACATGCCAAGAAGCTATTATATGTATACGAGCAGCTCTGGTTGGCGTATGTACTATCTGCTAAGTAATGTGCGTGCAATAATGCATTTGAACGATTTAAGAAAGAGAGCAAATCAATTTCTCCAAATTAACTAAGCATATTTCGCTGAATAAAAGTAAAACTGTCTGTATAATGAAATGAAATATTTTTAAAAGAGTTTAGACATTTTACATTAGTTTCTAATAAGCATATTTAGACCACTTCAACACACCACTGCTTGTTTCAACAGGGTTATTTTGTAAAGGATTAGCTGGTCTGTCATCTATTTGCTAAGTAATGTGCGTGCAATAATGCATTTGAACGATTTAAGAAAGAGAGCAAATCAATTTCTCTAAACAAAGTAAGCATAAGCCGCTGAACAAAAGTGGAACTGTCAGAACAATGAAAAAATTAGATAATTGCAGAAGCGTTTAGAATTTTTACATTGAAGTTAAATAAAATGTATATTCAGACCACTACATCACACCACTAATTGTTTTAAGAGGGTTATTTTGTAGAAGATTTGCTGGTCTGTCTTCCATTTGGTAATTTATTTAACGGACATTATGTTCCATTGAATAAAACACGCTTCATAAAGAAGCTCAAAATCAAACAACTAGCGATAGAAAGGGCTACGCGCGATGTTTCTTTACGGGATCGAATCAGAAATGAGGAGATACGTAAAAGAACTAAGGTAACGGGCAAAGCCTTGAGAGTTAGTAAGCTCAAGCGGTAATGGGCAGGGCACATAGCGCGAAGAACCTGATGGCCGATGGGGCAGGAAAGTTCTAAATTGGAGACCCTTCGACCAAAGACGCAGCGTAGGACGTCCACCGGCAAGACGGACAGACGACATTTTAAAGATCGCGGGATCAAACTGGATGCAGATCGATAGTGATAGGTCGCTGTAGAAAGCTGACTACTTTGGCTGATAATGATGATGATGATGATGATCAAGACACGATCGTGAATGTTATCAAAATTGTCCTCATTGTCATCACAAGCTCTTGTTTCTCAAATCACCATTCCCCACTCATCCCTGTTACTGTCTTAGCTCCATTCCCTTTGTTGCGGGTCGTATTTTTAGACCGCTTATGCATGCAAATGCAGAATATGAAGAACATACTTACAGTACGTTCACATTGGAACTGCGTGATGACGTTATTAGCCGACTCTGGTCAGGTATGAAAGACGTGTGTGCAGCAGGCTCAATTTTGATAATAAGATGGTCTATTCCTTAAAAAATCGATAATTATCTAAGAATATCATAGGCAATAAAAGTAACAGTAATAACTGCAATGTTAATCTCAACCGTTTCATATCGGTCATCGGATTGATAGTTCTCTTGAAGGCTTCTCGTTCCAATCTTTGTGACGAATACTTTGAACCTTTGTATTGAGATTTGTTCGATTCGAGAGATAGTGATAAAATCATGAAGTTGCCTACCAAAGAACAAATCAGCATTTTTATGCCCTCTTCTCGTCCTACAGCTCTTAATCTCTTCTTCATTGCAATACCCCATGTCTTTTGCGCATGAGTAGCAATACTACTGAATCAACTTGCATTATGGTATTGGTTTGAATAAAGATCTACTCGATCTCTTATTGACTAAATTGAGCGGACAATTTTATGGATGCAGATTAGCTTTTAACCTTGATATAGGCGTATTCTTAGTTAGTTAGTTGGACATTTTAACTGTACCTATTGTTTCTACGGTGGTTATGTCTATGTAAACTTACCAATTCACAATTTTTTTTGCTTTTTGATTTTGATATTTCAAAAAAAAAAAGAATAACTTAAATCAAGGTCGTTGACGATGTTTCCGCTAGTACCAACAACAGCACGTCAATGTAAACACTGCGGTATCTTATTCAGTCGTAATAAGGGCTAGCTTGCAACAAAAGTGGGTAACCCGATACGCTTGTACATACAGCTATTACCGTTAATGTTAAATATTTTACATTGATTACATTAAATAAGTACTTACTTCTTTTCAATTAAAATACGATACGAGGTTGCTTCGTATACCTCAACTTCTACTACGTACCTGTGTGCCTAGGTTTCATGACTTCATGTGTGTCATATCTTCAAAGGTTACTGACTTTAGTTTGAAACTTAACATTGGAGTAATGACGTCATTAGTTCGTAGACAAAAGATTCAGACGTGTGAGAATAAAAATATTTCAGAGCTTAACATCCGTGAGATTTTTTTTCAGTGGGTAGCCCGAAGATGTTTATTTAGGAAATTGAATGGCAATTGTTAAATTGTTTATCTGGAGTTCGATGATTCTATGTGTTTACATTTATTTAGAGAATCTTTAAACAACGAGCATGTTCTCTGCTGGTGGAAGGATACAGAGCATTTAGATATTATTGCCAGACGATCAAATGATGAACATTTGGGTTATTGATAAAATGATATCGTCAAAACTTTTTTGGGTTAATTTTGTGAGTGCATCTTTTTACTAATACATAGCTTACAACTCAAACCTTTGAATTAAAATATAATAAATTATTTTTATGTAACCAGTACATGTTTTCGTAAGCTTCAATAGGAATTACTCGAGCGATATATTTTTTCATAGATCACTTAAACGGGGTGATTTGAGGAATAAAACTGCACCCAATCAAACACAACATTTCTGCCTGCTCCGTCTCATGTACGAGAATCTGTCCCATAAATGATTATGATTACAGTTCGTACACTAAAAGTTCACCGATCGAATTTTCCGTGGCAAAGAATAAATAGTTTTTAATTTGAGTCACGGTTTAATTAACTTGATTAGAGAATCAAAAAGTCACCTAAAGAGGTAAAACAATGAAACTTGCATTCGAAATAACAAACGTTAAAAGGCCGTTCAGAAACAACATTGTTACAATAACCAGTAGCTGCATCGGGATGGCCTATGATGCTTTCATGAAATAACATAAAAATATTAATTATGTACTTTAAAACCTTGGGGCCGATTCTCGCAGCAATCAAACTTTTTTCGTGTGGTAATTCAAATTCGGGTTTAATCTAAAAAATCAAGTAAAATATTTTCACGTAAAAAACGCACGAACAAATTCTAAATGTATAAAAATCGTGACCCTGAGACATCAAAAACATTTTCTAAATTCGATCGGTGAACTTTTTTCGTGTACGAGTTGAATGAGAATTGGCCTCCTTAATCAAAATATTGTACCAACTGTCATAATCGTTATAGATCTGGTACTTCGCCACACAAGACAAAAAATCCTCACATCGAAACCAGACTATTGGAGTGTTGTCCGGCGCATGATTTAACTTTGGTAAAAAGTGAAGTTAGTCTGTAACATCCCACTGCTGGGCAAAAGCCTTACCTCAACTATGAGGTAGTTCGAGCCATACTCCACCACACGAGATCAGTGCGGTTTGGTGAAGGGGTGTTTGCAAGGCAAGCACATAACCCTGCTGTCAGATGTTATCAAGACGCCCATAAGGCCTCTGACTAGGCTTAACGACTAATATCAACCAATATTAGCCGGGACGAACGGCTATTCGCGCCTTCCGAAGCACGGAGATGCTCGTGATATACGTCACTCATATGGTCAGAATGGTCATCCATCCAAACACGACCGCGCTGTAGGTTGCTTCACTTCGGTATCACTACCAAAGCGCTGCTACCACTGCTCTACGAGCATCTCAGTGGGAATCACTCGAGCGATATAATTACCACTTAAGCGGGGTGATTTGAGGAATAAAACTGCACCCAATCAAATACAACATTTCTGCCTGCTCCGTCTCATGTACGAGAATCTGTCCCATAAATGATTTTGATAACAGTTCGTACACTAAAAAAGATTACCGATCGAATTTTCTTTGTCGAAGAAAAGATAGTTTTTGATTTGAATCACGATTTCTATGCATTTTGATTTCGTTCGTGCCATAGTTTTTTAAGTGCAAATAATTTAAAATTATTCATACTATAAGACTCAAAATCTGGAAACAACTGTCATAATCGTTATAGATCTGGCACTTCGCCACACAAGGCAAAAAATCCTCACATCGTAACCAGACAATTGGAGTATTGTCCGGCGCATGATTTAACTTTGGAACCTTTTTTAACCCATTCCTTGGTACCTTATTATTATATTAACCCATGACCTGTCTCTTTCAGGAAGACATGCAAGTCGTGCGGCTGCGACCGGCTGACGCACTCGGTGTACCACGAGGAGCTCAGCTCGGTGAGGGAGCGACTCGGGCTGCGCGAGAGCAGGGTGAACCGCCACTCGTACGATAGCCCGCCCGGACTCACTGCCAAACAGGTAGCAAACAATCAAATGTTCTTACATCAATAATGTACATATAGGTCTGGTTTTGGTCAGTGACATCAGCAACTTAGTTATGATAAAATGAGTTATCCTCATTCTAAAAGAAATAATTTTTAAATTACAAATGAAAACCTCTACACAAGATTCTGAAAAAAAATTAAGCGAAAGGGGACTCGCACCCTCGCGCATAGCTCGCGCGTGGTTTTAAAATACTACACCGTAGCTAGTAAGCTACGGAAAGGCGACCGTGTGTTGGTAGTTCTGAGTCGCTCGCTAGTATCGCAATATATTTTTTTGGGTCTTTCTTTATTTTTTTTTAAATATTAGTAATTTATGTTATGAGTAAAGGTGTTTAAAAAAAAAATGAATTGGACTATTTGCAAACTGGACATTTTGAGCGCACTGGAGCTCTATTTTTGAATCACTCGCTTCAAGATGGCGAGTGATTTTCGTTCGAAGATGAATTAAAAGTCATAGAAAAAATCTCGTTGTCGAACGAAAATCACTCGCCATTTCGAAGCGGGTGATTCAAAAATAGGCAAATGCTTCTGTTTTTAGGCAGACTTACTTAGGTATGCTTAAATCGAATTAGGTAACCGACGTCACCAGAAACTAAAATATCTTTGACTGAAAAATCTAGTGTGCTTTTTTCGTAAGCCACTATCATGAAAGCCACATTCAACATTATAATATGGTGGTATCTGGTCAGACTGATAAGAACGAATACTAGAAAAAAAATGGCTATGAGTCGATCTTATCAAAGTCAGATTAGACTTATCCGACCGAATAAGTATAAAACGACCGATTTTAAATAGAGATTTAAATAAATTATTCATTCATGACAAATGGGTGACGTTTTTGCATGACGCGTTTTGCATTGTATTCGACGAATATTCCTTATCTGATGTTGGTAAAATCAGGCCTTATTTGGCTCCATCCAGATTCAGCCATTAAACAGTCCTGTAAATTAATTCATAAAAGCCCGCCATTTTTCCAACATCAGTTATGGAATATACGTCGAATAAAATACAAAACACCTTATTAGAAAACTTGACCTATTTGTCAGCAATCATTTTTGTAAATGTCGGTTTTATTCGTATTCAGTCGTATAAGTCTTATCTGACGTTGTTAAATTTCGCCTCAAAAGCATATAAATAGAGCTCCGAACGAAATAAAAGACGACGATTGGACTTGTTGCACGTCGTAGGTACAGTATTTGATACATAATATTTATTAATGTCATAGTTATATCCATAAAAGTTCGCGAATCTATTAATATATTAGTTACCATTACCTATTTTCCTTCACTTTCAGACCGAACTTTACTGGTCATCTCTTGCGGAGCGCGCGCCTACCAGCGTAGGTGGCGCCACCGGCGCGGCGGCGTGGCGTGCTTGGAGAACCCGAGCTCTTGCTATCCAACTACCCAAGCAAGACCTATCGCTAGACCACTGTCAACATGTAGACGAAATACATCGCAAGCAGTTTGAAGACTTCGTCTCCGCTAGAAACGAAATCGCGCTTGATATCGGTATGAGACTACTAACGCCATCTAGTTTAAGTGTTTGCAACCAATAGCATGCTTTGTTAAATTTCGGGTTTGCTTATTTTAAACTCCGTTAAAAGCATGTATGATCAACGCCATCTATTGTGAAGTAGCGGAAGTAATACGTTGTTCTCATTTTCAGGCGTCGCACAGCAACATCATGGTTCATCAATAGATTGTATGGGATGTAATAAACCAATCCGAAGTGGAAGTATCGCAATACAAGCACCGCGGTTAGGTGAAGAGGTAATTACCTACACTCATTAATTATAAATAATATACCTCTGATACTGAAGCAAAACTTACTAAAATTATAAAGTGCATCTACTCGACGGTAGATAGTGCTAATTACATCCATGTATGATATTTGAGACGACTGCTAAAAAGTGAGAGGTTTATTGAGTTTCTTATCTCACTAAAGATAGGTAGGAGTTTCTTATCTCCAACCATTAAAGTTTTACGAAGCCCTAAAGACGAAATTAACTTTCTTAGTTTCAATTACTACTTCCTACATTTGGTAGAGTATTATCAATCTCTTAAGCTTTTACGACATGGCTTAGTGAGATCAAACTCAAAAGTTTATTTATTTGTCTATCATCAAATATTATAAATCTGAAGAGTTTGTTTGTTCGTTTGAACGTGCTAATCTAACTACGTATGTAACACGTTAATCTAATCGAACTACTCTCAAAGGTACTACTGGACTGATTAAAAAAAGTGTAGGATGTCTTTTGTATCGATGAAGTTCTTAAGGCTATAATAAAACTTCACGCTGCACTGCGACTAGGTCATGCATAAAGATTAACTAACCTTTAGCTCCTCCGAACGACGACCTCCGTGGTGTAGTGGCTAAGCAGGCTGGTTTCAAGGCGTCGCCGCTCCGAGGTCCCGGGTTCGATTCCCGGTCGGGTCAATATAGAAATCAAAGTTTTATATATTGTCTTGGGTCTGGGTGTTGTGGTATCACCGTTATGTCTGATTTCCATAACACAAGTGCATTAGCTACCTACTTACTTTGGGATCAGAGCAATGTATGAGATTGGTGTCCAATACATATTTCTTATTTATCTTTATTTCTTAGCCAACTGAGTCGTTATAAGCGTTGCCTTTTCCATGCGCAGGCGCCGTTCCATCCGTCCTGCTTCTCATGCGCTGACTGCGGCGAGCTGCTGGTAGAACTGGCGTACTGCGCGCTAGACGGCCGGCTCTACTGCGTCAGACATTACGATGAGCGCCTCAAGCCGCGGTGTCAAGCGTGTGATGAGGTCAGTGAAGTCAAAGTCTACCTTATTTCTTCCTTAGGTGCGCCTTCACATTAAAGAGACAGCAGCGCGGCAGCAGATGCCCATACGTAAAAAAAAACAACGCCGTGTGAATACCGCTGAAGAAATTATCAGCAGCGCGACCGTCGCGCTAAAGTCTAAGGGGGGCCTATTTTTTATCCTCAGAGCAATCTGTCAGTGAACTCTGCACTAAAGCGACTGGGGCAGACCAAGGTCAGCGATCTGACGAACCCCACTAAGTGTTTTTACTCAAAGGGGGAATCCGCTAGTAGCCTTAACGCAGTTGGGTCGTGCCACAATGGTCTATGCGCCTTTAACATTGATTTGTCAGTCCGCTCTTTACTATAACCATAGAAGTACTATCCCCTATCGGAAAAGAAGAACAAATAAAAGCTGTCAAACGAAACCGATTTAGAATGACATTTATGTGTGTAAAATTGTTTATGTATGCGTGTCAGTGATGTATGCCATACCGCTGTTTACATTAATATCGATATCGATAATCTGAAGCACTTGTTTGCAGCGCCCGAAAGTGTCCGTAATGATCGTTTTGCACTTCTGCCTGAAATGTAACACCTATAATTGTACATTATGGAGCAATAAAGTATTGAGTATTCATTACAGTAGGTATCAATATAAAACATCGGCTAAGTACGAGTCGGTCTCGCGCACAAACGGTTCCGTATTTGTTGGGTCCGCAATTTTTTTTATTTTATTAAACAGTTCATTTTTTAAAAAATAATTCCACTTATACCATACCAATAACCACTTATATGATTAATGCAAAAGTTTGTTATGATGGATTAATTCCATTCATTCATCCATCATCATGTTTGTTACTCCTTCTAGCAAATAGTACTGGATGGATTTTGATGAAACTTTACAATACTATAGCTCATAAATCGGAATAGAACATAGGCTATTATTCATAGAATTAGTAGGAAAACTAAAAGATTCATTAATTACAAATGTATTTTAATGGTTCTATTAATATCTTAACAATATACAAACGGTCGCAAATAGTCCTACACTTTTCTAATAGTCAAAACCGGATACCTATCATAACTGCCATATATGTGCCAAACATTACAATACTCAAATGTTTTGTCAATCAACGAATTAACTATAAATGAGATTACATTCCGTCCAGGTGACTAATACCAAATCGTCATGGGTTAAACATGTTAGTTTACCGATGATCAACAGTCGACACGAAATATCGATACTTGATGCAGCCCTAGTGTAAGCGAAAATTATTTCTATTAAATGTTATTTGATTATTGCTTTTTACGTAGATAAACGTTTCTAGGAATGAGTAATCATACTCGGTACTTAAAAATTGAAGCACATTGGCAAAAATAAACTGTAAATTAGGACGTCTCGATTTAGAATATTTTACCTGTGAAATCAAAATTTGTTACGATTATTGCGTTGAACAACAATCAATAACCGAACAAGAAACCATGTTTGAGAAGCATTATTTCTCCAAACTATACACAATTTCACTTGAAATTGTGAAAAATCAAATGCAAGTAATTTTAAGCGAGCCTCTTTGGGCGTTTGACAGCCGCCAAAAATGGTTCTGTTACATCGCATCTCGTATCTCTTTTTATCACACAGATTTCTGCTACTGACATCTCGCTTTGGTCGTTCTATTCCAAAGGGATAATAATTTTATGACTATAACTGTCAATTCACAAAACAGGTGAAAATGACGATGCTACTTACTAAAATATAAAGTATTTTTTCTGATGATTTATGTACTTTAAAGCTATTCATTCCTATAGAGTATATGGTAATCTCTCTAAGGCTCGGCTGTCACTGCGATGGTACTAATCTAGTGCTAAAAGCTCGTTCAAAAATTATGATGATGATGATGAACATTTAATACCTGCAAGTAATTCTAATTTTTTATTTAATTTTTATTACCCCTTTTTACATTGGAATCTTTCCAAATCGCAATTAATGTGTTGATTAATCAATTCAGTTTATTTATTAGTAAGCGTTTTAAGTCCATTGTCAAAGGAAACACATTAATGTTGTTTTATTAGTTCGACCCTGTAATTCACGTTATTACATCAACTGGCGGTGTGCAATATATTGTGTTGATGACTTCTTGACATTGCAAGCATTCATCTGACAGCCGGCAAATTAATATTGACTCTTCTAACATTTAAAAGACGTATCATCAAATACAGGAGGGATAATTATTTATAAGAATGCAACAGGTGCTAAACAACACACTGCAAATCGCTAAGAGAAAGCAGAGAGTTTTTTGTGTTTTTGGTGAAAACTTATCTTAAACTATGAATCACTTGCATATTATATCAGGCAATATTAGGCAGACATGGGGCCCTGTTTTTGAATCACTGATTGATTTTCGTTTGACAACGATTTTTTTTCTATGACTTTTAATTCATCTTCGAACGAAAATCACTCGCCATTTCGAAGCGAGTGATTCAAAAAAAGGGCTCATGGTCTTTCTTAAGCCGCATTGTCACTTAACATCCGATGCAATCAAGGATGGCAAATTGTCTGGTTATCATAAAAAATACGTTGCAGTGATTAAGCTACTGCGTATGATCCAGATTATCATTGCATAACTAAAATTATTTACATACTGTATGTGAAAAGGAGTTGGGGGCCCTATTTTTGAATCACTCGCTTCGAAATGGCGAGTGATTTTCGTTCGACAACGAGTTTTTTTCTATGACTTAATTCATCTTCGAACGTAAATCACTCGCCATCTTGAAGCGAGTGCTAGGGAGCCATCCGATCTATAAGTTATTGTGAAGTCTGCTGCAATAAATAAGTACACCATATCTATCGCTGTTTGCCCTTACTTATCACATTATTTTACGGCCAAAGTCTTCCTTAGTGAGTCGTCAGGAACCGACGCATCCCAAACAAACGAGTTGTTGGTCGCGAAGGCACGCGCTATTTCGGTCGCCGTCCGACAGTTTGACATTTGCCAGCCCGCGTCGCGCGCAGATTATACAGTCAAACGATTAGACGAGGCGCCATCTTTGGAATTTCTTGAAAAATGCCGGGGCTGGAATGTAAGAATTTCAATATTGGTCGTTAATAAATAATAGGATAATTGCGTAACGTAAGGGCTCTAGCATATCCTACATAAATATAGGCTGACGATAAATTGTGGTTATGAATATTGATCGATAATTATTTTCTATATTGTTACCTGAAAATCAATCAAGATTTATTGTATTATTATTTTTTGTGGTGTTCGTTAGAGTGTTTCTTTGTATCTTTCAAAATAAGTTAGCGTCCATTTTGTTCCGATGCCCTAATGAATTTGAATTGCGCTTTTTGAAAATAATCGAAATTATTAGGTACAAAACATAACACGTTACATTTAATCACGTTTAGTTTATTAACCATCCTCAATAAATAAACGTCGGACATCGCACATACCATAAAACTAAAGCATTTGTTTTGCTAGAAATCAATCTAATGATTCGAGTTAGAGAGTCGTTATCGTTATTTAAATTGATAATGTCATCTATCACGGCTGCAAATTGTTTTGTAGAGACACTGATAGATTAACAATTTGTTTTTCAGAGTAGTGAAATGTTATTAATTTGCACGAACATAGGTAAGTACATACCTATGAATAAATAATTGCATTTGTTATAAATATCCTTGAATGTAACAAAAAATTAAGAAGTGCGTTCTTCTGTATTTTACCAGCTTCACATTTAACAAGGTTTCGTTATGAATATGTTGTATTGACCTCATTTTTTTAATTCAATGCTAGGTTAAATATAGTTAAATGGCTAGATTTTCAAATTAAAATAACGAATTCAAGTTTGAGTCCTGCAAAACTGAATTGACTCATATCAGTTATAAGTTTTAACATGTTGGGCGCCACTGAAAATCCTTTTGGAAATCTTAGAATATTCTAATTATTTCTAGCACGCCTAATCTCTATCGTAGACGACTTTCGTGGATGAGTAAATTGCATGCAGATTTTTATGGTGTTCGCCATCACTGAGGTTCCGGTTTTGATTCTCGGCTTTTATTAGAAACAATACTTTAAATTGTCTCGGTCTGGGTGTTTTAATGTCATTATTGTTTCTGTAACCATTACAAGCTATAATAATTACTATTAATACTTACTATGTAGTTAGAGCATGTATGTATGTATAAAATAAAAAAAATAAAAACATCTCCAAAAGTCGGACCAAAAAGCTAAAAATACATAATGCATCTGTCTATCATTAAGGAGAAAAAATATTTAAAAAGATTTTGGTATTACATTTTTTTTAGTTATTTCCAATTACTCAAACACTACTTAACCGATTTTGATGAAACTCGCACTAGAGAATATTGCAAATAATAAACCTGATTGATCTAAAAAATAATAATCTCACTTTCATTCTCGTTTTCGAAAAATTTGGAGACAAACATACAAACATTAAACATACATACACTTACCAAATTTGGCATACGTGTTTGAAAGCCTAACTGGATCAACATACTCAAATATTATTAAACTCCAAAGTTATCATATACATACAAATTGAATTGATTGACCCTTTTCTTTTTGAAGTCTTTAAATAAAAATTGTTCATTTGTGCATATTTGCTTGGCCATCGTGGCCCAAAATACTTCTGCGGCGTAAGTTTATCGCAAAGTTTGCAATGCATACTCTATCACTACAATAATTTTGGTAACTTTACGCGCCTATTTTTACCTCTGTATGTGTGTCGCATGCATCAAACGATATTAATGCCCCGCAACTGTGCATTCATTCACTCGCGACGGTTACGTTTAAATAGGACGGTATAATTGGAAGCCCCGACCTGCGTCAACAATGCAATAAACAATAAATATTAATACGTCATATTATGTTCTGCTACGAAATAAATTTTTATTTGTTAGTGCTTTATTACTACTTCGTATAGAGAAGCTATGAGAAGCAAAAAATGTGTCGCAAGTACGAGGACAACATTGTAACGTTTTCTTTAAAATTTGAATTTCGAATTATGAATCTGTACTATAAGTTGATGACTGTGTCGTCAATTCATGGAGCACGAATTTTTTTCGTGGTGTCAGTTCCACACGCTAGTAATAGTAGTTCCATGATCTTTGTCTACTATTATGAAGAGTGTGGCTAAAATCTGTCAATAAATTATATGACGACCTCCGTGGTTTAGTGGCTAAGCACGCTGTGTTTCAAGGCGTCGCCGCTCCGAAGGCCCGGGTTCAATTCCCGGTCGGGGCAATGTACAAATCAAAATTTTCTATATTGTCTCGGTTCTGGGTGCTGTGGTACCACCGTTGTGTCTGATTTCCACAACACAAGTTCATTGGCTACTTGCTTTGGGATCAGAACAATGTATGGGATTTGTGTCCAATATTATATTATTATACATTGTTTAAAGCGTTAATTGATTGGGATCGTGTCTAAAGATTCGACTACACCTATTTCCATATTCCTGCATGATCTAGCTTCTCAAGTTTGTTTTTCTTTGCTGAACGAATATCGTATATAATATAATGTTTTCATAACTTTAATCATAATTATTGCAAATAAATCAGTGAATAAAACAATTAGAATATTTGACTTAAAAAGAGTTGCAAAGTGAGAGTGAGATAAAAGTTTTGTGTTTATCTTATTTTAAAATAAATCGTTTCGATAAACAGATATGTCAAGATTGCTTACAATATTCGACAAGCAAACAAAGCGGAATATAGTTGTATGACACAGGCATATGCTTAACTTTAAGTCAATTGTTTTATTATACCTATACATTTGTAAGTGTGCTATACAGTGTTTAAAATACAGATTTATAAAAATTATGAAAGAAAGCGGAAAATTATAAGCAATGTCAGAAAGGATCTTTTACTCCAACATGAAAATTGAGTTTATTTACAGTTTCTATTTATGTACGTAATTTGAATAGTCAGTCCTAATTGCCCTATTTACGGAGCTAGCATTGACCGTATTTGTAGAATCAACCTAAACGTGCCTTTTGGTTTTCAAGATTTTAAACGAATAACTCGGCAATGATGATAGTAACTCACGAACGATTATTCGTTCTTCTTCTATCTGTATGGTAAAAGTTGACGTAAAGCCAATAAATTACGTTAAAAATAGTCCGGCTACCAGAATTGGTTATTGAATCTGTGTGTTTGGTATGTGTTTAAGAAACCAAAATAAACTTTTAACGTGTAACCGTTCACATTAGTTCGCACCTTACCACTTTCAGTTGTATAGACCACTTCGGGGTATTTAGCCGCCTTTATCGACGATCCAAACCTTTTTGGTGGAGTTGAAAAAAGATTCGTTTGACGTTGTAAAGTTTTTTTTCTTTTTGGGCATAGTTGTTACCAGCCAGTATAGGGTGACAATTTAGATAGGTGAGTGTTGTTATCTATGTCGTTATTAACAATTATTTTTGTGATATTTTTAAAGGATTCTGTTTTTTTTTTAATATAAAGGTAACTGACTATGGGTTGGTGTGTAAACGTTAAATACCTATGTGACTTATTAGTATGTAGGTACCTACTCATTTATAACACTTCAGGTTCTATATTTTGTTCATTAACATCTTGGTATCTGAAATGTTCTCAATGTAGCATTATGTAGGAGTTTGAAGTGCTCCGGCCTATATTCCGATACGAACGAATTATTGCAAATATTACTCCATCGCATTAGTGGTGCGTACTGAATCCAATCAAATATCATAGTTATGAGTTTGTACTGATTCCATTTATTGCAATGAATTTCGTATAAATTATTAAGATGATGTGCGATTAAAAAGAAGCACTAACGTAAAAAAAAAACAATATCAACTTTACCCCAGAATTGGAAATCTTTATAATTCCTGAGCCCTCATCAGGAAAAATAGCTTTACGTGTTATGCTCTTCTATCGATTGCCTAAATAGCTATCGAAGTCTTTGAAGTCTGTCGCTAGGTTTGTTTATAGTCACTAGTTCGATGTAATAAATATAATTGACGCACACACACGACAAGGAACACATCTCTTAACCGGATAGCGTTCGCCAACTGTGAACTCAATACTCTTTCGACAGCTACCGGGGACGTGTCTCCTCCAGTCTGTGCCTCCAGCGAATTAAGAAAATAATTTAAAAAGTTATCAAGTTCGCGCGTGACAGTTCCAAACCCAAGTTTCGCGGCAAATCTTTGGAGCGTTTGTGAGATTTGTGTGCGTTCGGAAATCGCGATTGCCGCGGCAAAGGATACAAATTATTGTGAGTGGTGATTTGAAGATAGTAGCATGATTTTTATTCCTTCAAAATCCTTTTTTACTGTGTATGATACACATTTATGTCCTAAATGGTTTGATATTGTAGCAAATTGTCAGCTGGAATAATTTTCTCGTTAATTTAAATCCTCTACCTTCAAGATTTATCAAATCCCCTGCAATAGTGATATAATATCACTTTTATAACTTCCTGCACACCGACTAAAATCCGAACTTACGTGAATTGAGATTTGACAGTTTTTTTTAAATATATATTAACATATTACAGCAAGACTATATTGTGTGATGCACGTAATTCAAACGTTACGAAGTTATTGGGTTGTTATAATTACTTGACGATCATACACAAAGTACATAAAGTTCTACCGGCTTACATTTGCTAGCCTTCAGCGCCATTTTACCGCTAAATGTATGATCGTGTTACATTATTGTATTTGTACATATTATGTCAGATATTAATTATACTACTTAGTTTATCCTATTTTATACAGTACCTATGTATAAAATTTGACTTTGAAAGAAAAATAGATATATGGAATGGAATGACATGTATGATTATTCGTCGTGCGTTCTTCCTAGCTAGTAGCTAGCTTCCTAGCTGATATTAGTACTTCTACTCACCAAAAGATGGCAACAGTGCGATGAAAAAGTTTGCTCAAAGCTTTTGTAATTTTCTTATTATATTTGATTTTCCAAGATATCTCCATAATAAAATCGTACCAATTCAAAATTAAGAAATTTAAATTTGTATAGTTTTTTTTCTGGTTGGAAAATACACAAAGAAAAGCTTGCGATGTACAATGTTTGCTTTCGCAATTTAAGACATGGACTCACTATAATCCAACCATACGTAAATAAAACTTTCTTTATTTGTGTATTGAATAGAATGAATACTTATTTTACCGATTGCAGTTCCAACGAGTCGCTTGTAGCTTCCACACAATTGCAGACATCAAAGAATCTTCTCACGATTTTATGACTGCGCATTCAGTTAACAAAATTCGCGTTACTATATCATAAATCACTCGGAAAGTTACGTGTAAGAGAAGACACAAAAATATGTGATAATTTATGTATTCGATAGTGTATTCCCAATGTAATTTTTATCATTGTGTGACGGGCTACTGGCAAAAAATGAGAAAATAAAATCTATAAATTACCTAAGTCGATTTAAAAACATTTCAGTTCCTATCTAAATATGAAATTATTTCTACGAATTTTGAATTTTGCGTTCGTTTATTTTAAAAACACATTTAAACTACATACGGACTTTAGCCTAACTTAACCATAAAAACAAGAATACATAACTGTCTAAGCTCGTAATGAAAAGCTTTGTAAGTTTTTTTTCACTTTGCACCAAAGTAAGTATCTTCGAAGAACATGCATCTTAAACACCGGGTCGTATTATTGATTATTATTACAATACACCTTATGAATTGGACATCATACTTATACGTGTAAATAGTTCTCTTTTTGTGCGTCTAAGACATTACATACTGCGACTTTTAGCAGCGATGCAGTCGCGATGCTAACGCGCGTTAGTATCGAGGCAGTCGCAAAATGACAACCTTTGCACACTGCGCAACTTTTAGCAGCGACGCATCCGCGATGCTTATGCGTTAGCATTGATACAATCGCGATGCAGAAGCTGGAAATTGACAAATTATGTACTGAATTTTGGCGACTGCACCGATACTAACGCGCGTTAGCATCGATGCAGTCGCGCTTCTGCATCGATGCTAAATTAAATCTGTTCATTGCATGAGTCGCAATGCTGAAGCGCGTTTCCAAAACGCGCGACTACATCGATGCTAAAAGTCACAGTGTGTAAGGGGTCTAAGCTCCAACACGTTGGGTGCCAAATTGAGATAATAAATGAATATTCCAAAATTGATGTTTCGTCAGCAACTTGTCAATTGGCTTATCGCTGATTAGTTGCTCATGTCAGTCACAGCAACACTGCTATAACAGTTAACAACATGGCGTTACCGGTGAGCTGTGTCTTAACTAGCCCAGATTTGGCGAATAGCCAGAAATTTTGATCTCAAAAAATTCTAAGATGGTGGGGCTAGCCAAACCAGTATTATATAGTAAAGTGGTTTCTTCCTTTTAACATTGTTATTAAAAATGGCTGAGTTATGTAATGTACGATATTTATGTAAAATATTTAATTGCTTTCTTGACAAATAGTTTTATAGACACCCTTACTAAAACTAAAATTTTGATTAATCTATATATTAATATTATAAAGCTGAAGAGTTTCTTTGTTTGAACGCGCTAATCACAGGAAGCTTATTTATCGAGAACGGCTTTAGGCTATAAAAAATCACACTGCGATGGGAGGGAAGGGAACAACCTCAAAACGCGCAGACGCAGTCGCGGGGGACTGCTAGTAAGACTATAGAAGCTAGATTTCAAAAGTTAGCATTTTCTGGTAATAAAATTGCAACGATAATTTTAACTGTAAAGCATTGAACTAAATATATATGTATATATATATATATTAGAGTATAATACAAACGCTGTGTCTTACAGACAAATCCTTTCAATGACATTGAACTCGTAAAAAGCAAAAAAATATATCACCAACAACAGCTTTCAGTATGTTTCAGAACTGAAACCCTACTATAAATTTGTATTTTCAGCTCTAGCCTATCGCACTCTCTCGCATAGTCATGTCAGTATAAGTGACAAGGATGGATTTAATCGAAAAAACTGACATATCTTTCAGAGTAGAATCTAAAACGTAAATTATCGTGAATTACGAGCGCGCCCAGTTGAATACATCTACACAGCTAATCGCAATAGCTGCGTGCTAACGCCAACGCGCGAAAAAAGATGGCGTCATGCGAAAATAACGCGTTCATTCATGAAAACTAAGTTTAGCGTGCTTATGATACGATACAAATGCGTACCGTAACTTACGACGCAACTTACGCGTCACACTCGCAAGGTATTTGGACGGCTGCCTGAGGCTTGTGTTTGTAAACATGTCGTGAAGCGACAAATGTGGAGAGGTAGAAGAAGGTTAAAGAAAGAGGTAGAAGAGGGAATAGAATTTATATTACAACAAAAAGAATACAGTACCGAAAAATGAGATGAGGTGATGTCTGTATGAATGTAAGTAAAGTGCAGTGGGCGTGAGTAAGTATCTTCAAATCTTCAATAAGTATTGTCCTGGAGGCAGCAAAGGGCGGCGTCGGAGTGCAGAGCCGACACTGCGGAGGTAGCAGCGACGCCGATGTGCAGCGGTGACAGGTGCTGTGAAGAGCAGTGACGCCGATGTGCAGCGGTGACAGGCGCCGTGAAGAGCAGTGACGCCGATGTGCAGCGGTGACAGGCGCCGTGAAGAGCAGAGACGCCGATGTGCAGTAATGAGGGTAACGGGCACTATATAGAAAATGTTAGGATACGTTGGAGTGCCAGAAGTACTTGGTCTCGGATCCTCTTCCGAGAAGGAGACAGGTCCCTCCCCTAGAGCGAGGAGGTGTTACTGCAGTCAATGTGCTTGGATACTCCTCCGGTGTCCGGTCTCTCCCCTAGCGTGAGGAGGTGTTTCAGTAGTCACCGGCGGTTCTTCAAGACTTCTTGAGGGAAGATGTAGAGTATTTATTTATTGGAGTGTAATAGAACTGTTCGAGCTTAGAACTCGGAATCGAATGAAATGAATGAAAAAAATTAATGCTTATATAGGGGGCCGGGGCCGTTCAAATTTAGATCGAGGTAGGTTCAAAAATAGAACATGAATACTGGTGGTTTACAGAGGATTAAACCCGAAAAAGTAATAAACTTTGATAGAAGTTGTCAGACTTTGAAAGATATTGTCATAACAACGATGTCAATAAAGATAAAAATACTGTCAAAAAGTAAGCAAATTACGAAAATACAGGAAAAAGAATCATCACCCAATGCAAATTAAAGGAAAATTGCAAACAAAGGTAAAACACAGCTATTTTTACAGTATTATGTACAGAAAAGTAGAATAACAGAGCTTTGAAAGTTTGACATTTTTAGATTCACAATAAATATTGTTCAAAAAGGATTAGAAAACATCAATAATCTAAAAATATAGAGTAATAGTAATAAGAAGAGTAGAAAGGCAGGTAATGCCTATAGTTTAATGTCTACAGTACGACTTTTTAGGGAGAAAATACGAACTGCGTTATGGTAGATAGAATCTATGATTAACTCTTATGTTCGTGTTTACAGCAAACGAACCAGCAAAAAGGAAATGAAAGCATGGAAAAACAAAGATAATGTGATGAAAATGTTAATGTGGATCCGATGAATACTAAAAATATTAAGGTACTCAATTTATTACACGTTATAGATGTACAACGGTACAAACATTGGAGGCTTCTCGAACAAGATTTTCGCAAACTTGTCAGAAGTAAATAATTAATTTAGTTTGTTGTTTGCCCTTCTCTGTTATTGGAACAGCGGTTTGAATGATACTTATTTTGTGAAGAGGTTTTGTTACTTCGCATAAAGCTTTATTTTGTTTGTCTACCCGTCTGTCATCTGCTTAGTAATGGCGTATCCACACCGCCCGGCGGCTTTGCCGGCGGCATACGTCAATTAACTGTCAGATACTACGGAAAATGCCACTGCTGCATCGGCATCAGCCCATGTGGCATAAGAAGCATGGCAGCCGGCACATGCTGCCAGGCGGTGTGGATACACCATTAAGTATAGAATTCTGAAAAACCAGGAGCTCTATTTTTGAATCACTCGCTTCAAGATGGCGAGTGATTTTCGTTCGAAGATGAATTAAAAGTCATAGAAAAAAACTCGTTGTCGAACGAAAATCACTCGCCATTTCGAAGCGAGTGATTCAAAAATAGGGCCCCAGTTATTATGTAAGTTTGTATTATTCAATACTAACACTTACACATGGTGAAACTTTGAAAAGTGCTAACGATCGCTTTAGCAATTAAAAGTTTTGTTACTTTTGAGCATCCCGATGCATTTCACGCCCCGGCGTGAAAATCTTTTGAATATTCATCACCCAATAGTGAAGCTGGGCATTCAATTGCGACATTTATGAAAAAAAAACTTTGTTGAAATTAATAAAAATGATTTACTGGCTTTTTTTTATTGTAATAAAATTAAATTTTTAATATGGAAGCCCAGCATTTTTTTTAGTAGTATAATTCATCATAATGGATATCACTTTAGAATGATGATAGGTAAAAAAAGATCTAAAGACTGATATGAGACAGCTCCCGAAACCTACTTAAAAAACTTTCAGGATGTATTGTTGGGTTTTCAACTCGATTCGACAACGTTATATTTTTCACACTCTATGCCAATCAATTTTCTTAAAACCTAAAATACTATAATATTATTTCAGTAGCTACTTATCTTGATTCCATTTCCTCAACAGTAAATCGTAATCTCGTCTTAATATCAATAATAAAAAAAACAAATGACTGTCACTGAACCAACGTAAAATGAAACTCCCCGATTAGGAAAACGCTACCGATTTTCATTTCGTTCTCCAGACACGACTGGTTCGATCGCGCATGCCGCGTCCTGTGCGCACGGCACGAGTGACGTCACAGCGGATCATGTTACGGTGCGCGCGCGCCGTTCCCGGCACTTTCACTGACTGTGACCTTGCCTTTGAGCCCGTGTTTAGGGCAACGTAGGGACGGTTGGGCGGCTAGTAGGGCAGTGAAGGGGTAGTTGAATGCTTTCTCTATGTTTGTATAAAGTGGCACATAACATATAATAGTACTATAACGGAGCTGCGTAGGAGTTGGTAACTTAACATCGATGATAAATGAAGTTTTATCAATGTTCTTGTTACATGACTTCTCACAATATAATTTATTAAAGTCAGTAGTTGTCATAAGTAAATAAAGTTTTTGTTGTAAAATTGAACATTACATTTTTTTTAATCCCACAAAAGGTTCTTATTTTTCACTGAATCTCCAGCAGAATTAGTATCTATCCGGACTTGCGGACAGGTTTCATATCGTTATCAAGTGTCATTGGAACCATACGTGACCACTACCAGGAACATAACATACCTACTATATCCATAATTTGTAAGCTCAGTATCCGCATGAAACTGTCGCCGTTTCCCTCGCACTCGCTGAAAAATCTTGTAAGTAAAACGAGAAAGAACAAACTACGGATATTAGTAGATGGGTACAGTATCATACGCAGTATTATTACACGGCCAATCAACACAAATGTCGATGACTTCCAGTTCGTGACGGAGGCCTGACGACACCGCGCTATTTTCATGCACTCCAAATATTTTTCTTGCGACGTGGTCGGAAAGTTTTTCTGTAAAACAATCTAAGGAGATTTATTTTTATGACACATATTTGAAGCGGGCGATGCGAAGTAACATGTTCAAAACATGCGCTGCAAAAGCTAAAAGAGCTCAGCGCCTTGTTGTATCACACGCATTAAAAATAATTGGTGATTTTAAGTGAGCTTTCAGGGTGCCAATTCTCGTTCAGTTCGCATTCGAAAAAAGTTCGCCGATCGAATTTTATTTTTAGAGAAAAATAAACGTTTTGCTTTATCACGGTCACGATTTCTATGCATTTCAAATTTTTTAGAGCGGTAGTTTTTTACGAGTGGATATATTACTTTTTTTGGCGGTAAAATAGTGAAACTCTTAATCGAATTACCACACGAAATAAATTCGATTGACGCGAGAACCTGTCCCCCAGGCATGTTTTGCATAGCTGTTTCGTTGTAAGAATTAATCAATATGAAGATTTTTTAAAGACTAATTAACGAAATCAGCAGCAAACCTGCATTTCTAGCCTTTCTATTGTTCCTGGCAATTTCGTTAAAAAAAAACTTTTTTTTAAAACTTTAATAGCTTTGTAAGTTGTACAATTGGCGGACTTAATGCCTTATGGTATACTCTACCATTCAACCACTTAGTAATCAGTGGCAGAATATTATTAATAAGTGACAATGTTGGTTTATTCTAAATTATTACTGCGTCGTCAGCCCTTATTATTTAAAAACGAATTGAAAATAGTTTGTTTAATCAAGCTATTCTCAACTGCTGAAGCATGAACATTTATAACCGCCAGTTACTCATTTCGTTTTCGTCTGGCAGCTATCCCATTGTGCGTCGAGAGTCCTGGCTATGCCTGTCGTTGATAACAAAAAGCTGGCAAAATACCGGATATTTAAATCTAACAACTACCTTCAAATTGTAATGCGAAGAATTTCAAACGTAGTAAAATCTTCACTGGGTTATTATTACGATTCTACCTACCATCAGATTTACGAAATTTTGACGTCACATGGCGTGATAAAACAAACAACACTTGACATGTTTCCGATACCGTTTAATTTTCCTAT
Source organism: Pyrausta purpuralis (assembly GCA_963924145.1). Taxonomy (NCBI): domain Eukaryota; kingdom Metazoa; phylum Arthropoda; class Insecta; order Lepidoptera; family Crambidae; genus Pyrausta; species Pyrausta purpuralis. The sequence continues at coordinate 25,466,664 of OZ001648.1, read as the reverse complement.
TTACAGCTGCTATGGAAGATAATTTCGTTGTAAGTGTTCCAGCTTTGTGAATTCATTTTTCAGGCTTCAGCACTAAATGTGCTTGGGTACGCAATCTAAATCGAGTTGAGTTTTAGTTATATTAGTGATAAAATCCAATAGATACCATTAACATCAGTGCCATAAGCACTCTTAACTCTGAACTCTAAATTATACGTCCACACAACAAAAGAATCATAACACCCATATACTCGTAATTATCTCAAAATTGATGTCCTCATCGACTTTTATTTTATCATTAAGAGCAAATCCATCATCGCGTAGCTTCTGAAAGTGAGATATTGCCAGGCCAGAGACAATAAAACAGGGTTGGCATAATGACAATGGCAAATTCGACTGTTGCACGTCCAAATAATCGGTTTGATCGCGAGCGCCGTGTGCGCATGTTGTTTAGGGTTCATTCATTGTCTTTAAAAGGTTGTCATTGTTGATCTTTATCAGGAAACACTATGAATACTCATACTGTTATGTTTACTAAGTTAATAACCAATGCGTTACGTGACATGACACACGGATTATTATTTATTCGTAAATGTTTACTTCAATCATGGCTGATTTAGGAATAAAATATAATATGGCGGAATTAAAAACGTAATGATTTTTTCGCAGATACTTTATATTTTATCTGTTATACTTTATAAATAAATTATTTAATCTCTTAACTCATAATTTATTAGAATTTAAAAGGTTAATGAAATTAGAATAAACTTAAGACCGTGTCCATGAGGCTACTATTGAAAACACAGCCTTAAACAGTTACTTGTAAATCGATTTAAAAAATATTATAATTACTTAGCCAAATCAAAAGTTAAGGAATAAGAATTATTGGGAGGTAACCTACCGCTCAAACCTGCAATAAAAATTTTACCTTTCAGCAATCAAGATACTAGAAAATATTTGTATATATTAAAACCCTACATAACCAATTAGATCGAAGTGTACGAGTACCTACGTCTTTTTGTCATGGGGTCGATGACTCAGTTGTTATGTCAAATTCGATCAACTTTAGCACTATTTTCAGGTTCACCTCTGTTTCAATGTCAAGTTTCTCCGCGAAAATTTCAATATTTTCACATTTACTCAATTTGATTTATCGACGCATATTGTGCTAGCTTACATCATACGGGCTAAAAATACGGTTACTATGAAACGATCTATGTCGAGCGGTCAGAATGTATAGAGGTTTTTTTTAAATAAACACTGCCAATTAAGCAATGATATGATTTTGCATTCCGAATATACCTACTTATTTATGAAGCTCAGGCGTGTATAGAAACGTATAGTTTAATACGACACTTAACCGTAAGTTACTCGCCACTCACGTTTGATTGAATATGACAAGGTTTGACGAAGTAACCAGTCGTTAACTCGCACTCGTCTAAACCGACTCGTAAATAACGCAGGTATTACCTTTCCGCTGTAAACAACGGAAACCAATCAGAGTATAAATCACGTTTATTGTCCTACCCATAAAATAACCGCACCGTACAGCCTTGGACACGATCAATTGCTACATAAACATTATGATGTCTGGCCACACAGCCAAACGCAATTCTAAATGTGGATACAAATCTTTGGCAACTATTACTCTTTTATTTCAGTTGTTCAAATCTTGTCACAGCGTTACATCGCTGCACCCTGCTCCCTGCAACCCTCCGAACTGTAGTCCCCAACCCGTTCCAGTTTAAGTAAACATACCTGTGGTTTAAGTGACAAAATGGGACTGTTGCTCTCCGTTATAATCTCCTATGCTGGAGTGAACGAAGCCATTGAAACGATAAGGCACATACTGAGCGGGATACTGCCAGACACCGACCCCGAGTTTCAGGACCTCGTCGACTACTATACAAGACTACTACAGAAGTCCGCCAACCCCTCAACAGCCGGCGACTGGACCAGAGAAAGCGGTCAAGGCTACCTCTGCCTGGCGGATGATACAGATGGAAAACTAAAATCGGCCGCCGTCAAATACTATGACGGGCAACCCGACTCTACTGCCATACTATTCTCAACCAAAATTTCCAGTTTCGGACAGGACTCCGTCGAAGACAGTAGCTCTCAGTCGCAAGCGAACGGCGACTACAGGTCAGAAAGGTACTCCCCCTCACTAACGACAAAGACGAAAACAATAATAACGAACACATCCGACTCCTTCAGTGTTGGGTACAGAGACAGATCACCTACGTCTGTTGACAATATTTCAGATCCCAATCGTTTTTCGGCAAATTCTTTCGAGCGTGACGAAGACGCCCTTGAGAGAAACGAAGCCAAAGAGAAACTGACCTGGCATTACCGCCCTAAGAGTCCCACCCCGCAACAAACGCAAACACTGCCCGAAATACATTTCCAATCATTCGACGATGAACAAAAAGGAGTTTACACGGAAGACTTTTTAAGGTTAATATTCCCTGATTTCCAACTGCGTTATCGAGCACACGTAGTAGCACTTGCACGATCAGTAGATGTTAGCCTCATCCATCATCGTCGGTTCAGCATCCATTACTACCACCACTGCACGAGTAGAAAGCTAATTCCGTATCGGACTCATTTCACCTGTACTATAAACGACTCATGTATTGTAAATTTGTTTAAGATCACTTGACGGAATAAAGTTCCGACCGTTGCAACGAAGCGACCCGAGTGGCCGGCGCAGGAGTTTCAAAAAGCGTCACTCTTCTTCGTCGAACTCTTCTAGAGAGTCTCGGGCGTCGCGAGAGGAAGAGCTGAAGCTGTTCACGTCACTCGAGGAAGCCGAGTTCGACAGTATGCGTAAAGACGACAGCGTCCCCGCTTACGGGAGCACTCCTAATCTAGCCGCGCGATCTTATTCCAGAAGTCGCTCGCGGGAAAATTCCAGAGAGCGAAGAAATGAGTCTTGGAGCGTTGAGGCTTCCGTGGACAGCGCGCCTGAAGAGGACCAAAAGCCGAAAATGAACGACCTTTCCAAACTCGACTCCTTCGAAGAAGAAAAGGATGAAGTAAAAGAGACAGAGGTAACTGAAGAGGAGGATGAGTTAGACGATTTCTGGGGTAACTCCGGAGATTAGCGCTTGGACTAACAAGCACGGGCGCGTTGTTGTGAAAGCTTCGAAATGAGCATGACTGAATTTGAAAACATTAAATATGATTCCCTGTTTGCGTTTGTTTTCTTTACCGAACCCGTAGCGAACGATTAACTTGGGTACCTTCCTTGCACAGCTGGAATTTGGACCTAATGTTACAGGCTCTAATTTGATTGGCTTTTAGTTTCCATTTTGCGAAATCCTACAAGTATTAGGTTTCTTAATTTGTCAGGCGACTAGAAAACTATCATACTATGAGTTTATTAGTGTGAAATCATAACAGTTGCACAATGCGTCCGAAAATACACCAACATGGTGTGGAGCAGGCCTCGACCCACTTCTGTCAGCCGACGCTCGCGACCGTGCCACTACTCTTGAGGGATCACTCATACACTTTATTAGCAGAAACACAAGTTTTTACTGATACTACCACACTTTCAACAATATCATATGGCACTTTTAAAACCACGATGGCATTTTGATACGTTACTTAATATCAACAAGTCATCAAAATTAAAGTATTAACTTTATCGGCGATTTGAGTATTGGCTCTACATTAAATCCGGTAATTTTGCTGTCAGATTTTTATGCACCGGCTTAACCTTATTAAGGAATAATAAGGTTACAGTTACACGAATATTTTGTTGTCGAAATATGCTTTCGGCAACACCGACTTTAGTTATATTGCTTAAACAAAGTTTTAAGTGCTCAACATTTTATTGGCCTGTAAATATTTGTCAAAATACTTTGCAAGGTTAATTCATTATATCAGGAACTTACATTGGTACAAATAATGTGACTTGTACGAAAAGAAAAAAAAACCAAAGGAACGTATTGTACTGATAATAATCATTTTAAAATGATTGTCACAAGGACAAAATGTGCTAATTAGGGGCTAAATTTAGCCTATTTAGTAATAGTGACTTAGATTTACAACGAAATTCCGAAAACCATCAGAGACATGAATGACACTAATATTATTAAATCTAAATTACATGAATATTTAATTTAAAAAAATGTTTCTATAGTATTAAGGTTATTTTGACGGAGAGACTTGACCGCAATAATTTAATTCAATTTTGTAAAAATAAAAGTTACGTAGTATGTTATTTATGTCATATTGTTTGCAATACCTAAGCGGTTACTAAGTCTTTAGTACATGACTATTGTTTTAAGAACTTTTATGAAACACTTATTTAGCAAAATAAAGTTTTAAATTTGAATATTTTTAGATTGACTTGCGCATTACCTAGGGCTTAAATTATTACAATAAATATTAGTTACGGCACAAAATTAACACGAGATTATTTCAAAGTTAATCGGTCGACATGACTCAGAGACAAAGATGCATAGGACTGTCTGCGTTGCCAAATTAAGCCATGATATTTCAATCTGTCAACGTATGATGAAATCGCTTGACATTAGACATTTGTGACGATAGATGCGCATTTTATCACTCACGAAGGAACATGGAAGAGGCATAGCGCATTCATTAAAACGAAAATTAAAACATTAATAGCCCAAGTCATAATATGTTAAGTGATAAACGATAAACCAATGTAGAATTACGAATTATTTTTTATATTTGGCAATGTCCTACCAAGTCCAGATCATAGATAGATAGTTAACTCTTTATTTCACTTCACATAGGTTAATTAGAAATTCTTTTAAGGGAATTTAGCCGGTCTTCTTGCTATCAGCGATCTCTTACAGACAATCTTTAGACAAATTGAGATCTTTCATAATAGGAATCTCATGAAATCATCATAGATGCCGTCATTTACTTTATGCAAATAAGCACACATGTTGATCTTAATGCGTATATTAAGCTACCTGACTAAAAAGTATAATTTATTATAGCAATAAAAGCTATCCATATTTTTTATGAATACGTTGATGGTCAACAACATGTAGTTAATATTTTCAGGGTTATGTCTTTATTCATTGTGATAGTTAGAATACTATTATTGTTGTATTTATATTATTTTAGTTTGGAAACTTATTTGTTTTGAGCAGTATACTATGAGGCTTATATAATAAGCCTCGCAAGTTCATAATGCGCTGGAAGTTGGCACCTTGTCAAATTAATTCCCTCAAAATCTCTTTCACTACTATAAATAAACTTCCGAAAAATCGAATACTGATTAGTTAATAAGTAACATAACAATATATCGAAAGAAATTACAAATAATTACACTGTAAACTTAGTTAAATTATACACAGTCTGGCCATAAATACTGTTACAATTAAAAATAAGAAAGATATTATATTTGGATTTGGAATCTGTCATTTTTATACGATTGCTTATTGTGTTTTCTAATTTTGGCGCCAATACATTTTTTAATATTTTGCGATATTAAAATGGAGTTGGGTGATAAAGAGAACCGAATCGCTGTGATTGCATTACACAAAGTTTGCATGGAGCCAAATGCAATTTTTAAAACTCTCCACACGCTTGGTATTAGTCAAATGTTTGTGTACCGGGCTATCAATAGGTACAATGAGACCTCTGTTTTTGACAGAAAAAAATCTGGCCACCAACGTAGTGTTCGTACGAAAAAGGTGGTCAAAGCAGTAAGGGAAAGAATTCGCAGAAATCCTGTCCAAAAGCAAAAGATTTTATCTCGGGAGATGAAGATAGCACCCAGAACCATGTCGCGTATTTTAAAAGATGACTTAGGACTTGCAGCCTATAAGAGACGCACTGGATTTTTTTTACTGATAATTTAAAAAAGAATAGGGTGGTAAAATAGAAAAAAAAATATGAAGCGGTACAGAGCGGAGGTCACAGATTTTTTTTGTTTACGGATGAGAAAATCTTTACAATTGAACAACATTTTAACAAACAAAATGACCGTATTTATGCTCAAACCTCTGGGGAAGCGTCCCAATTAGTCGGCAGAGTGCAACGTGGGCATTACCCAACTTCAGTGTTTGGTGGGGTGTTAGCTATGAAGAAGTGACTGAGCCAGATTTTGGTGAAAAAGGTATCAAAACATCGGCACAAGTGTATCAAGATATCATTCTTGAGAAGGTAGTTAAGCCCCTTAACAACACCATGTTCAAGCATGGTCTTTTCAACAAGACTCGGCGCCGGGTCATAAAGCTCCGTCCACGCAATCTTGAGTAGAAGCGAACGTTACGGACTTCATCAGAGGTGAATACTGGCCGTCGTCTAGACCCGATCTTAATCCGCTGGATTATGATTTATGGTCAGTTTTAGAGAGTACGGCTTGCTTTTAGAGCAATGAGCAGAGCCATGATAATTTGGAGTCCCTAAAACAATCCATACGATTGGCAGTGAAGAATTTTCCCATGGAAAGAATGCGTGCTTTTATTGATAACTGGCCTCAAAGTTTAAAGGATTTATTGCAGCCAATGGAGATCACTTCGAATAAGCTTTTTATATTTTAAATTGTTTTATATTTATGTATAAAACTAACACACTGTAAAAGTAATAAATATTATTTGCATTACATTTTTTTTTCTTTGTGACAATATTTATGGCAAGACTAGATACAATATTGAATTAAAAACGTTTTCGAGTAATCCGTGGACAAACATACATACACTAACGAAATGTTGCACACGGTTTTGGAAGCTTTAAGATCAATATACTCAAACATTATAAAATTCCAACGATATCACATACATACACATTTAATTGATTGTCTTCTTTTTTGAACATGTTAAAAATGGCCGCCAAGTACCTAAACAATTTACTTACGCTTAAACTTCATTTCATTGTCCTCCTGATGATCATTAACCATTTAATACGTATGATGTTGTAGCTACAGCAGGTTTTAAAAAAGTTTCACTGTGTTCCGTTGTAAATGCAACATTTCGAACTAAAGGATAGGTTACCATTCTAAAAGCAAATGTCAGCGGCTTTCTATCTTCATTGTATTATTTTCTCTGCAAACAAGCCCACGCTCACGCCATTCGCAAAACAGTGTTACAAAACCTCTAACACAATAAGATCAGTATACCTGGTAACACACACCCTGACCACAGACTTCAATAGCCTCCTTCCTACCGCAACCGCGCCTGTTTTCACAAACCAAAATAAACCAAAGGAACGTCTACGGATAAGTCTTAAAATTTTCTTTGATATCTATTATTCTTCGCTAATTTACGACAACATGTTTCATTGTTTATTATAGTTTACGGATGCATGACATCGGCAAGGTCTCGTTACGAAAGCTATTTCGATCTTGGATACAAGCTAAATCAGCTATAACAGCTGTTGATGCTTAAACAAACTGTGAGTAGTTTTTAGGATTAAGACTTAAACAATAATTAAAAGCTTGCTCAAAATACATCGGTCCATTGCCCGTTTATTGATAGCGTAGCAGAAGCCTTTTGGATGGATTGTAGAAATAAGCAAAGCAGATTTATCTCTATCATTAGACCTAATACTCTACAACGTTAAGAGTCGATTTTACTAAAACCAGATATGAAATATTCGTCGTATATAACACAACTCCCTTAATTTGAAAATTTCTTATCCGACCGAATAAGTATAAAACGTCAGATTTTAAAATGTCATTTTAATAAATGATAGCTGTTAAATAGGTGACGTTTTCGAATTTGGCGTTTTTAAAAACGATGGTTAATCGACTCTTTAGTTGATAGAGGTTGTTATGTCAGTGAAATATAAATAGAAAATGAGCTAGGCACCTACTTGTTACCGATTTCAAAACAAAGAGGTAATCAATTCGACTTGTATGTATGTGATATCGTCAGAATTGGATAAAAAGCATTTATCTATAACACAACTTAAATTAATTAAATCAAAAGTACCTAGCAAAACAAATAGCACTTACTTTTCCGCGAACATTCCTGTCGTGCCAATATTCGATTCTCTCAACCGACAGCCGTCAGAAATATGCTACATTTTCCAAGCGTGTGGTTTTAAAAGAATAATTTCACATCTAGATTCATTTCCATTCCCCTTTCTATTCTATTTCGGTGAGTAACATTCGTCAAGGAGCTATTATTAGTGGCTGGAAACGATGCCAGCGGTAAGTCAACAGTCAGCCATATTCTTGCTAGAGATTTCATTTTTATAGGGAATTTGATGGTTGCTGAGTAAGGATTGTTACGGATCTTTACTTTCATGTCATATTTAGGCAAAATTAGTGAGTTCTTACTCATAGTTAGGTAGTTACTTTTACTTTTTTTACTGCCTCGTTGATGTTGCGGATAGTTTGTTAGTCAATACCCAAAAGGTAACCGTGTTCGAACCCTGGGTCGATCCGAAATTTGTTTTTGTGTTTTGTAGACCGATTTAAAAAAAAACGCCTATAAGAGGTTATTCCTTCCATACCATTGTTGCCATGTCGAGATCTGATGATGGCATCTTGGTGCAATCAAGGAAAACTCTCAAATTTCAAAGGCACGTATAGTGTTTTTTTTTACTATAATCTTAACACTGACGCGTTGTTGCGTCTGATAGTCAACATTGTGTCGAGCTGAGCTGATGGTAGAACTCCTTAACGCTTCGGAGTTTAGTGATTATAATGACAGATTCAAATTAACTTTGAAAAAAGTTAAAATCGACTTCAAAACCAAAATGCACTAAAAGTCTCAAACTCTTGACCTTTTTAAGGAAAGGAATTCATGTTAGGCGAACAATTTATTTTGGAGTCGGTGCCATCACTTTGACCGTGTTGGTCAGCATCAACTATCAGAGCACCAATATGACATCAGGAGCACTGTAAACAAACTCAGCAGGACATTTCTAACTCAGTTGCATCTAAAAGAAGTAGGTACTTATTTTGTGTACCTACAGTTTAACAAGATGACGGCAAGGCTGTGCCCGGAACAGTTAGTTGGTGCAACAGCTAAAATTGAGATACAAATATTGCAATGGAGAAAACGTCAAATAACGAAAAATAGGGAGAATTTTTTTTTAAATCACATCGCCTTCTTTTTACTTTGGATTTGACTTTCAAATATATCGTAAGACTCGTAGACCGGATGACATCACAGCTTCTGCTTGAATAATACATTTGAATCATGCCTAAAAACTAAATTTACGAATGGCGTAGTAAGCATTCTCCAAAGTAGGTAACTTTTAGGAAATCTTTTTTTTTGCGTCAAACCTATTTTATAGAATTAAGTTAAAATGATAATATTAAAGTATGACTGTCTTATTTAAAATATTTCATACAAAACCCAATCGGAACGAATCGGGATTTTACTCACAGTCTCGTCTCAGCGCTCAATTTTCTTACAAATAATACAAGCTTTTTCAACTGATCAATAGGATTCCGCACCTCAGACGTCATTATCGCGTATCGACGGAAGCTTTGCAGGTGTTAGAAGCATTAGTATGTAAGCATCTGACTAAAAATAACTGTATGAATGAGCCTGCGGCCGAGACCTTGCTCGGCCGAGGCCTCGAATCCAAGACAGCGGTGTCTGGTGGTGTGGAAGACTGGCGTACGCCATAAAGCTGTCTGTGAGCTTCTCAATGGAAATGTTATCTTTAGCGTCATCTTAATGGCTGCAGATATTGATATTTTTAATGACAAGAATTACTCTTTAGATCTTTTGAAGTACGTTCTTTTGTAATGAGTAAATTGCCTTTGTAGTGGTCTTAGTGCATCACGTATTGCGTATCATATTTTGAATAAATGTCTGGTAAAATAAACCCTACAGAAATAGCAGAGTTAGCGTTTTTATAAAAAAAAAGTAGATTACCAACCACCACCGACTACTCTTAGTTTTTGTGAATGTTTATTTAAGTATGTAACTTTTTTAAAGCAGTTGAGTTTTTTGTACAATTACACGATATTAAATCATCCTTAGATGTAGCAAAGATGACAATGATCCGTCAGTATGTAGGTATATATCTTTTCAGTAGCTTCGCAGAAGAAAAAAACCCTTTGGTTCCACTTTGACATCACACACTTTTGGTTTGCCTGATACAGAACATTAGTTATTGTAATCAAATACTTTAAAAATATATTTCAGTTTCTCACAAGTATGATACTACCATCAATATTTTCACTATGCTTGAAATTGATAGTTATATATGGGTATTGTTATCAATTAATATTCTGAAAAAAGCACCACCGTAAATTTTCTTTTTATATGAAAACATTTAAATATTAGCAATATTGGTTGTGTAAGCGATAAATCTATTCTTGTTCAGCCTGTAATATCCGCGTAGCCGCTCGTAGGCGATTTGACTGAACGCTGGTATTCCTCAAACAACGAAACTAGGATACATTACATATGAATAGGTATAGTGCTGAAGTGATGCTAAAATTGGAACTCTTGCAATCAGGGGAAAAGTCTCTTTATACAACGAAAAGTTTCTTTATCTTGATTTTTCTTGTTCAGCATAAATGCTGGGAGATTAAATCCTGTAGTAGCTTAAAGCAGTACTTATTAGTTTTTGACAATCTGTGTTTAGTTATTTTGATGACTTATTGAAAGAAACTGGCGTCTACTCATCGTCTGTATACAAGTTGGTACTAAAATAGCTCGTAAAATATATCAAATAAATATACATATTCCGTTACGGTAAAGACGGTATTGGCATGCGCACGCGCTGTAATGCGCTCGCTTTTAATTGCGCGTTTACTGGGTCGAGCACCAAGCGCAATTCGGCAATTGTTCACCAATAACAACGATTTGAAACACGGCCAACCGATAAGCCGCTAAGTTTGTTAAAGTCCTGAGTCGTGTCCTACATCCACATCTCGAGTGGATGTACTTGTAACTCATAGTCGGGGAATCGTGGCTCCAACGATCCTGCGGGAAAAGCGGTCGGCCCGCGCTCGGAAAGTAACCGCCCGCGCACCTGCCCTCTCCGTCACTCTTCCAAATTTAAATCCCAAACTCCCCCCACCGTCTCGGGCGTCGCTTCGCTAAGCATTCTGGAATAATTCCTGCGATTCGGCAACCGTAGCTCGCCATTCGAATTCGGGTCGCGACCGCGTCCGGTGATATCGCTTTCCTGAAGTAAACCGAGTAGCCATGGCCGACGTAGACGTTCAGGTCCAGTACACGACCACGGAGAGGAAGACAAGGAAGGTCAAGAAGACCTCGAAGCGTAGGGAGTCTAAGGATGGCGAGGTCACTGTTACCGAAGTCGAGCAGACCAACACGACTACAGGAGACGATGGGTATGTTGAGTGGTGGCCAACTCCTTGAAACTCGTGCAGTGTGTAACGCCAGTGTGTCTGTGTCAGCAAGTGTCGATATTCCGTCGTGTTCGACCTCTTTAGTGACATGTACAACGTGTACCAAATGACGTATGCTAGGTGTAGTATTTTGGCCACCCTCACATACCCGACCTAATTTAAGGTATTTATAGGCTTTTTCATACGAAATGATGTATACTTAAGATGTTATGACAATTGTCTGGACTTTGAAATTTAGACCTTTTCAACTTGAAATATGTTTTTAGCGAAAGTTTCTTTTTATGCTTGGAACGTCAGCGATGTTTAATTTTAGAATCCTTTTTGTAGAACCTTTTTTTATGAAAATCACTGTTTCTTTTCGTTTTTTGTATCTTTAGCAAATAATAGTATTTTTTATTATACTTACTAATTATACGTGTACAAACTTCGTCCATTTACATATTTCTTTAAGCTAATTATTCAAATTTTCATCAAAACCGATACCTTACCATTACCCTAGACTACAAACTTATGTATTCTATAAACTTTAAATATTAAGTACCATAATCAGTATGCTTATCTACCATTTTCCTTGTCGGCAGCTCATTTTCAGCGGCGAATACACCAAGGCGATGAACAAGGACTGGCACAGCGGCCACTTCTGCTGCTGGCAGTGCGACGAGTCGCTGACGGGCCAGCGCTACGTGCTGCGTGATGAGCATCCTTACTGCATCAAGTGCTACGAAAGCGTCTTTGCAAATGGCTGCGAGGAGTGCAACAAGATCATCGGCATCGACTCTAAGGTAAACAGCATAGAGGTCTTTATCGATAGGCAATGTCTGTGTGAAGAACTTCGCCAAGAAGAGCGTCTTCGCCAACGAATGCGAGGAGTGCCAGAAGACCATCGGCATTGACTCTAAAGTGAGGTACATTAGGTTGCTTATCGTAAAGCAAGGTTTGTGCTGAGCCTCCTACTGCTACATCAAGTGCTACAAAAGCGTTTTCAGGTAACGGCTGCGTCCGCGCAACAACAACAAGATCATTGGCATCGACTCTAAGGTTAGCAGCGTAAGGATATTTATCGTTAGACACAGTCTGTTTTTGACCAGCTACTGCTAGATCAAGTGATACAAAAACGTCTTCGCAATTTTCTGCTTAGAGTGCAACCAGATCATCGGCATCAATTCTTAGGCGTGCGGCATTAGGATCTCCTCATTACACTAAATCTGTAAACCAGTTATTTAGTCTTATTACCTTCTTCTTGTTTCCGCACAGTGCTTAAGGATCGTTATTGTTAAGCAAAACTCATTCTCCTGGTAGATTCAATATCTTGTTTTTATTCGATAAGTTCTCTATTCTATATAACCTTTAACGTTAATAGAGCTTTTTTTTTCTAAAGTTGTTGGCGAAAGGATAATTGTAACAATACGTCGTTTTCTAAAACATTCGCTTCTTGTTGCTGTTCTAATACTTATTGTACTTCAAGAGTATATTGTCTATCTCGAACATCTGCCAAAAGAACATCAAGATTATCATAAAGATCGTTGGTTATCGATAATCGCCGACAAAGGTCTGCTGGATCATTATCATCAACTTAATAGTTGAAAGGACTGTCAACACATTGAGATACTAGTGAATAATCTGTGTTCTTTGAACTATGAGCATCTTTGTCTGAGCATTCGTTTGTTTTGTTGAAAGTTTATGATATCATTCCACAGTTCAAATTTTAACTCTCATCAATTAGTTTTTCTCGTCCTCCTGTCTGTTAGTAAGTAAACGCAATTCAATCATCGATATTGAACCTAACTTAATTTGATTTTACAGATACAACTGATTCAGATAGACCAGATAAATGACAATATGTCATTTAAACCAATTGTTTAATAACAGGATAAATTTAAAAGCTACCGCATGATACAGTATCAATTATATCGTTATTTATTTATTATTTTATTATAATTCTCTCGTACATTTACAACGATTTGAGTATATCTTAATAGTGAACTGCTGCTGGGCACAGTCGAACTGTTGTTTTTTGGCAAATGTTCAGGGTAATTAATTGTTGCTTCTGAAAACATGACTGTTGTCATATTTTAGAATACCAACTGTGAACTGGCTTGAGTGTTTTTTACATTATTATTGTTAATACGAGTTTGGTTGAGATTCGAGAAAAACATTGAGTTAATTGTGGATATTACACGGTTCGAGATAAAATTAAAAGCGTTTGTTACGATGGCAATAATAAGGCTGAATCGTATACAAAATAGGTAATAACGCATTAATACAATAACAAAACTGGTATATTCTTTTCCCTCAAATTAATTAGCTTTTATTATTAGCTAAGGATATCCTGAGTACTGTACTACTGATATATTTGAACAAAATGAAAACGTCCGTCAATGTTTACAAATATGTATTATTCAAGTGTATCAAATAAATTAATTAATTCACTCATATAAAAGTTCGATTGTATCTCAAATATAATTACTCGTTATTTTTATTTAAATATGGATAAAATAACTTGTAAGCTTAAAAAAAGCTACACTTGGTCATGGGTAATTTGATCTATGAAAATCTGTTGCAGTCCTCAATGAATTAAACTTCGAAAATAAGACTTAAATCTAAGTCCATACATTTACACTCGCCGGTATTTAAGGGGAGGCCTATGTCTAGAAAATACCTATTCTGCACTCAGAATTTTGTATTGATATGTATCCCTGGATCCCTTCTGGCGGCCTGCCTCAAGTTAAGTGAGGTAATTTCACAAAGACTTAAAAAACTGCATTAGATTTAGAACTCCTTCTATTTTGGACATATTACTCTTACTTCCATATTTTTGACGCCAGTTGACCTTGGCCCTCAAGCTAGCATGACCTTGCAAGGGAATAATTCTTTAACATCATCTTACTGAGTAGCCAGCTTTGTTGGTCCGATCAAATATAGTTATGTCACTCCAGTCCAGCCGGCCCAGATTCCACGCACACCGGCGCGTGCGCACGGCACCAGCCGCCGCGCCAACAACAAATCGCCACTACATTTAATCTAACTACCAACGAATGACTTTTCCTGTCAGAGAACAGCTGCAATCCGTCAGTGCTTACGTATTGCGATTGTTTTTACTAATTACGTCAGATCCGTTAACGATGAAAGGATTAGATCTTTCTCGTAAATTTCCCAATAAACATGGTTGATTTCAAATTTACACTCCAAAAAATCTCTTTTTTGGACAAATTCACTTTAATTTCTTCTCCTGGAAATCCATAGATGTAAATAAATAATAAGTATACAGTCGTTCAGGCTCCCACCATACGTTAATATTAGTCGTCAAATTATACATTTGATGCTAATGTAACATGAAGATTATGTACTTACCTACAGGCAATTTCCGAAAGCTCTCGGAAAATTTAATAAACATCTTCATGTTTACATTATGCAAATGAAGTACATACCATTAGAATGTTACGAATTGTAACGTGGACGATAATGAAAACAAATGGAGCATAATACATTGGCTATATTATCCACTCATCGGCAGTTAATTTGGAAATGTTTGTCGTGTTTAAAAACATTTGTAAAATTGTTTGCTTCAAACCGAGCGTGTAACAAATTACTGGTAGTTTTTCAAAAACAACCCACCGACTCGTGAACTATTCCTGGACTGGATACAACATTATTTTAATGTTTTCGCTCCAAGCAACCTTGAAGATAGATCCGTCAGATGATTCTTTTGAGATTCACGCCCGATTCAAGTTCCACTAAGTATTTCGTAATCCGCCAAAATAAACATTCATATTTTATTGACATTACGACATTCGGTCTTAAACGCCGCTCGCCGCCACAATGCCAGGAATAGACTCCAGAATGGGGGAGCTTTATTTCAGTGTGAGTCAACTATGCAACGTTATAATGAATAATACTTTTTGTTAGAAGTAGCTGCATAAGAACAAGGTAAAAATATCACACTCACGAGCAGAAACAGCAACTCGACGATCATTCATTTAGGTTACGGAAAACGAATTAATGTTGATGCTAATAAGATTGTGCTACACAACATTGAAAGCTTCCATATCATTATTATTAACCTAATTGTTTTGAAAGCATCCGACAGTTAGCCTCTGAACTTTATATTACAATAACTTGAGCATCGTTCGAATGTTTATCTTAAATCATAAATTAGTCGTGATTCACCGCTCAAAATAGAAGCTGACGTGCTTCGACTTATTCAAAATGCCGTGAAAATGGTAAAGTTAATAAGTAAGATTAATGATGGCAAGCCCACGTTAGCTGTGGATGGGTTAAGTACCAAATACGTTATCGATTGAAGTCAAGAGTCGTCCTGCACCTGTATAGAACTCAATAATTACAGCCCACACTTGTTAGTTTTATTCCTACGCCTACTAGAAAATCTCAATGTTTTTTGCATCAGTTTGCTCATCCTGGGAATTCACAATTGGATTTCATTTGTATTGTTCTATTTACGTACAAGACACAAGTTATCCTTCAGTTAATGGTTCATTCAATAGCCTACACGAGCGATTTTATATCTCACAAATTATAGATTACTCAAACATCAAGATTCAAGACTAACCTGCCTTGGCGTGTTTGGTCGGCTCGGACATAAATCAAAACAAACTTGACCCGTCCAAAAATACAATGATGACTCGGACTCGAATCCCCGTGAGCTAGATTTAGATCAATTCTAGTGGAAATCGGATACATCTCACCATGAAACAGTTTTCTCACTTCTTAAGTTCTTTGGTAATGTAAATTATTCAGTGAATGAAAGAAGGGGTTCATTTTTAATCAAACCGGCCCATTAAACTTGCAATAAATATATATATCCTTGATCCTTTGGACATTCCCTCACATCGCCATCTAGCCCCAAAGTAAACTACTCAAAGCTTGTGTTATGGGTGCCAGACAACGGATATAATACTTAAATACTTTTTTTTTTTGTAAATACATACATGATATACATAGAAAACACCCAGACCAATACAAACAGACATGTTCATACACATAAATGTTTGTATTGTGCGGGGATCGAACCCGCACCCGCTGCGTAGTAGGCGATTTCTCGACCACTACACCAGACGGGTCGTCAATAGCACAGGATGTTCAGAAACGACGCGACATCTCAACAAAAATTTCAACCTCCTATATCTTCCTATTCGTCTTACTCTCTGTTTTATGAACTCGACTGAAAAAAAACATTGCTAGGCCCCTCACAATATTTGTGACATAATTTAAAAGCTGTACCATTAACCACAAATTTATTTTCCTGCTACCGGATGTAACCCACCTCCTCTTCTCCAGGACCTGTCGTACAAGGACAAGCACTGGCATGAAGCGTGCTTCCTCTGCGCCAAGTGTCGCGTCTCGCTGGTGGACAAGCAGTTCGGCTCCAAGCTGGACAAGATCTACTGCGGGAACTGCTATGACGCTCAGTTCGCGAGCCGCTGCGATGGGTGCGGCGAGGTGTTCCGTGCTGGTAAGTACAATCTTCTGTTTAGTCTGCTAGTCTTCTTATTTTTCATCATGACAGGTGCTTTGGACAAGTGGTGATTGGCACTGGTGGCTGTTTTATTTCTTCCCTGAAAGTCAAGTGCCAAGTGATAGTTGTTACTGGTGGACAAGATGTTCGGCTACAAGTTGGCCAAGACATTCAACAATAAATCTTTTAGAAATGTTAGTGCCTCATCCTATATCCGACAAATTATTAGTGATTCTAAATAAATTCTGTAGTATTTGGAAAATAGGTGTCGAATTTGTAAAGATTGATTCGACGACAGGACTGTTTTATCATTCTTTACTATTTTATAGACGGATGACCTAACAAAAGCTTTTAAAAACCTACACTGCACTTGTACATGCTGGCCAGGCATTAAGATTCGTACTGTTTTAGAATTCGTATTGTTGACATAATTGAAAGAAGCTATACAGTTAATAGTCTTTTACCTACTTAAACACATATAAAAAACAAAATTATTCACAGTAATTTTAGATTCAAACCTACTTTACACATATTTTAATTGTTTGTTTCCAATCCTCATTGGACAAGTTGCAACCGCTTCATGGTTTTGCATGCTAGAAAGTATTAGCCGAAATATATATTTTGTGGTAAAAGTGTTAGATAATATTTAAAACGCGCATTTTAGTTACGACTATAATAACGACGATATCATTATTTTTTACAAACAATACAACTACTGCCATTTAGCAGCATACTATCTTCTACATAAAACCGCTAGAAACAGTCATTTTTTTTAGAATACTCTGTACGATTTATAGATTTAAGTAGCAATAAACGTGTTTATTGCTTGTATGTTATAAAATTTTTGTACAACACAAATCATATCAATCGTTAAAGCGTCACACAAAATTATATAAAATAGTTCTCGTCTCTAAAAACTCAATTTGTATTTACATTTTATCCTGTATCACAATATATATATTTTTAAAGAAAGCTGTTAAACACCGCAACTCGATATGATAACCGTGTTTTTCTTATATCATCAATTAATTACTTATTATCAGTTTTTGTGCCATCACTTATGACGTAATACCACCTTCAAAGAAAGGTCCACACGTTTCCGCAGTCCATACATATTCCCTACATGATCTCACCAGTAAACCTACCATCCTTATATAGCATGGACCTGACCCTAGCTACTTATGGAAGTACTAAGGTGATTCGGAAAAAATACATTGCCACAAGCCCGATAGCCTCTACATAACCAATGTGCATATTTTTGACTTTTAAATCGAGTTAAATATGGTGAACATATGACAGTCGTCACATGAATCCTTACAAGATCGAAGCAAGTTACTGAGAAAAATATAAACGATTAAATGACTTTTGGTGAACTAAAAAGTAATGAGTTCGTGTGGTCTTGCGGCCTCAATACTTCATTAAGTATTTCGTACTCAAATTATAAATACTTAATCAGACATAATAATACTTCGGTATGTATTTCTCTGTGTTAATAACTCGGTACTTTCTGCGTAATTGGAAATATCATCAACGAAAAATTATGTCGATACAATATTGTTATTTCATGCATAAGTATTCTGCTCCCGCCTTGCGAAAGCAATAAAGTTCGTGTAACTTTGAATAAATATTGAGCTTGTTAGCTGGACAAAACTATATTTTAATCCACTAACCAAATAATTTGGTTAATCACTTAAAGGAAGTTAAGTCCATTGTTATGACATTCACTGTAGTTCAAAAAGCTCCAGATTGCTGGCACTTACATTCGTACATATATTTTACACGAAATTGTTTTAAAATCATTAAATTAATTAACGATTCTTGCTTTAATTTATAACCACTTTGACGTTGAGATTGTATTTTTGATTATTTTATGTTAACTTTACTGCACTGTTAGTTGTACCATTGGCCTAATGCCTAAAGGCATTCTCTACCAGTAAACCGCTTGGTGATACAGGGATTTAATCAGTTTGTCTGGACTTAACTTATGTGTTCTCTATTATCTCGCTCTCCTTGAGTTATCCATTCCCGTCCTCCGAAAATACTAGCGTTTCGCGTAAACGGAGCATTATATCTGATTCTGTACTTGGCTTAAACAGCGCAAACTAACTGGCTTAGCAGTACAGTCGAGTGAAAAATACACTTAAAGTAATACTTAGTTTTGGGATTTGAATGAAATTCAAATTACAACAACTAAATCCACAGAACCATTTTCATATATGAAATAATATTTTTCTTCTTAACTTAATATTTACTAATAACAAACAAGAATAAAATCAAACTAAGATATGCAACATGAAAATAAACCCAAAATCTACCTATTCAAAAATGAAACCATTTTCTTGCGGCAAAGAGGCTATGATGCTGGCTGCTTTTCTTCTTCAACTTTAAATTTGTTATTCGTCAATTATAAAATAGATTGAATTCATTGTTTGTGATTACAAAACCTAGATATTCTATAAATAAATATTATTTTAAAAAATTGCAATCATTAAAGAATCTATTATGGAAAGCTTTTACTTTAATCCCAAAAGTTTCAAAGTTTCCAAAAACTGGGAAATGGTATAAAATATCTTCGGTTGACATCTAAAAACTTGTTTGTTTATATTAACAAATTTATAGAATTAATAAATGTTAAGTGTTTGCCTGTACCGAGATTCGAACGCCGAACACTCGTAAATCGCGACAAACGAGCAATTACGCCGAACGCGCGATGCCATACGACTTTACATGGCTTCTAATTGAATCTCCAATACGACACTAATGAATTGATACTGTATTATATTGTTTCTCTAGTCGAAAAGGACTTTTGTTTTTAATCAAACTTGAACTTTTTGAGACTTACATATTATCCTACATTTAGATAATCAATGTTCACGTCATTTATATACAAACTAGCGGTACCCTGCGACTTCGTTCACGCGGCTTAAGTTTGCTTCCGTCGCATCTTGATGTAACATAGTCTAAAGCCTTCCTCGATAAATACGAGAAACTAGCCAACACATTTGTTTTTCTAATCGGTCCAGTAGTTCCTGAGATTAGCGCGTTCAAACAAACAAACTCTTTTGCTTTATAATATTAGTATAGAAAGCACACCAAAAGCAACGTAATCAAGTTTATGGTAACAATCTTTTATATAAAGAAAGAAGCTCAAAATAACACAACGAGCGATGAAGCGGGCTATGCACGCTATTTCTCTACCCTACGAGATCGAATCAGAAATGTGGGGATACGTAGAAGAACTAAGGTAACGGACATATCCCTGAAAATCAGTAAGCTTAAGTAGCAATAGGCAGGGCACATAGCGCGAAGAAATGATGAGCGTGATGGCCATTGGGGCAGAAAAGTTCTAGATTGAAAATCCTTTGACCAAAAACGCAGCGTAGGACGTCCACCGACAAAGTGCGCAGACGACCTTGTAAAGATCGCAGGATCACACTGTATGCAAAGCGCTTGTGATCGGTCGATGTGGAAAATGGAGGAGGCCTATGTTCAGCAGTGGGCCTTTGGTTGCTAAGGATGATGATGACGATAACAATATTTAAAAATATAATAATAAATTGCACGCCTTTTTAAGAATTAGCTGTAATAAAAATCAAACATAACATAATTTGCAAATAGTTTTATGGCGCATAATTCGCAATCTGACTTTTTATAGTCCGTCGATAGGTCAAGTTATTTCTACTTACATTTAATGCATTGTATAATCTTGATTCTTCAATTAACCTATAGCGGCTTAAAATATTTAACAGTTATGTATATTAACAAGTTGATACTATTTTTTACTGTTGAGTAGGTTAGTCAGAATTGTAAATGCAATCTTATACATAAAAATGAATTGCTGTTCGTTAGTTTCACTAAAACTCGAGAACGGCTGAACGGATTTATCTTATCTTAGTCTTGAAATATTCGTGGAGGTCTAGGGAAGGTTTAAAAGGCGAGAAAAATCGAAAAACGCGCGAACGAAGTCGCGGGGGACCACTAGTCTTAGGATAAATAGCAAAGTCATTAATTACTGCAATTTGTGGTTCGCGTCTTCGTCTTTTGGTCTTGCATTAGAATAAAAAAGAAGTACAGATTAAATAAGGACCAATTCCTTAAAAAAAAACTTCTGAAAATTATAAAATATCTAAATCGGGAGGAGTTGATTAGATCTTCACAATTCAGAGCCGCACGAATTGTATTAAGATGAAGAAGAAAAGTGCTACAGGGATAATAGATACTTTAAGTAGAGTAATACCTCCTATCCCATAATATAAATAAAATACAAACTGCATTTTATTGCGTACTAGCGGATCCTGGAGAACTTTGTTTCGCCCCCGGCCCGGTACCGCTACGGGCCCCGGTAAGATAGTAAGAACTCATAAATTGTACAATATTCCACGCATACTTCTTATTTTTCCTAAATAAGATCCTTCTCGTGCCAATGACAAACACAAAAAAAAAGATTTAGCGAAATCGGTCCAGTCGTTTACACGTGATGCCGTGACTAAGGTAAATGTGGATTATTTTATATTTATAGAGATAAAATTAATTCACCTTACTAATGAGTAGCATATTATTGCTTTTTCAGAATTCTAAGCTTTATTATTCAATTTTCGATAATTTCAAACATTATCTTGCCTGTCGCTTATAATTTATTAGTTATTTAAATTTTAATCACACCAAATAGATGTTCTTTGACTCCTACGCACCCGAAACCAATGATGATGACACTAGCACGTGGAAACACGGATATTATCAAAACAATGACTCATTTTCAAGTTTGAATTTCTGTGAAAAACAAATATGCCTTTTAGTTGGCTAAGTTTGCTCAAAGCTAGGTCCATTAAATACGTACGTCCCAGCAAAAGTTTTTAAGACAGCTTTAAAAAGTAGTTTCTAACGAGCTAGAATGACCTACTTTATAATAACCCAAAAAACGTTCAGCTTTAATTCTGTGTTCGAATTCCTTGATTTATAGCCGCAATCCAGTTAAAAAAATTGTCATGTTCCGCCGTAAATGAGTTAATTAGGAAATACTGATGGAAACTTTAAAACTAGGTACTTCAACTTTTAGAGGTATTTCTAATGCTTCAACACCCGAGCGGTTGCAGGCAACCGCATAACAATAGAATTTGCATTGTGTCTCGTTCACATACGCTTGAGGGATTAAACTAGTAAATAGAGACTACATGCCTTTACGGAAGAAAACTGAAAATAATATGAGTGCCTTTTATTTTTCTAAAACCTAAAGTAAATGTTTACTAGCCTGCCTTAGATCAGAGATACTATCTATTACTACTTTGGAAATTATAATATCGTCAAGAAGATACTCTAACACTTATTTATTGATGGAAATAAAATTTCGAATCATTTCATTATCTTTGACCAAATCACAATGATTTGCGTCAATTACTGAGCCATTCGCGGAAATTTTGACACCAAATTCCACTCTCAGGACTAACCCATTATTACGATAACGGATAAAATAACTAGTACCGTTATAATGAACGGCTGGTATTTTCGTTGAATTACGAAAACGTGACTCTCAATAGTTGATTTATCTAAAATCGTAGATGTATTAATTTATGTTTTTACCGTCTAGACTCTAGACGTCTAAGAATTTGGCTGCAAAAAGCACACGCAATTAATTATAGTTGAAAAAGTTTACAAACTTACCAACATTCGCAAAATAACTTTTATGTATCTTTTAGATAATATATATATTTATCTTTCCAATTATGATGCATACTCACAACTTTTATTTTTTCAAAGTACAAGTGAAAAACTATTTTAATGTTAAACAAACTGTAAAACTTCCAATCAGATGTCACTTTGCTAAACTTGAGTTATAACCGAACTAATCAATTCGACGCCAAATTAAATGGTCTTAAAACACTAGTCACATAAGTACAAAAATCTATTTTCCGCGGTGACGGCTAGTATACATAGTATTCACTGAATCACCGTGTGGGAAGTGATATTGTTTGAATTAGAATATGACATAAATTATAAACCTTCTGTATAACTCTACAATAACTAGCCTTGGTATGTTAAAGAACATTTGTTTAAAATTATGTCCAAGTTACAAAAAGAGAGTATGTATTATTTATTTGGTCCTGAAGTTTACGCGAATGCTACTTATTGAAATAAAAGACTTTACGGATTTATTTCGCTCATATTTTATTAAAACTTTATGCCTGTCGTTTCGAAGGCTTTACAGCATCCGTGCTCACAGGCAATACTTAGGTGTTATTTGTCATAACATAGTTATGAAAAATAAAACTACCATCACTCATTAATATTAATTGACGTGCCTATCGACGCAAAAAGAGCTAACTGTGTCTTAAGATCTTGAAGTAGGTATGTGATGTTGCTCGGGTATTCGAAAGAATAGGATGGCATTACTGGTGGATGAAAAGTTCCAAAGAAATCCGTAGGGCGCGAAATAAATCCTTTTATTTCAATTTTACAAATATTATTTTAAATGCACTTCTTACATTCAAAATATAAAAAGCTACCTTCTATGTAACTACAAAAAATAACTAAGCTTTAAATTTTTAATCATGATTTATTTTTGTGTCCTATTAAAGTGATACAACATTATTAATTTACGAATCATTTAGTAAAGCTAAATGGAATATTATGCAAAAGTAAGACGCCGTTCAATTGTTTTCAATAACGGTTCATAAAACAGGACGTTTTGCAATGCAGATGAGATGAGTAAAAAGTTGAGAAAGGAATTATAAAAAATCTATACAAAATTGTAAGCGTGGGTGCTTTTAAGAGGACAAGTTAAATGATCTTTATAACAATCGTAATAGGAATCATTTTGTGAACCATATCAAAACTTATTTTAAATTCAGGTGCGTCATTTTAAGTCGGTAAACCACTTTTGTTTTAAGATGTTTATTATTCATCATCGTACATTAGTGTTCCTCCATAGATTAAATCGTCTCATTCAAGTGATAAATGGCGTCAAATAAATATTCATATAGCGTTTGATTTGATTCGCGATTATGGAACGAATAAAAATAATTTGGGATGTTTTTTATTCAAAACAGTGCCGCCACCCATAACTTATTGAATAAAATATTGCACGTAGGTACTTATTTTAAAACAGATTGTATTAGTATTGAGTGTCTGTAGGTCACGTAAGATATATAATGTTGTGTCGAACTACGTGTAACTACTAATTAAATGTACCGTACTAAAAAGATATATTTTTCCAGTATTTCTTTTTTATCAATCACAATGCTTAATTAAAGATTTTTAAGCCTCATACAAGTACAGTAATGGCAGTGTCGACATAGTTCCATATAAAACTAGGTGGCGCTCGAAAAACACTGAGACAAAATTGGTGTTTTCGTGTATTTATTGATTGATAAGAATTTTTAATGAAGCTTTAAAGAATAGTTTTTAAAGATTATTTTTTTAAGGTGTTTTCGTGTATTTATTGATTGATAAGAATTTTTAATGAAGCTTTAAAGAATATTTTTTAAAGATTAATTAAGATTATAGCTACCTTATAAAAGGATATTTGATGCAGCAGAAAATCAGAATTACCTACTAATTTATACTTGGGAAGACGTCATTCAATTTTATAAAAATGTAGCTTCGTTGTAAATAATTTGAATATTTTCTTTAACTAGGTTTGAACAACACGATTATCCTTGAATTTGATTTAGCAGCAATAATTTTCACAAAAAGTAATTAATTTTAAAGAATGTGATTTGATTTAGACAACTAAGGTCGTCCACTAATTTAATGATGTGAAACGTTGTCAATAATCCCGCTTTTCGCAACAGCAAATGTGAATTGGGACACATTTTGAGCCATTACAATTTAAATATTGATCGGATTGTAATAAATTTGTTAGTTAAGTTTCCACACAACCGATTAAGGCGCTACCCGGATTTTTAACGCGCACACTAGCGCCACTTTACTAGAAAAATCATAACTCGGTAAATAAAAGACCAATCAAAAATCTGGTAGACACGATTGTAGCTCTGATGATGTGGTTTAGATACAATGTTTAAGTTCAATAAAACAGAGTTATCTGCAGTTACAGTTAGAAAATTTGCGAAAAGTGGCCATATTTAGCAGTTTTTCTAACTACAGTAAACTACTTTAGAAACAAGTTAAACGTACTAAATAAACTATAGAACCTGTACTACAATTGTATCTACCAGATTTTTGATTGGTCTTTTATTTAACGAGTTATGATTTTCTACTAAAGTGGCGCTAGAGTGCGCGTTAAAAATCCGAGTAGACCCTTAAGTGAGGTCGAAGTCGAATGCCTGGTGTCTAACCACTTTCAAACGAAAATCACTTGCACACAATAAAAAACGGGCGTCACTTGATGACGTGAGGTGCAAGCAAATGTCTCTCGGTTTGTAAGTTTGAAAAGGTACAGGCTTCTTAAGACTACTAGACAATTGTATTTAGTTTGTCACTGAAATTATGATATCAGTTATGTAAGTAAAGGTACAGGCATATTTTACAATCGCGACAGATTGTTGTAGGCAGCAATGCCACCCATTACAAAATTCATAACAATGGCAATAAAATTGTTTGTCCGTCGGTCTGTACCGACCATCTCAAGAACATCACACACATTAATTTACTCTGGTTGTAATAGTTTTAGCTATGATATCACTTTAAGTTATATATAAGTGGGATAGTGGCTCCAAAAATATAGCCAATGGTTCGTGGACAAGTGGTGAAAATGAAAGGCGCCTAGAATTGTCAGCTTTAGAGGTCTCTGTAATTAAGATCAGTTTGTTCCTAGTCGAAGAAGATTGAGATACGCTGGCAGAGTAATACAATCACGATTAATTACTTACAATCTTATATTGGTTCGTAATGCTAAAAGTGACATTTAGCGCATACACGAATATAGGTCATTGCAGCGTTTAAAACCCCATCATTGGAATAAGCCCATCGTATGCCATCGTTATTTAAAGGTCGTAGATCACGAAATAAATGAAACGCTCAGGAACAGAACAGGAAGCCGGAAAAAGGCTCAAAAGAGACTAGGTAATATAGTTTCTTAAGTAGCCAATGCACAAGTGTTATGGAAATCAGGCAACGGTGGTACCACAACACCCAGCCCCTCGAGACAATATAGAAATTTATGATGTCTACATGACCCGACCGGTCAATTAAAATTAAATTATGCTAATAATTTATCTATCTTAATGCAAGAAGTTAAAACGATTCCATAAAATTAATAAAGAATGGCCTAAGTACGCAAATATACGGATGCAAAATAATTTTATTACCACAACTACATCATTTTTGTTTCTTTGGTATGGCAGTCATGTGAAATAAAGTAATAAGGAGTAATAAATTTGTAAAACAAATGAATTTAACTCGTAATCATATTAGTAATTTTCCCGTTGCCGATTCTATGAAGATATATCAGAACGCCTACTTAATGTTTCGTAAAGTCGTGAATAAATAACAGATGTTACACTTTAATCTCGTTTCTATTGAAAAATCTTAATTGAAAACACCTCCCACACAAGCATAAGACCTTATACTGGTTTACTGCGAAATTCGCAGTTTCACGCTAAACGGCCTATTGGAACATAGACCCAGTAAAACAATTTAAGTAGGTAACCCTCTTCTATTGACTTAGTCAACATTATACCTACTCACATAATGGAGTCCTTATGAGTATAATTTAACAGATTACACATTCATTTTTCGGATTTTTGACCCGACTACGGCGAAGAAAAAGGACGGTTATGATTTTGACCTGTATATGTCCGACCACGGCTATTCTATAAAAATATTTCTATCAGTACGACATATAAAATATGATACGTGTAAGTAACTAGTCGGTAAATTATAAATAGTTTGTTGGTACATAATGATTTCAGCGGAGACTATTCTCTTTTTTTATAATTTTTAAAGCGCGTTTTTAGCTGTCGGATTTTAGTTTTTAAACTTTATTTTTATAAATATTGAAAATAGACGATGCGCTCTTTCGAAACATCTTTATCTACTTAGTAGATGGTTTTATTTATGGTGTTACCTTACGTTTGGTAAGGTCAATAAACGCCTACTTCCGACACTGAAGAAGTAATTGAAAAAGTCTATATACGGTGTTGTTAAGGTACCTATGCTATATTTTCGGTACCTTTGGACCTTTAAGTAGTTTTGTATAAAACCTATTGCGTTTTGTGTTCGACAGTCTCGCTTCGAATCAATCTATGGGATTCGACTAAATATATCGCCCCATCAGTTTGCTCTCGTCCTATTTGTCGGTTAAGCAAAACAAAAATACAATAGGGATGTATCCGGTAGGTTTACCTGTATTTTTATCTACTCTACGCAGGCCATCTGTTGTCTTTATGTATAAACATGCTACGGCAACCGCTTATCGTTTACAAAAAAAAAACATGTATGAAACACATTGTTCTGTCATTTGACGAATATTTAGATTTAGATCTAAGCTTAATACATACGAATAGTAATGTAATACTTGATTACAGGTACTGACCTGTCATCAAATATTACTTCTGAAGCTACTGTCAATTTTTCATCCTATAGCAGTCTATAGGATGAAAAATTGACAGTAGCTTCAGCTTCGAGAATTGAAACCACACAGATGATTATTAGGGGCTCTACATTTATTTCCATAAGTAACAATAAGCCTTCTTAGCATTTTTCCGCTGTGCTACACCACACCACAGAGTCTGAAAATTTATGGACACCGCCCTTTGGGGTGACACGTTTTAATTAACTACAATTGACACATTTCGGCTAAATATTCAACATGACGACTACAAATTAGTACCCTGCTGCTAGACTGGTAAAGTTGGGAAAGCATGGCTATGTTATTTGACATATTGTTTATACATAAAATACAATACAAGTGCACAACATGAAAATTAACATTCGGTCACTGTTACAAAAACGGATCTATTCAATAAGTGCGGTTAAGGTTAAGACCCCATAGTTACGGAGCTGGCGAGCAAAGTTTATATATGATCAGCACACGTGGCAGACGTTATTAATACCTGCATCGATGCTAAAAGTCGCAGTGTGTATCTGAAGTACATTTGCGGAGCTGAGATAACTAAGTTTAATGACGTGCTATGAAAGTACGATCAGGTCAGGTCTAGTTATCTTATAATAAGACATGACATGACATATTACGGCCTCTACATACAAAATTCAGTTATTGTACGGTCAGAAACACACAAAAAACTCAATGTCTAGCTGAATTTTATCTCTAGACAAGTAAATGAATTGTAAAATATTTTAGTATATGGTTAGACGTCAAGGTAAACATAGGCATGAAAATATGCCTTATCTTAACGTTTAAGTAAGTAAACGTTTGCGTAGTGATGCATTGGCAATAAGAAATCTTAAAAGGGTATTTCAGGTGTTGGGTAAACCCTACATAAATATAATACTCATTAGTAATTAGTTTTGTTAGAATACCTGATGGAAAACTAGTAGGGCATTGCATCTTCCGTATGTTGAAATTATCAAATTATGTAACAATTTTCAATAAATAAATATAATCATTTATAACAACAATAACTGAAGATTTTAAAGAGAGAACCTTAAAAATAGGCAATGCTTCCTCCTTTCTGCCTGAACAGAATGTATAAATCATGGATCACATTCAAATTTATAACTTTGAAGAAGTGGAATAAGCCAGCGACAATTTACGACTCCACTCACAACTACAAAAACACTCTTTTGTAAACACCTAATGAAGATCCCCCATCAATCTCCCGCCACTCGTCATTAATTGTCGTTAATCAAGATCTATCTCTAAGTAGAATCCGAAGTATTTCTTATCGTATGCGATCAATTAAGTCAATCCACAGCCTACAGAGTGCCTACACATTCCCCCACTGACAGAACCCTCAGTGCCGCACGAACCGCGAAGCCTGCTGCGCGACTCCGCGCGCCATTTTGTTTCTAACGTCAAATTTTGGCGCGCTTTTATTTTTTTATTATACTTTTTTTATTGCTTTTTTCACCATGTCCGCGGACGTTTTAAGTGACGACCTAAAGTCGAGGCTACACTTAACCACAAAAACAGTGGGACAAGACAGAATACGGAGAGCCCGGGAGAATAACGAGGATGTTGCGATACTCTCAATGTTCCTGCCAAATGCTACAGCTGAGAGGGAAAACAAGAAGTTCTGTTGTGCGTTACGGGATCAGTGTTTACTAGGCGACCCGAGGAAAACAGTCGCAGGTTATTATTTTGACTTTAATTACTTAGTAAGAATAATTTGGTAGCATTTTTCTAAAAAAATGTTTTAATTTCTTAATTTGCTGAAAATTTATATCGAAATGAAATCGATCGATAAATTCATAAAGACGATCACTTAATCAATTCTCTGAACGTACTCGGCATCCATAACAAATCGTAATTACTATTGTATCTGAAATTGGTTCTCACGAGGGTTTTAAATCAAAATGTTTATTTATTTATACTCGCTGTGTAATAATAATGAGCTCATGCACTTTGCATGAGGTATTTACCTGAGTCCCACGCACCCTTCCGAAGGTTTATCCTATTATCCGTAATCAAACTGCCAAAGGTCTTACACTATTGGTATCGCTTTATCGGATTAAGGGATTTGCCGTGTAGCAAAACAATGTACGTATAAAAAGCCTTTAAAGTGTTATTCGAGAGCATGTTTTAAATCAACTTAAAAGTCATATGTTGGGAAAATATAATCGGATATGTATTGAAATTATGAGGTATACAACCATCTTATTTGTGCTCAGATAAACTAATAAAGAAAACAACTACATATGCCTATTTGTTTGTTTACTTGTAGCTCAATGCCTTAGGTTAGCCCATTTCATTTAAATCTACTGCTATCTACAGAGGGGGTAGGATATAATATACTGGTAGATAATGATTCAAACATTAAGTCCGCCATTTGTACTTTATTTTTGTTAATGCAATAATTATATTATATTTTTAATATTATATTTTTTAAAAATTGCTACATTTTAATTATTTTGATCAATATTGGAAACACGATAGTTAACCAATTGTTATCGTGGTGACTAGATTTGACGGATTAACTGTTTCTTTACAGCATGTTGAAAACTTCATGCCAAGCGAGTATTCGCAGAACATTACTCGAATAAATGTTAACGTCTGTAAATGCGCTTAATTCATTACCTAATTGGGTGAACAATGAGCGGTCTATCTTCGTTCAATTAGCCCGAGCTGAGGTCGACATTAATTTGTCGTTATTAAACTGAACGAGCACGCATTTGACGTGAAATTGTATTCATAGACCTATAATTGTGTTATATATCACATAGGCGCTGTTTCTCGTATATAGTTATTATTATAGATTTGAATTATGACGTTAAATTAAAATAGGTAATTTTAGGATTAACTAAGGGCCTTTTTAAGTCCTTATTTTCCAATACTCAAAATAAATCAAAATCTCAAAATTCGTCGACTAATTTGAAAACGTCAGATTTTTTAAAATTAGTCGCATTTAGCTTAATCACTATGTTATGTTGTTTAAGAAGATTGATAAATCTGCCCTTGACCCCTCAAGCGTATGTGAACGAGACACAATAGATATTTTATTGTTATGTGGTTGCCTGCAACCGCTTGGATATTGAAAAGTTAAAGACAACTCCGAAAATAAGGTATCGGCTCTACTCACTAAATTTAAAATGAGAATATGTTGTTGAGTAAACTTTTATTTTTATATTTTTTTAGTTTTTTTTTTCTTCTCAAAAAATAAATTATAAATTTAATTTCAATTAAAACATACTATTGAATTCTATTGATTCATTAATCGCTTATGAATATGAGAATGAGGGCACCATATTTCCTGTAAAAAATATTTAACATGGGTTTTGTTTATTTAGAACGATAGCGATTATTGCACAATCCAATAAAATATAGCACTCTACTGAAATTGATCTCTTTCGTCAAATTAGCATATTCTTCGAACTCAACACCCGTCGTTAACGTGAAATGTCAATATTTCCGAAACTGACGAATTTTGTTGCTCTTCTGTTGAAAATTTACCTTTATACCGATTTCTTATGGTTCATAGCAGCTTTAAAGTGACTATTGGTTCTTTTTAAATGATCATCTACATATACCCACTTCTTGACCTTCACCTGAATGGTTTATTTTGAATGTTATGTCATCTAATTACACACTGGCTTAAATTGTTGATATTCTTTTTTTTAACCTCAAACTTAAATAAAGAATTAAGATAAGGTCGTCAGCACCGCATACATATGCACAGTATAACTCAGATATTTTTTCTTGACCTGGCTGAAAAAAAATATTCTTTATTTTTTGTTACAGCATTGCCTGTCAGTATTATTATATTCTTTTTCAAAACAAATTAAGTATTACAAAAGAGGAAACTATTATATAATATGGCAAACTTGCATAGACAGTAAAGCCCTTTGAAACGAAAATAGATGAGTTTTATGGGGTATTATTTCCGAAGCTACTCGGAGCTACGATATGGAAGCTATAAAACGGCAATCCTCATAAATATGTTATAAACTTTTTATAGATCTAATAGCCGAATATCTGTTTTAATTATTAAAGTATGCCTATAAGTGTAGGGTGTTTGTAGCATTAAAAAATGCAAATGAAAAATTGATTTCTGATGATTGTTTCAAATTATAAAGTCAGATATGACAAAATTACTGAACTCACACTTCGTGAGCATTAAGTTTATCATACCATTGCTTACGAGCGAAAATTAAATATGGAACGCTTCTATAAAACTGAAGCGCCGTCAAAACATTGAAACAACCCGGAAACGCTCCCGTTTTCCGACTCATTCCGTAATATCCGGATGAAAACTGCAGCAAGGGCACTTGACGCGGCGCCGCGTCGCACTCACGTTTCCCTTGTGGGTGCAAAAAAGAAAAAAAACATAAGCTTTTTACATACAATGTTAACTTTTTGGCAAAGGAATGTTAACTGTACAGCCTAAGTGAAAAGTTATGTTTTTTTAATAAGTTTACGATTTTTTTTATTATATATACGAGTAAAATGCCTGTAATTTTTATTAAATAATTCCGCATTTCCACCTTGATGGTTATGAAGTCTGATTCACACCGTGTACGTCAATCGATGAATTACCATTTTTCCATCATAAAACCGTTCCCACTTGTGTAACTATCGCACTCCTTTCAGAATGTTATGTTTAAGTAAATATTAAGATGATAATAATTTATTATCTCTCCGAACTAAATTGATACTGCATAATTAATTAATGTCTTCCGAGAAGGATAAGAAATACAGATCGTCATTGTACATTTGTTTGATTGCTATTTAATTTAGATACGAATTAGATGTTCTCAAATGTTCATTAACTTTGATTACACCAATGACATAAAATTACATTACAATTTCAGTTATTTTCATTAAAATCTACTTATCCACGCGTGTAATTATTACACATGAGTTTTACTGCATATTTTTTAGAGTTTTATAGTTTTTTTTTTATTTGATGGACGCACTCTATACTCTGATTTTTAATTAGATAGACCAAAATGACAGCTTCAATCGTACTTTTTATTTTTTAATGTTGCAAGCGTAGTGCAATAGTGTTAAAACAATGCAATTGTGAACGATTAATTGAATTTGTGATACAATTTTTCAATTTCGTGTTTCTACTTATTTTGATAAATAATACATGTAAAACGTTGAACACAATTACAAAGAAACGTAATACATAAATATTTTTTTCTAATAGGTAAAAAATTTAGTCCCTTCACATGCAATACCTACCAATATTTTGTATGACTTCAACCTATTTTGACTATTTACTACATTCTATAAAATTACACTATTAGAAATTATGATATTATTTTGCATGTAACATGATCTTAAAACAAAACTTGTTTGTTTTTTTTTTTAGTAATACAACTATTTTATTATATGCAAATAATTTTCTGCACCACACAAATTCAAACTATATCCAATTAATTATTCTATAATCATTTAAAAGCAACAATTGAATCAGAACTGAATTTGTCGAATATTTAGGCACATCACTATTTTTATATTACAAAAAAGTGGCATCCCACCAAATGTCATTTTGGTCTATCTAATTAAAAATCAGACTATAGTTGTTGGAGCCTTTACTTGATAACCGAAATAAATTGGTTCATTTCACAACCTTAAAAACAAACATTACAACCCAAAGGTGAAGGCAAATGAGAGGATCGTCAGAATCAATTAGCAGGGAAATAAAATTACGCCACCGAATCTTAAAATACTCAATTTGTTTTGCGGCCATCATGGACACGGCCTTAGAGTTGAATTTCATCGAAAGAAATGCTCGTATGCGTCATAAATATTCTATTTTGTGTACTGTATGCCTTGGTGTTAAAGTTGATATTAAAGTGAGCAGTTTTGATAGCAACATGACTTTGTATGGGCAGACAGATGGCGAGTTGCCTTGGCCTTCGGTACCCTTATCTCGTAATGATTGGTCCTTTGACCTCCTCCCATCGTGTCAGCAGATATTTCTTGTTTAATATGTTTTCTGTCTAAGACTGCGAAGCACGAGTTTTCCGGCATTTAGGTTAAAATATGAATCGAAATAATAAGCGAAAGCGACAATATGAAGTCAGAATATACCTACATGACGTGATAAATGTCATCCTCGTATTCTGCAGCCTATCATCAATCGAATTCGTATGGTAATCGACTTCGTTAAGCCGTTTTTACGCCCTATATTACTAACCATTATTTTGTTAAGTTAAAATATGTAAACGGTACATAATAAAACAACAAACCAATCATGTAACAAGTTAATTCGAGAAATGCGGCCATTCTGTTAAAATTGTCAGCGTTACAGTACTGTTTGCTTATATTTTAATTAGAACAAAGAAACCATTATTAACCGAGCCCTATGTGTCTAGGTTCGAAAATGGAACATGAAAAGAATAAACATGATTTCACTTTTTCACGGCAAGACCAAGGAACAATGCGTTGAGTGTGCACACACGTGTTCAACACACAGCCACCACACGTGACAGATAACGTTTCCCGCCAAATTGCTGTGGTTGTGCTCGGAAAATGTAGGTACCGATAAGATCGCTTCTTTTCATTGGAAAATAAAACGAATCATGCTTATTTCGTATTTTTATTAAAAGCTATGATATAATCTATTGGCATAAGTTTCAGACGCTAACTTTCTAGAAATTAGTGATTTGCGTGAGGCGTATTATTTCAATTTCACGTTATGGCTGTTTCCATAAAACGAACGATTGCAAATTGTAATGTTCAGTTTTATTCCGCAACAACTTGCAAAAATGTTTCATCCTATCGTAGAAAATGTCGTTGATTTTATTTAATATTGAGCACTAGCTTTTTTACTTATCATAATAATATCAATAGTTAATGAACCAAAGTTTAGTACTGTGGTTTAGGCATTACCTACTGAATTGATAATTCAGTAAGGAGTCTGTTTACACAACTTTAAAGCCTTGTTTGCTAATCGGTAAAACGTATTCGTCACACACAATTAACTACTCATATCGCTCTGAACCTATACCGGCTACAAATTGGTATGGATACTGCCTCGCCCATTCTTTAAAACTCATATTCAAATCAACATAATACTTAGTTTACGTTGGCGTCGTCACACAGAAACCCACTCGAAACACGAACAATGCAAATAAAATATCACACACATTATCACGTAATAACAGCAAACAAACGGACGAACCGACAGGTACAAATTGGCAGGTGTCAAAATATGGCGCTCGATTAGTTCACGGTGTAAAAACAATGATAAATGTACCCGTGAGCTAAGCATTGTCAATATTTACATGAAATCAGACGTTTTGTTACGCTTGTGCTAGACCGAAACGAAATTAAAACGAAAATATATTATTTGGCGACTTCGACGATCTTATCTAATGCCACCAATTAAATAGACACAGATAATACTCAATATAATAGAATAGATTTGAAATCTGTGAATAGCAATAACTTACGGCGCGATACTCATACGGGAAGAAAATAGGTAACTAGGGATTTTAAAATACGCGAAGGAGTTGACCATTTCATATGTATTTTATCTAACGATACCATAAATGACCAAAGTGTTACGCGCAATTAAATTTGTTCAAAAACACATATGAATCAGTCAACATATTTATCTACTTATCAATCCAAGATGATATAAAGCATAAAATAGATTCGAAGACGAATATCTTGTGACATGCGCTTGCGCATCTTACATCAGCAGCCGCAGTGACCTTCGCGGGGACCGCAGACTGCCGCGCCTACGCTTTACACAAACATTGACATGTAATGACCTACATACGTAATAATGTAAAAAATAAAACCGCCTTCAAAAGCTGACAAAAAAGCTTAAAATTACGAGTACATCTATTTAGGAGAAAAACATTTATAGAGTCTGGAGTATGAAATAAAAAATAATTAAAATATGGATGGGTAATAATAAAAATAACCCATATCTCAACTACGAGACTGATTTTGATGAAACTTACACTGAACCCGAAGTTGGGATATACCTGAATATGAAATTACCAGCTGCAGTTTTCTTTTCAAAATCATTGCTAAAAAGAAAGATGGATCTTATCACCAGTTCCACGTAAACAACATAAATATAACTTTATTTCAAGAAACATGTCAAGGCTCACACCTACAGTAAGCATTCTTAAGAGATTTAAATAGTGTGTTACACGATCCATGATATAACTCAAGATTAACAGAACCTTGGTATAATGCTTCACAAAATGAACATTACAAAATGAAAGCCCTATTTCAATTAACCCTTCGAACAACTTCATCAAAGAGAAACTCAACTAAAGTAAATAATGTAAATGAACAAGCTTTACTTGTCCAACTTAATGTTTGTCCAGTTGTTAGTTCTTACATAGTACTAGTAAACATGGAGACAGGGCGTTGGCAACTTTCTAAAAGTTTCAGCTAATCCTGCGAAGTCCAAGCGGCCCGGTTCTGCAACTTTCTTAGAGCTTTATCAGCATACTGGATAGATAAACCGCAATGGATTATGAAATCAGTATAACCACTCTTTCTGTCTGTATGCTAACGCAAACACATTAAGTTTATTCAGTATTCAAATTAAATATTAAGAAATCTTTACGGCTCTAAAATAATGAAGACATTATTGTTTGTTTACGAAATCTTACCCGTAAAATTATGAATTATTATTTTTAATGCAAATTCCAGCTATAGTAAAGATACTGAAACCTACATCAGAAGGGCATTACTTTTTTCATGTCGGAACATTTACATTAGGTATAAGCTGAACATCAGCATTAAATTGATAATTTTTCAGACTCTGTCGCAAAACTAAGGTTGAGTCCAAGACATAGAAACTTTGTTTCCTACTTCTATTTATAAAACCTAAAAAGCTTAAAATTACATCTGTTTATGAGAAAATATATTTTGGAGTCTTGAGTATTAAATAAAAAATAATCAAAATATGGTTGGGTGATATACCATTTCTCAAAAACTACGGGACTGATTTTGATGAAAGTCACACTGTACCCGAAGCTAGGATATACCTGAATAAATAAATTAACAATTCCTATATAAATTAATTTATTAGACCTTTAAACCTTCTGTACTTACCGCTTCTATGTGCAACAAGGTCCGTTATAATTAATTAACGAAGCATTGACGCACTCCCACATGGGTTATGCTAATAATCCAGTCCACTTAGTCATATTCCGCCCGCCGGCAGTAAGGCAGTCTCTCTCGACTGGGTAACCGTTATATTTGGGGACACAGAAAAACGGTGACTTATTCCTACTGGCTAATTGATATTAGATGACAGCAAGAATATTATGATTCACCGCTAAATATGTAGTTTATTATTGTACAGTAAAAAAATGTGACGCCATGCTGACGTAATTATACTTATTCATTTGATCGAATTTTATAATGAAGTTCGAAAAATCTTAGTATCAAATTATAGCCATGTCGTTATTTAAATACATAAAACGCAGTTGTAATCTGCTGCCTACACTCTTTACCTATACAAGTTTTATTATGACGATTGACCTTTCGAAGCCTGAAAGTGATCGGGCCATAAAAATAGAGTCACACTCATTGGAGCTGAAACAAAACGCTACGTTGTATGCAGCCCTCTGAAGTTCTATCTGTGTACACACACAGCAAAAACTATTTGTAGTTTATGTGTGAACTAGCGACCTGCCCCGGCTTCGCACGGATGCAATGTTTGATCTCTCGTAGAGTTCAGCCAGCGTTTGCAATGTACCTAAGCGCAAAAAAAAATTTTTGTTTACGGATCACTCAGAAAAATCTAAAATTATCAATGTTACACTACTATATTTTGCGTGTATTACTGAGGTACATCAAAGAGAACCCTTTCTTTTAAATCACTATTTAAAAAAAAACATCGAAATCCGTTTCGTAGTTTTTACATGACTTTGTTCTACACTATGTAGTGAATACGCCATGATTTTTACATTGAACCACTATTAAGAAGAGTAACAATCTCAACAAAAAGTTAACCTGTAAAGAGCTGCCTACTTACCTCCTTTATGTGATCCTCAACGTAAAATGTATTAATAACACATCGATTTTTTACATTAGCGTCCTACGCATATAGTGACTTACAAAATCAATAATATTCATAACAGTATTACAATTTGGAGTAGAGCACATCCTTACAGTAAGATCTTAACCTGTCATGTGTAGGAGTAACTACAGACAAACACTTGGGCACGTACCACGATCTTCAAGTGCAATTCCAATTACTTATTTGTTTATCGCTTTTTCCACATGAAGAAATACTTATAATTTAGTGATTCGTGGTACGGGGGCTGGTACTGTACTAGTTTGTTCCCAAGTAGGCCGTAATTAAAAACACAGGTCCTTTCACCAATATCGTGCATCGAACAATGGAAAGTAGAACGATTGAACTGTTCTGCGATTTATATTCAAAGCTGGAAATATGTTTCTGAGGCCGTTGCCCTCTACGTGTAGACAGGGCACTATTGTGAAGATTTTATTCCATAAAGTAATTACATGTAATCCTTTTTCATCATCATCGTCATCATTATCAGCCAAAGGACGTTCACTGCTGAACATAGGCCTCCCCCTCGGCTTTCCACAGTGACCGATCACTAGCGGTCTGCATCCAGTTTGAACCTATGCGATCTTTATAAGTTCGTCTGTCCATCTGGTTGGTGGACGTCCTACATTGCGTCTCTGGTCTGGCCTGGTAGTTCTTTTTAGCTTCACGTAATCAATTTGTGTATTACGTGCACTGATGATTACCGACCTACTCTTATTGGCACTTTTCTATTTCATAATTATATATAACTAATCTTTGTTGATAATTTTTAAAATTTTATATCGATGCACACTTCATCCTGCGAAAATATTACGATACGGTTTCTTTTCACTAAAGCTAAGTAAGAAGTCACTGTTACTGACCTGAATAGTCGAACCTACAGTATACATTATTATCTGTGGATGACGCGATGATTCCTGATGATGATGACATACGACTTCGGCGCATAGCAATCACCATTACGATAAAAACAAAATAGCTACATTAAAACTTCGGCTAACGATTTGTCGTGGGTAAACTTAGTTCGGAAACTATGTTTATGCGGTCAAGCGATTCTCAACTTAAATGTCTTTTAATTTAACGCAAAAAGAAGCATAATCGCTTGGCAGTCTCATTGTTAGAATAGTAAACTTGAATAGGAAAACTAAAGTTAGTTTTTCGTTGTCAGATGAAATGAAGGAACGAAAGAACAGCGGCGAAATTATGGCAGACAGACAAACATATTTCCAAAGCAAAAGTAACGGTACCTACCAAGACTTTAACAAATGTTAACTTTGCTGTTTTGAACTATTATTTGAGAAATACATTCGGGCTGGAAGAATTACTAATGTGTACCTCTACTTATTGCTGTAGAGACGGTGCAATCTTTCTAAAATTTTACTGACAGAAAACGCTTTTAACTTTAAGTAGGTTAGTAATCTTTTAGGTACAAAAAAGTTTTGAATTAAATAAAATTATAACTTATTTTTCAAGTAGATCCTGTACTTTTTCAGTAGACGTATTTCACCATCCTCCTTCTTTCAAAGGAATTGCGTGACCAGCAACAGCAGAAAGTATCAGTGATCGTTCACCGATATTCGATCCGTATCTGCCTTCGAGAGTTACGCGCTTTTATGACGAACGATTGTAGCAAGTTACGAATTCTATAGTAGCTACGATACGAACGGGGTTCTTGAATAATTTTGTTCCGAAAACAGTTCGTTCGATATCCGCAAACAGATAATACCTACCATAGCTGTAGATTAAGCTTTATTGAAACAAGTTATTTTATCGTTTACTCTTGGACCTCATAAATAAGTGAGACATTAGTTTCACTTGTTCTTAGTTAATCATGTCAGTATTTTTTTCGCAACTTTAGATATCTGTAATGAAAAGTACCTAACTATGTTTTTACAGAGTCCTTCTTTTTCTTTTTTGACGTTGATGAATGAAGTAGAAATAGTCACGTCTCCTAGTTGATCCTACATGTCTTTGAAAGTAGGTAAATACAAAGATCGATAAGAATAATTTTCCCACGCTTCGAAATCGTCTCCATCTGTGTAAAACAACTAGGAATACAAGAAACTGAGGCAAGAACATCTGGCAATCGATTCCGATGGTTCGATGAACCTTGAACGATGCATTGTGTCGCGTGCATCACTCAAATATCCTGCCAATGTCACATGCAAGCCGCATTTGAAGGCCAAAGGCCCGATTTACACACCCAGCCGAAAACCTAAGGTCTATAACACTCCGTGTCGACAACAGTCGCCGCGTCTTAAAGACTGCAGCTGCTTTATGCAAACTGCTATTCGTGTATAAAGGCCCTTAAATGATCTCGAAGGCCGATCCGCACATGCGAACTACCCCTAAAATGCCATCGAAGGTCGATGAACACATCCGAGCTATCCTAAAATGCCATCGATGCGCCGATCCACACGCCATGATGCAATTTATGGCATCGTAAAATGTACGGTGGATGTGCAGTGGGTAATCGTACAGCCTAAACTGCAATAGATAACGTTTCGAAATACGGATTTATTGCTTTTGCATTGGTTACCGAGCTGGGCTGAAGCAAAATATTTTTGTTGGGTATGTTTTCTAAAACTTGGGGACGTAGGAAACGAAATAGCGGGAATAGATAGATAAAACTGATGCAAACTCTCCCCTCTTCTCTATAAAGTCATGTAGGCCTCAACCTATAACAAGTCTTCAAGACAAGTACGTAAAAAATTAACAATATTATAATGAAATGAATGAAAAGTTACCCCAAAAATTATGTTCTCTTTTCGTCTTAAATGTACCTTTTAGCTTCCGACTCACAAGATTATCTAGTTCAAAAAATTAGAAAGTTGTTAATCTAGTAATTATCCAAAATACGGTTCTCTATTTTAATTACTAGGACATCGTTTTACAATCTCATAAAATGTATCATGACTCATCACCATGACTCTCATCAATATAACCGTGACATCACCACACTGGTCTCCCATGGAAAATGGACCAAAAACTTATGAACACTTGGTTGACTCGAATCTTTAGTTTTTAGTTAATAGGTGTTCCGAGGTGTTTATGTTTTTCATTTTAATAACTACATAATTCATTATTTATGTATTGTACTTGTAAGATGATGTGATCTTTAAAACACATTAGATTATCGAATATGAACATGGTATCCTTATGAATAAATTAAAATCCGATGCCTCATTTTGCATATATTATAGACCAGATATGTATGTATTCAGTAAATATTTGCTGTGGCTAAATACCATAAAGCTTGGGTATAGTTGAAATCTACATTTTCAAATCGCAAACTTGCATGTACGAGTAAGAGTTGTATTAGGAAGGTTACTTGAGTTTAAATCATTCTGCCCAAACTACAGATAGGAAAGATACGATTGCAGTCAGAATGTTTCAAACAGTTGATTTTATTTGTAGGTCTGGGTCTTTGCTCTACTTTATTTTTATAACCTTTATGTACGGGACAGATTTCTAGAAAGCCGAACGGGCGATGTTCTACTATCCATTTTAAAGTTTACCTACTTATCTTTAAGTTTTATTAAACATCTTCTATAATAGCGTCTAAAAATGGAAAGACGGTTGACTTTTCGGTTCAGGTAAGTTAATCCAACCGATACTGACTTATTTTTAAGTAATAAATGTATAAGCCACCTAACCAAAAAACCTACCTAAGCAGCATTTGTTAGGTCATCCATCCGGTTACTGTTCTACATTAAAGTACTTGTCAGAATTTTGACTTCACCATTTTATTCAAGGTGTCACATCTTCAGAGGATCAAACTATAACCATCTTTTCCTTCTCCACCAGGCACCAAGAAGATGGAGTACAAGACGCGACAGTGGCACGAGAAGTGCTTCTGCTGCGTAGTCTGCAAGAACCCGATCGGCACCAAGAGCTTCATCCCGCGGGAACAGGAGATCTACTGCGCTGGCTGCTATGAGGACAAGTTCGCCACCCGCTGCGTTAAGTGCAACAAGGTAACTATCATCAAACACCAACATAGGTATAAGTCTAGATAGTAGATCTTAGGCGCTGGGCGCCACGACGAGGGAAGGTTACTGCACACTGGACAGAGGCGAAGGCAAGACACTGAAGACACTCCACATGAGTGCCGTGAAAGCTTTCCACTTGCACACAGCACATATCCTTACCGTTTCTTCGACACTCTGAGCTAACGGTGATCTAATTTATCTGCAAAAGTCTTCTGTCAACATAATCACAACCTACATAGAAAACGAAATAACTTAAATAATGGTTTAGAATATTTTTCAACTTACTGTATTTTTTGTATTCTTGCGTACGGGCGACACGCGTAATGACGTACGTGAGACCAAAAATTTCGCGCGCTCGGATAGACTATCTACATGAGATAGATTAGAAAAAGCGTTGGCCCGGTTAGCAAGAGGTTGTGGGTTCGAGATCCGCCCGAGCGCAATTTTTGGTTTCATCTTGTAACTGAAATAAACTTGCTAGGAAGTGCTCAAACTTACTATTCACTAAAAATACTAACCGGGGGAACTAAAGAGATCTCTCACATATTTCCAATCGCATGATCCAGCCATTGACGCAGTAGCATGTAACAGGTAGGTTTTAAGATGCTACACAGTTCATATTTCCACATTTCTCAACACCCCAATCTCACCTTCCAGATCATCACGCAAGGCGGCGTCACGTACAAGAACGAGCCGTGGCACCGCGAGTGCTTCACGTGCACCAACTGCAACACGTCTTTGGCGGGGCAGAGGTTCACGTCGCGCGACGAGAAGCCCTACTGCGCGGACTGCTTCGGAGAACTGTTCGCTAAGAGATGCACTTCATGCACCAAGCCCATCACTGGTGAGTTTGTGCACTAATATTTTCTGGCTACAGACATAGCTCTGAGAATCGGTAAGCTCAAGTGACAATGTACAGGGCATATAGAGCGAAGAACTGATGGCTGTTGGGGCCGAAATGATCTAGATTGGAGACTCTTTGACCAAAGACGCAGCGTAGGACTTCCAACGACAAGATGGAGAAACGACCTTGTAAAGATCAGGATCAAACTGGATGCAGACCGCTTGTGATCGCTGTGGAAAACCATGAGGGAGGCCTATGTTCAGAAGTGGACGTCCTTTGCTTGATAATGATGATGATGATGAACAATGAGGCCATCGATTCACATCGCGCGACAATAGCTTTGGGGGACTTTTCGCTCAGCTGTTCACTTCATGCACTAAGCCTATCACTGATAAGTTTGTGCTCTTGATAATGAGACATGGACCTTATTGAGAAGCCCTACTGCGCTGTCTGCTTCGGAAAACTATTCGCGAAGTGATA
This sequence comes from Pyrausta purpuralis, assembly GCA_963924145.1. Classification (NCBI taxonomy): domain Eukaryota; kingdom Metazoa; phylum Arthropoda; class Insecta; order Lepidoptera; family Crambidae; genus Pyrausta; species Pyrausta purpuralis. The sequence goes on along the minus strand of OZ001648.1, from coordinate 25,424,036 downwards.
CAATTCTGTTCGCTAAGCGGTGCACTTCATGTACCAAGATTATCACTGATGATGACTTGGTGTATTAAGGTCTTTGCCCAGTACACCGTAGCATACCATAACCGTGTCAGGCAAAAAAATATTTTTTGTTTTGAATACTATGACACCTTGCCCACTAGACCGTTCCATCACCGACCACCACCGTATCGTGCCATGCACGGAATGTATCGGAAAGGGCGAAATACGTTCTCGCTCGTTCTCGCTCCATATAACGGTGAGACAGAACGCTGTCTTTCTGTTCAGTAGGCAAGGTAGAGCGTATGGTATTGCTTTTCGTGCCTGACACGATCTTAGGATGGTCATGGTATGCTACGGTCTAATTGGAAACAACCTTTAAACCTATAAACCTTCTCTATAAGAAAAAGGTGGCCTTTTTTGCAAAGTCCTATTGCTGAGGCGGCCAGTAATGTACATAACAAGCATTTCGCTGGTAACTACTATTATTATCAATAATAGCCTTTTATATTTTATTAATCTTTAATATGTTATAGTAACTTTTTTATCTCACCTTTCCAGGCATCGGCGGCACCCGCTTCATCTCGTTCGAGGACCGCCACTGGCACAACGACTGCTTCATCTGCGCGCAGTGCAAGACCTCGCTCGTCGGCAAGGGCTTCATCACCGACGGCCAGGACATCATCTGCCCCGAGTGCGCCAAACAGAAGCTCATGTAAATACTCACCACACGAGCTTGCTAACGCTTGCCTACCTCAGCGTTTGCACTGTCTTCTAGCCTCAGCGTAAAGCGACTTTTTGAAGAAAAAAAAAATGCGAATTTGAAAATGGAATGCGCCACAAAAAGTCACCTTGCGCGGAGGGAATAACCTAAAAAAACAAATGACGACCACCCGATCGACCTCTGTCACATCCATTTCAACAGCACGACCGCGCATCATCCCATCTCGAACATTGTGACTGACCAATTTTTGTGCTTGCGCAGCGAAAAAACCATCCTACCGTTAGTCGCTAACGCCAGAGACTGGTGCACACTGGAGCAGGACGCGTCGACCGAACGGAGCTCGCCCCGAGCGGGAAAGACCCGCGCGGTCAACCCTTAGTTACTTGTTACTTAGAAGCGTTGTTGACGATATTTTTATACAAAAAAAAACGAAAAATCACAAAAAAATGTGGATGCACAAAATATATATTAAGTATTAATTTCGCTTTTCTACTCAACTTTATTTAAGGTGTTTATATATTTTGACTGTCTAGTTTGAGATATTGTCACTAATACCGTGATTTCATCCACGATTTTATTTATTAAATTATTAGTTATCGATACCTATAACCTATACATGCTAATTGCCATATAATTTTGCTTTGGCTGTTGTATTAGTCCTTTAGATTATATTGTCAATTTACCTAGTGCGATTCACACGATGCCTTAATAACATATCTAAGTCAATTTCAAGGGTAGGATGCATTACTTATGTATAATACGAATATTATATACTTAACATCATTTTATCTTTGAGTCTGGCGTTGCCAGGTTACTTTTATACACATTTCCAAGCGGAATGTATTAAGTGCTTGTCATTGTTATAATGCGTAACATAGTTTTTAAGAATACTATTGACAGAGTAATTTATGTATGTTTAAGTATTTATTATATTATAATTATAACGGGAGGTCGCACTTTTTATTGCTCGCCGGCGCGCCGGCGTCACCTAACACTATCATTAAGTAACGGGAGTCATCTAGTTTTTACTAATAAAAAATATTTTTGTCCTCGAATAGGCATCACTCTATTATGATCATGTAATTGAATAATAACGATATTTTTACATGAATAATGTAAGCGTAGACTCGTATAGCGACATCTGTGTAAGAAGAAGACCACGTCAAGATTGGGGAACAGTTTATAAGGGTTACTTGTTAAGGGATAAATTATTCGAATGTTGAATAATATTAATTTATAATATGTGTACACATTTTAAATGCTTAGCTGTGTGATCTGATCTAATTAAATCTTTGTATCTATCTACCCATAGATTATGAAACTGAAATAAATGATTCAAAATAACTTAATTGTTCGTTATTATTTCTCTAACCCATTTCGTTTGATAGTGAAATAATAAAACAAAGAGACAATTTAAAATATCTATTCAATTTGAAAGTAAACGATAAATAGTTTCGTAAGACAATTTCTAAATTAATTTCTTAAATCTACATGCCAGATAATAGCAGACTATCATTTCATCACATTTCCTTATATATATTTTAAATAACAATAAGAGAGAGATTTACATTTTAAACATAAAAGCCGCAGGTAAATTCAATAATGAACTATAATACATTATGTATTTTAGTATAATAATTATTTGTAGTTCATTTTATCGTAAAATATTTAAGTACAATATCATTATACTTGACGCTATGTAAGTATTTAAAGTCCTTAATCTTGTAAAAAATAAAAAAAGCTTTCAAAGTTAAAGTCTGTGGACTTTAGCTCCAGTGGAGTTTCTCCACCTTGGTACGTATAAAAGTCAAAAATAACTGATAAATTACATGTATTACATACTGGTTATAGAGAACTGATATCTCATGTTTATGAACAGTTTTGTACACATATCAGATTTAACCATAAAATTAATATTCCTATCGGAATAGAAGGACAAGTAAAAGCTGTCAAACGAAACCGATGTCAGTAACTAACTTAAGTAAGTAACATTTGTAGCTTTAAATAAGATAACCTTTAGATCAGGTGATAGATATAACAATGTTCCTAAGTTAAATATAGTAGTTTACTGCATGATAAACAGTCGACACAAAATATTGAACATGCAGCTCTAGTGTAAAACTAAATATTATTTCATTATACAAAATATTCGTCGATATACATTCCCTGTTATTCTGTCTTTATTTTTTACGTAAATTAACGTTTGTAGAATACAATAATCAAACTGCGTACTTTAAATTTGAAGCGCATTGGTAAATATAAGTCGTATATTAAGAGGCTTCGATTTGGACTAATTTACCTGTTGAATGATTATTTGTTGGGGTTATTTTAGGCTTGTGTAGTACATGTACGATGTACTATTAGGAATTAGTTCATGCATGTGACCGAGTACGAACTATTCACTTCTGGTCGTTCAAATCGGTCTTTAGTACATTTCAAATCAAATCAAATCAATCAAGCAAATCTTGTACGTCTATAGTTCAGTTTAGCTCGCAAGAGCCGACTAAGAACGAATAATTCCAAGTGTCAGCGTGAGTTGGACGATTACAAACGCGCGTGCGTGAACGTGATGGAAGATGTACTAGATTGCGCGATAACGAGACAAACGCGTGTGCGTGAGTGTGACGGAAAATGAACTAGTAAAGCGAGAACGAGACGGACGCACGTGCCAGAGCGTGATAGAAGATGTACTAAATTGAACGACATTGACGTAAGACCATATTCGCTGTGTACGAAGGACGACTAATGTCAGAGTAAGTGGTGAACCATTGAACTAATAGTACTAAAAGACCGAACTAGTTCCTTTGAGCAATTGTACTAGTTCGGAGCGCTCCATTCAGTGTCCGATTAAGAACAAGACTAGGGGTTATGCCGCTGTAATGAATAACAATCAATCACCGATCAAGTCACCATGTTTCAGACGCATTATTTCTCCAAAATATACACAATTTCACTTTTAAATATAAAAAATCAATTGCACGTAATTTTCAGCGGGCTCCTGCGGGGTGGTCAACTGTTTGACATCTGCCAAAAATGGTTCTGCTACTTCGTATCTCCCATCTCTTTTTATCACACAGTTTGCTGCTAGTGACATCTCGCTTTTGTCGTTCTATTCCAAAGGGATAATAATTTTAGGGATTTAACTTAATAATACAATTGAAGCTTAATTCTGAAGCACGTAACTCAAATATTAAATTAAGGTAAAAAAGAGACCTTAATTTTATAGTTCAGTTTTGTGGCTTATAACTTTTTTAGAACTGGCAAGACCGTGAAAGTAAAAACTATCAAATGTGTATCGCTCGCGGTCCCCCGCGACTTCGTCCGCGCGATGTCAGTTTGCTCCCTTCGCAGCGTAATGTTTTATAGCCTTAACTCTTCCTCGATAAATAAGCTATCCAACACAAAAATATTTTTTTCAAATCGGTCCAGCAGTTCATGAGATTAGCGCGTTCAAACAAACAAACTCTTCACCTTTACAGTTTTAGTATAGATCGCCATATTTTTTTACGTAATGCGCTCCAGAATAAAGCCTTAAACTTAAAACTAGACATGCTACCCCTCAAACTCGTCATCATATCAGTCGGTCCCAAAGTATTTCATGCCAAAGTGGTTCGGGGCTACGGGGTGGAGCTCAGCGGTGAGTATCTTCATCTTGGGCACATAGTCCACCACGGCTTGGACAGCGGCCGGTGTGCAGAAAAGATTGGACAGGATTATACGGTCTTCTTTTACTCCATGCTGAGTTAGCACGTTTACTGCCTGGAAAATAATAGTTATTTTTAATGCGATAATAGTAACAGGTATAAATAAATAAAATGTGCCAAACAAATTTATTATTTTTTTAACTCATAAATTTAATTAAGAGTTAATATTAGTTAAATTTGTGTCTCTCAAAAAATATATTTTCCCCCTGTTTTTGCCACATTTTTCATTGTTGCTCTGCTCTTAAATCGTGTCGTTATGTGTTATAGCCTTTGCAATTTAAACAAACAAGAAAATCACAAATGTTTATGATTGTTGGTATGCCACTAGTGTCCCATCGAAGTTCTTAAGTTATTTTTATCTGCTTCATCATCATCATCATTATCAGCCAAAGGACGTCCACTGCTGAACATAGGCCTCCCCCACGGATTTCCACAGCGACCGATCACTAGCGGTCTGCATCCAGTTTGATCCTGCGATCTTTATAAGGTCGTCTGTCCATCTTGTTGGTGGACGTCCAACGCTGCGTCTCTGGTCGAAGGGTCTCCAATCTAGAACTTTCCTGCCCCAACGGCCATCAGTTCTTCGCGCTATGTGCCCTGCCCATTGCCACTTGAGCTTACTGATTCTCAAGGCTATGTCCGTTACCTTAGTTCTTCTACGTATCTCCTCATTTCTGATTCGATCCCGTAGAGAAACACCCAGCATAGCCCTTTCCATCGCTCGTTGTGTGATTTTGAGCTTCATTATAAGGCCCATAGTAAGAGACCATGTTTCGGATCCGTATGTCATCACTGGTAACACACACTGGTTGAAGACTTTCGTCTTCAGACACTGAGGTAGATGAGATGAGAAGACACTCTTGCGCAATTTCCCGAACGCTGCCCAGCCGAGTTGGATTCGTCGATTGACCTCTTTCTCGAAGTTGGACCTACCCAATTGGATCACTTGTCCCAGGTAGACGTACTCGTCGACAACTTCGAGAGTTGAGTTCCCAACGGATACTGGAGTGGGTACGACAAGGGAGTTCGACATAATTTTCGTCTTTTCCATGTTCATTTTAAGACCCACTTGTTGGGATACTCGGTCAAGGTCTTCGAGCATAGTGCCAAGATCGTCCAGCGTCTTTGCCACAACAACTATATCATCGGCAAATCGGAGGTGTGTGATGTATTCGCCATTAACATTGATGCCGATTCCTTCCCATTCCAGAAGTTTGAAGGCGTCTTCCAATGCCGCTGTGAACAGTTTCGGAGATATGACATCTCCCTGTCTCACACCTCTCCGCAATGGAATCGCCTTCGTGTTCTGCTCCTGTACTCGGACCGACATGGTGGCGTTATTGTAAAGGCACCTTAACACCTCTATATACCTATAGTCTATGTGGCACCGCTGCAGAGATTGAAGCACCGCCCAAGTTTCGATCGAATCAAAGGCCTTCTCATAGTCCACAAACGCTAAGCATAGAGGCATATTATACTCCTCCATATTTATCTGCTTATTTTCTATTAATTATTGATTACGCTCTTCGGGGGCCGCCATACCCCGGGGGCCCCATAGAATTTATACGGCAGGTACGGCGCTAACTACGCCCCTGATTGGACACCAATCACATACATTGCTCCGATTGAAGTAAGTAGCCAATGCACTTGTTTTATGAAAGTCAGACACAATGGTGGTACCTCAACACCCACGCCTCAGACAAATAGAAAATTATGATCTCTACATCGACCTGACCGGGAATTGAACCCGGGAACTTGGAGTGGCGAAGCTAAATTATTAAATTCATTATAACAAAAGAGAAATAATGTGGAAATACATTATTTCATAATACCAAGGCAGCACTAACCTGCTTGACAGTGTTCCCTGTAGACATAATGGGGTACATAAGCAGAACCTGTCGGCGGGCAATGTCCTCGGGAAACTTGGCATACACAACATGCGCCTCATGTGTGTCTGTGTCACTTTCCACTAGGATCTTGCCAATGCGAATAGACCTACAGCAGTCACGGAGGCCCTGGAATTAAAAAAATATATATTTACTATACTTACTGTTAATTCCAACTCATATTCAGATAAAAGAAAAACAAATTTCAGTTTCAAAGTATGATTCTTTTTTAATTTTTAAACTAGAAACTGAACAAGTTACTCAAGTCCCAGAAATAAGACTTAGTCTGTTTACATTGCTCATAAAGTCACAAATAAAAATGAATTAAAACAACATCAGTTAATATACAAGTTACAAAAATATAGCTTATCAAATAAAAATATAGTAGTAGTAGGACTGTCTCACCTGCTCCATAGCTTCTCCGGACCTTACAATAGATACCCCACAGTTGCCAGCACCATACTTCAGCCCTTTGTACAAAGCTCCTGTGGGCGTGATCACTTCACAGTCCGTGAATGGCAGCTTGTTAAGACTCTCCTCAATCACTAGACGTATCAAGCGGTCAGCATAGAATTTAAAATCACTTCTGGAGGTGTTCCTAAAATGTTGTTTGTTGATCTCAATTAATACAATAAAATGATTAAACTGAAAGCAAACGTGGCTTTTTTTTTGTATTCAAATAAATTTAAAAAAAAATACAGCCACAAACATAATAACCCACGGGAACTCTGCAGACAAACTGTTTTACAGTTTGGCAGATAATTAAATAAGATTATTTTATGTTACTTATGAAATAAATAAATTAAAAAAAACACCCCCAGTGGGCGAGTCCGACTCGTACTTAGCCGGTTTTTTTATTCGAAAATCGATCATTAATCGAAGCTAATCACACGCCTTATTGACGCGCGTGATCTAAAAGTAGGGCACAGATTAAATAAATGGTGTGCGGTAAAAGTAAATGTTGTTTAGGTTTATACGCTGATTTTTATTTAGATAGACCAGAATGACAGCTTCAATCAAACTTTTTATTTTTTAATGTTGCAAGCGTTGTACCAATAGTGTTGTAACAATTCAATTGAATGTGTGATATGATTTTTTCAATTTAATGGTTTAACTCATTATTATCAATAATACATGTAAATAATTCATAAAATAGAAGTAATATAAATCTGGGTACTTTCTCTTGCAAAAGCAATACTTGTATGATTTTACCTATTTTTTTTTTTTACTTTGCGTACATAAAATTATTAGAAATTACAATGATCTTTGGAAGAAATATGTTTTTTTAACAGATTTTATTTGAATATTTTTTAATCTTATAAAAACAATAATTGATTGAAATTGAAATTTTAGATTATTTAAAAACAACACTATTTTTAAATTTTAAAAGAGTGGTATATGTAGAGAATACAATCCCGGGATCCCGAATCTCGGGATCCCGGGATCCCGACCGTTTTCTGGCCCCGAAAATCCCGGGACTGCACTTGGCTAATCTCGGGATTTTCGGGATTGCCACATACAAGTTTAGTTTATATGCCGTAGTCCGTTGCGCCTTGACGATAACCTTGCCTAGGTTATTTAATAGCATTTAATACATAACGACAAAAAACACTTTTAGATACGCCGTCATACGATACGTACTATTCACTACACACACAGGTACAGTCTTAATATGTTTGTTGTAAACTTAGAAGGGACTTCCCCACTCAATACAATACTCTTAAGGTAATTCCCCAATGAATGAACTAACAGGGGAATCACCCGATCATCTCATAATATCATAATATTTTTGCGGGTATTTCCCGTCGGGGTTTCCCTGTACGAAAGTATTAAATATGCTACTTTTAAGGTGATTCCCCAAGTCCCCAACGAACCAACAGGGAAATCACCCGATCATCTCATATCATAGTATTGTTGCGGGTATTTTCCCGTCGGGGATTACCTGTATGAAAGTATAAATATGCTAATCAGATTTTATTTTTTTCATTTATTATTCTGTCAGTGACGGGTTACGAGGAAGTCAAACATTGGATGCTTTGATATTTCTGCGATTATATTTTCGAAATACTAAATAGTATATTTATGTTGTCTTTTTAATTTCTTGCAAAAGTATAATTTTTTTGTTTTGTCTTTTTTATTTTCTTATTATTATTGTGATTTGTGTTGACTGTTGTGCAAAGACATTATAAAGTTTTTTAATTACTCAAGTTTTTTTTTAATTTGAGCCCAATTAGAAACCACATAGTCTAATCCCGGGATAGGCCCGGGATCCCGGGATTACGGTTCAAAAATCCCGTAATCCCGGGATTGAAAAACATGCTCGGGATTGTATTCTCTAGGTATATGTCACTATATGTCATTATGGTCTATCTAATCAAAAATCAGAGTACCTAAATACATGCGGGTTTTAAATATTTTTAACACAAGTGTTTATTTTTATTCTTATAAAATGAAAAATGAAACCAAAAACTCTACAGGAGTAAGATCTGAACCCACAACCTCCAGCGAAATGGGCCAACCATACAGTTAATCACCCGTCAGTAAGAGTGTTGGCCCGGTTGAATTGTGGGTTCAAATCCAACTCATGCAGAATTGCTAATTTCTTATTTTATCTTATAACTAAACTCTATTTTACCCAATTACATTTAGGTTTTGTGTCTAAATTTAGATGGAAACACATGTGTTCGCATATCTAATGTGGCATTTTTTAATCAAAAGTACCAACCGACACGGACACAGAATTTACAAGCACAAAGTTAGTTCATAATAAAAACATAGATTCTTCGTATAATATTGTGATAAATCTTTGTAACCTTACTTGTCTCGGAGTATGGTTTGCAGTTCCTTTATGTTATCGTTCGATGGGAGAAGCGTGAGGCTATCCCCGAACTGCTCCTTGACTTCGTTAGCATCCCACTGTCTGATGTCGGTATCAATAAACTCCATTTCGAATTTATTTTGGCAAACAAACAATTTGAGAAAAACACACGGAGTTGCAAAATTTGCAACTTCGAAATGTCAATGTCAAATTGACAAGATGCAAACGTCATTAACGTCAGCTGATTTACGTTCGGAAACACCTAGTTAATTTTTTTTGGCTTACCTTCTTTGCTATGATTATGGTTGGCTTCTCTGGCTATGGTTACCCCTTAAATAACTGCTACTGATTATTTTGAACTTGCTTGGTGGGTTGATCTTAAAAGGTACAAAGTAAAACAAAAGGCCTATCTTAATGCATACGGTGACGTCGCTTGCTGGTTGTATTTTATCGCTTTCTGCTTGAATGAGAACGCAAGGTAGCATTTTCTATTACCATGGGAGACCAGAAAGTCATTTTAACTAACGTTCAGCTGTACCTATGAAGACTAGGCAACTGACGTAGACCCAAATTAGCAAACTATGGGTTGAATCTTACTGCTTCCGCTTCGTATTGACAGACAGAAAAGCGCATTCATTCTTAACCACGGGTTAAGTTCTTAACTCTTTTCTGTGCAAGTGAGCCTGAGATTATTTTGTAACATGTTTTTAAGGGAGTAAAGTAAGATAAGCCTAATGGAATGTCAATTGAACTCAAATGGAGTTGTTTACAAGAATCCGAGATTTTATCTTCTGGTTTAAAAGATGAGTAGCAGGGGTAATGAAACAAATGAATGATATACGTAGTAACGCTTTATTTGCCCAGAAAATACAAATTAATGATTGCAAGAATATTAACCACTTTAGGTCATTACATGCACGTGTGACATTTTATATTTATTTGTTCTGGAATTGTAACCACAAAACGTTGTTCACAAAAATATATAATATTGTATTATTTAAAAATATGTATCGCATATGGAACTGTTAACCGCTAGTTCGCCCTAGACTGAACAAGATCAACAATGTTACTTTTGTAAATGCAGAAAAACATTAAAAAATAAATGCCAAGTAAATATACACAATACTTAGTTATTTGTATGTGAAGGACTATTCAAACATATAAATATTTTTTTACCAAATAATGAACCACAATCGTGTATTCTACAAGGTAAAATTAATTATGTGGGCAAAAAATATAATTAACGTTAATAGCTGTTCATTAATAAATAAGTCGCTCCAAAATGTATTATAAAATACTAAACTTTTGTAAGAAACGAAAAATTAAGTATTTCGGTAACAAACGAAGGTATCAATAATATTTTTGTTCCCAAAAATTTATTACAAACGTAATGTGTAAAAAATAAAGTACAAAACATGTCAATTTCAACTCGGCAGATATACATAATATCAACTGGGATAACACATACAAATATCGGTCATATACATAATTTAAGTGATACGTGCGACTGGAGTAATTTAGATGTAAACAAATAAATACATGTTTACTTTAAATAACAACAATTATGAAAATAAATGACGGAAACGCAAAAATATATTTTTATGTTATTAGGTTTGAATGTATTGCGTCGGTATGTGTTCCGTATTAAAAATAAATCACTAAAAAGTACTTGGTACCCAACCTCGCGATATTAAAATAATTAGTATATCCCGCCCTTACAATTAAAGTGTAAATAATTTGGAAAAAATCGTTAATATTATGAATACTACGTTAAACAACATCAGTGTCGTCTGGCGTTGATAATCATTATTTTTTATTAAAAGCAACGAACTGGACAATAAATTAACATCTAATCTCGAACACTCTACCTTAAATTGTGACTTCTAGAGTTACAGGTTCCTTCGTCTTAGCCATTACGTAACAGTATTTGGCAATTTGTGTAGTTAAGTTGTATACAATATGCTAAGCGCCAGTTTCACCGAAAAGTAAAGTTCAGTACGAACTTATTTCATATAATTTGTACATTGCATGTTAAAGCTTCAACTTGGGTGATTACCGTTTCAATACTTTTGTAATAGTTTAGCTAGTAACCAGAGGGCGGAGTGCAAGCTAGACTTATCTACTCGATCAAACGCAACGAGCGCGTAAACATGATTTTATGTGAGATTCTTTTAGTGTAAACGTTAGCCACTAGACGGCGCTGCTTCAATCCCATATAAATTCGCGTTAAGGAGTTCGACATTGAGGAGCGCCGATAAGGAGTTCCCCGAACACGTGTGCCTGGCACGTGTGTTGTTCGTTGTTTTGCTTTGTAATCTTCACTACTAACTAGATGAGACATCCGTCTTTACATTTGAGTAAAAAAAAGGTGTTTTTTTTAAAACTATGAAGCTATATGAAGGTAGCAAAAAAAAGTTGACAATCGGACTTTGACAGATTTACAGACATAATTGATGTTTTGTGTAATAAAATAAGCTTTCTAGAAAAGATAAGAGTATAAACAATTCAAATAAGGCACAAAATTAACGCACTCGATGCGTTTGATCGAGTTAGTCTCGCAACGACTCGCAGTAATACGCAGTTCTTATACAGACGTCTTTTAGAACTGCCTTGCTTAGTAACAATTTACGTGACAGTGAACGGCTATAGTCGGAAAACAATAAAATTTCTATTGTGCCTGGGATACTGTACTGTACCAGTACGTATTATTAGTAACATAATAATTTTATGAATGTGTTAGGTGGGTGTGTATGGTGTTTTAAGTAAAAGTAATAAATGTTCTCATGTGACACATTGTCCATTTGTGAATAAATTTCTTTAAACCTATACCGCCCTGAAATGTGTTAAAAACTAGCAGCAGTCCAGTTCAAAAGAGTTCTAACGGAAAATAAAATAAGAACATTAGTTAAAAATTTACGGTGTTCGCCCAAGCATGTTAGCTTAAAAACTACATATAGCGTTCAGGTAAAACTGGCATGTATTGCATTGTGTTCTCAATTTTACTTATATTGATATATAAATATAATCTATCGCGGACTTTGACGAATAAAACCACGCTATATCGAATTGACCTGCACTATAACTAAGCTAAACTTTCACCTGGCCATCAAGGGTGCCTATGAATTTCCTCAAGTTCATGATAACATAATTCGTCGGTTAGTCACCGTTTAATAACCGTCAATTCTCCTTCGACATCAATGATATTTTTTTTTGAATCATCGAATAACGGTGTCCTTCTTTATAGTTGATCTTTTGAACCAAACTTTTGACCTTGAGCAAATGCATAGGCGCCTTAACCCAAAGGAATCGTGGATTCGTTCCCTAATAATAAATAGCTTTAGAGGTACTCGATCAGGTCCCGCCGTATTCGCTAAACGACGGAGATTGGAGACCGACTAGTGATGTGCCAACAGTGGCTGGTCACATCACTACCTGGCCCCGACGCACTAAGCGGCACTAACAAAACCAGTCTACCTAACAATTTAAGAATCACAAACTGCAAATCGATGCTTTGACACATTACAATATTCAACAATATTAGAAACGGTCGACTAACTTGGACATTGGTAGACGCTTAAATCTTAATTTGTGTGCGCCCAAAGTCAGCATCTTACGACTTCTATATCTAATTAAGTCTATGTTCGCTCGCGCGGCGCTCGCGCGTCGAAGCGGAAAATTTGAACTATGTCTTGCTCCTGCCTTCGAGACGCCATAGCTCGGCGTCACCGATCCTAAAAACCGAGTCTCCTCCAATATCAGCCAAATATTAGTATTGCTTATTCCACTATAAGGAATCAATTTTCTTACACTTTGTGCACTTGTCTTACAAGCGTATCAAAGTATTTAATCTAGTACTAGCCACAAGCGAAACTCATTTACAATCTGTACAGGTCGATAAAAACTATACTTTTACAAATAAATTACCCATTTAAAATCACTCATCTGTAATAAATACGATAAACAACAACAAGAAGTTACAAATGCTTTTATACAGGTCGTGATGTGGAACCACGGGCAGTTTAGGAGGTTACTAATAGTTACTAAGCGAGGGCCCGGACTAGACGAATGTTAAAACAAATTAACATTTGCCTAGCGGAGCGCTCGCGGTCTACGATCTAGCTTCTATGGAACGAAGCAGAGGCTGCAACAGTTGCGCTAAGTAGAAAATGCTTTATCGCAGGTCCTCCTAAAATGCGGGTAGTTGGGGGTACCCGTATAAAAGTCGCGCGGAATGTAGCCCGCGCCGGCGGCGGCTGCGCCGAGTTGATCTAAGGCCATGGATCGTGCGAGGATCTACCCTGTATTTAATCTAGAAAAAGCGGACAAGAAACACCGCTACGATGAAAGAGAAAATTGGACCTAACGCCATTTTAATTACAGTAGGAATATAGACTATTGTCGTTTCAAACTCTGATCGAATATAGGCGGATCATGATTGGAATTTTGCGTCTTTTTGGAGTAACTAGAAGATAGAGTAAGAGTAAGAAGAGAAGTATTTTATAGGGTGATCTCGGAAATCCTAAAGCCAAACTAAAATTTTCGGCGAGCACGTCCGCCGGCCGATAACAGCCATAACCTGTACATTACACTAACACATTATCACAACTGATCGACTAGTGAGCTACGACGCCGTTCCTGTGTCTGGGGAACCCGTTGAACTCGACCTTTTTGATGGGCACCTCTGTTATTGGCGGTTCTGCTTTGGTCTTCTTGCCCGTTTTGGGTGCTAGATACGCTTTGTAGAAGAACTGTGCGAACAGTACGAAGTACGAGAAGTACATGGCCATGGACAGTTTGATGTTGATTTGGCTGATGTGGCAGGAGTTCGGCGGGGCGGTCGCGACGTAGTTGTGCGCCCAGATGTTGATAGCGCAGCCGACGATCATCTGCGTGAGCTGGAGGCCGGTGATGATCATCGAGATAAAACGCGGCGGGTATTTGCCCATGCTCACTAGAGCGAAGTAGGAGTACATGACGCTGGAAAAGAAACGTTTACAAAGTTAGCAATTAACAGAATTTGCTAAAAAAGTTCAGAGTTGAAAGTCTTTACTTGTGCAACATAAGGGGGTTTAATCGACCTTTTAATACTATTATAAACCTCTCTACCTAGAATCCCATCTGGCTCAGTATAACTAGCTCTCTTACCACCTCACGTCTAGACGAACCGCGGGCTACCGACCATGCCGTGTAGATATTCCACTGTAGCGATCTAAGCGCTTCTCGTCCTCCTTTATAATGCGCACAGCCAAATAGTGGAACTCCTTGGCCGCGCCGCATCAGTGTTCCCAAGGAAATATACCCGAAAACTTTCAAAGGCAGAGTGAACAGGCTTCTTCTGGGTGAGCTCGCTCCATCGCCGACTCTGTCTAAGTCCAATTAGGTCTAGGCTAGAGTCAAGAGCAAACCCATTTCGAAATAAAAACAAGCTATAAGACATTCTATAGTTGCAAATAATCAGCTAACAAAGCTGTTAAGATCTTTTTTCAACTGATGGCATGAATTTTAATATTTTTAACAAAATAAGTCTTGTTCCATATATATTCGGTAGGCTGATATATCATTTAAAATGTCACTCATTAAACATCCAAGGAATCGGCATGTGTTTCACGATCATCTCAGTGATCGCCTTAAATCTTTACCTACAGGGTACCACATCTATGATTGATTATGATTGTAGTTTCCGCTTAACGCCAGCCACATATTGTCGGCTAAGGCTTAAAATAGAATAACTGGTGAGCCAATTCTCGCCACTCATTACCGTAGTTTGTATTACTGCTTGCACTGTTAATATGCTTTTATATATCACGTAACTATCTGAAATCCCTAACGTTTAAATAAAAAATGAATAGTTCTTGTCATTCAGGATCTTTTCAATATAAATACATTAGAACTCTGCATTTGTGGACTTCCACTGATGAACAGAGGTAAAATGATACTAATGAACAGACATGATATGCAGG
Source organism: Pyrausta purpuralis (assembly GCA_963924145.1). NCBI lineage: Eukaryota > Metazoa > Arthropoda > Insecta > Lepidoptera > Crambidae > Pyrausta > Pyrausta purpuralis. Next base: position 25,408,950 of record OZ001648.1, on the reverse strand, counting down.
ATCTGTTATCATAAACCTGAAGTGCATAGTCTTTACGTGGTTATAAAAAAATAAACGTTGGATACGTGTTCTAATTCGCATAATTAATGTACAGTTATTATCACGAATGGTAACAATTTAATGACGATTGTTTTCTATTATTTAAAAGTTATTAACGTTGTACAAGTTTTTCAGCGATCGTATTCTACCTATATTTGAATGGTTTAGTTCTTATTACTGTTTCGAGCAGAAACGTAACTTAAAGTACAATTAATGCCCAAATGGGTCACGAATGATGTATGGGTACATCATACGAATCAACAAACGCGATGATGTTATTAAAACATTGAGTCACTAAAACTTATACTCTGGTCTAAACTCCGTTTTTCTTTGCTAGTCCAATAATGTAAACAATCTTTTTATATAATGTCAGTGAAAAGAATAAATTAAATATTGGATTAAAAAAGATATCAGTATTCAATGATGAATTACGTATATTAGTTGTGTGTTTATCTTATTTTTAAGTTTATCATTTCGTCAAAAAGGAATGTCAAGATTGTTTACAATTTTCGACTAGAAAAGAAAAACGGACTTTAGTGTACCCGTTCATTCACCCAGAGCTGAGCTGATGACCTCTACCACGAGAAACAGCTTCTTGGCACCAGCTCGCGATAATTATTAATTACATTCGATCGTTGTTCTAATTAATGAGTCATTGTGCCAGCCGTCATCACACCGGGTTACATTGTTATACGTTGACATCAGAGTACGTAATTGAAATTTCATAATTATGATGGGTCTGGCTACTCCTCGATATTACAATGTGGTAATTATTCGGTTAGAAACGGGACGAAGAAAATAGGACATTTATTAAATGTTGCTTCATCGATCTTTGGCATAATATGTTAACTTTAGCACGAAGGCACGTTAGTCTGAATTTGGAATGAAATCTAAAGCAGAAAAACAATGTAATGTAATTTATGGAATATTATACCATTTTATGCTAGACCATCATTTAAAAATGTGGGCATGAGTACTTAATTCAAAACATTTTATCTTTTTTCGATACTCAATAAATATATGAATACTAAATATTCCAAACTCAGACACCGTCCATTTACCGAGTCTAATGATACTTTCTCGATATCAAAAGGCAATTTACAAGTGTAAAAAACACAATAAAACAAGTATCTGGTCGTGATTATTGACAACCGGCGGTCATTATTGAGTGAGCGCTTTGTAAGCTAACTGGCCTAATGGACCACCGCGGACTAGGGATGTGTAAACAAAATAGATTATTTTTCTTATAAAAATAGATTATTATTAGTGATATGTATACTTCGAAACTATTAAATAATCATTTTTTTATACCTATATGTCATGCGACTAGTAATTCTAACCATATGTTTATTTTCTGGAACTGCAACAAGTAATCAAGGTTCAGAAAGCCTTTCTTAACCGGTTAAATAAGATATTTCCTCACAGTTAACTTTTACAAGTGTGTGGCTATAATTGAGAAAAGAGAAGTGTTTCTTATCTTTTATAGGTAAATATAGAAAAATATTGTATTTTAAACTAAGTGCTGAATTTTCAATAGTCAGATACTAAATATTCGTCGAACAAAATACAATATGGCTAATTTGGAAACGTCATTTTAATTGGAAGCAATCATATGTAACTATCATTTTTTAAATCTGTCGCTTTATAATTTATCAGTCTGATAAGTTTTAACTGACCAATGATAAATCGGCACTTAATCAAGTAAAGTCGCCTTCTTCAATACCAAAATTACGAAAAGTTCGCAAGATTTTATGGTTCGCAAGGTATACTAACTTCATAGTAACAACAAGAGGTACTGGTAAAGATACTAACTCAATATTATCATAGTGTTAAGATGTGACACATTATCTCTTGTGCAAATTCTATATTATACAGTAATTTATTCACATACCATTCGACATTAACCTAAGAATTACCTCTAAATGCAGTATTAACAAAATACGTGTAAATTTAACCTAGTCAGAGGCCTTAACCCTGAAACATGATGTCTGTATTTTCAATGTTTCTCTTATTCTCGTCACTTAGTAAATATCAGCACTATATTAAAGAAAAATAATAGTTATATCAAAAACAGTTATGTAGAGCCAAGCAACGAAATTTGTACAGACGTATTTGACTTTTCAGCCACACTGTATACACTAAGAATACTAGTTCTCTTTTTAGTTAGTAATTCTAGTAACATTGCAATCAGTTCTTTATAGAGCTCGTAAAACTCTGCACAAAGAAGAAGACCGATGAAACTATATTGTTACGTATTTAATTTTAATCAGCACGTGCAATCTTTGGTTGATATTAAATACGGGGAAGACCTATGAATCATTCACCCATTGGCAGAGTGAGCAAAACAACATTCTTATTCTACATATGGTGACTTTATTGGCTTTAAAATTTAAAGGACCGCACATACGGGTATTTTCATGATCTACGCGGCCAAAATTATTTTATTGGTTAATTGCTATCTAAACGACTTAAATAAATAAAAAAACACTTTTTTACAAAAATCAATATATTATTACAACAAAATATACTTAACACAAAAATATTATAGAATTATTTTACTTTTTTGTACATAGAATAACGCTTAACAATGCTAAGTTTGTTGATTTTCTTTTTAGCTCTCTGATGTACATATTTGTATATCAACTTTTTCATTGTTATTTCCACAAACTAATTGAAGAGGTACGAAGCAGCTTTGAAATATGTTTGAATCAGTATCAGTATGAATTTCTAGTTTTTTCTTGAACTGTGATTGTTGGGACCCATCGCACCCCCATTTACTTATAACAGTTAAGCATTCACGCTCTTGCTCCTTTAAATTTATTAAAACCTCTTCTAGGTACTCCGATGAACGCCGAACGGTAACATCTATTAGAGGCTGTAACTGAGCTTCTGCACTGGTACTCGTTTTGGTCAGTTTTCTCTTTTCTTGATTTCGTAAGATAAAATGCTTTTTATATTTGGTTGCTCTTGTCGGAGTACTGGTGATATCTTTAAGGACACCACCTGCGAAGCATGTATGATAATATCCTTTTTAAAATTAAAACGAAGCTCTTCAGTTTTTCGTCTTTTGGTTCCATCACTTGCGTCTTCGAACGAGTTAGCTGGTCGACCTAGCCATTTTTGTGAAGTCTAAACAACAGGTATTTCAAATGTACCTTCCAGCCAAGACCGGTTGTATTTCATAAAATTATCTTTTATATATTGAGCTTTTGTCCACCTTTGTTTGATTTCTGATTTGAAATGGGCAAACTACGTTATAATTTAACAATTTCATCTTTATTGTAATATTCACTTAACAATAGTTGATCTTTTAGATAATATAATTTGGCGTCCAAATAAGGCATATTTTTATTCTTCATGCGATTGAACAAGTATTGTCGGGTCATAATTCTTACTCCTGATGCACCCCCTGAACCTAAAACAAATTATTAATATGTTAAAAGTCGATTAAAAATATTTCCAATTGTAATTGATTTTTTTTCAAACATCTTTAATCCCTGATAACTGTTTTAATCCGGACGTTTCCGGATAAGTTTTTGATAGTTATTGGGAGGGAAAAGATAAAATAATAAACTGTAATTAAAATTATAGCCCGATCTACCCCGATACATAAACAAAATCACAGGTAACGAAAAAATACTGATAGAAATCGTGGTTCGAAAACGAGTCTTTTTGTCATTAAATAAATTTGGTACTTTAATAATTGATCACAACTTTATCTACGTAGTTAATAAGTCTCTTACCTTGTCCATCAGAATCCATCATATTCAATTCGAAAGAAGAACTTGAAAACACAAAAAAATAATTTGAAAATTTAATGTTTAGAAAAACGCGGAGTACAGATTCGTGCACTAGGTGAAACGGTCCGATTCCAAATGACTCTACGGGGTCGGGGTGCGAGGTAGCAGGTAGATAATGCATGGGTTATGTTCCCGGGTCTGTCCTCTTTTCTTGGAACTAGGACTTATGAATATTATTGCTATTTTGTTTTTCGCACTTTTGGCCGCGTAGATCGTGCAAATACCCGTATGTGGACCGCTTTTATTTTCATATAGAATAGGTCCTAAAGAAACCTATTACCAATCTATGCATGGTTATCCTGAAATAAATGATCTTGCTTTACGTTTTAGATGTAAACGAGGTTCAAATGTGACATCATTTGAGTGGCAACACTTCAACCACGATCTTATTTCAAAAAAAAAATTATACATGAAGAATAAATCAAAGAACTATTTCTATCAAGATCACGTCCAACCAATTTCTCTAGTGTGATGAACGTACGGGAAAAGTTTTGATATGACTTTACGAAGTTTCGATGCTCTACCATAGTTTAAGGGTAAAATAGGAAAATGAAAAATGGTACTAGGATATTTACTTACATAAATAAACTCTATTAAAACACGTTTAATATGACCTTTTGGCGACTAATACTTTGGAAACCTATACTTCTCTCATGCTCCTGTCATATGAGAATCAACAGAAAAAAAACACGACAGCATGTTTTCGAACCTTTAAGTTTATATAGTAGTTTTCTTCCAGAAATAGTCACTTCTCGTCGTAAGATTTTAAGATAGGCTAAAAACTCCCTTATGTTGCAAAAGTAAAATAACTGTCAACAAATCTTAAAAAGTTTTCGAACTGGCCGTCAACAAAAAAGAAAATGAAAAATCAAATCACCTGTGCACACAGTAGTTCATCACGACGAACCAACGCGCGGACGACGTGTACTCAGTGAAAGAGTACCACGTGTACAGCAGCACCGTGATGTGGTGGTACCAGTGGAGGAAGATCAGCGGCTTCTTGCGGAGCACTATGAACACCGTGTCACCGAGTTCCGGCAGCTTGGACAGCACGAACATGTACGTCCAGAAGCCGGAGACTTTGTCCACTTCGATGAAACTGGAATGGAGAGAAGGTGATCGTTAGTTGTGGTCCAATAGAATAGAGTTTAAAATATTTGATCTATATCTATATTCGACTGGGTCTTGAAAAACCCAGAGCGAAGAAAGGATCGACCTTTGTTTTTTTAGGCGAGTCTCGAATGTGATCGTAAATAAAGAAATTTGATTTTTGGATCTCACTGGATGTAGCACGCTTGTATGCGGTCGCTATGACAACTATGGGGAAGTGATCTTCTTCAGTGGCAGTTCTGCAGCTTATAATGTTTATACTCTTAAGAAACCCAAACGTGTTAGATACAGGGTTAACGATGAAGCGAGCTAAGCCAGAAGAAACCTGCTCACTCTGACCTTGAAGATTTATTCCAGTCAGAAATCAGAAAGTCGCAATATCGAATGATTCTCTTGAATTTAAATACAATGCGGATGCATATAAAGTCTGCATTTATTATCATTATGTTTTAATATTAGTTATGAATGTAGTTAATTATTCAGTCAAAATTATAAAAAGTAGCAGTATATCTTTTGTCTTGAAAATTGATATATTTTCCAACTAATATTTCTGCGACAATGACCCTGGCCCTTACTAAAAGCAGTTGTTATTCTTACGCCATATCATTACAGAAATCGCTTCAATCATCATTGTTATAAATTGTTCAAATTATTACATTAACTACAATTTGCAACTTCAAATGAGTACGTTAGTTTTCTTTACAATAGTATGGCGTGACCGCTAATAGGACAGATCATACAAATGGAGACAATGCTGGTAAACAGTTTTACAAGTAGGTATATCATATTACATTCTCGGAATAAGCTGGACAATTTGTAAGTAAATAATACTTATTAGTGACAGGGGGCGGACGGTTTGAATCTAATCATGAGATGGATAGACACGCTATAATAAGTACAGCTCTCGCTATATTTCTTTACACAGATTGTTTTGTGCTCAACACACTTGGTAGTCTATACTACTTAAAAAAGTTTTTTCTGGGACTCTAAAGCTTCACTGTTTGTGGAAAGTTATAGACCAGGCTATAAAGAGAAGCTACAGAGAGACCAACAAATACCCTGGTCCTGTGATATTACAAATCGCTGTTGATAGATATCAACTGAATTCATTTCGGCAGATTTCTGCCAAAATGAATTCAGTATGTACGGACAACAGCACGTAAAGGTAAACACTGCGGTATCTTATGCAGCTGTGATAGGGGTTGTTTTTCAACAAAAGTGGGTAACTTGATGTGATGGCGACTGTACGTCTCTTTAGATGTGTTGCCGGCAAAATTTCCGTGAAAGTATGAAAGCAACATTGACGCTCAAGTTGCCGTTAACGTAAGCAATTTAAGAGAATTACTATTTTTATGTAGAAATGTGAATATTTTTGATTAATATTATAATGCAAAGATGATAAACTTTGTAATGTTTCCTAACATTGCAAAATTTGCCGGCTGATAAAGCTGTTTTGTTTAAATATTATTATCCATGGCACGGCAATGTTGCCGGCAACGGCACATATACGTCTGTCACACCGTATCAATGAGTTTAACTGGGTTATTGGAGGGCTTTTTGAAAAAGAAAAAAACATCTGAACCGGTTGCGCTTCTGAAACACTTGAATCTCCATAATGAGTCATAATGACCTTTGCTTATTCAAGCGTAGTGAATTCTCGCCTGATTTTGATCTGGCTTTCTGATTGGATGATGTATTTGTAGGGGGGATATGGCACCATGACTATTACGTTTAATGAGATAAACTTTTTTATAATTTGTATTCGTTAAAGATCTCCACGAAAATATATTCTTATATGCCACATAATCTCCACGAACGAAGTATAAAAATAAGTACTTATGTTCTTTATATTCCTAATTTTATATTCCTAATGATCTAAAAAAACAGTTATAGAAAGTAAACACAAAAAAAGTTCTATACCCAAAAAAACCTACACATATTTGATTGTAACAGTCTTCATTGTTATTCTAAAAAGCAATTGTTAAAATTCAGCACACTTCAAACCTCACTCAACCTATGAATTGGTAATTAACAATGCCTAACGAAGTGTTAAATAACATCACTGAACATGTTAATCATGACATTCATTACTTTTCAATTAGGCAGTGATTAACATAGCATTTGTTCGTTATGTCGGCTTAAACTGTTTGAGTGTTCAATTAGTATTATTTCACTATACCTAAATTGATATGAATCTCGTACTATCGCGACAACATGCTGATGATGATGATGGCTTCCGTCTTTCTAAGCGCCTTAAACCTTAAACAATGACTGTAATTACAAACCCTAGGTAGGGAGCTATTTTTAAAAGACCTAAGGCAAAAAAAAACAGTATTTTGTACAAAGAACCGAATCGTTGACAACGTAATCAACAATTAACATTCAAGCGTAAACGATTCGAAAGTTAATTACGTAACAAATCGCTTTAATCTTTTCGTAACAGCAACAATTGAAGCAGGCAACAACACCGTGCCTGGTAAACAAGCTAAGATAGCCGAAATGCAACATCATTGAAGATAGGAAAATTTCCGGGCCAAGGTGTCAGATGTGATTATATTTTTTTAAGAAGACAACAATGTCGTACCCCTGGTAAAGAAGTGAGATAGCAAAATGCAACAACAAGACAGATAGAGATATTAACGGAGCAAGCGAATAATTTTTAAGTCATTATCATTTTTTCAATAAGGTCACAGAAACGCATTTGAGCACATCTTTGTAGGGATCTACTGCTTTTTAGTGATTTTGAAAGCTTATCTTTTTATTTAAAAACTGTATTGCACAATAAAAGTGTACAAAAGATGGACTTAATGCTAATAGCATTCTCTCCCAGTCATACCTTTAGATCGTGCAGAGAGATAGTTATGGGTGCAGGAGAATGTTGTAAATAAATATTAAAATTGCAACAAATGTATCGTGTAAAATATTAATATTATATACCATACCATACCATAAAATACATAAACTAAATATACAGTATAAAAGAGTTTAGATACCTGCACACCTACAACCTGCTGAAAAAAGTAATTCAAAAGGACATTTACGAATACAACCACACAAACATAGGGTACATCATGCTATCGAAAGTCGGCATCATCATCCTTGCCATTCAACTCCTAAACTCACAGCTAAAACACTGCAGTGTAAATTTAGGTTGCAAGTTTAGTGAATAACATACTAATAAATATATGTTTAAGAAAAAAATACCTTACAGTCCGTTTCTCTTAGCTAGTCGAATTGTAAACAGTCTCGACATTACTTTTTAGGGAAATGATTATTTTAAAAATAAGATAAACACAAAACTAACAATTTATATATGTAATGTATCGTTAAATACTGAAACATTTGTAAATCAAAAAGACAATTAATTTTATTCACTGATATTATTTTAAAAGTTGTGAAAAGATTGTTTACATTATTGGACTAACAAACAAAAACGGATTTTACCTAGTTTTTTCGTCAAGATTACAACAGTAGCATTCACCTTGTAAGCCGGATATTTATTTCCGGAGATAGGAGTAAGGAGCAAAGGTGATGGACACATATAGATCATTGATCGCATCACACGTATCTCTCGCATGATATCACCAAAAAAAAGTTATGTGAGATAAATAGAAAGAAATATAAACGTTTATTGCTTTCATTACAAAATAAACCGGCCAAGTGCGAGTCAGACTGGCGCACTGAGGGTTCCGTGGCAACTTAAACTGAATTAGGAATCCACTTACCTAAACTACCACAATATTTTGTTGACAGCAAATATAACTTTGATCTTCATAGTGATCGTATGAAGAACAAAGTTTCATTTGCGGTTGTCGAAAATTTGCTATATCTCAAAAACTTCTAGTTCGATCTCGTTGAAACCAATTTTCGTTAAAAGTATTCATTAAACCCTAAAAAATGGTACAAAACATGAGCAATTAAGAATTATAAAGGAAATCTAATGGCGAGTGGCTCAGCTTGTGCCGATATATTGAATATCACGCAATTATATCACTGTAATCGCGTGACTTTCAATATTGGCCTCATCACAAGTTACTATACGGTATGTTACGGTCTCGAAACTCGAAAGTAACAAAGAAAGTTTGTTGCTGAAGAAAAATGCCGATTTATTGACGAGCTATTTTCAGAAGGTCAAATATTTGTTCGTTCAGCCTTCGCATCAATCACCAGCTTTATTCGGAGCAATCGATCATCGAAATTCAAGAAATCCGTCGTAATAACTGAGACGTCATCTGGATTCGTGATGAATCATTAAGGTTTATAACTATGAAGGTATAAACTGGCAGTAGGTTGAGTAGAAAACATTTCAAGCTTAATCCGTGTCAATTATCTAATCCCAAGCATTTAGGTAAGATAAACTGCATTTTTCTTGGTTACGTCAGATTGACTGGGTTGACTAACAGTACAAAAATACTGTCAGTAACATCTTAATATAACCACCAAACTTTATTGAAGACGAATTAACGGATGACATTTAGACCTCTGTTATTGACGTCCAATACAGATGCTATGGAACTATTGATACTTATTGAGAAGATAATTTAGAATCTTATGGTAAAGTTCACGACATTGTAAATTTGTAGAGGCTTAAACTCTAACTCTAACTATTGATTTGTATATTTTTTCACCAACCACACGGAGCCGAAGCGGGTCGTTGAGCTTCAGATACTGATGGAAAAGCAAAATCATAGCTCAAAGCAAACATACTTCATTACGAACCAACCCAAGTTACTGGTCACACACGCCCTTAGCCCATCAGCTGACCAGCGGAGAGAAAGTGGTCTGTGACGCAACATCACTTATGCGCGGAGCGTCACCTGACGACACCGAGCGTGTTCTGCGTACGATTGACCCACTGAACGGAATCGGCTGGGCAGCACCCGTCATAGCAATAGACGGGTATGGTACAATGTTGCACAAGACTGCAGTTGACTTAGGGACCGTTGGTCGATTGGGAAAGACAAGAGAATTTAAAAAAGATTTGTTGAGTTTAAATTAATATTGCATCACAGACTTTCAGCCACAACACAATTGGGGTTGAGAGAAAGTGAGTTTTTTGATCAATTAAAATTGTGGTTTGTAAAAAAATAATAAAATGATAAGATGCGTGACAAGACATTTATCCAAAACATAATTGACATAGAGTTAGCTGTAGAAAGTTAGTATTTTAAAACTCGAATCTGTGATTACAATTATGTTTTGAATGTCCGTCAAAACTGAATTTAGAAGCTAGAAATGGATAGAGACATTATTTAAATGTTTGCTTGAGACTGTAAACACACAATATATTCAATAGTTTCATCTATTTACACATACTACCTGACTTTAAATTTAAAAAGCGTGTAATCTAGTGTTTAGTGAATCAACGTCGCATGCCGTAAGTAAACTGTCATCCGGCGATGATCTAACTTCCACGCTCACACACGAACATGCTTTTATTGAACTAGACACTTTATCTCTATGGTCTACTTTAGCTAAGATTTCTAAAGCAATTGACACGGTAGAATAGATATTATTCACAGCAGATTGAACTTTTTTATTATTGTAATTTCATCGATAAAAGCATAGAAGGCATTCATCCGATTACAACCGTTCTTATTTGCATTTTCTGAATTAATTCGCACATTGATTATGCTCTGGGGTATTCCCATTTTGCGTATATTAAATTCAGAGGAGAGATAATCTTTGAATTCAAGGGTTTATTAAACGCCAATTAAGATGCATTCATTCATATAGGACTGTATGGAAAGCGCCCATTGACGTCACAGACCACAAATCCACGTACAATGAAATACCCAGAATGTTTACTACATCTAACGATGTTTTAATATGAATATCTTGATTTGTGGTCAATGCGACCGCTTGGCATAAATATTTACGGAACTGAACTAATGGAGTAACAAATGATATAAAATAACTATGAAATAACACTTCTAGACCATTTTTCGTTGATAAAATAAATCCTGTTTGGAGGGTTATGACGAATAAAGTTATATGACGTCAAACTGTAATGGTTTCCTAGTCCGTTCGTCCGTCCGAATTGACCGACAAATACAGAAATGTTCAGTAAATATTCCTGGCAATCATTTAGTAGATCTATGACACTTTACGTGGATGACATAACCGTGTCTACTGCTTCAAGGTTAAATGAATTTGCAATCGGGCTAATTGGGTGTTTAGGAATATTTGCGTCAAATTCAAATGGTATTTAGCGTAATGAGATATTTTGCCAACAAAGTAATTCATAATGCAGTTTTATTTCGATATGATAAGCTGACCAAACGAGTTTTGCATCGAGACGAGTGTTAATGACCCCACAAAAATATTTCTTTATGTCCATCTATCATTGTGAATGAATTGTGGATATGCCTTTATTAGGCACAATAACACAAATCACACGGCGAGCGCTGATGCATGGCTTTCATGCTAACGACTTGCATGATCGCAGCCGACGCGGCAAGTAAAAAAACTGATTTGTGGTCAAGGTTGGTTATTACACGCCGGCATATTCATTCGGTCGCGCAAATGAAATGAGAGATAATGAATGTACAGTACGTCAAATGTATTAGGAAATAATAAAAAGGTTAGGAGGCATCTTGTACCGTGAGCTTTTACAGCGGGCCAGTTTGAAGTTCTGCTGCGCTTACATTGCACTCAAATCAAAAATCTTAAACTATTTGAAATACGATTCACTATCTGTTTATTAATACAAAAAATACAATTCACCTTTATATATCTACTGTCCTTTGCTCTTCCAGTACGGGCATTTGAAGAACTACAAAGACATTAACACAGTATTTGTGAGTAGAGTCACTGTTGACAATGATAAGACTAGTGTTGACATTACCATGTTAGAAAGTCTAGTACAATAACCAAATGATGATGATGTCACCTCTTGTTGGCATGACATGACACGGTATCAAGTACAAGACAAAAAGTCAACGAACTGCGCATTTGCTAACACAAAAAGTTGCAAAAACGACCGCTAAAACAAGTATTTGTGTAAACACACACAAAACAACACAACTATGCTCAGCGATTCAGCTTTTTTATCGAAACCCGGACAAAAAATACAGGATGTTTGGATACTACTTTAAGGGCGTCAATGTGCTCGTATATTTATAAAGTTATATAGATAAATAACTTGTGTGCTAAACGAATTAACATATTGGTTCAACATTGGTATTCAAAGTGCACAGTTTTATAACATTTGTTTAAATAATTACTAGCATGTTTCCGTAAATGTTAGGTTCTTATAAGCTTAGGAGATATTATTTTATAAAAAGATTGTAGCCAGTGGCTCACGGGGTAGAAATTTTCAAAATCGTGAAAGCTGTGTCGTTCGGTTTGAGTATTCTAATCTACGACGAGTACAAACTTTTTGCGATGTACGGCCAAACCAAATCCTCAAAACGGCAGAAATGCCAATTTTAGGATTTCATCACCGCTTTATGGAACACTTTCTATTAAAATTTCCATAAAAAATACTCTGGTGACAACTTATCCCCCTCATATCATTTTCAGTACCCAAAAGTTGGGGCTCTGAATGGAATAATTAAACAGATGGCCAGCCCCAGTCAACAAGTTAGGAGCTCATAAATGTTCGACAGGTTTCGAAGAGGCGTACGGTCGACGGGTAAATAGGGACTTAGTAAATAGGTCGATCAGATTCGGCAATATCGGCCAGACATCGCCTCTTTGCTCTGTTGTTATACAATGAAGATGTTTGTTCCAAACCAGCGGTCGAAATGAAATACAGGGTGTCCGCCGGCAGATTTTACACTTTGAATGTAGTTTGTGCGAGTCAGAGTGGTGGGGGCGGGGGAAGCGGGGTAGCAATCGACGCGTGAGTGTCGCGGATAATTTAGTAGCCATGAGTCAGTGGTCAGGAGCGCACCGCGCTTTCGCGGTAGAGGCTTACTTCGCAAGCGGTAATTCTGTGACTATAGCGAGGCGACGTTTTTGTTCACGCTTTGATATCCGGAGAATAAAAGGACCATCGAATCAGTTGATTCTGAAGTGGGTACAGAAGTTCAGAGAAACCGGATCAGCCATAAATCAACCTCGACCTGGGCCTTCCACTTCTGTAGCGATTCCGGAAAACATCGATCGCGTAAGGAGAGAAATTATGCAAAATCATCACAAATCAGTCCGGAAGATCGCAGCATCAACAGGCATCAAAAAGACGTCAATTCACAAAATTATGAAAAAGCATATCAAGTTTCATCCTTATAAGCTCCAAATTATCCAACAATTGAAGGAAGAGGACTATGTTAGGAGGAAAAATTATGCCCAGCTCATTCTTGAGCGTTTTTCGACACCAACTCGTTTAGGAAACATCTTTTTTAGCGACGAGGCGCATTTTCACATTGGAGGGTACGTAAATAAACAGAATATGCGCTACTGGAGCGATAGCAACCCCAGAGAAGTGCATCAAAAGCCCCTCCACAGCCCTAAGACGACAGTTTGGTGCGCGATTTCCGCTAACGGCATAATCGGCCCTTATTTTTTTGGAAACCGTGAAACTGTGACTGCAGAAAGATACTGCCATATGATGGACACTTTTTTCATCCCGGAATTGCATCGTCACTTTGCATACAACAACAGAACACATTTCCAGCAGGATGGGGCTACGGCTCATACCGCTAGGGTCTCCATGGCCAAAATGAGACAAGTTTTTCCCGGAAAATTAATAAGCCGCTTTGGTGACATTGACTGGCCGCCCAGGTCACCAGATCTGACGCCATGCGATTTTTTCTTGTGGGGATACCTCAAATCTCGTGTTTATTGCAACTCGCCAACAACAATACAGTCTCTTCAAGAAAATATCCGACGTGAGATCGCAGCGATCAGTCCAGATTTGTGCAAGAGAGTTTTCTCAAATATGAGAGCTAGATTGCAGGAGTGTGTGCTAAAAGACGGACAACATTTAAGTGGTGTCATTTTTAAAAATTAAAATCCGCACTCATGCCTTATCCAAAATTTAATAAATGTGTTTGATTTTGTAATTATTTATTATTTTATTACCTATCATAGTATAAAATCTGCCGGCGGACACCCTGTATTAGGTCTACTACTTACTTTTGTTGAAATATTGCCAGATTGTTTTAGGAATAAGATAATATCTTTTCAGATTGCTGCAAAGATGACTTACTAAATTTCAATCTGACATTAAAACATATCGCATGTAACTACACAGACGGAACGCTTAAAAGACGGTATTTTACCAGAAACTTTTACCCTATCGCAACTCCTTTGTAGCAAGGATCTACAGCATGATCTTTTGAAAACCTCAACTAGTGCGTTTAGTGGTTGAGTTTTGTTACTAAAACCCGTCATATTTTACTTCTTTCGTAATTCATGAACAACAAGTCTGTTAGAGATAACCATAATAAACCACGTGTCGCCCTATCAAGCTATTGCAAAGCTTCTGAATAATAAGTCACACTAAATCTCAAATGGAACCACTTTGTATTAACTAACATACGACGTCTTTATCTTCAACCTTGATAAATAAAAATGATAATGCAAAAGTTATAACAGAAATTAAAAACTAGACTAAACAGCCAAAATAAAGAGGCGTCGTTAGCCAAAACTTAGAAAAGCCGACATTGACCGTGACCGCCGTCCGTCGCAGTCCAATCGATATCTCCGGGCGCTCTGATCCCGGACCGGACGGGACGGAACGGATCATCGGCGACTTACTTATTCACCGCCCGCTTATCAGCTTTAACGGGTATCGGCAGGGTACGAGATTAGGGTACGGACTTTCGGGCGAACCATGGGAAAAAGCTGGCAATCGCTTTAGGAGCCGGGAGAAAATTACATAAGTCCAAAAGACTCCCAAAGACAGTACAAGCATCCACCTCCAAATTCTCTTTCAAGATGGCACTCCGAGCACTTTACAAGGAAGATATATCGAACTTGTCTCACTGACCTCTTCTTCTTTTTTTCTCACATGTGTACCATTAGTATTATTATTATGTGTATGTACTATGTGTATGTTTATTATTCCATAATTATGTATTAATGTATACGGTATTTATGTAATAAGTAGTATGTTTGTTTATTTTTTGTTTAAATACCTATTGTAGGTTCAATCAAGCTCTCACTTTGCCCTTCTATCACTTTCTTCGCGCCGCTAGCAATTTCTCTGTATAGACCAATGGTTGACTGGTAGAGAATGCTTTTAGCATTAAGTCCGCTATATGTACCTTTTGTTTGTGCATGAAGTGTTTTAAATAAAATAAGTCAGGCAAAACAAGAACAAATATAATTTAGCTGATGCAATACTTGGACAGGTGAACGACACTTTAGGGATTGTAGTTAAGCATTAAAATGGAATTCTTATGTAGCTGATCTGTTATCGGGATATGTTCATGCTCAAAAGACACCTTCAAATTGTCGATCAAATGATTTTCTTATAGAATTTAGAACGCTGTCAACATGCGACTACAAACAAGCTTATAAAATTATAGTACGAGTATACATAAAGCACCACCACAGTAACTAAAGGAGATAAATAAGTTTCCAACACCAAACACTCTCTTGTCATTTATAAGATTGTTTGACTTGTTGACAGTATTTCGGAACATTTGACCGAGATGAAGTTTAGGAAAGCCATTACGCACAAAACTTTTCTGATTAGCTTAGCTACGGACGTAGTGCTATCAGTGATAAAGGACCTCTATCAACTAGATTGGATTTACTAATAATGTTGTAGGATAAGTCTGCGGGATAGATGTTATCTTAAAAACCAAGGCATTGTTATAGAACCCTCTAACATCAACACAGATTTATGTTATCTCCAACCAATACATACAGCATAACATGATAATTGATAAAGTCAATACGAATAGTCTATACTATACAAATTAGTAAGTAGTTATTTATTACGTCTTTACATATTTCGCAGACAAGAGCTAAATCAACAGTTCATTTAAATAGCTTAATACAGGATGTTTTTTCACACGATGTAAATATTTCTGGGTACTATAGCGCATACTTTGCAATTATTTTAAGTCACGTATGCTATAGTGATAAGTGCGATAATTTTAACCTATCGTTAAAACAAAATCAAGCGCAGTTTATATTAACCCACTTAATACGGAAAAAATCCGCCTAAGAAACATATGTACAATATCAGTACAAAGCTTGTTGGTTTAAAATAATTATATATTCATATTTTTCAAAGTTACATTTTATTAAAAATAGGTAAAAATGACATATATACGGGAATTAACGCGATCGCGATAAAAACATAAATACCTTATGTTTTGGCCTGATTCCAATTATGATCCTGATAAATTCCCGTATATATAAGTGTATTTAAAATGCAACGCGAAAGTTTAAAAGTGTTTAGGTAAAAATGAGTTTCAGGTACACAAAAGAGTATATTTTTTTTCTAATTTGGATTTAAAATAAATGTAAACTAATAAAAAGTAAGCTATACTTGATATAACTACACGGCCTTTCTAATAACTAAGGTGTCCTTTTAAAAGGCCAGTAGTATAATCTGGGTAAATGGGTTTGTATAGTGACAAAACACAATAAAACCAAAAATATAATTTTAAATTGGCTTCTTTCATCTTAACCGACTGTTAAATATTTGTAAAACTATTTGTTACGGATATTGTGAGAGCAATCTCGCAACATTAATGAGGTCACGCGGCCTACACGTCAAAGAAAGCACTTGCGAAATTCAACAGGCTTGCCAATCTGTCGGTGGCCGAGTGGCATAGGCATACGCCCGGATAGCGTTGACACGGGGTTCGATTCCTCGTCTGACACAGTTGCTTTTTTCAAGTGCAATTTTTATCGTCATTTTTTTAAGTATACAAGGGGTATGGACAGGGTGTAAGGCGGAACGATGTACATATTTCTGAGGCAAATAGAGGACACCTATGGGATCATTTTAAGTCATGTATTTTATGTTGACAAATGCGATATTTTTTTAAAGTTATCTTAAAATAAATAAAAATGAAATTTGACGTTAACTTAAAAATTATCACCATAACATACAAGACTTGATAGCATAGGTGTCCTCAATTGGTGCCATAACATACAAGACTTGATAGCATAGGTGTCCTCAATTGGTGCCAGAAATATGTACATTGCATCGCGAAACACCCTGTATTTAAAAGCAATAAAGTAACTAATCACTTGTCCAGTGGAAACGTTGACGTTGACGGTTCATCATCAAACATAAAATAAACATAAATTCCTGCTCAAGTTCTTCGAGGACTGACGTAAATATATGTACTTGAATGTAAATAAATGAACATGTAAACATGTGCGGAAGGATTTGCGCACACTCTTATGTCAATCGCATCTTGAACGTTAGCAAATGGCAAAGCAAATATGGAATCTATACAAAAAAAGCGTGCTATATAAAATAATAAATAGTTCGTTTATTTCCAAAGATCTGTTTACAAGTATGTTACTGAGTTTTCCCGGTAAGTAGTCAGGGACACTTGTAGTGGGAATAACTCGCTTAAACAAATATTTCTATTTTATGATGAACGGTATGACAGAAATAAAAATAATAATAAAGCATAAGTATAAATAAAGTATGCTTTTCTTACAAGTGTATATGCTATTTTTTAAGAAGTTTATCTAATAGTTAGAACATCTTATTTACCTAGAGCTTAGTTGGAAAAGACAGTGAAGGTATCAGGCTATTTATTACAATAGGCCGACCAGTATTCGCATTTACATAACAGTTAAGGTGCTCCCAATCAGACGTTTTCCCACTTAGATAACCGTGTTTTGTGTCACAATCAAAGTTCTCAAGCTATTATTTTGTGTTGGTAAAATGGTTTCCCGATCGGAAAAAGCTCAAGCAAAAGCTCTTCGGAATGCCCAAAAAACGAGATGCACTAAACACTTAGCGAACACATAAATTAAAAAAAAAAAATTGAACCATATTACAGTTACAGTAATGTAGTTACAACCAGCACGGGGTCAGCAGCTAAAAGTGATCCCCCCTCGAACTAGATGTGAGACTATCTCGAGGGATAGAAGAAGATCCAGTCGAGAACCGTAAACAGCGTATTAATTACATTTACAAATGTTTATAATGTCTGGCTAGTTCATGTTACAAACATGGATCACTTACTTCCCAAAACAGATTTTTTTAGGGTTGTCTGTCTGTCTGTCTGTCTGTCCGTCCGTATGTCACAGCCATTTTATTCTGTAACTATACGCATTACACTGTTGAAATTTGGTAGGAAGATGTTTTCTGTTAACCGCTTACCGATTCCCATACAAGAAATAGAAAATAATGACATTTAAGGGGGGGCTCCCATACATGAAACTAAAACCAAAAAAAATTTTTTAATCAAACCTATGCGTGTGGGGTGTCTATGGATAGGTCTTTTAAAATGACATCGAGGTTTCTAAAACCATTTTCTTTTAAAGTCTAACGTTTCATAGCTAAACGCTTCCAAAGTGGTAAAATGGGCGTCCCCCCCCCCATATAACTTCTAAACCAAGCAAGTGTAAATTTTGAGAAAAATATATACTTAACAAATACTTTCAACGAAAATTGGTTCGGACGGGATCGAACGAGAAGTTTTTGAGATATAGCACATTTTCAACAACTGCAAACATAACTTTGTACTTCATACAATCACTATGAAAAACAAAGTTAAATTTGCAGTCAACTAAATATTGTGGTATTTTACTAAGTTGATGTAAGTGGATTCCCTAATTCAATTAAAGTTGGCACGGAACCCTCAGTGCGCGAGTCCGACTCGCACTTGGCCGGTTTTTTTTACATGAAAACAAGCAACAACAGGTACGAACTACATTCTCAGTTAATAGCGAACTTTATAAAGTGGACCTAAATTCTGATTTCATAGTCGCTTTCGAGCAAATTGAAATATTATTGGATGACTATAAGTTTTTTTGTATGAGTCCTGATTATCCAGCACATTATGTTTGCGTTCAGACAGAAGTATATACATTTGTTCTAGCAACGGTTGTCTGTTTTTGGCTGCTCAATAAGAAGCTTACACGAGAGTTCACTCAACACTCGGAATCGATTCGCCAAAGTAATAATGGAGTTCCGAAGCATTATAAATTTAGAGTGCCCGCTATTGCAATTTGTGAAATATTGGCTGCTTGTTAAATGTCAAAAGTTTCATCTCCTTAATTGGATCATAGAAGGCCATCCGTCCTAGTCAGGTATCTAACTTTTATGCTTTTACTTCGATATTTAGACCCTTGTCTGATAGTTAGGTCAGTTCTAAAATTAAAAACCGAACAAAAACAATATTTAAACGGCCTTGTTTCATGCAAACACACTTGCCCCTCTTTATTGTGATAATCGGAAGTCAACGAATGTCCCTGCATTGTCCGCCAATTTTTAATGAGGGCATATTTTAACTCGTTTTGCGACAGAGACAGAGAAGAACTAGTTAGACTTTGTGCCAAAGAGTCTCGGTTTTCTCGTTGGAATGACGACATATAGTCGTTTAGAAAGCGCGTCATCATGAATGGGCAAGCTCAATGGGAGCCATGAATACTACGTTAAGTTGGCGCGGTGCCAGCAGAAAACTTTACACCACCGATTTAAGTTAACTTAGCGATTACGCGAAAATACCAGAACAAATAATTAAAACATACCGATCGATACCTATTAAGTTCTAAGACACTGTAATCAGAGGCCGTACTGAGAAACACGACAAAAGATCGTAACCTTTTTTTCTAAGAACAGGCATGTTTGCTTTGAATTCGGTCTACCTGAACGCTCTCAGTAATTTAGCGACAAAAACGGCAGCAACACAAGCCAATTCCAGCAAAATGATGGTAATTGAGTTAATAAAGGCGAAATTGAGTAAGCGAATATACGCAAAAGCCTTTTAGACTTTTAGATATCTGAGTCCCCGAAAATGTGGGGGTGGATAATAATTTACAACAAAATAAGACACGGGCACGACCCGAGGCCTAATTCTTTTGTCCGGGGATGGCGCAATGTCAGCGAAGGCCGCGCCGATAAAAGCCGGCACATGGAGTTCGGCTATGGTCGTAATTGGATGTCTGTGCCAAGTTCACGGAGACGCTAAACCGGGTATTATACCTTGCTACAAAAGATGTGAAGTACCCTTTTTTAAATTGGGTTGGGAACCAAGTGTTATACGTAACAACGTATTTTCGAATAGCAGCGTAATGTATGGTTAGTTCCATAAAGGATTTGGCACACTGGTTGCGGTCTGCGGTCCAGTCCGTATAATATTGCCCGCATGCGGGCAACTTAAGCCTTAATTAGGGGAAAATTATACCTTATCATCTTGATAACATGCTATCTCTCACCATTTTGTGACGTGTTATTAAAGTGATAAATATGCAGTCTCTAATTCGCAATATTGTTGTGATTCCGGCAAAAAAGTGACATGATGTCATTTGTATTTAACTTCGCCACACATCGTAAATTGTACAAATTCGTAAATAAACAAGTGGCAACGAGCGATGCAGTCACGGAAGAAACACATAAACCAGTCGATTATTATGAGAGCGATAATGCTGGTGGAGAATTTTACAACCGCTTTTATGGGCTTTTCCGCTGGACGACACGGCAGTAACCAGCCCTAACAAATAGGAGTACCTTCAACTTGCAACACACTAAAGAAACAACAATGATTCTGCACTACACAAAAACCAGAAAACACAATATTTAATTTAAAACTATTGGGTAATGAGTTCATGCCAATATATTTAGCTTTTGGATTACGGACACAAGCTCAGATAAGAAGATACAACTGTACACAAATATGATGTCGGTATTGCATAATCGTATTATCCATGCGGCAATTTCTTTTCAATTGGCAACATAGTTCACCACGAAACGATTGCCGGCCAGTCCTTTAAACTAGTTTATACTGGCACTAATTTACACGGAGACCTTTAACATCAGATGGTAAATATCTCGTTCAAAGGCAAGGTCAACTGCCAGCCAAACCACAAAATTAAATTATATCTGTTGTTGTCAGTTTTCTAAAATTTACCTTGCAGGAAATTTAATGCCGTATGCGAAACGAACACAATGACATATCCGTAAGTCGTAACGCAAAGAGCTGCTTCTCGAGAAATTCTGTATAACTTCTCCGTTCAGTTTTCCCGGTTACCGTGTTTAATTAGTCTTACGAGGAAGCTTTGCGGAGTCAGTTTTACTTTGAGTCGTGTAAAACCTTGAAAGTGTATAAATAGCTGTGTTCATACAATATTTTACAATGAAAGGAACATTGATATGTTTAATCAGTCTATTATATAATACTACAAATCACGTTTAGGTCACATTCACTTACGGCAACGGCCTAATTTGGATCCAAAAATAAAGCGCATCTATTAGACAAGTTCGGAGTTTGTTATTAACTGTTCTATAATTATAATTTGCAGTGCTATGTATCCACGTAACATGGATGGCATTACAACGTAGATTTCGCTTTTATAACGCGACTTTCCGTCACAGTTGCAACATATATTCCAAACTGAAACAATCGCAAAATATTTTCATCTGAAATGCGAATAACTTTGTCTTAGTTTGTAGATAAATATTTGGCTCATATGTCAGGGACGGCTCCAATGCCTGGCTTGTGCTAAAGTGCAGGGTATGCCCTGTTTGAGCCTGTGCCAGCTTCTCATTCTTGACTAGTTCAATCAAGATAGCAACTGGAAAATCGCATACACTGCACATTAATTTGCTAAGTTGAACACAAGCCACATTAGAAGGAATGAGATAAGAAAGAGTTTCAGGTACACAAAAGAGTATATTTTTTTCTAATTTGGATTTAAAATAAATGTAAACTAATAAATAGTAAGCTATACTTGATATAACTACACGGCCTTTCTAATAACTAAGGTGTCCTTTTAAAAGGCCAGTAGTAGGTATAATCTGGATAAATGGGTTTGTATAGTGACAAAACACAATAAAACCAAAAATATAATTTAAAATTGGCTTCTTTCATCTTAACCGACTGTTAAATATTTGTAAAACTATTTGTTTCGGATATTGTGAGAGCAATCTCGCAACATTAATGAGGTCACGCAGCCTACACGTCAAAGAAAGCACTTGCGAAATTCAACAGGCTTGCCAATCTGTCAGTGGCCGAGTGGCATAGGCATACGCCCTTATAGCGTTGACACGGGATTCGATTCCTCATCTGACACAGTTGCTTTTTTCAAGTGCAATTTTTATCGTCATTTTTTTATGTATACAAGGGGTATGGACAGAGTGTAAGGCGGAACGATGTACATATTTCTGAGGCAAATAGAGGACACCTATGGGATCATTTTAAGTCATGTATTTTATGTTGACAAATGCGATATTTTTTTAAAGTTATCTTAAAATAAATAAAAATGAAATTTGACGTTAACTTAAAAAATATCACCATAACATACAAGACTTGATAGCATAGGTGTCCTCAATTGGTGCCAGAGATATGTACATCGCATCGCGAAACACCCTGTATTTAAAAGCAATAAAACCACTAATCACTTGTCCAGTGGAAACGTTGACGTTGACGGTTCATCATCAAACATAAAATAAACATAAATTCCTGCTCAAGTTCTTCGAGGACTGACGTAAATATATGTACTTGAATGTAAATAAATGACAATGTAAACATGTACGGAAGGATTTGCGCACACTCTTATGTCAATCGCATCTCGAGCGTTAGCAAATGGCAAAGCAAATAAGGAATCTATACAAAAAAAAAGCGTGCTATTTAAAATAATAAATAATTCGTTTATTTCCAAAAATCTGTTTACAAGTATGTTACTGAGTTTTCCCGGTAAGTAGTCAGGGACACTTGTAGTGGGAATAACTCGCTTAAACAAATATTTCTATTTTATGATGAACGGTATGACAAAAATAAAAATAATAATAAAGCGTAAGTATAAATAAAGTATGCTTTTCTTACAAGTGTATATGCTATTTTTTTAAGAAGTTTATCTAATAGTTAGAACATCTTATTTACCTAGAGCTTAGTTGAAAAAGACAGTGAAGGTATCAGGCTATTTATTACAATAGGCCGACCCGTGTTCGCATTTACATAACAGTTAAGGTGCTCCTATGTCCTATTCAGACGCTTTCCCACTTAGATAACCGTGTTTTGTGTCACAATCAAAGTTCTCAAGCTATTGTTTTGTGTTGGTAAAATGGTTTCCCGATCGGAAAAAGCTCAAGGAAGAGCTCATCGAAATGCCCAAAAAACGAGATGCACTAAACACTTAGCGAACACATAAATTAAAAAAAAAACAAATTGAACCATATTACAGTTACAGTAATGTAGTTACAACCAGCACGGGGTCAGCAGCTAAAAGTGATCCCCCCTCGAACTAGATGTGAGACTATCTCGAGGGATAGAAGAAGATCCAGTCGAGAACCGTAAACAGCGTATTAATTACATTTACAAATGTTTATAATGTCTGGCTAGTTCATGTTACAAACATGGATCACTTACTTCCCAAAACAGATTTTTTTTTACATGAAAACAAGCAACAACAGGTACGAACTACATTCTCAGTTACTAGGGAACTTTATAAAGTGGACCTAAATTCTGATTTCAAAGTCGCTTTAAAGCAAATTGAAATGTTATTAGATGACTATAAGTTATTTTGAATGAGCCCTGATTATCCAGCTCATTATGTTTGCGTTCAGACAGACGTAAATAGGACATTCTTCTAGCAACGGTTGTCTGTTTTTGGCTGCTCAATAAGAAGCTAATACGAAAGTTCACTCAACACTCGAAATCGATTCGCCGAAGTAATAATGGAGTTCCGAAGCATTATAAATTTAGAGTGCCCGCCATTGCAGATTGTGAAATATTGGCTGCTTGTTTAATGTCAAAAGTTTCATCTCCTAAATTGGATCATAGAAGGCCATCCGTCCTAGTCAGGTATCTAACTTTTATGCTTTTACTTCGATATTTAGACCCTTGTCTGATAGTTTGATCAGTTCTAAAATTAAGAACCGAACAAAAACAATATTTAAACGGCCTTGTTTTATGCAAACACACTTGCCCCTCTTTATTGTGATAATCGGAAGTCAACGAATGTCCCTGCATTGTCCGCCAATATTTAATGAGGGCATATTTTAACTCGTTTTGCGACAGAGACAGAGAAGAACTAGTTAGACTTTGTGCCAAAGAGTCTCGGTTTTCTCGTTGGAATGACGACATATAGTCGTTTAGAAAGCGCGTCATCATGAATGGGCAAGCTCAATGGGAGCCATGAATACTACGGCAAGTTGGCGCGGTGCCAGCAGAAAACTTTACACCACCGATTTAAGTTAACTTAGCGATTACGCGAAAATACCAGAACAAATAATTAAAACATACCGATCGATACCTATTAAGTTCTAAGACACTGTAATCAGAGGCCGTACTGAGAAACACGACAAAAGATCGTAACCTTTTTTTCTAAGAACAGGCATGTTTGCTTTGAATTCGGTCTACCTGAACGCTCTCAGTAATTTAGCGACAAAAACGGCAGCAACACAAGCCAATTCCAGCAAAATGATGGTAATTGAGTTAATAAAGGCGAAATTGAGTAAGCGAATATACGCAAAAGCCTTTTAGACTTTTAGATATCTGAGTCCCCGAAAATGTGGGGGTGGATAATAATTTACAACAAAATAAGACACGGGCACGACCCGAGGCCTAATTCTTTTGTCCGGGGATGGCGCAATGTCAGCGAAGGCCGCGCCGATAAAAGCCGGCACATGGAGTTCGGCTATGGTCGTAATTGGATGTCTGTGCCAAGTTCACGGAGACGCTAAACCGGCTATTATACCTTGCTACAAAAGATGTGAAGTACCCTTTTTTAAATTGGGTTGGGAACCAAGTGTTATACGTAACAACGTATTTTCGAATAGCAGCGTAATGTATGGTTAGTTCCATAAAGGATTTGGCACACTGGTTGCGGTCTGCGGTCCAGTCCGTATAATATTGCCCGCATGCGGGCAACTTAAGCCTTAATTAGGGGAAAATTATACCTTATCATCTTGATAACATGCTATCTCTCACCATTTTGTGACGTGTTATTAAAGTGATAAATATGCAGTCTCTAATTCGCAATATTGTTGTGATTCCGGCAAAAAAGTGACATGATGTCATTTGTATTTAACTTCGCCACACATCGTAAATTGTACAAATTCGTAAATAAACAAGTGGCAACGAGCGATGCAGTCACGGAAGAAACACATAAACCAGTCGATTATTATGAGAGCGATAATGCTGGTGGAGAATTTTACAACCGCTTTTATGGGCTTTTCCGCTGGACGACACGGCAGTAACCAGCCCTAACAAATAGGAGTACCTTCAACTTGCAACACACTAAAGAAACAACAATGATTCTGCACTACACAAAAACCAGAAAACACAATATTTAATTTAAAACTATTAGGTAATGAGTTCATGCCAATATATTTAGCTTTTGGATTACGGACACAAGCTCAGATAAGAAGATACAACTGTACACAAATATGATGTCGGTATTGCATAATCGTATTATCCATGCGGCAATTTCTTTTCAATTGGCAACATAGTTCACCACGAAACGATTGCCGGCCAGTCCTTTAAACTAGTTTATACTGGCACTAATTTACACGGAGACCTTTAACATCAGATGGTAAATATCTCGTTCAAAGGCAAGGTCAACTGCCAGCCAAACCACAAAATTAAATTATATCTGTTGTTGTCAGTTTTCTAAAATTTACCTTGCAGGAAATTTAATGCCGTATGCGAAACGAACACAATGACATATCCGTAAGTCGTAACGCAAAGAGCTGCTTCTCGAGAAATTCTGTATAACTTCTCCGTTCAGTTTTCCCGGTTACTGTGTTTAATTAGTCTTACGAGGAAGCTTTGCGGAGTCAGTTTTACTTTGAGTCGTGTAAAACCTTGAAAGTGTATAAATAGCTGTGTTCATACAATATTTTACAATGAAAGGAACATTGATATGTTTAATCAGTCTATTATATAATACTACAAATCACGTTTAGGTCACATTCACTTACGGCAACGGCCTAATTTGGATCCAAAAATAAAGCGCATCTATTAGACAAGTTCGGAGTTTGTTATTAACTGTTCTATAATTATAATTTGCAGTGCTATGTATCCACGTAACATGGATGGCATTACAACGTAGATTTCGCTTTTATAACGCGACTTTCCGTCACAGTTGCAACATATATTCCAAACTGAAACAATCGCAAAATATTTTCATCTGAAATGCGAATAACTTTGTCTTAGTTTGTAGATAAATATTTGGCTCATATGTCAGGGACGGCTCCAATGCCTGGCTTGTGCTAAAGTGCAGGGTATGCCCTGTTTGAGCCTGTGCCAGCTTCTCATTCTTGACTAGTTCAATCAAGATAGCAACTGGAAAATCGCATACACTGCACATTAATTTGCTAAGTTGAACACAAGCCACATTAGAAGGAATGAGATAAGAAAGATATTTTATGTATTGTCACAGATCGATGATGTGGTAAGATATAATGATATAAAATGGTAGACAATCACAACGAACGTGCAATATAGTGCCAATTTCCATTTAGTTTATCACGTTTTATCTACTGGCCGTTACAGCAATTGACAGTAACAGGATTCAATTGGTTCCAATCGAGATGGAATCTATCACAGATCCAGTAAGAACTGATGCTCATAAACATACATGCGGTAAACTCTGACATTAAACCGATAAAACTTGAAATAGTAATTAATTATATTTCATTACTTGAAGTTTATGACATGTCACACATTGTGTCGCATAAGGATTGCTATCTGTATCATAAGGTTGTTTTTCAAAATTTTGAATTCGGAACGTAATGAGATTTTAGATTTAATGGATGTGTAGATCCTTAGTTTGATTTCGTAAGACTCAAAGCAAAACTATCTAGACAGATATCCCAAATTAATGAATTCAAAAAGGGAAATGTTTGTTACAGGCATCCAATTTAAGCCGGGAGATAATTTGCTCAGTGGTGCTTAACCTAAACCTTGACCATTGCTTGACGAAATACGGTCAATGGCATAAAAACTGTAAAGAAATTTTAAACAACGACACGATCGTCAAAAAAGTGGACTTTGGATAAGGTGGCTTTACGCTAGTCCGTCACATCCAAAGTCTGCTTTTTTGTATTAATGCCATATATCATACTATACTCAAGCCTCATACTAAAGCCTGAAAATAAAACTAGCAATGTCCAAAACAATAACCTACAATCGCATTTAAAACTAAAAGACAGCTGTGCTCTCCTTCAGTGAGTCATACTACCAGAATGACAACAACAATAAAAATCCTCGCTGTAACATCTGCCAAGGTTTCCACGCACCACTGAAGATTACCTAGCTCAAGACCCAGCTCCGTCGAGACCTATGTAATATCAGCTTATTGTAATAATGTAATGTCAGCTTTTCCCAGTATTTTATTTAAAAAAAAAAACAATGAGTCATGACACCTGTACTGACTTTCTCTTGTGTTACACGGACGGTATAACATCGTGAAAAATAATTCAAAGTTTTGGGACCGGGTAAGGTAATTCCAACAAAAAAATATGCTTCACAAATATATGACGATAAATTCTAAGTTTCCATACATATTTATTGGTAACATCATCCAGCTAGATTTAGATTTTATTTGCGAGCCTCACGTACTTACGAAAAACCCTTGTTTGCTCTCGGTAGCAATACCTTTTTCAGACGCAATAAATTGAGATTTAATATATCCAGAGACCCAAGAACTTTTATTTCAAGTACCTCGTTATTTTTTGGTAGAAAGTGAGCGTACTCTGCCCATGTATTTCTATTGTAACGGTAGAGGTAGACACGCGCCAGGAATACCGACGTGCCTGTTTACATGGACGTGACGATGTGTACCTAGCCTTAGATCTGTCGCAGCACGTGTGCTCCATGCTTTACCGGTTGACAGTTCGTGACCGAGCCTCAAATTATGACGTCACGCATGAGAAAGATATAAAAACTGATCGCTTATTCGGGATAAAATAAAAACCAATACATACAAAATGTGCACGAAGATCTTATGTATTGATTGTAGTGGCAAGGTTATTTGATTTCTTAACGTGCCTCTAATAAAATAAGAAGATCTGAAATCTGTCTCAGACAACACTAAATGATTCGGAAAAATTATTAACATTATGATGTGACAGTAAATAATTATGTATTCATCAATGACATTTAATACGAGCGATGAAACGATTCAATTATGATGAGGAGAAAATTCAGAAGAGCTCATTTACGTAGTAGAATTTAATTATGCACAATGTAATTAGAACGGGTCGATACACATTCGAGAGCGTACTTTGAATATTTTTTGTGTCAAAATTAACTCGGGTTATGATCGGACTCTGGTCTCTCGCTCTCAATTTGAGTAAATTAATCATTTTCATTATCAATCTGCTAAAAACCCCACAATATGCAAGGAAACTGTTGAATCTTTCAATCATTTTCGTGGTAGGTCAAACGATCTATTGGTTACGGTCTGCGTATTTTAAATGGAATATGTACAACTTTTTTTGCACAAATAAATGAATAGGTACGTCTATTTAGATCTTCGCTTCCATGACCGGTATGATCTGTCATTGGGAATTGGGAAGCTACAGATGGACTGCATTGATTGGAAAAACCCGTCCAAGTCATATAAAATTAAGGCATGATTAACATTTTTTTTTTTTTGGAAAAGGGTAGTAATGATAGAAGTCAGTTTATATGGGTTTTTTACAGAAAGTCAAGCTGAAAGCTACCATCAAATTCTTAGAAAGTTTAGAAGAAAAACCATCAAGAAGATATTGTGATCAAATGGGAACAAATGGCAAACCGTGTCTAAGGATCCATTTCTTATAACCATGAGCTTTGTCAGTCCGTATTAGATCTCGGACAAGCGAGCGAAAACTCGGACGTCTTACAGTTCGTTGTAAAGTAAACCAAACTTTCAAACAATCTCAGCTTCGGCGTCTACAGTGAACTTACCTTGGCACACAAATGGAATGATAGAGCCCATAGTTCCGCAACACGTGGTAGAACTCAGGCAGCGTCCGACAAGCGCCCATGATGCTGAATGCGGCCAGTCCACTGTTCCACACCATCAGGGTCCGCCGAAGCTCGAATCTGGAGACAAGGAGGCATTTAGTAAGTACACGATGAACTTAAGCACGACGAAAGAAACACTCCGTAAATTACCTATAAGATGAGCTATTTGAAGGCATTCCGTCAAGAATTATCTTCCGCGTAACATTACGAAGTATTAGACATAGGTCTAACGTGACGTCTGATGAATGAAAGATTTGGTGAGTCTTTAGTGCAAATGAGCTGGTGCACAGATTATCTTAGTATTCTTTATTTTGGACCAAAGATGTCATCAAAATATCCCATGTTAACAAAACACATTAAAATTATACAAAATTAAAAACATGCATAGTCTCTATAATTTTCATAACAAACATGACTTAATAAGATTTGTTAATATCTCTAACCGACAAAGTATATAACAATTTTATCATCTTTAAAATACTTGCTAATGAAAGATACTCGTAGGCAAGGTGGTACAATGTGGGCTTTGTAAATGTTTGAACAATTACTATTGTATTCGTCTATTGATGTCGTCAATGGCAATTAACATAATTCGGAGATATAATCATTCGTACCCATCACAAAACACGAGATCTGCGAGTTCTATTAATATACAATGCAAATAAAATGGTGCCTTCCGTTCCAGTAGTTTCTATGGTTATTACCATAAAAATGCTTTATCAGCTTCAAGTGTTAATTCATTGAAAAAATATTTGTTTTATTGTTCCACTCATGCTTAATATCCTGCTTCAGTTTTGGGCATATGTGACGTCTGAACAAGTTGTATTTTTCCATTGCTATGTGTAACTCTTCGTGGCTATTTATATCTATCTGATCATTGAAGCAAGTCAATATTTAGATGTGTAGCAAAAAATGTATCGCGCGTTTTGACCTCTCTATTTCATAAGGTTAATGACTCATTGAAGAATTACTTCTACATCCTAGATTTTCATCTACGGCTGATGTCATAGCATTACCATAAATGAAACAGACTATTGAAACAATGGCAAATTTTCAGATAAGCTTAAAATCGTAGTCTACATTTGTTAAGAGAACGTATTTCAAATACAATGTAGTTGGAAACTTATACATAATTTTATACATAAGTGGTTTTTATGACGGTAATAACAGGTAAGTTGCAAAACTTGCGACCCGCCCCGGCTTGGCTCGGGTGCAATATTTGATCCATCTCGTAGAGTTCACCCAGTGTTTGCAACGTAAGCGCAGATAAATGTGTTTATTTACGACTTCACTCACATTATGAAAATATCTAAAACAATCAGTGTTTCACTACCATATTATGCATGTTTTATAAATATGGTATTAACATGGATGTCATGTTCCTCTTGAATCACTCAATCTATTTAGATAAAAACGCATCGAAATCCGTTGCAAAGTTTTAAAAATACATAAGCATACATACATATAGACAGCGGGAAGCAACTTTGTTTTATACTATGTAGTGAAGCAGATGGTGTTGCTCGTAATATCCAAATTAGATATTGTTTTAGCAATGTTGATTTTACGTTTCCATAGAGTAGCAAGCACAAACCTTGAGATCGGCAGTGCGTGATAAGATAACTCATACGTTATCGAATCAGGAGAAACAGGAAATAAATTTACTAGAAACCGAACAGATGTGCCTTAGCGAAGTAATATAACAACTCTATTATTATCTTCTATTGATTTTGGGAGAAAAATGAATAATTCACAAGCTATCTTCAAGCAGAAATTGACTGCCTATTACCTACCTAAGTTTAAATAGTAAACTCCGCTACTTAATTTTATAATGGTAAAGTTTTGGAAGAAAGGAATGATAATACGGTAGGCATTTTACTAAGTGAACAACTTTAATCTGTTACGAAAGTATAGTAAAAATCTTGAAGATAAATCAAATAACTTCATGAGTCAGCTGGCGTCCACAAAATATGTACTTCAATCTTGTTCGATCTGTTTTCTGAATCTCATCTGATCTGATTCGTAACATTTGCCTGGAAGCTAAGCCATATTTTTATTGGGTAAGTTTTTTATTTCTCCTTTTCTTGAAGTATTACAAGTATTTAAAGATGAAGCAGTAGGTTCATATTTTGATTATTTACTTGTGATTTTAAGATTTTGATTTCGTATTTCTGTTTACATACAGATCTTTAAGTTCATCATTTATTTAAGTGCAAGAGTAAAAAAAAACTGGGTTAAAATAAGACTCGTGTCTTTACTAAAAATGATTGTATCGCAGGTACTTATTTTGAGCTTATCATAAGCTGACTAATTCAATTAAATACGCAGTACGCCAGTTCTGTTTATTTGTACATAGTCAATGTAGAGTAGTGTAATT
Source organism: Pyrausta purpuralis (assembly GCA_963924145.1). Lineage (NCBI taxonomy): Eukaryota > Metazoa > Arthropoda > Insecta > Lepidoptera > Crambidae > Pyrausta > Pyrausta purpuralis. The sequence continues at coordinate 25,377,574 of OZ001648.1, read as the reverse complement.
GATATGTAAGAAAATAAAACAATCCAGGAGCAAGATTACTATATTCACATTTACGTGTATGACGTAACCACAGACGTAATATTACGAGAAATATTTAAGTAAATACGTTTAACCCGAATAAGCACTCTAGCTGCTGCGCCACTTCGCAGCATTATGCAACGAATATAAACAGTAATAGTTGTATCATTAGCACAATAAAAATACATAAACAACGCTTTTTAATTAGCCAACGTGTTTTAGTCATACGGTACAAATCCTAGACTTACTGCATGTGTTGGGTCACTTTTATGAAACCTCAAATAGAATATCACAATTTCATTTTAGAGATTCAAAGAGTTTTTCATCAGGTTAGAAGAATATTGGATAAGTAAATCTTAATACCTAGAATGGCTGCTTTATTAAACTTCTAAAATGGAGCCTACAAGATATCAAATGCTCACTTGCTTGTAAGTGAAAGTTATTATTTATTTTTGTTTTATCTTCAACCTACTTAATCGAAGCATAGTACGGTATGGTGTGTAATTTTAGTGTGTATTTTTATGGTAATGGAAGACCGGTCTGGAAAGACGTCGAAAGGAAAAAATTAAATGTGTACAATACACAATTATCAAATCAACCGCTGAACTTTAATTTTTGTAGTTATTGCAATTTTAGAATATTCGGGCTTTTTGCATCAGGCACCGCTTTGGTAATCTCCGAGATAGTTCAAAGTTTTAAAATGTCGATATCTTTTTTGAAACTTCTTTTTAAAGGTGGTATAGAATTTGTTTAAAGCCATTGTCGTCCTAAAGCACGTGTGTTACCAAAGCAGTAAATATTGTTATTGACAATAATAAGATTATTATGCCATTTAACGCTCTAAGATAACCATAAGATCACCATAATTAATGTCACACGTGTACACATGGTGTTTAATTTATAGTTATTAGATGGCATAGTGACCGCTATTATTATTCCAACTGGTTCCAAGAAACCTGTTCTTCTAGATCGTCGTGTAGTTATGTCAAGTGTTTATGAAATGTTTGCGTTTGACACTAGTTTTTTTTTTTTTTTAATTAAAATGAGGTGCTTACTTAGACACTGCTGGACTGGTTGAAGGTAAGAGTCTAAAGAGAGGCCGAGTAACTATGCGATTGAGTACCATAACGCTATGAAATAGTTTTATCTTTTTCCATCTAGTTCTAGAGCCTTTATTTATCTTAATGCAATTATTATTTTTCTTGACAAATTGTTTATTTAACCTTCCTTATGTATGAAGCACTCTATTTCTTGGTAAATAAATCATCAACATCACCACTATCACAGCCAAATCACTATTGGTAAAAACCGCATGAAAATCGGTACTGTCGTTTTTGACATTATCGCGATTGTTTTTGTAAACGACATATATGGTGTAGGCATTCGTTTTATAAAATGTAGTTGAATATTACAGTAAAATGCACATAGCTCTGCATTCTAATCATTTTGACTATTATGTAAGCTCGACAACACAGGGGATACCTACTGGTCTTTCTTGGCCACTAGCCACGATCGAAACTACTGCAACATAAGTCAAATGATGGTACAGGTCACACACAGATTGTACAAAACTACTAAATTTTACTTTCTATGTAGTATATTAGCGAGCTTCGATTTTGCCACGCATTTAGACCCCTTACACACTGCGCTACTTTTAGCATAGATGCAGTCGCGATGCAGAAGCTTAAAATTGACAAATTATGTACTGTATTTTGGCGACTGCATCGATGCTAAATTCTGTTAATTGCGTGAGTCGCGATGCTGAAGCGCGTTTTCAAAACGCGCGACTGCATCGATGCTAAAAGTCGCAGTGAGTAAGGGGTCATACACTTTACAATTGTAGTACACGCAATATAGTTTTGAAAATGCTATCATTTAACCATTTCATTGATCATAACAATATCAGTAGGATTTAATCTAAGGAGTCAAAGGAATTTTCGTTCAAAGTTCTCTACTTAGTAAACTCTATGCCTGCGGTTAAGATACCTTCCAAAAGTACAAAACCACGGAGGGCTCAATCACTTTGTTGATAGACTTAGCGAGAAACCACCAAATCTTAGATACTTATCTAGACAAGTATAGTAGTAAGACTTTAACAGTCTTATTAATAAAAATCGACTATTCCCAACTTAATCCAATATTACGCTTGGACTAGTTAGTCACAGAGTAACAGAGTATTAACATGGTATTAATATTGTTATTAATAAACATGGAGTAACTTTGGACTAACAATACATTCCTTACACCGAGATTAACGCAATTGTTATGGCAACCCAATCAGTTTAAAAGTAAAAAGAGTGAGTTACTGAATGAATGAGGAACGAAACTGAGACTGTCTGTCAAATTGACATTTGATAAAATCCGTTCGTTGATCCAAATTCTCGTGTGTTTATTTTCGGTGATAAACAGTTTTCTTCGATTTTCTCTACAAGTACAAATAAAAGTTACTTTACCGCATAGTGATTCTCCACCCTTGTGAAAAATGAGCCAAAAACGCAACCGTTCCATTAACTGGGACGAAGAAGAAAAGGTAGTATTCATGTAGGTTATATACACGCTGTGTGCGTGGTATTATTTGATTCGTTTGATGATTTATTTATTCATAATATTGAATTTGCAGCAATTATTACGGTCTGTACTTAAGGATTACTCACAAATCATTGAGAACAAATCTTAAGACACAAATACCAACAAAATAAAGTTAAAAGCTTGGGAAAAGTCCACAAAAAGTAAGTATCTACTATAAAAATAACTTGGACCTGTTCGAAAGTATTAATATTTTATTTCAAAAGTTTATTATAATGCAAGAAGTAAGTACTCCAGTGATGAAAAGACACATGAATCCAGTAAAGAGAGTACTTACTTATTCAAAATTAACTTATTATTCAATTACTAGTATGTAATAATACATATTTGAAATGATTTAAAATGGACTTAATAAAATTATTTATGCTTTATTGTTATAATAAAATTGTACATATATTTTAATTTATATTTTAATTTCAAATATATATGTTTTAATTTCTTACAGGTGCCTAAACAGAAAATATTATTTAGCAATACTGAGGGCAGTGGTTTGCAGTCCAAGGTATAATATATACATATTCTACTGCTATTTATTCTATTAAACTAACAAATATTTTTAATTGTTTGTTTTATTTACAGGTTCCAGATTATGTAACCACCAGCAAAGCTACAGTAAAATGTTAAAAGATGATGAACACTTGTGACGAATGGAATTTGCTGATGCAGAACATGGAAACATGGAGATATCAAAGGAGAAATTGAAAATGGCAGTTCTTGAAAGAGAAATATTTGAATTAAGAAAGGAACGCGAATTGTTAAAAAAGAGCTAACTTAATTTTGTTAAATAAAATTGTTTGTAATAAAAATGTTTTTATTTAATAATGTCTAAAATCGTTATAATACAACACAGATGCAGTGAATTATATCTTAAAAATTTTCATTAATAAACGTAGCTCGTGCAGAATTGCCTCTTACGGATTTGTTTATAGGAATAATCACTGGCACTTCATTTCTGTTATCACTTTGCTTTCCGACTAAAAAGTCTTGTTTTTTCATTGCAATATTATGCAACACTGCTAGTGCAACAATATACAGCTTTGTGTTTTCTTGAATCTGTTGACATAAAGGAGTTTGATGATAAGAACTTTTAAACATTTGATTAAAAACATTATATCAATATACATGAAATTAAAAATATATTTAGGTAGGTACCTACCTCTCCACGGGCCCATGTTCTAATAGCAGTTAATACTTTGATGTGAGGTGGTATGAACCTCCTCTCGCATTGCCAGCCAGGTTATCTTTCACCATATCAATAATCAAGACAGCAGTAGTTTTGGAAAATCTGTACTTAGATTTGAATTCAATTTCTTGAAGTTCTTCTAATGGATTAATAGGTACGTATTTTGTAGAGCTTTACACGTCTTATTGATGGCATTAGGGCTTTAACTTCATTAATTTCATCAATGACTCTCAAATCTTCAGTAAAATAATCTCTGTCCATTTTTCGAAAAAACAACACGCACGACACTAACAAACGCTCTGAAGGATATGTGTGAGTCGACGAACAAAACAAATATCAAGTACAGCTCTACACTATGCTTAGTCAGACTTTAAACTAGGTAGTGACCAGGATTAACTTTTACTCCGAGATTAGATTCGGAATAGCTTAGTCCCTCCTTATGCCGTGTTTATTAATACCGTATTTCATTACTCTTAACTTAAGCGTTGGAAAGTTGCGTCGTTAAAGTTATTCTTTCTCTAGTCTACGTTTATTAATAAGACTGTTAGTGACTTACATAATAAACGAATTTTCCAATAGGGACACAGTGCAATGGGCTCAAATTGTTTAAACTAGTTTGTCATCTCAAGATCAACATTAGACAAACACCACATTTATTTCATTGATATTATCAAAAAACTGGTGTTGTATTTAAACGTTAGAATCACTAAAAGGATTGCACAGCAGGATGCTTTCGCTAGAAACCGAGTTCCAGAATCTGTTCGTTTTACTATGACAAATTAATTATGTTTTAATTGTACCGTTTGATAAACCAAGCAATTTGACCTATTAGAATGATCGACGAGGATGACTAGACTAACAGTGTTATCGTGTAAAAAACGTTAATTGACTTTAATTATCCTCTTATCAGTCTATACATAACGTGTCTACTGTCTATTATAATACAAAAAAACATAAAAAATGACATAACTAGTTATCACCACTAGCATCATGTAATTGAAATGGAAACCACAAGCTTAAAAACACAATACATCCGAAGATTTTAAGGGCGAGAATGAAAAAATTTTGATGGTCTTGGCCAAACGGATGATGTTTAAAGTTTAAGTGAATGCCTCGATCAGAGACACCTTTCCAGTATAACTAAACAGTCAATGTAATAGTACTATAATATCATTAATCAATATTTGAAGTTCAGTAGTAATTAAATACAGGAATTCCACAGACTGACCTCACAATAACCCAGAACGAATCTCTTTGGAATTATATAATTTTAATCACACTTATCGCTATCCACGCGTCAAAGATTCTTGAATCTCATCTAAATCAGTTATCTCACCGAGAGGCTCTTAAAGGGAATGTAATAAAGTAGAAGCACGAAGATTTATGGGTGTCCTTTATTCAAGACCCGTGGGATTACTGCCTTCGGTCTCCTATCTTGTACTAGAGACTAGGTTTCGTCCTATCGTGTTAATTAAACTACATACTTAATTTGATGATTATAATATTATCTTACGTAAATATTATGACAAGCGTCGATAATAGTAGTCATCAATCACAATAGGCTTTGATATGAAAAATAATTAATAGATATCGCGCTTGTAAAACATTATTTAGAATTAGAAATTCTGTTTTGATAAAGAAACACACATCATAGCGTTGTTGAGATAATTTTCATTGAAGTTACGATCCAACTATATTAGTCGAAACATGCTACGTTACATGTTATGTCGATAAGCGTTCCTCGATACGACAATTTATGATTCTACAATTCGAACCAGGAGTTCCCGAGATTAACAAATAAACTATTCAGCTTCATAATTTATGAAATATATTCTTAAGTGCCTCAGGCAATTGATGAGAAGATCAAGCAGACAAGCCATTCAATGCTAATGAGTACAGCTAAAATATGGGAATGTTCAATTTATACGCGAAAAACTAACAACTTTATTTCAATTTGCAAAAACAAGGTATTTTCAACAAGCTGTTTTAAAATGTCAATAAAACCACATCACTTCTAAGACTGCAATAATGTTGTTTTTTTTTTGCCAGCCAGGGCCGAAAATCTCCGAACTCAACCGAAAATTGCATCATGAATCATGCAATGCATGCAATTAAAATGGAATCATGCCCTTGATTTTCTAGAACTGTAAATAATTATCAGCGCTGACAAGCAACGGCAGATCGGTGATTGCAACCAGGTTTTTAGGTGCAAAAACCTCTGTTTGAGTAAGCTCTGCTTTTAATTACTTATAAACAAGTTGAAAGTTAAAATCAAGATCATTTGTAGGTCTACATATGTAGGTTCATTAATATTCCAGTATATTATTTTACTATCGTTTCAACTCAACAGTTGACATTTGACACCGTTATCGATCTGAGTATTTAAAGCCCTTAAATAACACCTCGACCTCAAGATTCCCGGTGAATTCTCTAGAAAGTCTTTCGTGAATCGATTGCTCAAGCGTATGCCTTTGGCAGCCGCCAACCGTCAAGTGCGCCCACTTCTGCTTCAAACAAGTTGCCAGTCAGCACTTGGCCTTGTTTAAGGGCCTGGTTTGTCTTAAGCTGAGGAGAAAAGAGCAGCCTTTTTGATGGTTACATCACTATCTCTAGAGCATTCAATTCAACCAAGGTATTTTTTCATTACGATTTGATATACATAAACATTCAATATGCATCTCTTTAAATTTGTTATAGTCTGTAATTTAGTAAAGATGCCTTTCCTTCTCCTCGAAAAACCTCATTTGACTCCTTTTTATTATTTATAAATGAGGACTCTGAATGCTATCGTTCTTGAAATAAATAGATTAGTTGTTGTGCGATTAAAAAGTATGTCGGACATCTAATACGAGTGAATTAAGCGAGATTTAAAAGTTTTAGTAGGAAGTGGGGGAACCCAAATCGATGACAGCGCTCGCAGTGACCAAAAGAAACAACATTGGAGGACGTCTTTCACCATTCCTCTAGCAATTTTAACACAAATTAACGTATCAGTGTATTGTAGATTAACGTTGTTGAAAAGAAGAAATGGATAATACAATATTTCATTAAAATAACTTTGATTTAATTCGTTTGCGTAATGACAGCCAGGCATCTGTCATTTTAACGTCCGTCAATAGTTTGTGACGCCGTATTCGCGCACGGTCCCAATAGCCCAAATGTCAAATTCAAAGCATTCAACATTCTATCGCTGCAGCCGTGAACTTGGTTGAAAGGACGACGCCGTTCGCTGACTCCGGTATCGAGCCATAAACCAACCGATCGGCCTTTACATCGATTAATCACTTTATCGACACTGAAACCCGATAAGCCTTCGTTTATCGATAAAATTATATTTGGCTCTGTGAGGTTATATATTATTATCACCAATGCACTTACGCTTTACCTTACCGTTTTAGATCATACTTTTTTAGAACGTTGACATTTAAATTTTCTGGCAGACTATCGTCATTTCCTACATCAATTCATGAGTCATATTTATCAGATCGACTAAAAAAGTAGATAGTTTGTGATTTAAACACTCCCTATAATTCAGAGCCAGGAATTCATTAAATTTAAAAAAAAAATTTAGTAGCATGTTCTAGTAGTTACTTCATTGCCACCATACTCGTAAATGCAGTCACGATTATCATGACAATAATAATACTGTACACATATAAGTTAACTCTAGGCACAGCACTTCCTACGGTCAGTTGGCAACATAACTTCCTTGAAGACCAGTCCAGCAGACATCCTTAGTAGCAAGCCTTGACCGCGAGACTACAGGAAGTATGCCGAACACCGGTTATTAAATGTATTTATAGTTATTTACGGTAACCGACTGGATATGATATGTAAGCTAGGCTTAAGAGGTGTAATAGTGAAGCCAATGAAAAAAAAACCGGCCAAGTGCGAGTCGGAATCTCACACAAAGGGCTCCGTGCTAACTGAATTAGAGATCGACTAACTTCCATTTAGCCAAAACACCACAATATTTTGTTGACAGCAAATATTTTTATGAATAACCAATGTTATTAGTTTAAAAATTTTAGGTTTTAATTTCAAGTATGGGTTTTTTTTGTATGTGAATCGCAAAGTGGTTAACAGGATACATCTACCTACTAAGTTTCAATTGTGTAATACTAATAGTTTCAGAATAAAGTGGCTGTAACATACGGACGGACAGAAGAAGACAGACGAAACCCTAAAAAGGACATCTAATGTAGAGACAAAGTCATGGTTGTGTATTGAAACGGTACAGCACATCTGCAATCTGCATTATCGATATGGTCAATACTATACTATGCTAATAATACTCGATTGACGTCAAAATCGCACGATTACCACGTGGTTCTAATAAATAATTATAAATATCCTTTATATATCCTTTGGACATTCCCACACATCGCCATCAAGCCCCAAAGTAAGCTTCTCAAAGCTTGTGTTATGGGTGCCAGACAACGGATATAATACTTAAATACTTTTTGTTTGTAAATACATACATGATATACATAGAAAACACCCAGACCAATACAAACAGACATGTTCATGGACACAAATGTTTGTATTGTGCGGGGATCGAACCCGCACCCGCTGCGTAGTAGGCGATTTCTCGACCACTACACCAGACGGGTAGTAGTCATAGACGTCATATTATAACCTCTTCATCCAGATTCACCCGTATTTCCTTAGTTACTACGCTTCAGTGTGCAGATAGTTCGTACTGTATGACCTATTCTACTGTATGGGTTTCTCTCAGACTGGTGTTTTCGAAAACATATTATCTGTCAAAATAAGACGGACCAGACAAGAATTGAATGTGTTTTTATAAACAAAAAGTAAATTTATATGTGATACATAATAATTATCATACATTTTGTTTTTATACCTTTCGTGAGTTATTATGAATTCTCGGCCTCTCATCTCATCTTGGTGGCCAATTGTCGACCAGTTGTGTCAAGGTAAATTTTCCGCAGGCCAATAAAAACTTGTTCGCAATATAGCGGTATAATATTCAAGCGAATGAGTAACTTACTATCATTAGTTAGATAAAACTGATATATCCTTATCTCAGTCTATGTTGATAATACGACTGATACAGTAATGATAAATTGCGAACCGGCTATTTTGTTTAACAGGTTTTTATTTTTGGTAGGTAAAAGCAATGGTAACTCACTTATTTAAAAGTGAGTTTTAGTCATGATGTGAACGAATAGGGAGACTATTAGGACATAACTAATTGTTATGATGTATAATACAATACTAAACTAAATAATTTTAACTTAAGCGGAAAAAATTACACTGTTGTTGTTGTTGAATCGCAGCACAATAGCTTTAGTACAATAAGGAGACACTTTTTGAATCATGATCTGCTAAACAATGAATAAAATTAAAACAATATGAAACCACGGTAAAAAGTTATTCCTTCTTGTTTTACAAAGGTTTGCAAAGAGCCAAATTATGCCAAAACTTTGCGAAGAATTTTCCTCAAACCAGATTCAAAAATTAAAATGTTAAAAGGAAGTTACATGAAAAGGAAAGTTTCTAATGAAGGTAAAAACAAACGCGTCAGGTACTCATACACAGCTTTACCAAATCACAATATCCTCATCTCAAGTCACGGAACTTAAACGGAAAAATTAACACTATTTCACGGAGCGCTCTCTCGATGCTCGAATAACTATGGGCCATGGAACCACTGATACCAAGTCATCACGTAATTATTAATTAATCAGCATTCTCTAGAATCTAGATTATGAGGTTTGCACAAGACTAAAACTACAAACCAGAACGGTGGCCAGGTTTCCTATAAGGTAGAAAGACTAATGGGGTATTCCATATTGCTCAAACGGAGGTTCGTTTCAATACATTACATCACATCAGACAACATTATTTTTCTAATGCTCCTTCGAGTATACAGCCATTTTGTAGATATGTCTCTTTTATCTTTAGCATAGCACACAGCACAGATGATGAGTTATGAAAGGATGCGAATGTTTTCAAATTTCTTTATACTACAAGCGTAGTATAAGGTTAAACATGCAAAGCAGACTATTGTCTCAGTGATCATCAATGCCCTATTTACTATCTTATACCAGTAATGTTTAGTCTACTACGCCCGAAACACTTGATTCAGGGTATACCTAGGTACTATCTGATCAAAAATAAGCCATTTGTTTGACAACCGAGCAGTGCAAGTGCATTTATCAATTTCAAACGGGCACAAAAGACAAAATCAGTGAAGACAGTGTAATCGAATGGTCTCAATTGAGGTCATGATGCATGTAGTATGTAGGTATATCAACTAACAACTTGATTAGCAGACACAAAAGCAAGATATGAAATTATTGCACAGGCGTTAAGCCCAGAGTATATCTGTCAAAAAATACATTCTTTCTTGGAGACAAAGCTTCAAAAGGATGAATGCAATATGCCTCATCTAGGACAGCTAGCGGGGCGTCAAAGCGAAAGTAGTTTCACCGTCACTTTGCTGCCACCGCGATTCCCAGCAGTATCATTAAAAAGTAAAAGGAGCATTTCGAGTCGTACAATAAAGAATAGAATAAAATTGTCGTTTCTGACATTTCCGAGATGGATGACGCTCGAAACTGTAAAACGAGTCTGAATGAATGATGCAATGCACTTGGAAAGAGCAATTTGGAAAAGAATGGCCTTTACTTATTATAAGTAATATTCCTTTTATCTTGTGCTGACATTTAAACGAATATCTTTTTTACTCTGACTCCTCGTTGTTTATCACAAGCATAAACCACGTTTGTAAAGTTTACATAAACTAGGAAAGTTCAGTTCACTTATAATTAATCAAAACTGTACTCGTAAACTACCAATCCGATATCTTGGAACTTACTTGAGCAGCGATGTAAGATAAGATAAGTGAACTAAGCTGAGTTGGCACACATGCTCAATGACCAAAATCGTCACACTACGTTGATTCCAAAACTGAAATCAACGGCTTCTAGAAGTTAACAAATTAGCAACTATATTCACGCACTCACGTTACATATGTAACTTTCCGTGTCTGCTTTACAATTTGAATCAGTAAAAAAACGTCATCTTTTCGTTTGGCGAAAAAGATAGGAAAAGCAAAAAATTCATGAAGTCTTTACGTTCACACGATAACCCACTGAAAAGCTACATCTTATTAGCCGATAGATCCGTGTTGTGGAAAAGGTTTTTCGGCGTTATCGATCGATAAGTATTTCACTATGTCCTAATTTTTACATTATCAAAAACTTGGCTGTACAAACTACAACTGAACATTCACCTTGGCTTGGCAGCATGGTCGGTGAATGACATCCGATCGTAAATCGGTTAACTGGTCTATAAAATCATAAAAAAGTCTATGATATAATCCTGCGTTTACATAACTTGACTTGTTGAGGCGGGAATAACTTCGCTGAGTCGTTATCATTTTTACTGAATACTCTCACGTGATCAGATGCCTCTTAGTAACCAACTGTTTGAGTTACAAAGTAAATAAAAAAACAACATGCATCCATATTTTATCACGTTTGAAATTATAAACATGTGGATTATTTGGTAAGGTAGAGATAAGAGAGTCGGGTTGCAGTGGTACGATGTAAGTTTATATACATCCGATATTTGTGTTTAATAATATTTTAATTGAGCTTAGCCAATTTATTTCACATTTTCACACGGTAAAGAATCATGTTCGGTACTCATTCACTATCTTCTAATTAGGTCGTTTTAGTACCTCATTTAATCATTGCAAAGCCCGGTTATTTGCCCATTGAGCAAACTAGATTCATACGCACAGTGCACATCGCGAATCACTTGCAACTACTGATAACTATGTCATGTGCAACACTTGCACTATTACAATGCACCCATAGATATAGATCGATAAAGAAAGCTTGAAGAGTTATGTCAGCTCATACCAGGGAATCATGATCTATCCAATCGATACACATATTGGGATTATTGGTCGAAAACGGCTTAGTAATAAACGATTGTATTGCATCTGCACCTGCTCTGGACCAACCAACATCTAGGAATTTAACACTTACACTCAAAAATGAAATGAGAAACCAAAAATGAATGTTTTTGGTTCTTATAACATGCAATAAGAATCCAAAATGAATGTTTTTGGTTTCTTATTTCATCTTATAAGAATACAACATTAAGGCGATGTATTTGATGTAAACGAAGCATAATTCAGTGATTCCACCACTGATTAACTTTGACTTGTATTAATCCCATAGATTGGTGTTTAAAATATTCTCGAATATTACATATGAGGCAACAGGTTCTGGTATATTTGGAAGGTTAAAATTACGATCTGTGTCACGGTTTCTTGTGATTACGATGTGTTTTTAATGGGAAAAGCTCATCTTTAAAACCCACTTATAAGGGAAATCCCTTCGACAAACTTCTAACGTGTAGGTACTTAAATATAAGGTTGGATTTACATTTTATAACTGAACTCTTTAGAAATTTTTGATGGATACAAAAAAAATGATATTATGAATAATATACATGTTCAATTATACGATGAATGCCAACCTGCTCAATTAAAGGCTCTGATGGTTAGACATTTAAATACTTAGGGCATAGTAACCGCTGATCTCAGGGACCATGCTGACATCGAAAGGGAAAGGAGAACCATGTCGCGAAGAGCCAATATGTTGACTCGCAGGTTTAAGAAGTGTTCTGTCGACTTAAAGATCACTTTCAAGCATACTGTACTGCAATATACACCAGTGCTCTGTCGGCTAACTTCTCTCAGAAAGTGTACAATGCTCTTTCTGTACAGTTTAAGTCTGGGCCTTGCTTGGGCTACCGCGCTACTGCAGCGCCTCGGCAATGTTCGCAGCGGCGCGCACAGGCTGTGTCGTTGGTGCGCAGAGTTCGGGGCAGCCTCAATACGGTCCTGAAGATGATCGCTGATAGAGTCGACTGCCATCCAAGGCTGTTACAACAGACATGATGCCGTATCTTCGAGTGTAGCGGAGGTGGGCTCATGAAGTACTCATCGGATATTGTTTTCCAAATTTAATATTTAATTATTTTATGTACTAATTTGAAGTTCAATTCATTTACCTATATTATTTTATTTTGTGTTGGATGAATTTTTAATGGGCCCGAGGCCTGAAATAAACATATTTTTTCTTTTTATAAATAAGTCGTCGATTAAATAAGTCCGTCCGCTTAATTTGAATAGGTAATAACTCGGCATGACGTGAGTTCCATATTGACTTAGTTGATCTAGTAATTAATCTGCGTTTATGCGGTTGATAAATGTCTGTCACTTATTTATAATTATCTTTGTACGATAGCTTATTTAATGATAGGTCATATGTGGTAACCTTTCCGCAACTTTAGCCTTTGATAGTTACAAAGCATCGGATGACATAAAATACCTACATTGTTGTTTACAAACTAGCATATTTTTTATTCAATATTGAGCTTTATTAAATTGGTTCGACTTACATTGTATCATTTGACTGGGTACTGTAGCATAATCGAATTGGTGCATTGTAAAGAAATCTCGTATCTACGAGGTAATCTTCTTCTTATTTAAAACATTTTGTAGCCTACTCAAATTAACAGAGCAAATTAAAAAATTTTGCTATAAGGCTTGCTATAAGGCCTTATATTCCCTAACCCCTACGATTTATATGGGCTCTAGAATCAAATAGTAAAATGCATAATCTTTGGACGGTGCGTACGCATGCGTAGAAGTAAATCCAGGTGTTCCCTTAGAATCAGCTTAAAACTCACTGTTACAGAGCTATGATGTGAAGCTGGCTGAAGTTGAGCATAGATAAACATAGATTACATATAAGATATAGCGCACAAGAATGTTTCCAAAGATATTAAAATGGTCTAGTCAACGCAAAATAACGTCCAAGCGACTCGAGATCTGCTAGGTATAGCACGAACAATGTGTCAATTAGTCACGCACGCGGCATGCCGCCGAGACTGGTCATTTACAATGATAACATATTGTGTCGGCTTGGCTCGATAGAGCATGTCACACAAACCGAAGAGACTGTGTACGTGTGAGATTTAGTCAAATCCGTTTGAAGATAACAACTGAGGTGCTGCTGTAGTAGTCTGGCTAGGAAGTAAAGAGGTTTTTTTCACCTTTCTTATCCGAATCGTAATTTATAACAATAAAATTAACTTAATGCCACTGTTTCTTCATACTTTCGAGCTAAGCAGTAATGAAACGTGTCAATAGGTACAATTATCATTTTTCTATGAAATAAAAAAATGAATTGATTACAGAAGTTTGTACGTTCTTTATAGTAACAATTGCAGTGCAGTGAAGGTTATTTTTTTCAAGAGATTCAGAAATTAATGTCCTATTTTTTTCTTGTCAATCATGCGATAAGTCTGTCACAATGAACGTGTTGTGGTGGTAATAACGTGTTATCGTCTACTTACGATTATTTTTCATTAAAATATCTTCTGCTGCTGTGATTGCATGGAACCATCTGGGCCATAATTGATTGATATTACACTAATTATTGACGTTCATAAGTGGCATTTTGTGTCCTAAATTGATTAAATTATTTTTGACTTTAACTTTTATACTGCGAGATCAAATCTTTAGTCTTATACAATAAACATTTGACAATCAATCCTTCAGTTATTGACTCATGTTCAAATGAGAGATTTACTGTCTATAGTAATTTAAAAAAAAATTAAAAATGTTTCATTGCATTTAATAAATTAATCGATAGGTACGAAGAGATAGAAAACGGTTGATATTGTCAACTTTTATTTATAGCTGTTTAATTGACGGCGCGATATGATTATTTTTTATCACGAAAATAATTCATGCACACAGTTTGTGTTTTATCATTTGAATTAAAATGTCTTCGTATTTTTTGAATAAAATATAACTCAATCGTTGAATAAGTTAACTTCTATAAGTAAAAACCTATATAATCAGTGACAATTGTTAACCGTACATACAGCTTCAAAAATCCTATCATCATTATTTCTATGGGGAATACGTACTTCAAAAAGACCGCGATTTACTAAGGTCTAAGTACTGAAGCAAAAGTACTAAAGTATGTAAATAAGATGAGCTCGTATAAACTTTTAGCAACTTCTCGCTATAAAATGCGAATTTCCTTATCGAGAATTTTATCATAAGATGTGCGCGAGGCATGAAGAAAACTGTTTTAAAACAGGATTTTTTGGAGCAATTTCATGCATATGATTAAATTGTACTTTGAGTAAGAAGAACGTACCTAATTTTGTATTTTGAACTAATCTTAATGAATCTTTGAAATGATGAATTGATTCGATTAAGATTTGGTTGAGTGTAATGTGTGCATTATACAGGTGCAAGCAACACGCTTTTAAGAGTCTCTACGATTATATTGCGTTATCTCGCCTACTCTTGTTTTTGACTGTGAGCGATTTGATTGAGTCAATGCTTTTTGACTGTTCGATCTTTTTTAAAGAAAACATCGTAAGACGATAAGGCGTTTATTTGAAAGCTTGTGAGTGTGAGTAAAGGATACAATATTCTACCAAGGTGACTGAATATCCGAGAAATCATTAAAAATATTGAAATCACAAGGCGGTAAATTACATCATAATGTTATCTCGCATTCGAAATTCGAAAAGCGTGCCAGAAGCAGTTAGGTAACGTTGCAGATCGGATGCGGAGGTCCATTCACGAGCATAAGCCTCCCCCCTCCCTCCCGCTGCATAGCGCACCCCACTACGCCCAATGCTCTATGAACGAAAGTGTCTGCCCCCACCTGTTCTCGTGTTTTGTTTTGCAAGTTCCCGTCTTTGATGTTCTAATTTAAGTAAAGAAATGCTGTAGTTGTGGCGAACTTGAACTAATTCAAGTATAGAGATAACATAAGACTCTTCCGCCAAGGGTATACAGACACAAAAGATAATACACTGTGCATGCAAAATAATATGGTATCTGACAAGAATGTCTTTAAGAAGAGTTAAAAACTAAACACATAGTTTACTCTTTGGCAAGTTTATTTTCTGTACTTTTAAATATTACTTTGATAAATTTGAAATCATATTTAATATTACTAAATAACACTGGGTATTAAATTGGGATTATAAAGTAGCTGTAATACTGAAACTCAATGACAAATTTATTGATATTTAAATCCATTGATAAAGAAATGTGACTTACCTTCTAGAGACAAAACATTGGAATTGGTAAGCTTTTTTATATGAATGATTCATTGAGAACGCATGTTTTCTAATAATTTGATTGGTAAGTTACAATAATAAATATTTTTAAATACTACAGTTAACTGGTCACCAAATCAGTCAATCAATCAATCAATCAATCATTAACAATAATGTGAGGGATTGATCCATAAATTAACATTAAGGTGATGATAATAACTATCTATCATTGTTTGTTTAAGTTTATATGTTTTCGTCAAAAGAACCTACTTAATACCTATGTACAAAAATCAAATCTTGTAACACACATTTTTTTTTAACTGCCTAGCTCATATTATTACTCATTCCTCAGGTGTTTTTATAGTGACCATTGAAAGATGAAACCCATTCTAAATAATAACTTTAAATTGATAATGATTTCTCATTTCAATAAAAATTACATTGACACCATATACATTAAAAGTTCAAAAGCAACTGTTATTGTGGAGGTTTTAGTTATCCTTGTATGCAAAAGTAATAAAAAAAAATATTTTCCTGTAGGTATAGTACACAATCAAATGAACATAAACACATGGTTAAATATTATCAAATTTTCCTTATGGCAGTTTTAATTTAATTTAATTAGGTATGCATATTTAAGTGTTTTTTTCAACACTGGTAGTTTTACCGTTTCATACGGAATATATGAGTCACATTACATAGAAAGTGTTTGACTAAATGACCATACAGTTGTTTTGCTTTGAATCAACAATCCTAAATCAAGGTACTCTAATAATACCAGGATTATGATATATGAAATAGTTGTACACTAGCTATGCAACTATTACAGATAAAGTTACATGTATTCTAGTAACTGATACCTGTCAAGTTCATTGCTATTGGAGTGTACATAGGATTACCTTGCAAGTGTAGTAAGATTAATTAAAAAAATAACTTACCTGGGTCGATTCTGCATGTAGTATTGACCCCCGAATATAAAAGCCATATAAAGTCCCACGTAATAGAACGCCACAGTCCAATTTTCGGTCATCCACTGCCTATACTTATTATGTTGGAATTCGTTTTCAAACTCGAAAACGTACGAATAATTCGGCATAACGTCCAAGTTGTAAGTCATTTTTGACTCCATTTTTGTGTGTAAGCTAGTCCAAAAATCGGTCACTGATACGGACAGGCACTCCGCAAAATAGCTTTTACTCAGAAAGTTACACTGATCACAGGTAGATGATTTAACCTAAAAAATTATCGCGCGATACGAGTGTATCGTTATATCACAGATGACAAAACGTCAATATCCCGAAAGAGAGGCGAGGCGTACTGCCTCTATGGTAGTAATTTCTGTAATGAGCACGCGACACGTTTGCGTTGACTATTTATTCGAGGTGAAGAGCGGCCGCGGAAGTCAGAACCTTTTCGGCTCGACACTGGAGTAAGACAGAAGAAATTGAATGAACTAAAAACGATCACGCCACGCCGCGCCGCCTTGCCTTCTCGACATCATTTTTTTGACAGCTAAATGACATTCAACTGACAGATAACCCCACCCGGCTATGTATGTTGCCACCACTAAAAATAATACTTAAAGCGCAGCTCTCTCAGTTATTTTTGTCTGATGTTTTGTTGCGAAATCATAAAATAACGGTAAGTATCGTAGCGTACCTAGTATTTTTAATATTATTGAGGCTTTAAGCTTGAAAGCCCTTAACAATTAATAAAGCTTGACCCAAACAGCTGTTCAAAATGATAAAGTAGAATTGTTGTTACACCGTAGGTATCACGTAGTGTAGTAGGTATGATCCTTAGATAAGGGTTTAGTTGGAGGAGTCATTAGGCAGTAGTTTAGTGGCCTGGTACTTTATAGTCAAACAAACAAAGTGTTATTTTCTAATATAAGATTTTCCTTGATCCTTCGTTATTATATAAGAGATACTTACCAGCTTACCAGACTCTGTCTGTTTCACAATGTCCTAATAAATTTTGGATAGTGTTACCTAGCTGTCCAATTATTTCATACGAGATAACGTTCCGTTTGTTGGTTATTTTTTATTTCTTGATAGTACTGGCCTTGACTTTGCTCGTCACTCAATTAAAAGCAAAATTCTGATCTATCACCATTTTAATAAAACTATAAATAAAAACAATGATTAGACAGGTAGTGTAATCGTAACTGTAACGAAAACTAATCGGATATTTGGAATTTACAAGAAGGGAATTATAGGTCCTAAAAAAGTTATGAAAGAGTGCGTTCATATAGAGCTACATTCTGAAAACTTAAATAAAGAATTTAGCACACTTTTCACTACTATTTTAGCGAACTTGATCATATTCTGAAACCTTCTTGTCAGTTCGCTAGCTATGGGGAGTTTGGGCTTAGGATTCGGCCTTTCATATGTTTCAGAGCTATTGTAGTACGTGTACATGTAGAAAGTAGTCTTATTTCCAATATTGAGAACTTTGTGGAAGCTTCCAGAGCGGACGGCGGTCCAATTGCCATCAGCCATTTTGTAGGAGTGCCCTTTGAGAAGGTTGGTCACCTCTGGCTCGAAGGCTACCAGCCCTTCTAACACGGTAAGAGTGACGTTCCTCAGTTCGGTCGGTATGAACTTTTCTTGGTCGTAACCTGTGAAGGGCGATAAACAACTTTCTAACGTTTCATGGTCGCAAGGTCTATGTTAATAACTGGATCGGTCTATGTACATTAAAATTATGTATATTAATATTAAAAGCCTAAAATGTACGTTGAACTTCTAGCCAAATCAATAATTCATCTAAATATTGAACTTAACAAAGCTGGGTAAAAGTTTACGTCCAATTTTGATTTGGCCATGAAAACGACTGGTCTATGTGTATTGATCAAAAAAAAAACTTTTTCGCTTACCTGGAAAATCAGCAAAGAAAGTGACATCGCTGTATTTGCTCCAGGTATTCACGTTTTTCCGTATATCATCCAACTTGGTCCTCCAGTGAAGCGCCTGGTCCAGCACCGGCATCAAAAACGACACAGGCTCGAATGGCGACCAATCCACTTTCAGTAAATCCACTTTAGGATCAAACATCCTTTGAACAAACCGCCCGTTCATACCGCACCAAACGTCTATGTGAACCGAAATGTTTTTCGGTACTCTGCTACTCGTATATTCAGCACTTTTTTGCAAAATCTTTTGTTCCAAGCACCGTGCGTACTGGTAGACCATGTCTCCGTGCCTCGTCCACCTGTCGTTTGGAGTGAAGAGATAAGGGTCTACGTAAAATTCCTTATTGACGTCTTTGTCGACCACTTTGACGATGACGGAATGAGGCTCCCACGTGTGGACCATCATGTCCCAGGAGTATCCGTACAGACCATTCGTCCAGTTGTTGTAACCCTAAAACATCACAATTTGTTTATTACTCCTAAAACATAACGCTTTGGATTTATTTACCGGGTAAGTTAGTACCACTGGTACAGCTAGGGACATTCCGATACAAGTAAATACGAGTAGGTATTCGATACTTTTGATTCGATACCAAGTAAAAATAGCATCGCATCAATCTTGCGATACCTACTCGGTATCGAAACAAAAGTACTTGGTATCAAATCGAATCAGCATATCATCTTTTAAAAAAAACTTAAGACAACTAAGTAGCCCTGAGTAAGTCAGAACATGATGTCCCGTCTACTGCAACACCTGCATACGATTTTGGGAAACATCATATGGAGTTAGCACATGGGCACAAGAAGAAAAAGAAATTTATAAAGATTAAATAAGAAACCAAAAATTTGCGCACGGGTGGGACTTGAACCAGCAACTTCTGGCTAACCGGGCCAAACGCTCTACCAATTAAGCTACCGTCCTGTCAGTCCGACCTTGCGAAATTTGTGGTCTCTTATGATAAAAGATTGTCTCCAAAATACCTTAAACAGATACTGTTTTTGGACAATCTTAATGCTCAAGAGTTTTATGTTTAAAGTAAGCATGTGACGCAAAACATTTTAAATAAGTATATTATTTTTCTTCTCATTTATTTAAAAATATCCTTCAACGTACATTGTGAGCATCCTCAAAATAAAAATATACAATAGTTTTTCGTAAAGTATCGATATAAGTAAGTATCGATACTTTAGGAGTATTTGTTTAAGTAGTATCGAAAGAAGATTTGAGTACTATCGAAATGAGTAGGTATCGATACTTTGATGGTATTGAAACATCCATAGGTACAGCTTCACATCGTTGTCCTCCAACCAATAAGCAAAGTGTTAATTGTACTCGTGCCAAGAAACAATTAGCTAAGTGACTATTATAACATTAGGTATCTATCTATACTAATATTATAAAGCTGAATAGTTTGTTTGTTTGTTTGTTTGTTTGAACGCGCTATCTCAAAAACTACTGGCCCGATTTGAAAAATTATTTTTACGTTGGATAGTCCATTTATCGAGGAAGGCTTTAGGCTATATAACATAAAGATACGACTCATAAGACCACAGCAGAAATGAAAAATGTTGCGAAAACGGGAGAAAGATATTCCTTTTGAGAGCTTCCTCTGCATACGCTGCGGAAACCGCTTAAGTTACACAAAAATCATGTATGACAGGATTGTTCAGCATTAAGAGTTCTATAATAAAGTCTGCGACAGCATATGTCTATCTTTTATGGTTGACTTACTACAACCTTTTTTATGTTAATAAATTTGTAAAAAAATAATGCATTTTTTTTAGAGTTGTATTATACACACAGGTATTTATTCTTATCAAAATAAATACATTCATCATCACGAGCATTTCATTTAGAACCAACTTGCCCTTTATATCATTTGATTTCAATAAATATCTTAGGAGCTATCACAGTTTTAACATAACTCCGCACCAAAATAATGTTCGCAGCTTAAGTACAACGTGCGCTTTCGCTTATATATTATAAAGCTGAAGAGTTTGTTTGTTTGAACGCGCTTATCTCAGGAACTGCTGGACCGATTTGAAAAAATATTTCTGTGTTGGATAGCTTATTTATCGAGAAAGGCTTTAGGATATAAAACATGACGCTGCGACGGGAGGAGAGGGAGCAAACTCAAAACGTGCGGACGAAGTCGCGGGGAACCGCTAGTTAAAAATAATTGCAAACAATGAGAGGATCTGTGAATATTTTTTGCTATTACTTAAAATAACACAATCGCATAATTATCTGTAAGTTTTGTAAAAAAAACGTAATTATTGTTTAAGAAATTGCAGTAAATATAAAAGCTGATTCACGCTACACCGTGCTCCGCCCGGGCCTGGACGGGGCACGCGGCGTTGGAATGTCGGCGGGAATTTTTACCGGCTCCAGCACGGTCCGGCCCCGGCTCGTTGTAGCGTGAATCAAAGGATGAAAGTATTACGAGTATATCGTCTTGTCAACACTCAACATGCAACTAAGTAAATAAGCGTTAATTAATTCCAGAGGGACTTACCTTGGTAATGAAATGCGAGTATGGCAAAAAAGCTTGAGTTACAACGAAGAATAGAACCATATACAATGTAAGATAGTTTTTTCCTTGTTTTCCTACATCTCCGGCCGCTTTATCTCGTTTCGTTCCTTCGTTATCATTAGCTTTTCTACAATCTTCGTCCTTATTTTGACTTTTAGCTGAAAACGCATCCTTAAACTCGTCAGCATCACTGTCTTTTAAGGCGGTTTTATTGTACTCATCAGCTTCATCTTTTGCTTCACTATCTGTGTTTTCAGCAAGATTTTGATCTTCTGTTTCCTTTGCATAAAATTTGTTTCCCAAACATTGGCAGCATTGTGAATGCCATTTCTTAGTGAATAATTCGAAGAGTTTTCTTATGCAAGTTAAGTACGTATCTTTTGCAAATTGCACTGCAAGCTTTGGCCAGTCAAATGGGTAGAATAAAGGCATCGTGGCGAGGCATACCCAGGGAAACATTCCTGAAATTAATGTGTAACCATTAAACATTAGTTAAGCAAGCTTATTCCTTGACTAGGTAGGTAGGACGCGGTACATCCTACCTACAATATCGATGGGTAAGCTTTTTTCTTAATTTAAAGATAAGTTGAAATTCCTTTGATGAAACGGAACCAAAAGTACCACTCAAGCAAACACACACACACACACACACACACACACACCTGCAAAAAGTTATTGTATTTGAGCAAATTAATCACTCGTAAGCTGCGTTGTGCCCTGCCTACTTCGCAACAACAATGAACTACGGTTTAAAAAACCGATAACGGACCAATTCTAAACAGCCTGCTGTTCATCAAATGGAACAGCGCGCAGAAGACCATGGCGAGGTGTCTTGATCGCGCCCACATCATCCACGCAGCCACCGTCAGGTCGAACGCGAAGATGAACCAGTGCACCACCAGGTAGTCTGTCTGCGGAACCGTCAGGAACAGCCTAGAACATTCCAGAACAACACCTGGCGTTTCTGAATGTTATTCTCATCCGACCTTCAGGTCACGCAATAAAATCACCCTTTGTCCCCGAGACAAAGGCCGGTTTAAAGTTTAAAATTTTGTTATACTTGGTCTTTTTATAAAAGGTTTGGCCAATTATAAAAATAATTATAATAATATTGGACACCAATCACATACATTGATCTGATCCCAAAGTACGAGTAAGTAGCCAATGTACTTGTGTTATGGACATCAGGCACTATGGTGGTACCACAACATCCAGACCCGAGACACTATAGAAACTATCGTTTTCTACATTGACCGGACCGGGAATCGAAACCGGAACCTCACGAGATGGCTACGCTTGAAACTAGCGTGCTAGCCACTTGACCACGGAGGTCGAATTATACAGGGTGACTTTGAAATTTTAGGAGCTGAATTAGAACATCAATAGCTAGGTACAATTTCTTCTATGGAATCGGTCATTCATCGAATCTATGAAAATTACTCTTCATACATTTATCTTCAATATAGCTGACTGTTTGATGAAGGCATCTAACATTTTATTAATGGCTTTGATTCCATTGTAAAAGTTGCAGGCAAATTTATGGCTTCAATCGCCTCCTAAAGTAAAACAACATCTTCCAAATTCACCCTGTATAGCACGGCCCGGGGTCGAGGTTCGTGACGAGGCAGAATTACAAAAAAAAAGGTATCCGAAAGAGGATAATTTAAAAACTTCGCTTCGTCACCAATTCTTCCGTCACAACAAATCTTATAAATTATTCCTAATTTTTAAGGAGGAAAAATATGTATTATTTGGTTTACCATAAGATCAATAACCTTACTATAATATTATGACTATAATGACGTTATAGGCGACCGTGAAGTAGGTATCGTATTATTGACGTAACGAAATATAAAGTTGCGAATATGATACAGGTTGTGCAAGGCTCAATAAACCTGCATAGAGTGTCTTTACATGGATCATTGATAAAACAAGCTGTAAACGAGAAAAGCTTCAAGGAAGCAGGGTAGTTACTAGAAAACATTAACAAAATTTTATATCTTTTTTATACATACAAAACCATACAAATAATAAATAATAACATACTTAACAATATTCTGCATTTCATATTTCTGTGATATTGAAAATTAAAGAAATCGTCGACGAGTAGTAGTAGTTAAAGTAGCTTTTTAAAAAAAATATGTCATTGCCTAATATTATCAGCGATTTGCATTAATGTTCTGTTTTTGACTTGCATAATTTTTCTGATGTAATTTTTGCAGATTTTCTACACAGATAATATTAAAAAACCGGACAAGTGCGAGGACTTGACGAGACAGTAAGGGTTCCGTGCAAACTTTAACTGAATTCGAAATACACTTACTTCCCCTCAGCTAAAATACCACAATACTTTGTTGACAGCAAATATAGCTTTGTTTTTCATACTTTTTGTATGAATAACAAAGTTATGCTTGCGGTTATTGAAAATAATAATCAAAATCTTAAAAACTACTAGTTCGATCTCGTTCAAACCAATTTTCGTTGAAAGTCTTTGTCAAGATCTACGTCATGTTTTTTTTTTTAATTTTACACTCGCTTAGTTTAAAAGTTACATGGGGGTTCCGTCGATTTTACAACTTTAGAAGCGTCTACCTCTTAAACATTAGACTTTTAGAGAAAATAGTATGGGAGTCCTCGATGTCGTTTTAAAATACCTATAAAAAAGACAAAACTATAATGGTTCCGTTTTTGCGATTCGGCTACAGAACCCTAAAAATCTTGATTATTTTAATTGTACTTGTCACCATTTTTGGTTTGTTCCTCTATTTACTTTCTACTTCTTGCTCGCGTGGCGAAGCGGACGATTTCAATGCCCTGTCTAAACGGTTTTAAGAAGTGATTCTGAAGATTGCCGGTTAGTGATTGACAATCTTTTGACAATTTGCAATTATACATACTTATTGTTATTATTTTAGGCAGGTAGGCAATAATTAAGACAGTTAATAACGATCTACATCTCGCTACAGCCGAGCTAGTTTATTTAATTTTGTTTTGTTTGTTTTGACTAATTTGTGTGAAATATTCTGTCGTCCACAACATAGGTTAGATTAGAAAGTCAGAGTAAACAGGCGTCTTCTGAGTGAGCTCGCTCCATCGTCGACTGTATTCATGCCCTATCTAGTCTAGATTCAAGAGCCATTTCGAAATGGTAACTTTGAGATATCTCCTCATAGACTCTTTGTGTAAGTATTATATTACTATCTTAAGGCAGAGTTATAAAGAAATGTGTTGCAGGTCAATCTTGCATCGCCTCTAATGCCATTCGAATCTCATTTCGAATACAAATAAGTGCTTACTTAAAAGGCGCAAAGACCCAGTGCTCGCTGAGGTTCTGCACGGAGTATCCGGAGAGCCACTCGGCGGTGCCCTTCTTGAGACCTGCCATGAAGTACAGGATGAAGAACTGGTACTTCAGAATGAAGTAGTTCCAGTAAGGAACGGTCTCTTTCTGCTTGGAGGGATCTAGGCACGCGTCTAATGACCTGAAAATAAAAAATCCTGTTACGAAGTAGGGATAAGTGAAACTAGCCATACACAATAATAAGATGGGGTTGAAATAGAAAGCGATCAATTGAGCACGTAATATTGCCACGTATGGATAAGTAGTTATCAGAGATGATTAATTTTTTCACATAGCATCAGCAGGGCGATTCAGAACGTTCGATAAACCATTCGGCTTGGGTTTCGACTATATTTTCTATTCATTTTTAAATTAATGTCGTAGTTTGACCGGATGTCGATATATCAGTTCGGTAACAAATATAATAAAATAACAAAATAAAATTGTTGCATCGTATAAAGCTACGTTTTTATGTTTTTTATTTTTTATTTTCTATGTGTTTGCTCTTGACTCCATACCAAGCTATATATACAATGATTTTACAATTAGGGGATGTTATCGAATCGTAACCGAATCTGTAACCGAAAGGTTCTGAATCGGGGGCCCAGGAGTCTGTTTATTAAAAAGTAACCAAAATGTGTAAATAGCAAATGAAGGTAAGGACAGTATTACTTTTTTTTCAATAAAGTCAACTACTTTACTCATCCATCAACTTACCAGTAGCAATGTGCATCAGTACAAGCAAACAACAGGCCCACCAATCCAAACAGGTAGCTATGGTTGTTCCAGTAACTCTTCTCGATGAGGAAGAGGTACCAATAGCACACCACGAAGATGCTTGACGCCATTTTGAATTTGTAGCCCAGCATTATTCCTAGCGCGCCTGAAAAAGAACAGCGGCCCTATTTTGAATCACTCGCGTCAAGATGGCGAGTGAAAAGCATTCAATAAAGTCGAATTTTCTAATGAAAATCAGTTGAAATCCACATGGGAGGGATTGGCAAAAATACATCTTAATTTTGTAAGTGCTTACGTCAATAATTCACGCGATTATCGTAGAATTTTAATTCGTTTTCGAACAATTATCACACGCCATATTCAAGCGAGTGATTCAAAAACAGAGGCCCTGTACAGTTTTAGTAGCGTGCAGGTGAATCCTTTTGTAGTCATCATTATCGTCATTATAGATACACAAGCGGCCCCCCGCGACTGCGTCCGCGCGTTTTGAGTTTGCTCCCTCCCCTCCCGTAGCAGTGTGATAATATCTATAGCCTAAAGACTTCCTCGATATACAGGGTGACTTTGTTATCAGTACCGAAATTTTGTGTAAAGAAGACTCCACTGATGAATATCAACAACTTTTTATATGGGGGCAATAGTGAAATCGAGAAAAAAATATCTTCTGTTCCATACATTTTGACCGCGCGCCAAGTGAACTTTTGTATGGAACAGCTGATTATTTTTTTCTCGATTCCACTATTGCCCCCATAATAAAAGTTGTTCATATTCATTAGTGGAGTCTTTACACAAAATTTCGGTACTGATAACAAAGTCACCCTGTATAAGCTTTCCATCACAACATTTTCCAAATAGGTCTAGTAGTTCCTAAGAAAAGCGCGTTCAAACAAACAAACAAAGCCTTCAGATTCATAATATTAGGAGGTATACGAGGGTCAAACTGAAAGTTCTTAGAAAATCAAAAACTGATTACATTAGCCAGTTATTAGTTTTATTATATCTTTTCAAAAAATTTGTCCATTGACGTCAATACACCGCTGCATGCGATGGAACCACTGGGAAAAGCACTTTGCCCACTCGTCCTTAGGGGTCTCTTCAATGGCATCGCGATACGCAGCCACCGCTTCTTCAGCATTCATAAACCGCTTTCCTTTAAGTTTTTCTTTAATTTTTGGAAATAAATAAAAATCATAAGGCGCGAGGTCGGGGCTATACGGCGGGTGACCCAGTAATTCAACGTTTGATGTCGCCAAATAGTCGATCGTTCGCTTGGCGGTGTGCGACGAGGCGTTGTCGTGGTGAAGGAGGATCCTACTGCGAGGTCGTTTCTCTCGAACTTTTTCCAAGACAAGTGGCAAACAATTGGTAGTGTACCATTCTGCAGAAACTGTTTTTTGATCCTCTAACACAATTGTTGCGAAATGACCTATCCTTCCAAAGAACGAGGCCACCATTTTTTTTCCCGCACTTCGATCTCTCTTCACTTTAGTTGGCAACTCCTCGAAAGGAAACACCCACTGAGCAGATTGTCTTTTGGTTTCAGGATCATAACAGTAAATCCAGCTTTCGTCACCTGTTAGTATGTCGAACACAGCATTTGAGTCACCTCCGTTAAATCTTTCAATCATTTTACGGCACCAATCCACACGATGGAGTTTTTGAGCCTTAGTCAAATTATGAGGTATCCACCGGGCGCAAAGCTTCCTGACCGCTAAATGTTCGTGGAGGATTTTGTGCACTTGACTCATACCGATGCCTAAGCTTGTCCGAATCTGCTGATAGGTCACTCTTTTGTCAGTCTCTATCATACGCCGCACAACACAGATGTTATTTTCAGTCGTCGCCGTAGAAGGCCGTCCCTCACGTACATCATCAGTGAGATTAGTGCGACCACGTTTAAACTCATTAAACCAGTTGTAAACAGTCGCACGAGATGGGGCTTCATCGTGAAAGGCCAATCGTAGTCTATCATAACTTTCTTGTTGACTTAAATGACATCGAAAGTCATAAAAAATCATTGCACGAAAATTTTCTCGTGTTAAATTCATGTTGACGTGACACAGACAATTTTCAATTTGCCGCCAAATCGTAAAACAAATGACAAATGAATGAAATATATACTCAGTAATATTGGCAAAGAGTTCTATTTTCAAATTTTAGAATATTTTTTTTATTATATTGTTTATAAGTGGCCAGTTCTAAGAACTTTCAGTTTGACCCTCGTAGATAAGTAGTGAGTCAGGAGAAGAAGGGTAAATAGCCGAAAAGAATGGAAAAACGTTCCGTGACAACAGAGCAGTAGAACTTAAATTTAATGATGATGGCAAGAGATTCCCAGGCCGACCCAGAAGAAAATGGAAAGATGACATCAAAGACTGGACCAAACTTCGTTATTATGACCATCTAAAAAGAGCGGCTCAAGACCGCATCGGTTTGTACATGCTGAACTCCAAACTTCAATTTGAAGATGGCACCCCATGATTAGTAAATAGCTACATTACCGTAACATGTCTACTGCTGATCACTGGCCTCTCCAGTTGATTTTACAAGTGACCGGTAGCAGCCAGTGGTGGTGGCCTGGCCAGCATACCTAATCATGATTTGCGATCTATAACGGCGCCTCGAACGACGTCTGTTTATCTTGCTGGTGGATTTGGCAGGTATCTTACACTAAGTTTAGCGCAGAAGCCATCAACAAGGTCTTCGTGCATCGTCTCCTATTTAAATCTTTGCTACTTAGCTGGTCATATCATAAAGATTTAATATTGATTGTTTTTCGTGCTCATTGCTAGCACATACAGAAATTTTGGTGTACTTACGATAGACATAGATGGTAAGGGCTCGCAGTTAGTGTAAACATTATTTGGCCCCTCATTAACCTTGTGATGGTTACGTCCTGGTTCAAAGACCTTAACTAAAGAAACAAACAACAAGAATGTCGCAGGAAAAAACATGTTATGTCAAATGGTGCTTAAGAGAGCATTCATAAAATTCTGCAAACCTTCGAAACTTCCGAAATACCCACCTACTTACTTCATTGA
Source organism: Pyrausta purpuralis (assembly GCA_963924145.1). NCBI lineage: Eukaryota > Metazoa > Arthropoda > Insecta > Lepidoptera > Crambidae > Pyrausta > Pyrausta purpuralis. The sequence continues at coordinate 25,349,076 of OZ001648.1, read as the reverse complement.
GAATACTAGATTTGCTTTATTTTTATATTTGTGTCACCATTTTGACTGATAGAATAGAGAGTGGGTTAGAACGCATATATGCCCACCAACCATTGAACTATATACTGCCACCAACAGGCTTTTTTTCTTTGCTGAAATAAATAATCTTTCTTCTAGTCTCATTTCTACTTATAAGTCGGTAATTCACTATCGCCTGGTAGTCATACAGTTGCCATTAACAAACAAATTCATTTTTGTTTCATTTGCATCAAGTCAACCCTTTATTCATTCATCATTGTCTTACCCCCTTGCCAGTTTTAAACACCTAGTCACCGTAGAACAGAATACATATTCTAGGACCAGCCATTTTAAGACCGGACCATCTTCGTTAAGATTTTATCACCTTTCGTAAAAAGGCTCGATTTGAGGTCAAAAAAAAACACATTGTATACCTTATTGTCAGGTACAAATTAGTATGAATATTGATATCGCTGTTTTATGATAACAGGAAGACACACAGTTCAGTTTGACGACGCGATCACACTACGACAGCATGCAAACCTTTGACTTAGGAACTTTGGTCGGAACTTGGTTTTCCGTCAGTTACAAGTTAAAATTGGACAACTTGTTTTTTTTATTATATTGCCAGGACAAGGCTTGTAAGGCGGTGGTAGACAGTTTAGTTTTATATTGTAAAGATTTTTAAACATGGCTCTGCAGTTTGTCAGGACTAGTGAAAGGGCTTTCGCACTCATCTATTTTATAGTCATACGTCTTATGACTTAAAAGCTGCACTTTGTGATTAAAGCAAGCCACTTTGCACAGTGATAGTACGGACCGAAATAAGCGATTTCACCCGCAGCAGCAACAGTATTACCGCTTAGGAACAGAGCACTTTTTTAAAATAACAAATAGAAATTTCTACGAGCCAAACTTTTTCACCGATTTTTATAAAACAGGTGTCAAATGAAAGTTCATAATATCATCTATCATAGGAAAAATCATTAACGAGATATTACCTTCTTAACATGCAAATTAAATTATTTTAGTTTAGAAAAAATAGTTTTTGTTACTTTTGACTTTATAAATTATGTATATGGCTTGGTATGTTTTTGGTTAGTTTGTATAAATGCCTAGTAAATACGGTATTATTTAAGAAAACCGCACTTTAATATCTTTAACAGTTATTGAGATATATATTTTTATATGTGGGAGTTAATTTATCGGGCGCACCAATATCAATGACTTGTAAGTACTAAATGTTTTGTTTTGTTATTTTTAATTAATATGTTTATTGAAAAAAACAATAGGCTACCAAATATTTTTGAATTTAGGGCTGATTTTTCAATAGTCAGATAAGAAATATTCGTCGAACAAAGTACAATATGGCTAATTTGAAATCGTCACCTAATTGTCACCAATCATAGGTACCTGTCATTTTTGAAAATCTGTCGCTTTATATTTTATCAGTCTGATAAGTTTAATCTGACGATTGAAAAATCGGCCCTTAATTAAATTTCATTTGCAGTAGCGAATTTTTTATCCCATAGGGACATAGATGGCGCCATCTTTGAAAATATCAAAAAAATCTACAATCCAAAGCACCGCACCGATTTTGATGAAAAAGGTGTCAAATGAAATATAAATGCATAAAGTGGTCATACAAAGATATGATTTCAACCTCACGACTTTAATTGCCCATTTATTTTTTAAATTCGAAAATAGTATGTTTTGCTGCTTTTACTTTATTTTATTAAAAAAATAATGAACGTGGGGTATTTTAGGGTAATTTATATTATTGCCAATTAAGTGTAGTAACATACAAAGAACCACATGTCAATACCCTTTACAATTATTGAGATATAACATTTATCATTGTAAATCTATGCGCCCGAGAAAATAATGCCCTCATTAATCATTTTATATCTCAGTAATTATTGAAAATATTGACATGCGGGTTTCTTTGTATAATACTGTACTTAATGGGCTATAATATTAATTACCCTTTAAATACCCAACGATTATTTTTTTAAAATATAATAAAGTAAAAACTAGCTGAACCTATTTTATTCTGTATTATATGGGCATTTTAAAATGTCGCGAGGTTAAAATCATTTCTTTCTGTGATATCTTTCTGTATTTATGTTTTATTTGACACCCTTTTCATCAAAATTGGTGCTGTGGTTTGGCTTGTAGTTTTTTTTATTATTTTCAAAGAAAGTGGCGCCATCTATGTTCCTTTGGGATGAAAATTTAGGTACTTAAGATGAAATTAAATTAAATCAAGCATGATTTTGTCGCTTATCGCTCTTTTCAATATACATATTCCTTAAAAATGATAAAACAAATTATTTCGTACATAATAATCATTGATATTGGTGCGGCCGAAAAAATCCTATCAATATTAAAATATATGTATCTCAATTACTATTAGAGATATTGAAGAGTGGTTTTCTTTACCAAATAATGTATTTACTAGGAGATTATATAAACTAAGAAAAAACATACCCAGCCATATATTTTTTTGATAAAATGAAGTAAAAAGTGACGAAATCTTTTTTTCTAAACTAAAAATATATATTTTTGCATGTTTGGAAGGTACTATCTTAACAATGTTTTTTTATAAAATAGATAACATAATTATCTTTTATTTGATATCATTTTCATTAAAATCGATAACGTGGTTTGACTTGTAGAATTTTTCAATTGTTTTTTAGAAAAGTGCCGCCTCTGTTTCTAGGGTGAAACTGTCGCTGCTGCGGGTGAAATCACTTATTTTGTTCCTAACTATTACTGTGCAAAGTGGCGTGCTTTAATCACAAAGTGCAGCTTTTCGACGAAATTACGCCATAGGACGTATGACTTAGGCATTGACATTGGTTACATATCTTGGGATTGCTCCTGCGAGTCTCCATGGTTACTGTAGATAAAACATTGTTTGTTGCCTCTGTTTTATCCACCCAAAACGCCGCATTGAGGCATGAGTAGCGGTCGAATGAAGTTCAGAAGAAGAAGGGCAAATCTTAGAGTCACCCCAGCGAGCCCTAATAGAACCTTTGCTCCATATCATTAACTTACCAAGCCAGAGTGCCGCATAGACGAGGGCCATGTATGGCATGGGTAGCGGCTGTACGAAAGGCAGAAGTGGAAAGCGGCAAATCTTTGGATCGCCCCAGCGAGTCTCCATGGTTGCTCCTCCGCGCTCATCGGGAATGTCGAACAGCATCGCTAAGCCTGGGCAAAATATATTTTAACGTTTTAACTTATTTACATATTCGACCACCAATATTTTAATTAGACCCCAAATAAAATATTAAGGACCGGTTTTATTTTTTTTAATTTAAAGACTTTATTGCACCGATCATAGTGTACAAAGGTGGACTTAATGATAAAAGCATTTTCTGACAATCAAACCTTTAGGCCATGTTGAAAAAGGCAATAGGTGCAGCGAAAATAAATTTTAGTTTCACAATTGATAAACGTCTGTCATTTTTCGTATAAATTATTTATCTGGCAGATAACGCTTACCAGAATATTTTAGGACATTGTGAACAGCCGTTTAAATGATAAGGATGGTAAAAATATAGCTTGGTTTGTATGACAAATTAAGTGAGCTTTTCTTGGTGGATAAAATGCGTTATTTAAATACTAAAACTTATGACTTACCAAACAATATCCGCGCCACAGCTAAGCTCGACGGATCCTTCGGTTTGTTCATGTAGATCGCCATTTTCTCAAGGCTGATATCTTGGAATTTAAATTCGAATTGTTCTTCAAACTTTTTGTTCCAGCCATTGTAAAGTAATAAAAGTTTTTTCTTGATTTGCATGGTTCTGTAAAGTTGTCGCACACCCTTAAAGATACTTTTCCTTTGTCGAACCACCCACATTGATTTTGTTTTTAGCTCAAAGGTGTGACTGGTGGAGGGTACCACACGGCATAGGTACATGGGAATGTGAAATATTATTAATAAGCGAATATTTTTTAACACTTATACTTAAGGCCAAAGGAACTTCAAAATTTAGGATAGTCATATGGTAAAAAGAATACTTGGATACCAACAAAAATGTTCTCCTGGGTCTCTCAAAGTGTTTAGCTTTAAAAGAGCCAAAATCGCTTTCAACTCTTGTCGTCTCTTTTCGGAATGTCGCCTGTGTCTTTGTCGTTTGTGGAAGCGCTTTTCGTTGAAAGGAATGCGAGAAACCTCGATAAGATTACAGAGAATTGCTAAATTTCATGTGAATACTATGTTGATTAGCAATCGCGATTATACCAAGTCGCTTTATTACTAAGTAAGTTCTAAAATCTGGACGTCTTACCCAAGCACAGGATGTCTCCCGAATGAAAGTTCTGTGAAAGCATTAGAGCACAGGTAAAATGTCTGTTATAATTATGCGTTTGAACACGTCTCATTAATTATGGCAATATCAAAATGGGGATGTTTGCCTTGGAATAGTAAACGCGATTTGCCAGCTGACTGGGCATCGATAGATTAACAGGTGTCGTCTCAATTTGTGTGCATCGGTTTCTTCAGCCGACTGTGAGTAAATCGTTTTATAGCGGTGACTCAGTAAAGGTGAACTAAAGCCTAAAGACGTTTTTTTACAACCTAAGAAAATAATCAGTATGTTACATACTTTTCAGTTTTTTTTTGTGATAAAATATTACGTTGATTGGAATACTTCTTCACACCATTCAGCAAGCAAACCATAACTATATGTTTTTAAGTCGTACTATTTATATCAGTATCATCAGTGTACATCACCATGTCCAATAAACATTATTTACTATATTTAAACTGAACTAAGTATTAGTTAATCTTATTTTTTATTCTTAAAAAAATATATTACATTCAATATAACTTTACTATCAATGTCTTCAGAACGAGATATACTATTTAAAGCCAAAAATAAACCAATCCCCTCATCCACCTCTCAAAATAAATAATATACCATTGCTTGGGAAAAAAAACATGAATAATATTTAGGCCTTCACGTGGATACCATATTTACATGGAAAATTCAGATTAAACATTTAATTTCGCAAATAACAACCTTTGTTGCCTCTCTCCGGATTAATACTTATACGTAGCATACCACGTGAATAATTTCGTTATACTATTTACAAGTTATTAGTAAAGCCACACCTGTTATATTTAATAGAAATCTGGGGAAGTGCAGCTAAAACTAGATTAATAACAAGTCGTACAAAACTAAATAATAAAATTTATTTTTAATTATAATTTTCGAAAACCCTCTAAACAAATTTATCGAGAGACCAATTAAATAAACATTAAACAGCTTTATACTTACAACATCTTATACGCAAAACATTTGAAAATAAAATCCTTGTGGTAGCAAATGGGTTAATAGGTTGGACAGGGTTATTTTACACACTGTATTTATAATTTTCCTTGGTTACTTTAAAAATTACTATCTCTTTTTTTGTAATACTGTGTGATGATACCTAACTTTGTTGAACCTTGTCACTTACAAACTTAATTTTATATATAAATTATGTAGTAAAAACACTCTAAAACATCTTTAACCCGTTAACGGCGTGCGGTGCAGTATGGCATCATTAAAACTGCGTTTGAATTTTCGCGCTTATTTTTTGTTCACGCGCAATTAATCGAACAACCAATCACAGAGTCATAAGAAAAAAGGTCGGGCTATCATTTGATATTGATCTTAGCCAATCACGATTAAGTATTTTGACAAACCAATGTCTCAAACTTCAGTGTTGAAAAACGACCGACAAAATGGATATTCATTTCAAGTAAGTCTTTAATATTTTAATTATTTATGAATGTGAATAAATGTTGAGTATTGTATCATATTCTTATAATAATCTTTCATCTTAATTCACATAAATATTGTGTCAGTTTGTATCTGTTTACATTATGTGAGTGATGCCAAATTGCATCAGTAGCCGAATATGTGATCAAATTTTGACTATGAATATATTTTTGCTTTATCAATAATTGGTGTATTATTAGAGGTCGTAATGATATATTTTTGTTGTTTTAGGAACTGTACACTACATGATGCACTTGCAGTGCTTGAAGATGATGAAGATTTGGATCCGTCGTGTATTTTCATTGAGCCTCCAGATCCAGCCATTCATACCGATGAAGATTCGGCAGATGAAGATCAATCAGGCTTGATTAACAATCTCTCTGGTCGTCAACTTAGTGCACGATGTCAAGTAGTATTAAAGTCAAAGAAAAAATCATCTAAAACCTCAAAAGTCACTACATGTGGCAAAGTACCGAATGAGTCTTTAGACGTCTCATCAGGCAGTCGCGGGAGTGTATCTGTTCGAGGCCGTGGTCGAGCAAGAGGTCGTCGGCGAGGTGGTCGCAGTGGAACTCGCGGTAGTCAAAATAGAGCTGTGGAAGACACTGTAAGTCATAGTTCTGCATCTGTACAGCCAGCTAGCCAAGAAACCCCAGCTGGACGTGCCCATAAACGAAAGAACAATGCTGTGTCAGAAGAACTATCCCAGACTACTTCGTCTGATGATTCGACGGATGATGATGAGCCTTTGGCAAAAAAATCAAGGTGTTCTTCTCAAACCTGGCTTCAAGAAGATTTGTGTGAGTCACGACCAATATTTCCTAATCCTGACTACAGCAAATATAGAGATAAGTCTCCAATCGAAATGTGAGAGTTATTTTTGGATAAATCTTTTTATGAATTCCTAGTAACTGAATCTCGGAAGTATGCCGCCTTCCTAAACTGCCCGGATCCAAAAATTTCGGATGATGAAATGATAGCTTTCATTGCGATCCTTGTCAATTCTGGATATAATACTGTTCCATCAAAAGATCATTACTGAGACCAAGGAGATGACTTGAGGAACAATCTGATCTACAATTGTATGCGAAGAGATAGGTTCAGGACAATTATGAGATTCTTACATTGTGCTGATAATACCAATATGGATTCTTCAGATAAAATTTGGAAGCTAAGGCCTCTGATAAATATGCTGAAACAAAAATTTTGCGATAACTATGTACCAAACCCAAATTTGAACTATGATGAATCCATGATTGAGTACTATGGCAGGCATGGATGTAAACAATTCTTGCGCGGAAAACCTATACGGTTTGGTTTCAAAAACTGGTGTCTTAACACTCCAGCAGGATATTTACTCGATTTCGAAATTTACCAAGGAAAAAGCATAAATGAAAATTCGGATTATGACAAACAATTTGGGAAAGCTGCATCACCACTTGTTAAAATGATTGATAACCTACCGCCAAATATTCACGCGCTGCCCATGTCCTTTTACTTTGATAATCTTTTCACAGGTTTTCCTTTGCTGAACGAACTAAAAAAACGTGGCTACAATGCCACAGGTACAGTACGAGAAAATCGTCTTCCAAAAAATACACCTCTTCCTGACAAGAAGCAAATGCTGAAAATGCAGCGTGGTCAATATAATTACAGCAAAAGTAAAGAAGAAGGGATAGTAGTTGTTAGATGGAAAGACAATTCAGTGGTGACAGCTATATCCACATTACATGGTGTGCAGCCACTAACAAATGTTACTCGATACTCTGCCTCAGAAAAGAAAAAAGTTCAGGTGCCGCGCCCTGCAGTGTTCACAAACTATAATAAATTCATGGGAGGTACAGACCTTATGGATCAAAACATCAACAATTATCGTATTGGCATAAGAGGCAAAAAATGGTGGTGGCCGATTTTCACATATCTCATTGATGTAACGATTTGTAATGCTTGGACATTGTCAAAGCAAGCTGGAAATAACATGTCCCAGCTCAACTTCCGAAGACACATTGTCAAAACATATTTGATAAAATTTAGATCTGCGCCGTCTAATACTGGCCGACCTGCAACATCAAAATTTTCCGTAAGTGGAAACCGAGTGTCAGATGATATCCGGTACGATGGAATTGGACACTTACTAATTCCTAATCCACAAGGACAACGACGAAGATGTGCGTATCCTACATGTAAAAGTCAAACAAGATCCCAATGCAGTAAATGTGGCGTAGGCCTTTGCCTGGAATGCAATTTTGCTTTTCATACTTAATATTTTGTAATGTTTAACCTTTTTTCCTAATAAGAGCTCTGTAATACTTACTTTTAATTCGAATATAGCTTGATTAAAAAAGTAAGAGTTTAATTTATTTTTGCTACTATATCAGGCTAGCGGTGCAATTTGGCATCACCTGATATTTCCAAAAGTATGATATGCATTTTTTTTAATCCTTGATTTTCTATTAAGGGTGTTATAAACATTGATATATTTAAGAATCACGAAAATCCAAGACATGAGAAAAACTCCGCCATTAATGGGTTAAACTCTTAAAAACAAAACTCACACAACCATCGGTACTCAAGTAAACCAATATGGTCACCCTACTCAACGTTTTCCTTAAGGATTGCAAAAAAAGAGTTAAAATATAACACTTACAGGGACGATTGGTTCGACAAATTTAAGTACAACATTTTTCACAATTTCTGATGTTACCTTCTACCTATAAGTTTGGATTTTTCTAATATAGGAAGTTCCAAATAGGGATCACTCAGTAAGGACGATCGAGAAAAAACAAGATTTTAATAATTAAGTACCAACAAGTAAGTAAAAACAAGATTTTTACCAGTAAGGTTTCAATCACTCTTTGTTTCATAAATTTTCACAGAAGCATAATTTATAATAATCATGATAATGTTTCATACTTTTTAGTATAAGGTGGTGTTATAGAAAATCACTCAACTGCACATAGTGCTCTCTGAGTGATCTATATAAAACCGTTCTAAATCTTAAAACTGGCTTAGAAACGATTCGAAACACATAGAATGTCCAGTCCAGTCCAGTCCAGTACCAGGTGTCCAGATTGAGTGATCCAGTTAATTAGTTCTAACTTTCTCTGTATAGGTTTCACAATTTTATACCTTTTTTTACAATTATTTCCTAAATCCTCTTAAAAATTTGGTTGTGGTTTGATGAGTTTTTTGAAAAGATCACCCAGTCCACACGCACATGTTGAGGCGGCGTTAAATGTTTTTCTATCTGTAAGTTCTATCTATCGTGTCAAACATAGGTCAACCTTTATGTATAAACATAGCCAGAGCACTGATCATGTAATATAACCAGTTTCCGTATGGCCTTTGACAAATACTTGATGTATAATAGTTAAATCAAATTGAGACAATTGAGACTGTTATTACGTGTGATAAACGGGTTATAGCAATAGATAAACAGCAGATGCTTTGAAGTTTACCAGTCATTTAAATAATACAAAATCCATGTGCTGAAATATTTATTTCTCCAATTCAATAATAATACACGATACAGAGTTTAGCTACGAATAAACATTTAATTATTGTCAATGATATTACAATATCCAAACTGTCAATTTTAAACATCTAGACTACATTTCAACATTGTATCTAAACATTTATGATGTTAAATTTTGTTAGCGTCAGGAGGTAGTGGACATGAAGCCTTTAACAATAATTGACACTGCTTTACTCTTGGCCGTTTTGTACATGTCTAAATGCTGTTTGTTTTACGAATTAATAATAAAATAGGTAGGAAAAAGTTTATCCGAATAAAACGTTTTAAAACGATAATGTTAACACAAACTTTTCGCACCGAATACATGCCATTTCAACCTACGATCAGAATAAGATCATCAATAATAGGTACTTAATAAGAGATTGAAAATAATACGTATTATCTAACCTGTCTATTGAAATATAATACTTTTAAGAAAACACTACAATGTCAGTTGTGTTGTGTGTGTCAACGCTACAATGTCATCAGTTAAGCTACAATGTTTAACTCTTAAAGTTATTAAACTGAAATATAATTTTGAGACTAGTAGTTCATTACCGAATTCAACCACTTAAGCATAGAACTTTTACGATAATGTTAACTTATAGGAACTTCTATAACGGTTAGCAAACATAATCACTAAGTAATAAACAAATATTCACATAAATTAATCTCAGTTACTGTAATCTTACATCACAGGTTACATCTCAAATTGAATTAGATACGTCTATTTTTAAATAAGTGATTGCGGCACATTGAGATTGAGATAAAAAATACCAGACGTGTGTCGCAGCTGTTAAAAAATTCACAACAATTGTTTTAAATAGAAAAACATATCACATTTTTTGTGTTCCTATGCTACAGTATTTAGTATTATAAATCAAAATTTGCCGATATCAAATAAAAATCCAAAAAGTAGGTAGGCAGATTTATATCCTGCACTGCATTTTGTGTAAATATTTTTATACTATGAATTTATTCAACGTTTGTTAGTGTAAAGTCAATTTTTCTTTGATAGTCAAATAATGTAATCAATCTTATAATCTTATTGTAACTTTAAAAATCATATCAGTGAACAAAAATCGTTTAAAATTTGATTAAAAAAGATCACGGAGCTAAAGGTTGAATTACCTATGTAGTTGACGAGTTTTGTGTTTATCTTATTTTAAACATGAATTCTTACGGTAAAAAGGAATGTCAAGATTGTTTAAAATATTCGAAAAGCAAAAAGAAACTGACTTTACAATATTTTCATAACTTATCTATGGTAATTATATTTTGTATATGCATAATTATAGATTACTAGGAACTCCAAGGTTCTGTAAGTATAGCATATACATAAACATACGAAATTAATACATTCTTAGTCAATAATAAGATTGGTGTAATAATATACTTCAAATATAAATTGCAAATGCAACACAAATGTTAATATTGATTCATAACATTCATAATAATATTGTTGTACGAAATATGTGTCGATACACTTAACACAGTCTATATCTACAAAAAAAGTTAAAAACAATGATGTACAATAATATTAAAAACATTTCAATAACAAACAAAGTTATATGACACTTGAGTGATCACTATAATTATTTGCCAACCTATATGATATATAGATATGTTTTAGTTACTCAAAAACTATCTACAAAATACGCGACAAATGTCTACAAACGGAATGTGGTTAAAAATATAACATTATCAAACGGTAAACGTGTCTTAAAATAATAACAGACGATCTAAAAGCTGCTTAAACTCTCTGAAACGTCTAAATGATGCCTAACTTTTAATCAATCTCCGTATTTCCAACTACAGCTGTCTCTTTCACTCGTGCTAGCTTGACAGTGAAAGCGAGCAAGACAGCAAGAATCGATACGGTCATATAATACAAAGTAGTGCTCGAAGTTTTATACCTCTAGAAGCGGCTATATCTTTCAAAAACATTGGCATGTAGGATGACGATAATTTCATTTAACTGTGATAACTTTTAAATTGTCTAACGACTAGGCTATTTGCTATAATTAAGATCTCGATACCATCACACACCGTTGAATCTTGTGCTACGTCGTGCTTCGTACGTTTGTCTTTCGATAACCTGAAATGAATTGAAAAGTTTCAAAGTCAAAGTCAAAAATAATTTATTCAATTTAGGACACAAAATGCCACTTATGAACGTCAATAATTAGTATAATATCAATTAATTATGGCCCGTATGGGGCTAGAACATGACTCCTTATCTTTTGGGCCCTACAGCGCTTCGAGACAAGACACAGACAATTTGGCAAGTGCTGAGAACTAGTCAAAATAGTCTGATATAAATGAACGAAAATAACGGTTTGTAGCCGACTTTTGTACACTTACATTTCTGAATTTAAGTTTTTAAATAAATATAATAAAACAAAAGGCAAAAAGCAAGTCGAATATTGCTACACTACTAGTGACAGCATTAGTAGGGCTTCTTTTGGGTGAGCTCGCTCCAATCGTCATCCCATGCCACGTTTGGTAGTCTAAGTGCGAGTCGGACTTGCGCTCAAAGGGTTCCGTATCTACGAGTACTATACAGGGTGTTGTTTCGGTCAGTGACATCCAAATCAGGAGTGAAAATATAAGTGAGCTTATGACTTATTCTAAAAAAAACTTAAAATATATATCTGTTATATCTTTTGATTGCGCTAAAAGAAACAAACAAATTTTTTTATTTTTGCCTACAGTTCCAGTTTCATATAACGCGTTTAGGGGAAAAACTTTTTGTAAGCAAAAATTTAAATGTAATTTAATTTGGTTCAAGTTTATGGACTTCAACTCTGTAACTAAGTTACTTATCATAGCCGTGATAGTTTTCCTTATAAATTTATTTGTTGTTGGACACCAATCACATACATTGCTCTGATTCCAAAGTAAGTAGCTATCGCACTTGTGCTATGGAAATCAAACACAACGGTGGTACCACAACACCCAGACCCGGGACAATATAGAAAATTTTGATTTCTATATTGACCCGACCGGAAATCGAACCCGGAACATCGGAGCGGCGACGTCTTGAAACCAGCGTGCTTAGCCACTACACCACGGAGGTCGTCATGTATGCTACTACTGTGAATTTTTTCACGTATCCACCTACTACAGTTTAGTTGGGAGAAAAAAATAGCCTTTTAATAGAAACATGATGTTAGCAATCTCATAATCAATTCAAAATACCTATTCAACGTTACCCCAAACGATGGGTAAGGCAAGGGAAAAAACATCCCGACGTAGATACCCCCAAAAAAGGATTAAAAAACTATTTAACTACTTTTGCGGGTAGATTAGAATACATATTCAAGCCTAATTACAGTTTTCTAGTACATAAGGTCTCTGAGCTGGACTGCTGACAAACGGACATGGAGAAACTATAAGGATAATTGTTGGACTAGTAAAGTCAGCCTGTAACGTCCCACTGCTGGGCAAAGGCCTTCACTCAAAGATGAGGTAGTTCGAGCCATACTCCACCACGCGGGCTCAGTACGGATTGGTGGAGGGGTGTTTGCAAGGCAAGCGACTAGCTCTGCTGTCAGATGTTATCAAGCCGCCCATAAGGCCTCTGACTAAGCTTTACGACTGATATCAACCGATATAAGCCGGGACCAACGGCTTAACGTGCCTTCCGAAGCACGAAGATGCTCGTGAAATACGTCAGTTAATGGTCGGAATGGTCACCCATCCAAACACGACCGCGCGGTAGGTTGCTTCACTTCAGTATCACAACCGAAGTGCTACTAGCAGTGCGCTACGAGCACCTTGTTAGACTACGGAGCCCTAAAAAGTAGTTACAGTACCTGAGTGTCCCTCGCACGGAGCTCAGTGGTCGTAGATGACGCCTCCGGGGCCGGGCAGGGCGGAGCGCCCCATGAGGTACGTGTCGACCGCGCGCGCCGCCTGACGCCCTTCGGATATCGCTACAGTACCTGAGTGTCCCTCGCACGGAGCTCAGTGGTCGTAGATGACGCCTCCGGGGCCGGGCAGGGCGGAGCGCCCCATGAGGTACGTGTCGACCGCGCGCGCCGCCTGACGCCCTTCGGATATCGCTACAGTACCTGAGTGTCCCTCGCACGGAGCTCAGTGGTCGTAGATGACGCCTCCGGGGCCGGGCAGGGCGGAGCGCCCCATGAGGTACGTGTCGACCGCGCGCGCCGCCTGACGCCCTTCGGATATCGCTACAGTACCTGAGTGTCCCTCGCACGGAGCTCAGTGGTCGTAGATGACGCCTCCGGGGCCGGGCAGGGCGGAGCGCCCCATGAGGTACGTGTCGACCGCGCGCGCCGCCTGACGCCCTTCGGATATCGCTACAGTACCTGAGTGTCCCTCGCACGGAGCTCAGTGGTCGTAGATGACGCCTCCGGGGCCGGGCAGGGCGGAGCGCCCCATGAGGTACGTGTCGACCGCGCGCGCCGCCTGACGCCCTTCGGATATCGCTACAGTACCTGAGTGTCCCTCGCACGGAGCTCAGTGGTCGTAGATGACGCCTCCGGGGCCGGGCAGGGCGGAGCGCCCCATGAGGTACGTGTCGACCGCGCGCGCCGCCTGACGCCCTTCGGATATCGCTACAGTACCTGAGTGTCCCTCGCACGGAGCTCAGTGGTCGTAGATGACGCCTCCGGGGCCGGGCAGGGCGGAGCGCCCCATGAGGTACGTGTCGACCGCGCGCGCCGCCTGACGCCCTTCGGATATCGCCCATACTACCAGAGACTGGCCGCGGCGGCAATCTGCAGAATATTGATTTTTAAATAAAGAGTATCCCAATTAATAAATGTAAAGTTGCCATATTTTTCTCGTAGGTTTTTAAGTTTAAGCGTCTGTAATCTTTCAACTCTCTCTGACACTCGTAATTATTAGTTCTTACACGGCTATCGCGAGCTGACCTGAACTATAGACATACAAGAATTACTTATGAACTGTACTATAGACCGATTTAAAAGACCACTACAGAATGATTACCTGTAAAGGTAATAACCGTCAAATAAAAAAAAATTACAGCATTTAATATTGGAGGTATACCTTTGTTATCGATCTTCAAAATAGGACGTAATTAATTCAATGTGTATGTATGTGATATCTGTAGTTAGAATTTGATAATATTTGAATATGTTGAACTATTAAGGCTTCGAAACACGCGTGCTGAATTTAATACGTGTATGTATTTTCGTCCACGGATTTCTTAAAAACGAAAAGCCATATTTGAGATGCTCCTTTTTTTACTTTAACCAGAAATATTTTAACTTAGGGTACAGTGTAAGTTTCATCAAATCAGTCCAAGAGTTTTTGAGTTATATTTTTTGTCATGTTGTTGTTTTAAACTACAGTCCATTATACGTTAGATGGGTGATAAAAGAAAGAAAAAGGTCTATTATGCTACCTTCACTTATCACATTAATTATGGCAAAAAAACTCTCAACTATTGCGGGAATGGATGTGGTCACACTAGATATTGAATATATATGACAATGAACTATTTATTGCCTAACATTAAATGCCATATCGATTGGCATTGTAAAAGTATGGCCAAAAATCGTCCTTTGTTTCAATTATGTACATAATTATTGCCATTAATCGGTAGTTTGGCCGTAACATTGGACTAAATTATAGTGTCTTTAGCAGAATTCAGGAAAACTCTGTTCAGTCAGCATTCAGCAATATGAGTAATATTTGTACTTTGGATTCTATTACATGATGTAACGTTTAGATGTCGATTGTGTATGCGTAAATGTATGCGTGGATGTAATTAACGTAACAGTGTATATATTCTTTAAAACAATACGATGTTTATTCCGTTGTTTCATTATGACAAGTGTCGTGCGTGAACCGCCGTGACACACACGTATAGGTACGTGTATACGATACGTATTTGATGACTTTTCTGACTGAAATCAAAACATACAAATCGCTTTCGGATGAGTGCAAAGGCGTCGATACGACTTCTAGGACGGCTATAGCGGATCACACGGTGATCACGCTATTACACGAATTATTATTGTATGTTTATGGTTTCAACCTATTCTGTGGACCGCTAATCACTGCACTCTTCTCGAAGTCGCTGAAAGATTGAGTTTCATGGCATATTTAAAATATTATGTTGTAGTATGTGTCCAGGTATGTGGTTGATGGTTGGATGCCAATGGTATGGTTTATGGTCCTTTTCACCTTACAAGAGTGCTGAGACAGTTCAATTTCGACAGTTGTAGAGATGTCCTATAGTAAAATCGTACCGATTTTTTTCTTAGAATCGAATTTACTTTATAAGAAAATGAAATCGTTTTCAATACATAAAATAACAAAGCTGTAAATATTAATCAGATAAGTATATTTTTCCTGTATTAAAACTTTATTGTTCATAAATGGTAGATATTAGATGGTAAAGTACCTACATGGTAAAATAAAACAGGATTATAAACACAAAAATCATCGGCCGCCAGTTTCACCAAATTTTTATTTTGTTATTCGACTAACCGTGGCCTTCCCGATATCCAATGCTTCTGCAAACCGGTCGACAACATTTTCGAGCGGAACCAATGGGCCGCCATTTTGTCGAACGACCAACTCACAAGATTGCCATTTTTCGGCATTATACCAAAAACAACAAAAACAGCAACAAATCAAGAATAAACTCAACAGTAACAATAGTCTCAACAATAACAACAGTATGCAAAGCGAACACAACGAAAACACGACTCTCATACAAGACTGACGCACTCGTACCTACTGACTGACGCGCGCGATTGTCAAGCGATTACAAAATGGCTGCCGATTTACGAGTGCCCCACCTCTGTTAGCAAACTGATGATGACTGAATTGGATAATTCATAAATAAAATGGTTTTTGTTTTAATTTTCACTAAATTAAAGCAAACGATACTGTTTTTGTTTTATAGGATCAAATACTTGTATTTTATATGTTTTGGAATAAAGGGCATTTTTTTTTATTATTATAAATTTACAAACGTGAAATGCGTAATTCTGAAAACTATGAAGTGTCACAAAACTCTTGTAAGGGAAAAGGACTATGTGAAACAACATAACGCAATATTACCTCCGGCCGCGAATACATTTTCGACAGGTGTCTTGTAGATGTTCGCCTTGTCGGTTTCGACGTTGCTGCGAGCGTCAAGGGGTAGATCTGTAAGAAAATTAAAATGCCATTATGTATCCTAAAGAAAGCTGAAGTAGAAGAGCTAATGGCCGACCCAAATATAATTAGAGTGACAAAAGCACATAGACTCCGATGGCTCGGCCATGTCGAGAGGATGGCTACAGAAAGCAGCGCCAAGAAGGCGTATCTCGGTCGCCCCACGGGTCGACGGCCAGTTGGCCGTCCCCGGTATCGGTGGGAAGATGCAGTGGACACGGATCTTCACGAGCTGGCGACTAGCGAGAAACTGCACAGGACCGGGAAAAATGGCCAAGACTCACTTTGGGGCGCTGAGCCAACGGAGTAAGTAAGTATGTATGCCAAACAAAACATACACATATCCCGTGTTTTTATTTTAATAGGCAATATCCGATGCATATGATAATCGGCAGCGGCGTTTAGTGGCGGTCAATAATAAAATAGTGATCGCGTTTAGTGGCTTGACCTGAGCGCGTTAGTGCAAGGTTATTTTGAAATGCATTAAGCTTCATTGGGGCCGTGCGCGACGACACAAACTATTGGCGAACGTTGAAATGACAAATGGCTGGCTGTCATTACGAAAAATGATTAATCCAACGTTATTTCAATGGAATATTGTAACATCTATTTATTCTATTCAATTGTGTTAATCTCTAGTGTCGATTTTTACTAATTAATAAAATATAATGCAACGCTAAGTTAATTTTGTACTATTATTGCTATAAAAATGGTGACAGAAGTCCGCCTACATAGAAATTTTTTTTGGTCAATAGGGTTCCCCCACTAACTACATCGCACACAGCGAATATTTAAACCAAAACAAACCACTTTTGACAGACTTGCAACCGGGGTCTGCAAAACTATTGGGGAAGCCTATTTTCGACAGTGGACGTCCTTAGGTCCTTAATATTTTTGCAAGAATTTCAAAAAATAAATAATACTAAATATTAGTTAAAACCTTGATATTTTTAAAAATATGCAACATTAACATAAGCCTACAATGATGCAAGGCTTGACTTCACATCCTTTGGTAAGTGATTCACGGGGCCAAATGTGTGTTTTGGACAAATTTAATAGGGAATTTTCCTGTAGTAATAAAAAGAAAAGATGTTTCGCATATAATTTAGAAGCCAAGAGATTTAATTATCATTTTGTATATCGTTGTTACGCCGTAATTGTTAAGACAGATATTTTTTTGTAGCTTGCTTTGAATTGCTTAAACTTAATTGCTTGAAATGTTTATTAAGTTTAAACATGATTTGAAAAATAGGTAAATATCCTATTATTTAAACTATTAATAACCCTTATTTAAATTCAGAAATAAATTAGTTTTTTGATACCTCCATACCATGATTAATCACTAGAAACTACCAACATTGTGATTTGTTCTTAATGGAAACTAGGCTATTGCGATGTGAGTACTCACCTAGTTGATTGGCCACGTATCTCTCGGGCCCCAGGAAGCCCATGGCCAGCAGCACCAGTTCAGCTTTGTATATCTTGTCGGTGCCGGGTATCTCTTTCATCTCCCAGCGGCCTCCCGCGCCTCGCGTCCACTCTACTTCGACGGCTGACACGCCGCAGACGTTGCCTTCGCCTGATGGAATAGACATGATTATAGTCCATTTATTTTATGATGATCGCTAAAACTTTGACATTTTATGTGATTACAAAAATGTCGAATTAGTGGTGTCGCTATAAATAATGCCAAACCGATTGTTCGCACACACACGATTTTACATATAATATATAATATAATATAAATAAATAAAGCGCCTTAAAAATCCCTTTCAAATGATACGATTTAGTTTTTTTTTGATTTCCCATACATAATATCAGATTGATGAATCAGCGTCCTCTTTTTTTTTAAGGTAAGTACTTTGTGTCAAAAAAATTTTTCCTCTACTCGTAGTATGCGTGTGCCCAACAGCTGAACTGTACATCGATATGATGTTTTTAGCGTACAGTTTCTACTATATTTTTTCGTGCTACGGTACATAGTACAAAAAGGTTAAACGGGTATATTTTAATGAGATGTTTACTAGATTTTGGTAATGTAACAAAAAAAAACACCGTTTTTACCTCACACACATGCAAATTACTTAACATATAAGTAAACAGACGGTATGTCTATCTACAGAGCAATGTTATTTAACGGTGTAAACGTGTTAAGTTTAAAGAAACATGTCTCACCGTCGTCAAGGAACTCTTTTGTTAGTGTTGAGAACTTCCTAGGGTCGTTGCCGAACTTCACCTTGACTTCTTCGTGGCCGTAGTCCACTCTGTAAAGAAACATTATTTATAGAAATATAATAAAATCCATTATTTCAGACGCTGTCCATAAAAATGAATTACATGAGAAAGCAGTTGTTACCGATATTACAAATTCATAGACTTGTCGTCTGATAAAGTGTTTCAAAATCTAATATGTAATGCGTCGTTAGTTCCCATTGGATTGTTCCTTATTGTCAATATGTTCGTTATTGCATTTGTTAGTCCGGAATCTTTTCGCAACAAGTATTTACGCTGTATGGGTTAGCCTAAGCCACGTCTACATCTACACTGGCTCAATACCATAGAAATAAAATTTACATCTAAAACTTTGTTTTCGTCATTATTGCATTAAGCTATTTCTTTTATTTGTACCTGTACACGGAGCCTGGTCTACGTATTAGATCATTTTTTATAGTGCTTTGACGCAGCTTACTTCAACTGGCAAAACTCAACTGGCTTGCCATGTGTTCTGTGTCGGTGGTCGAGTGGTTAATGCATGCACCTGTGGCTATCCCACAGGGTTCGTTTCCTTGTTTAAAAACAGTTGCTTTTTACAAGTGCAATGCTTAATATTATAATATAATTTACCTGAAGACTCTCGGCCACTGCGGCCAAGGGTTGTCCTGCCCTCTCGTCTTCTTCGGTTCGGGCAGGATTTCAAACGTGGTGATGGATTTGGCACCTTGCCTGAGAGACGTGGCTATGCAGTCACAACTGAAACAAATAAGAGTTAAATTATGAAATGTAGTAGGTTAAATACAGTACCAACAGCCACCAACTTAGCTTATGAGGTTGTTTAGCTCACAAATATAAATACATTTTTGTTAATTTATTGATAATAAACTCCTAATGGTTGAAAAACGTTACAAGAGGTTGAATATCAAAATTCAAGATTGTGTGTATTTTGGAGAACAAATACTTTTAAGAAGTAAATCTTAATCCATAAAACTATTTGTAAACAGCAGATTACGGTTATTTTACAGAATCACGTCAACGGAAACTCGACATTGTCTGATTCCTACATAACCCTTTATACTCTATGACCGTACTTAATAATAACAGGATATTTAGAAGCGGTACACGTGCGTGAAATGTATGATCACTAGTATTATGCTCGCACTGGCTAACCAGCGAAATTGCAAAATTACGGAAATTTTTGTGGTCTTTAGTAGAATACATTTTAGTTATAATAGCTAAAGACGAATCTTATGACACCCATTATTGTCGCCTTCAGTGTACATTCTTATCTTTTTAATGTTTAGGTCCTTCTAGTCCTAACAAAGGTCTTAGTAAGTGTCTCCTCTACGATAAGTATTTTTCTTTCATGGGTTGTTATAGTGATTGGAGGGTCGATCTTCTTCGAATTCTAGAACTGATGTTCTTATAACGATTGATATTATCCAGTATCGCTTCTTCCGATGAAAAGCACATTCTAGTCCTACGCAATTGATCTATACTAATATTATAAAGAGTTTGTTTGTTTGAACGCGTTTATCTTAGGAACTACAGGACCGTTTTATTATATATATGTATGTTTTGATAGCTTATTCATCGAGGAAGATTTTAGGCTACAAAACATCACGCTGCAACGGTAAGTGAGGGAGCAAACTCAAAACGCGAGGACGCAGACACGGAGGAACGCTATTTCGGATAATCGTTTATGGGTGGCGCATGATGAGCATTAGTTAGGCACATCTTCTTCTTCCGCCATCTTTCTAGGATTTCCATTGCAAAGTGGATGCCAGTTACAGCTTCACAGCTTACCCAGTGTCTCCTCCTCCAATGATCAGCACGTTCTTGTCCTTAGCATTCAGTTCAGGGTTATCCTTCATGGGCGGTGCGTGGTGTGCATTAGTAGGTCCCATCTGCTTCTTCTGCCAACTCTCTAGGAACTCCATGGCGAAGTGGATGCCGTTCAGTTGTCTGCCCTTGAGGGGGAGGTCGCGAGGCCATGTCGCACCCATGCAGAGGACTAGCGCGTTGTATCTGTGGAGAAAAGTTTGCAATTAGGATATTTTTATATTGTCCCCGGTAAAACGTATAGAAACCGATTTTCTATCTCAATCGATAGTTTCTGGTCTTGATAAGTTCGATCACCATAAATACAATAATATCGTTTAGTTTTTTAAGGAAGATGATAACTACGTGTGATGAGAACGAAACTAGAATAATAATTAATTGCAAGATGCACATGTAGGGACAACAGCACTCCAAGGTAAACACTGCAGTATCTTACACAGTTGTAATAGGGATTAGTTTTCAACAAAATAACGTGATGTTCTAGTGCTGTACTTAACCAGGTTTTTGCACGTAGAAGACATGCGAGGATCATTTATGAGAGTTATTTTTAAGTTAATATGGATAATATAATAAAAGGGGTGGTAAGCATTGATCGATTATGTACTTACGTTGATTAATCTATCTCCAATCATATCAGATTCCGTCTTACTGGATTATTGCACAGACGAAGCAGAGAATGCGCTCGTGTACTATACACCTCGACGACCATTTTAACAACCTCCGTGGTGTAGTGGCTAAGCACGCTGGGTTTCAAGGCTCCGCCGCTCCGAGGTCCCGGGTTCGATTCCCGGTCGGGTAAATATAGAAATCAAAATTTCTATATTGTCTCGGGTCGTGTTGTAGTACTCACTCGGCGGCGAGCTCGCCCGCGGAGATGTCTTTCCCGACGTCGACGCTGCACTTGAAGACGATGCCCTCAGCTGCCAGCAGCTTGATTCGTCGCTGGACCACTTCCTTGCTCAGCTTCATGGTTGGGATCCCGTACTGCAGTAGGCCTCCAGCGCGGTCGTTCCGCTCGAACACAGTCACTGAGTAGCCGGCCTAGAAGATGTCAAGAATTAGTTGGCTGACAGGCAAAAGAGTAGGCTGTTTTTCATCACATTTATGATCACATCATCAGTTGGCCTAACATGCACGCTTCTATAATCGCGCCGATAAAATAAACTGTTTTCAGAAACGACATGGTTTTACATTTTATAAACTAATTAGGCAATTCTTATTGCTTTTAAAAACAAACAAGTACATAAAAATAAGTACAAACCTTTTTTTTAAAGTGATAAAAAAGATATTTGTATTTTATATTTTGAAGGACGTTATAAATGTTAAAGAGACGCGCATCTTCGACCCGCTGGGGAGAATACAGCTAAATATCTGGTAATACGCTAATGTCTGACGTCTGCTAATGTGCTTACAAGTTAAGAAAAAGAAGTTATAAATATTGATTGCAACTATCTGAAACCAGTGAAAACTGCCATTGAATACATCCATATGCCTACCACTGCATAGATGTCAACGGTAGATTGATTATATATCCGGTTCAAAGGTTAATTACCAGATACCTCGCAAAACGGACACCAACTTTAAGCACTGCACCTCAGAGTTCAACATTCCCTGCTCAAAGAATACCAGTGTAATAATAAAAAACAAATAAATACCTTGTTCAGTTGGTGAGCGCAGGCCAGGCCAGCCGGCCCTGATCCCACAACCGCTACAGTCTTGCCATTTCGAACCTTGGGAATCTGCAACAAGTTAAAAATAGGTAAACTTGAAGTTTCTTACTTATGTTCTCATAGCATAATGACCTTGAACTCTTACCATATGCTCACAAAAGGCCAGTTAAAAACCTGCTCTTTTGGTACATACACTTTTGGTATGAGACCATACAATCAGGTACTGATCGTAACAAGCCAGTATCTTACACATAAATATATTTAAATTTATTTCTTTATAATCAGGCTACAAATATTACATAGGCAATCAGGTCCATACCATAAATACCTTACAGACTAACATACATACAATATGGTATAATGAAAAGAAAGAATATGAAAATAAATCACTATTTTGCCGGCGTAGTGTTACGCAACTTGGTGTCCGGTAACCGTCCTCGAAACCGACGAAACAAAACACCCTGAAGGTCGACAGCTGTTCCGTCGGAACCCTCACTACAAATGAATTGAAATTCGTCTTGTGACGAGTATTCAACCAATCGACCCTCAGTGAGTATTTGGTATAATATATTTAAAGTTTTCGTTAGAACGAATATATAATTCAACTGATTCATGAAATAAAAAAGGAAAATTGCAGTGCATGTGAGTGTGTCTATTATCCATCCTCCCAGATCCTCCCTCACGGCTGTGTTTATCGACATTTTCTTGCTTACGCGACCGCTAGCGTCCTATCGATCCGTGAAGCTATATAGTTTACCCAGCACAAGCAATGAAATTAAAATGCTTCGTGGATAATTTCCCATTTAACTTACTCAGCTAAATATTTCTGATAAATCGTAAAAAATATAAGTAAATTTTTAGGCTTAATTCAAAAATGTTTCCCATATACACGAATGCAACTTTTTTTTTCTCAGCGTATTTCGAGCGCACACTGGTTGTTTTACAGGGAAACGTTACTTACGTACCAGTTTGTGAAAATTTATTTAAATACGCAATCAAAGGTATCACCGACATATCGTACAGCCAGGAAATTGTAAACCTGTAATTTCTAACAATACAACTTTTGACTTGACTCAAAAAATAAAAATGATACCTCACATAATTTTCCAGCTACTTTTTTTATAACTTCCTTTCTAGTATTGTTCGTTAAATATTAAAACATATGCCATTGTGAAAATATTACACACAAATGAAAAAACAACGAAGATGATTTGTCAAAAGAAGCTGATTTCAATTACACAGAATTTATAGAGTAACTAGCGGCCCCCTCCACTACGTCTTCTCGTTTTGGTTTTAATTCGATCCTATAGATTGAATCGTTATGTATTATAGCCTGCAGCCTTTAATATCTTATCTATAGATTACTCTAATTGGACCAGTAGATTGTGCGTGCAAACAAACAAAACACAAAAAATCGTGAAAAAGTCTTAAATAATCTCTTCTTTTTTGTATGGGTTTGCTCTTGACTCCAGACCAAGCCAAGTACGACTAATACGAAGTCGAAGGTGGAATGAGCTTGCTCAAAAGAAGCCTGTTCACTCTAACTTTGAATAGATTCGGATTGTAATCACTGGGAAACACCGACGCGGGAAGCGAGTTCCATTCCTTTGCCGTGCGCATTATAAAATGTTGATTTTGATGTCTTTTTGTAAGTTAATTTTATTTCTTAGTTTTTAGTCATTACAGGAGAGGGAGGGAGGGGGGGGGGGGAGGTTGACCATATGATTTTGTTCTTTAAGAAGCTACAAATTACCTGTCATAAGTTCTGTCATCACGTCAATATTGAGTTTTGTATATTTAACTAGCGGACCCTGCGAACTTTTCTTTGCCCCTAGCACCGTCCTGCCCCGGCCCCGTCTCGCCCAGCCTCGTAATTTTAAAAGTTCAGAAAAACACTATAATTTTTGATTTTTTGGAATAGTTAGGGAATAATTTTGAATGAATTGCTCTTATTATCAATATAAAAGTACTATCATTTTTGTGATAGAATACAATAATAATAATAATAATAATATAATATTTTTATAGAATACAATATTTATTTATTGCGCTATCGTACACAAACATTACAATTTATATTATATTAAATTACATTAAAAAGTTTATCTCTCAGAAAAATCAACTTACATCCATAATTTCGCCAACCGTCTTACGGTTTTTCGATCAGCCCACGTGTCCTGACGCGAGTTTCACATTTTTCCCCCATCCCACAAAAGTGCTCAACGCCGCTAAAGAAGTTTTCACTTCAAAAAAATAAGGTTGAACCCAAGGGGGGTTTAACCTTACAACCTTATTTTTTTGAAGTGAATGAATCAACTAGTGGTATGAAAAATAGATAGTAGCCGTTTGTCAGAGTGTCACGTACCTCGGGCTTGATCCAGCCGCTCTCGAAGGCGTGGTCGATGATGGCGCACTCGATGTTCTTGATGGTGACGGGCGGCTCGCTGATGCCCAGCACGCACGCGCCCTCGCACGGGTCGGCAGGCCACCGTGACCGTCGGGCTCATGCTGCGTCACGTACCTCGGGCTTGATCCAGCCGCTCTCGAAGGCGTGGTCGATGATGGCGCACTCGATGTTCTTGATGGTGACGGGCGGCTCGCTGATGCCCAGCACGCACGCGCCCTCGCACGGGTCGGCAGGCCACCGTGACCGTCGGGCTCATGCTGCGTCACGTACCTCGGGCTTGATCCAGCCGCTCTCGAAGGCGTGGTCGATGATGGCGCACTCGATGTTCTTGATGGTGACGGGCGGCTCGCTGATGCCCAGCACGCACGCGCCCTCGCACGGGTCGGCAGGCCACCGTGACCGTCGGGCTCATGCTGCGTCACGTACCTCGGGCTTGATCCAGCCGCTCTCGAAGGCGTGGTCGATGATGGCGCACTCGATGTTCTTGATGGTGACGGGCGGCTCGCTGATGCCCAGCACGCACGCGCCCTCGCACGGGTCGGCAGGCCACCGTGACCGTCGGGCTCATGCTGCGTCACGTACCTCGGGCTTGATCCAGCCGCTCTCGAAGGCGTGGTCGATGATGGCGCACTCGATGTTCTTGATGGTGACGGGCGGCTCGCTGATGCCCAGCACGCACGCGCCCTCGCACGGGTCGGCAGGCCACCGTGACCGTCGGGCTCATGCTGCGTCACGTACCTCGGGCTTGATCCAGCCGCTCTCGAAGGCGTGGTCGATGATGGCGCACTCGATGTTCTTGATGGTGACGGGCGGCTCGCTGATGCCCAGCACGCACGCGCCCTCGCACGGGTCGGCAGGCCACCGTGACCGTCGGGCTCATGCTGCGTCACGTACCTCGGGCTTGATCCAGCCGCTCTCGAAGGCGTGGTCGATGATGGCGCACTCGATGTTCTTGATGGTGACGGGCGGCTCGCTGATGCCCAGCACGCACGCGCCCTCGCACGGGTCGGCAGGCCACCGTGACCGTCGGGCTCATGCTGCGTCACGTACCTCGGGCTTGATCCAGCCGCTCTCGAAGGCGTGGTCGATGATGGCGCACTCGATGTTCTTGATGGTGACGGGCGGCTCGCTGATGCCCAGCACGCACGCGCCCTCGCACGGGTCGGCAGGCCACCGTGACCGTCGGGCTCATGCTGCGTCACGTACCTCGGGCTTGATCCAGCCGCTCTCGAAGGCGTGGTCGATGATGGCGCACTCGATGTTCTTGATGGTGACGGGCGGCTCGCTGATGCCCAGCACGCACGCGCCCTCGCACGGGTCGGCAGGCCACCGTGACCGTCGGGCTCATGCTGCGTCACGTACCTCGGGCTTGATCCAGCCGCTCTCGAAGGCGTGGTCGATGATGGCGCACTCGATGTTCTTGATGGTGACGGGCGGCTCGCTGATGCCCAGCACGCACGCGCCCTCGCACGGGTCGGCAGGCCACCGTGACCGTCGGGCTCATGCTGCGTCACGTACCTCGGGCTTGATCCAGCCGCTCTCGAAGGCGTGGTCGATGATGGCGCACTCGATGTTCTTGATGGTGACGGGCGGCTCGCTGATGCCCAGCACGCACGCGCCCTCGCACGGGTCGGCAGGCCACCGTGACCGTCGGGCTCATGCTGCGTCACGTACCTCGGGCTTGATCCAGCCGCTCTCGAAGGCGTGGTCGATGATGGCGCACTCGATGTTCTTGATGGTGACGGGCGGCTCGCTGATGCCCAGCACGCACGCGCCCTCGCACGGGTCGGCAGGCCACCGTGACCGTCGGGCTCATGCTGCGTCACGTACCTCGGGCTTGATCCAGCCGCTCTCGAAGGCGTGGTCGATGATGGCGCACTCGATGTTCTTGATGGTGACGGGCGGCTCGCTGATGCCCAGCACGCACGCGCCCTCGCACGGGTCGGCAGGCCACCGTGACCGTCGGGCTCATGCTGCGTCACGTACCTCGGGCTTGATCCAGCCGCTCTCGAAGGCGTGGTCGATGATGGCGCACTCGATGTTCTTGATGGTGACGGGCGGCTCGCTGATGCCCAGCACGCACGCGCCCTCGCACGGGTCGGCAGGCCACCGTGACCGTCGGGCTCATGCTGCGTCACGTACCTCGGGCTTGATCCAGCCGCTCTCGAAGGCGTGGTCGATGATGGCGCACTCGATGTTCTTGATGGTGACGGGCGGCTCGCTGATGCCCAGCACGCACGCGCCCTCGCACGGGTCGGCAGGCCACCGTGACCGTCGGGCTCATGCTGCGTCACGTACCTCGGGCTTGATCCAGCCGCTCTCGAAGGCGTGGTCGATGATGGCGCACTCGATGTTCTTGATGGTGACGGGCGGCTCGCTGATGCCCAGCACGCACGCGCCCTCGCACGGCGCCGGGCACACGCGCCCCGTGAACTCTGAACGGGAAATATTCATGCTCAGCATATGGACAAATCAATAGCAATAAAATAACAACAAGCAAAGCCATACGCACTAAAGGTGAACGCACATTTACCCGAGCCGAACGCGCCGAACGAAACGAATTTTAGAATTATTTATACGAAATCTAATGAAACCTGGCACACTAATCCGCGTCGTATCTTTCGAATCTGGAAGAACCCCAGAAATCCTAGACGAATTCGGATGACGTCATCAGATTCGGCACGGCTTATGCAGTCGACTCGGACGACTCGCCGGGTATTCAATTCTTACTCACTCCCACCTTAGATGTCGCTCATAGCGCTATCTCATAACTTCTTCGACGCGGTCGATTTGGCCGAATCGGTCGAATCGCCAGATCAATAAAATCTTCATGCTCACTCCCACCTTTAGATGTCACTCATAGCGCTATCTCATTCTTTCTTCGACTCGGTCGATTCGAAGTGTGCGAGGCCTGCTTGACTTCGATTTGTTCGGCGCATTCGGCTCGGATAAATGTGGGTTCACCTTTAATATGGCTTAATAGGTAACAGTCATAATGATACACCGCAGTCACGCACGACACATCGCAGCAACTGATGATATTGATAGTTCTTTGTTTTAAAACGAATGCTTCTTAGTCTGTATAGTGTCTATAAAAATTTACTTGCATTCCTTCGTGATTCGGTTGCTAAAATACAACAACTTTTTATATGGGACCAACATCGTAATCTAAAAAATATATTTAACTTTCCCATACTGTACCGAACAGCTGATGCTAGTTTATATAGGAAAGTCAACATTTTTTTTTTGGAATTTCGATATCGGTCCCACACAAAAAGTTGTTGTATTTTAGGAACAGAATCACCACCGAGAAGTAATGCAGTTCATTTTGTTAAAATCTGTAAACAAGACGGCGGCATATGAAACTTCAATCCACACTTTATACATATAACAACTTACACTACCTAGTATGCCATTACATAATACTATCTAACCTGGGAAGTTATTCGTCTGCAGCAGCTGATACAACGCATGATTCCAATCTCCCTTGTAAATCAGGTCGTTCCACTTCGGAATGATATTCCCCAGAGGGCATCCATGTTGGCTCTGACAGAAGGGCACCCCGCACTCCATACACCGGGCGGCTTGCACGCGCAGGCCGCGGCGCACGTGGCCCGGGTTGTATATCTCGTCCCAGTCCCGGAGACGCTTCTCGGCGGGACGGTAGATGGATGTTTCGCGGGGGTATTTGATAAAGCCCCTGAAACAAAGGAGTTTATTTTATTTATTTAAACTTTACTGTTAGTTGTACAATTGGCGGACTTAATGCCTAATGGCATTCTCTAACAGTCAACCACCTGGTAATGCAGAGAGTTTAATCAGTGACGGAATATTAATAATACATATTATTTTCACATGAAAAGAGTGGTGAAAATAAAGAAGTAAAATGCACTAACATAAACATACATACTAATATTACACAAATTTATAATAGGATACATAAGCAAAAGACTAATAAACATACATAGAATACATATACTTAATAAATACAAAATTATGAATGATAAAGGCGATGATAATGAAGACATCCAAAAACAAATAAAAGAAAATGATTGTTAATTCTGAAGAGAGCCAAGGTTAAGATAGTGGGCGCGGAGAGACTAAAAATGCTCCATGGTGAGAATATGTAAGGTTTATTGGTGATGTAGCCGAAACACGGCTGTGGTAAGCCAGTCACTACTTAATAAATAAATATTGGACACTGATCACAATTATTGCCCTGATCCCAAAGTAAGTAGCTATTGCACTTGTGTTATGGAAAATCAGACGTAACGGTGGTACCACAACCAGAGACAATATAAGAAATTTTAATTTCTATATTGACCCGACCAGGAATCGAACCCGTCCCGGGTTCGATTCTCAGAGCGGCGACGCCTTGAAACCCTGTGTGCTTGGCCACTACACCACAGCGGTCGTTTTATTTACAAAGCCACTACATCCAATGGATATAAAACTAATTAGGAGGAGACGGCCGTTAAGTTTAACAATTTGTAGGAGGCTGATGCCAGTCGTACGGAATTAATTTCTAATATGCAAGGTAATTAAAGAACTAGACGGAAATTATATCGAGCTCACTTGTGGTATCCACTTCAGTATATGGGGTGTCTTTACAGGTCAAAGGGCAGCACTACCACTACTGTTGCGCCACAACTTGTAAGCAGCCAAACTAGATTTCATGGTTACTAATTGAGGTAGTCTCCCATTAGGCAATACAGAATGCCTGTGCCAGGAGGCCACGCTCTTCCATAACTAACACTACTTACATAAAACTTATAAATTATATTACTAATAATAACACTAATTGATCATATGTGAGTGTGTAGATACATTTCATGAGCAAACATACCTGGTCTTATCCAATATCTTCTCCAAATTCTTCGCCTCAAACTGAGTATCACGTACAGCATCCTCTATGTCGGCTACTGCGGCATCTCTCTCAGCCTTCGCGGGCTGCGCGGCGGGCGGCAGCGCGAGCGCGCGTTGGTACTCGTACGGGAACACTTTGATGAATTTGGTGGCTGGAGCTGGCCAGGTCTTGAGCATTTCTTCCGCTATTACCGACCTGTGGAAAGGTTTTAATTAGTTTATGTAATAATAAACTGACGGCCGAAAAGTCCTAGATTGGAGACCCTTCAGCAAAAAGCGCAGCGTGGGACGTCGATCGACAAGATGGGTGGACGACCTTGTAAAGATCGCAGGATCACACTGAATGCAGACCACTCACAACCGGTCGCTGCGAAAAACCGTGGGGGAGGACTATGTTCAGCAGTGGACGTCCTTTGGCTGAAAATGATGATTTTAATAAACCTTCTGTACACATAAGAGAAAGTCGTGTCAGTAACACTAGGTACTTATAACTCGAGAAAAGGAAAACACATTTTCATGATTTTTAATTTGTTGGATTCGTCGTCACCCCATATAGGATTAAAATAACGGGGTCTAGGCGAAACGAAGTTCGCTGGGACCCATAGTACATCATAAAATTTAAATAAACTTGTAGAGGATACCATCACATACATTGAAATTGGCGATATCTTCGGAATGAAACCAATCAACCTCATGAGTCGTTGAAAAGATTGGGAATGGTAATAAAGAATTCCAGAAAGTGTCATTCGTGAAATATAAATAGGACCGTAGTTATAGGCATTCAAAAATCGAAGAAACACTTCGATAAAAGGTAGGTAGTGTGCCCTTGTACTACACTTGCCTCGGTTTAGAAGGGGCTCACTCCCGTGGCCTTAGATACCTAGGTATACTTTTGGAACATCTTGAATTTATCCTCACAATATTAGGTGGTTAATTATAGCAATCTTACTCTAAAATTAAAGATTTCAAGGCGACTCAGATAACAATAAGTCGCTTTTGAGCACCACATCACTACATCAGAGGAGTTCGTAGCGCAGTGGTGGCAGCACTTTGGCTGAGATACCGTTAGTGACGTGTTTGGATGGGTGACCATTCCAACCTTGTAAGTGACGTATATCACGAGCATCGGAAAGTACGTTAATCAATTGGTTCCGTTTAATATTGGTTCATATTAGTCGTTAAGCCTAGTTAGAGGTCCTATGGGCGGATTGATATAATCAGAATCAGATAGCGAGATTCGTCGCTTGCCTTGCAAACACCCTGTTAGCGACGCGTCTCAGATTGTATTTCATAGACATCCTTTTTGCACGCTCTACCTGGCCATCTGTGCTAGATATATTTTTTTACAAGAAAGTGACTTTAGTTCAAAATCGATATTCAACGTAATGAGTGTATTTTCCATGTGCCTTAAGAAATAAATAGTATATTCGTATACTGTGGTATTTTACTCCGTGTTGCAAAAGCCTGCGTGGTAGAATATGGCTAACTTCTCCCAGTAGAAGAAGGTAATAACTTTACATAAGTACTCGTATTTCTACTACAGTACAAGAATGAAACCCCTTACCCAGTATACTCGACGAACTCCTTCAGTAGTGTCTCCACGGTGTCCAGGTCATCTTGTAAAGCCAAAGGCAGCAGTTCCACCATTTCCTGGTTGCACTTGCCAGCGAACGAGCCGTCGATGTCATACACGTATGCGATGCCACCTGTATGAAAAGAGCATAGATATTTGAATCATTGTAATAGTAACCAGTGATATCTTATGCAACGTAGAACTAAGTGTTGCGTTGACTTAGCGAGGCGACAGCGAGCGGTATTTACTAGGTTCCAAAGAACTTTGCTTCGCCCAATGCTCACTGTTTTATAAAAAAATATTCACCCGCTCAATATTCTTATTATTTTTTTTTCATAAGAACCTTCTCCTGATCATAAACACAAAAAAAAGGATGAGCGCAATTTGACTAGCCGTTCACGCGTGATGTCGTTTTTTTTTATAATTACAGATTATTTATATTTATTTGAGGCATTAAAAACGAATGTGTTACCAAAATTAAATTCATTCAAAAATAGAATAATGTTACCTTACATAATGCCTTGCTTCAAACTTCAAGTTAAATAAAACATTAAATTCTGCACATCACACCCTTGCTAGACTCTTTTCCATTATGGTTTCAATATATGAAAGGAAGTTTCATTCTTTATTCAATGGTAAAATATAAGCTACTGTTATGCTTTCAACAACTATAAATACACGTAATCCATCTCTAAATCAAGTAACAATGCAGTCTTACCGCTCATGCCAGCCGCGAAGTTTCTTCCAGTCAGGCCTAGAACCAGCACGGTCCCTCCCGTCATGTACTCGCAGCCGTGGTCGCCTACTCCCTCTACCACGGCTGTCACACCGGAGTTACGTACGCAGAAACGTTCGGACGCAATACCCCTGTGGATATATTCAATATGAGTTTTATTTTTTTTATAAGTCATTGATGATTGTTTTGGCGATCAAAATCGCATTTTATATTTATTACCGCAGCAGCGCCATCTAGAAATATCGATACACATCTTTGAAGCGACATCTATTTCTCATCATTATCACAATTTATTCATTTGCCTTATAAGCAGGTCCAAAACATTTATATTCTAACTTCAACGTGGTTTACTAGATTGCGATATACAACTATTTAAGGAGTTGCGGTGGTTTATTCGACCCAAACATACCAATGTACCAAATCCAGGGTGTTCGTCGTATTCCGCAACTCAGTGGCCAAATTAACAGTAATAAAATCTTCAATTAAAATATGGTATATTCCAAGGTGATAGAGATAATCCAAGTAAGATTATTTGCAGATGAATGGATTCATACAATGTATGGCGTCATACAGTACGAGTGTAAGGATAAAACAAAACCATTATTGTACCAATGGTACTGTGTTGTCTTGAAAAACCTGCTGCTATTGGTAGAGTAAATAAACTCGGACGCACGTGCATGGCACTGTGTTGGTCGGTAACGCAACGGTGACATAGTTTTCAATATAAAGAAATTACTTTTGCCTAACACATTTCTAGCACGGTCATAGACAAAATCCTTTAAACGTGTGTTGTTAACTATTATAATACAAACCTGAAGTAGGCCCGTCCGGAAGTGGCGCCGTAGAGGCAGACGTTGCCGACGATGACGTTGAGGTGCGACTCGAACGGCGACGACTTCGGCGGGAAGATGATCACTTTCCCGCCGGACAGGCCCTTGCCTGTAAACAAACAAACGTTCAGTAAACGTTGTCATCGCTATAGGTGAACCGTTTCATTACGCCTTCGGCTGCAGGGGCCACCCGCCGGAACCAATCACTAACACCGCTCTAGCCCCACCCCACCACACCTTGCCGCCCCCGCCGGCAACGTCTCAACAAAGCGGTTTACCTATAGTATTATATCAAGAAAATACCTTCAAGTGATATGAAACGAAAACGCATCTAAAGTTCGTTTTTCTTTGCTTGCCGAATATGGTAAACAATCTTGACATTCCTTTATAAGGAAATTTTAAATTCTTCATTACTATAACCTAAATAGGTAATTCCACGTTGAACGAAGATCGTTTAAAAACTTTTTTTTATAAGCCTGAAGTGTCCTACTGCAGTGCAAACGCCTCTCTACTCTTTAATCCACTCTTCACAGTTTTGAGCATCCGTACTCCAAGTCTTTGTTGGTAGAATCCAGCTCGTCACGCCCAACCGTTTTTGTATCTACCGCGTGGCCGTCTTCCACTTACAAGGACTCAATCGGTGCAGATTTTGGCACAGAGGTCGTTCGACATACGACTGACATAACCAGCCCAGTCCCACTTTAGCTGAGCAGCCTACTGAGAGATGTCAAAGATGAGTTTTTGGAGCGCAGGGTGGTGTTCCGTATGCGATCGGACAATTTTTAACTAAATATGCTGCACTCCATCGCTCGCTGATATACTGCTAGGTTGGACCTCTGATGATCAGTTTAAGACCATGTTTGGACGCCATACGTGAGGAGCGGGAGAATGCGAATTTACATAATCCGACGCTTAAGGCACAAGGGTGATTTAAATTACAAAAAGATTTTAAATGACCAATATGGCTTTCCAGACATTTCTAATACGTTGTGCAATCTCTTTTTCCTGCCTTGCCTGGAATGAGACTTTTTGGCCTAGGTATGCGTAGTCGGTACCATACTCAATTTAAAATTAAATAGTCAAAAATTTTATTCACTAATATTTTTAATAGTTGTAAAAAGATTGTTTACAATATTAGACTAGCAAAGAAAAATTTACTTTAGATAAACATTTGCTAAAAAAAACAGCTGTACCGTTCAAACAGTTCAATTGACGCGCAATTTTTTCTCAAAATTCAAAAAATTCAAAATTCAAATATTGTTTATTCAATTTTCAATTAATTTTTTTTCAATTCTCGATTTGACTATTGCTCCAATCGAAAAATTTGATCATATTCATGAGTCTGTATAAATAAAAATAGTGTGAGCGAAGCCGACCTAGTATCACGATAGCAAGCTTTCGTTTGTTCTAAATAAAAATATTTCACGAAATCACCTAGGACGGAGGTTTTATTGAACATGTAACTTACCGACGTAATCATTGGCATCTCCCTCGAGCGTGACGGTGATGCCCTTGGACAGGAAGGCGCAGAAGCTCTGCCCAGCCGAGCCAGTCAGCTTGATGTCTACCGTGGTGCCGTCTGGTAAGCCATGATCGCTGTATTTCCTGTTGATAAAATTTATTTGGTAAGCTGACATGACAGGACGGAGAAGGAAAAAAAGGTATGAAAATGTATTTTTATCACTAAAACTTAATGCAATAAACAAATGTTAATGCAATAAAAAAATGCGTGGCCAACATAACGGTCAAATACCTAAACAGAACATGAATACGAACACAAAGACAAAACTTGAAACAATTAATATGGTCTGAAGTAATAAAGTCCGATTTTCTTTGCTTGTCGAATATATTAAACAATCTTAACATTCCTTTTCAACTAAAAAAAAATATATTTTAAAATAAGACAAGCACAAAACTCACAACCTGTACGGGAAATTTATCGTTGAACAATAAAATCTTTAAGAATGAAATAGTTTATTAGTTTTATTGACTGAGATTATTTTAAAAGTTATGAAAAGACTAGCTTTTACCCGCGACTTCGTCCGCATTTGGTTGTTTTTTTGGATAGTAGTATGAAAAAAAACCTGAGCTGTACGGTTTTGTATGCGTTGGATGGAATGCGTTGTTTTCTTGCGGTCAAAAGTAACGCATGTCCTTTCTTAAGTCCCAAACTATCTCCTTACTAAATTTTATTTAAATCTGTTCAGTAATTAAGGCGTAAAAGTGATCGGCCCACCTGAATTTTCTTACGCGAATGCGTCATTTTCCTGCGGTAAAAAGTAGCCAATGTCCTTTCTCGGTTATCAAAGTATCTCCACACCAAATTTCATGCAAATTGGTTCAGTAGTTTAGGCGTGATCGAGTAACAGACAGACAGACAGAGTTACTTTCGCATTTATAATATTATATAGTAGACTAGCGGACCCGACAGACGTTGTCTTGTCTACACGTCTTTAATTTGAAAATTAAAAAAATATATGTGAATCTAAACCATTCCCAGATCCCC
The DNA here is from genome assembly GCA_963924145.1 of Pyrausta purpuralis. Classification (NCBI taxonomy): domain Eukaryota; kingdom Metazoa; phylum Arthropoda; class Insecta; order Lepidoptera; family Crambidae; genus Pyrausta; species Pyrausta purpuralis. Next base: position 25,313,980 of record OZ001648.1, on the reverse strand, counting down.
TTGAACACACACGAAAAATTTCATCAAATTCGGTCCAGTCGTTTGAGAGAAGTTCAGTGACATACACACTCACAGAAGAATTATATATATAAAAAATATAGTATGGATTGTTTACAATAGTCGACTTGCTAAATTAAACTGACTTTAGTGATGCTTACATTGCAATGTGGTAAGAGAGCGTGGAAGTGAACGCGCGGTCCTCGTTGGTGATGCGCATGGCGATGTCGACGTGCTTTTCCGTGCTGGCCAGGATTCCCGCGCACCGTTCTATCAGCTGGTTGTCCAGACGCTTCTCTAGTTGGAAGTCCTGCGGGATAAAATGTATTTGTGAAACATACTGCTTGAAAGTCTTTACATGCAATATAAATGTACATGCATAAGATTTGGTTAATCCTAGTTATTTAGATCAAATTGTTATTTATCATTCGCTCACTATTAATCGATGATGAACATTATTTATTTTTTTCTGTGGTGGACCATGAAAAATGCTTAATGATAAAAACTAGATAAAATAATTAAAATAACTGCATGTGGTCTCAGTATACGCATTAGGAGCCCTTTTACGATTTTTGTCCAGTCTACACGCGAAATGTTTGTATGTATTAGGGGCCTGTTGTAATTAGGCATGGGTCGTACTTGCTGATTCAAGTACCAGGGCTTTAAAGTACGTCCCTAAATCAGCACCAGGGCTGAAAACCAGGTATAAAATACGTGCAAGTATTTTTTTAAAACGTTGAAAACTGAACCTTCTTTTCATTCCATAAGGAACACTTTCGCGTAATCGCGTTTCAATGGCGAAATACATTACGTGCATCGTTTTCTAATCGTGTTATAATATAGTTGGTATTTTATTCAAACTTCATCTTTATTTGCTTAGCAATAGAGAACATAATACTTTTCGTTTGAGCCTTAGATTCGAGTTTCTATCGGGCGCCCTGGTACGGCGGCGCGCGCCGGCTGCCTAGTGCCTACTAAAATACGTTGAAAGTATTTAATAGAAAATTCATCCTTATTTCGATACGTATAAAGCGCAAAATCACGCTAGCAAGAAAAATACATTTTTAATGTTGCGAGTATTTTTTTATTTGTCACAATTTTAGACCTCTTTTGTATGTGCGTACGGTTTAATTTCATTACTACGGCTCTTTTGAAAGTATTTAGGCGATGCGGGGCTTGTGGGGTGCCGCTCGCTGATAAGTAAAATACTTTCACGGTCTTTAGAAGTATTTTAGCCCGTACCTGGTATACGTACTTTGAAGCAAATACTAGGTTTGTAAACCTGGTATGGTAAATACGTTCCGACCCTAGTTGTAATATAGTATGCACTCTATGTGCAGGTTGATTTGCTAGGTGTTAGCAAATTTTAGGAGTTGAATGAGACCAACAATACATAATCTTTAAATGGAGTCGTGCGTGCTCGAAATCTTAAATAAAATTTCAGATACCATTCCCCATACAAAATCAATTGCTACATTAATGATAATGTGATAAAAATGGCCCCATAGTAAAATTTGCAGGTATTGATGGTCTCATTCAGAGATGTGACATTATAGATAAAAAATCGATTATAAACTAATCGATCGTTATTACAGCAAAAAAAAAAACAATAAACTAGTAAGAGATTTCCATTAAAGATAATCAATTTTGTTATAACAAAAGGTTTTTCTATTTCTTATGAATTCCGTAATAAACGTTATAACATTGTTTGAATACTTAAAAATAAACAACAGAAATAAGAAGTTTTTAAATATTCAACAGAAATAAGGGATTTTAACCAATAATCAAGATACAATTAAACTATTCAGGTGGCATTACGGGACCAGACTTATGTAGGGGTGCGGCAGAGTAAAAATATAATTTTTCACAGTCCATTATTTCTAATATAAAAAAATGACGCTAAAAAGTATAAAACAAAATTTTCAGAATACTGAACTGAACAAAGTTGCTAATGTAGTTGCAAGTAAATGGACACAGTAGACTCTACCTAGATGCCTTCGTTGTAAATTGACAATAATGTCATACAATACTATTCTGAAATATGCAATATTCACTATGTAGAGATAAATTTTCATGTTTGGAAAACCGCAGTCACACGTTGTCAAAGTGCTACGGTAGGTATATGTTACGTGTGACTACGCCTTTCCAAACATGAAAATTTATCCCTACATAGTGAATATTACATACTTCAGAATAGTATTGACATTATTGTCAATTTACAACGAAAGCATCTAGGTAGAGTGTACTGTTTCCATTTACTTGCAACTACATTAGCAACTTTGTTCAGTTCAGTATTCTGAAAATCTTGTTTTATACTTTTTCAGCGTTTTTTGTCGTAGTTGGGTTTTAGTTTTTTTACTTTTTAATATTTTTGGTGTTAAAGTGTATTTGCGGCGCATAATATTAACAAAACAAGTGATACCAAACACGGTATAATTATTTTAACTTTATATTAACATAGAACTTTTGTTCGTTAGAGGGCGCAACACAAAATTTGGTGACAAGCTTTATAGCTCATAATCAACAGAATATTTAGGCCCTTCTGATGGTACTGAAATGGTCTTATTCTGATAAGTAGTAAAGAATCTATGAACAAAAAGATGTGAATTATAAGCAATCAGCCCATGAATACAGGTAAAGTCACAACCAAATGCCAGTAATATGTATTTATTCAAAATGTACAAGTAGAGCGCTTTCAAATGATACCGAACACGGCATATTTATCTTAACTTTATTTTTTACTCTGTATGTTTTGTACGCTAGAGGGCGCCACATAAGGTTTTGTGAAACTCCTTAAAGCCTAAACCAGCGGACAATTAAGACGCTTCTAATGATTTGTCATTTGTCTAATTCTGATAAGTAGTTTAAAAGTTACGAGGGATCTGATGGACATACATACATACATACATAGCCTGTCAAAATCATAGCCCTCCTTTTGCTTTGCCGTAGTCGGGTAAAAATAGCTTATTTATAGTTATTAAAATTAATAATATAATGATAACTTAGTTTAAACAATCAAAATAATCGATTTCTTATCAATTGATTACTTTATTAACGCCCTGCAAAGTCACCCTGTAATAGTCCCCCTAGCCGATTTCGACAACGGTGGCCAGTCACAACAAATATCTGACTGCGCGGGACATATTATCATAGTGTACAAGTAAACACTGGTGCACTCTATTCAGCTGACGCTCATAGCCCTTAGGGACAGCAATCTGACACGACCGGAGAGAAATCAGGCGCAGGATCAACGGCGCAACGTGCTTTTCCGTGGCACGGGGGTGAAACACCGCCAACTTCCAAACTCCGGGCTACCCAAAGAATTTCTGAATCGAAAATTCCAGGTATATATTTTTAGCCCGACCCGGGGATCGAACCCGGGACCTTTAGCGCAGCCTAACCCAATCAACCCTGCATAAAGTACACAGTCTGACCTCCTCTGTTTGTGACAGAAAAAGATCTGGCCGTCCACCTAGTGTTCGTACGAAAAAGGTGGTCAAAGCAGTAAGGGAAAGATTCGCAGAAATCCTGGCCGAAAGATGAAGAATGAGAAAAGAGAAAATGAAGATAGCTTTCCAATTAGTCGGCAGAGTGCAAGGTGGGCATTACCCGACTTCAGTGATGGTTTGGTGGGGTGTTAGCTATGAAGGAGTGACTGAGCCATATTTTTGTGAAAAAGGTATCAAAACATCGGCACAAGTGTATCAAGATACCATTCTTGAGAAGGTAGTTAAGCCCCTTAACAACACCATGTTCAATAACTAAGCATGGTCTTTCCAACAAGACTCGGCGCCGGGTCATAAAGTTCGGTCCCCGCAGTCTTGGTTAGAAGCGAACGTTTCGGACTTCATCAGTGCTAAAGACTGGCCGTCGTCTAGTCCCGATCTTAATCTGCTGGATTATGATTTATGATCAGTTTTAGAGAGTACGGCTTGCTCTAAACGCCATGATAATTTGAAGTGCCTAAAACAATGCATACGATTGGCAGTGAAGATTTTTCCCATGGAAAGAGTGCGTGCTTTTATTGATAACTGGCCTCAACGTTTAAAGGACTGTATTGCAGCCAATGGAGACCACTTCGAATGAGCTTTTAATATTTTAAGTTGTTTTATTGACGACCTCCGTGGTGTAGTGGCTAAGCACGCTGGTTTCAAGGCGTCGCCGCTCCGAGGTCCCGGGTTCGATTCCCGGTCGGGTCAATATAGAAATCGATTTTTTTTATATTGTCTCGGGTCTAGGTGTTGTGGTACCACCGTTGGATCTGATATCCATAACACAAGTGCATTAGCTACTTAATATGGGATCAGAGCAATGTATGTGATCGGTGTCCAATAATACTTATATTTATATATAAAACTAACACTGTAAAAGTAATAAATATTATTTGCATTAAAAAAAATATTTTTTCTTTGTGACAATATGTATGTCAAGGCTAGTTATATGTACCTGCGCCTTGGAGCCGCCGTGTATGTTGACGCCGGGGCGCATGTGCAGCGCGTTCTTGAGTATGAGCGACAGGTTGAGCAGCCGCGCCTTCGGGTTGCCGTTGTTCTCGCGCGCCTTCAGCAGGTCCGTGCGCCCGATCAGCTCCTGGAAGCGGCGCACGCCCACCGACGCCATGTGCTCGCGGACCTGGACAGAAAACGTATACGTAGAAACATCTAATATATATATAAAATTCTCGCGTCACAGTTTTCGTTGCCATACTCCTCCGAAACAGCTTGACCGATTTTGATGAAATTTTTTGTGCTTATTCGGTATCTATGAGAATCGGCCAACATCTATTTTTCATCCCCCTAAATGTTAGGGGAAGTCCACCCCTAAATTTTTTATTTTATTTTTTAGACAAAAATTTTAATTTCTATTTTTTTATGATACAACATACAAAAATACATACAATCCTCAATTTTCACTCTTCTACGATCAACCCTTATTTTTTAATAGCTATTTTAGTAATTTAAGGGCGAAACAAAATTCGCTGGGAATGCTTAACTTTTAAAATTACGAAACTCGGCGGGACGGGGCTGGGGGCGAAACAAAGTTCGCTGGGTCCGCTAGTCTTATATATAAAATTCTCGTGTCACAATGTTCGTTCCAGTACTCCTCCGAAACGGCTTTACCGATTCTTACCAAATTCTATATGCGTATTGAGTAGATCTGAGAATCGGCTACTATCTATTTTTCATACCTAAGTGATCAGGGTTGTTCACCCTTAAATATATTTTTTTTTTAATTTTTGGACGAAATTCTTTGTTTTTATTTTTTTATAATGTGGCATTAAAAATACATATAACCCTAAATTTTGACTTTTTTATCACCAACCCCAATTTTTTATAGCCTCGTTAGTAATTTGATCATTTTTCTTTCGCTCGATAACTTATCAATTATAGTGATTTTCTTAACTTTTAAAATTACGAGGCTGGGCGAGACGGGGCCGGGGCGGGACGGTGCGGTGGGCGCAGCAAAGATAGCTGGGTCCGCTAGTAACTTAATAATATTTTACCAATGCTCTTAGTACGGACTATCTTCTACTAAGGCCTGATTTTTCTAAAATCAGATAAGACATATCCCATCAAAAACAATACTTGTCAAAAAAACCAAGTCTCGCAACTCAGTTGTTCTGCGGTAAAAAGTTGTGAGATCCATGTAATACCAAGTCGGTTATTAATTTATTCAGTCTCTACTTAAGCGACTTTCTGCCTTAAGTTGTTACGTAATAATTAACAGCATCTTATAGTGACGCATATCAATATTAAAATTCTTTAATGTTTTATATAAATATATTGAGACTTGGCCATCGCACTAAATAATTGAATTTACATGTGTTTTCAGGCGATTGAATTTACACGTGTTTTCAGGCGATGGCCAAGTCTCAAAATATTTATATAAAACATTAAAGAATTTTAATATTGATATGCGTCACTATAAGATGCTGTTAATTATTACGTAACAACTTAAGGCAGAAAGTCGCTTAAGTAGAGACTGAATAAATTAATAACCGACTTGGTATTACATGGATCTCACAACTTTTTACCGCAGAACAACTGAGTTACGAGACTTGGTTTTTTTGACAAGTATTGTTTTTGATGGGATCTCATTTCTTTTTGTATTTTGTAGACAGTTCTACTTTTTTTCCTTTCGGTACCTTCTACTTATTGTATATATGTATATCTACCAGCAACGAATTTTCTTAAAGCCCTCTCTCTGACTTATGAACTTTTCTTATTTTTGTAGGTAGCCTTCCTTTTTCAATCGAAATTATCAATGAAAATCGCAAACTTATAGGTAAGAATTCTAGGCACATCCGAACAGCATTGGGTCGCTCGCGCGTATGAGCGCGGCTGCTGTTCGCTCGGCGACATTCACCTTTCCGCGCACCCGCCACTGTCCCCGCCTCGCGCCCTCGCGCTAGCACCGCACAGCGCGTAGTAACGGCCCGCGCTCACTCGCTAGCATCGCAACGCGTGGTATAATAATTAATTTACAACCTTACGCACTCGTAAGAAGTTCGAATACGCACGTAGGTACGTTTTTTGCATTAAAAAATTTAATTACACAGTTTTCATGACGGGAATACCTATTTTTTTGCTCGATTTGGCAGGGGCACTACCATGCGCCTATATTTATATGGGACTAGCTTAAACCCGCGGCTTCGCACGCAATAATAATAACTGCCATAAAACATCGTTACGAATAAAGCCAATATTGAAAAATTTACTTGAAGACTTGGCTGTATGGGCTTAATTTTCTTTATGGTCTTTTCTAGATTTTTTAGTTTTTCCTTGATTCATACACCAAACACTACTTATATTCTAAATTTGAAGCTTCTAGGTCTGGTAGAAGTGCCTTAGAATTTTGATGATCGGTGAGTCAGTGAGTGACAAAATTAAGAAATTTGACCTGTTATAATTCTTAAAATACTGGTTCAAATTGAATGAAATTTTACATATTCCGTGTCTTTACATGCTTGCATGGTTACTGAAAATTTCAGTCTTCTAGTTTTATTCACAACAAAGTTACAGGGGGTCGAAAATGGTCTGAATTGCTTCGAGAAGGCGCGCGGCGAAGAGGCGCCACGGCCGTACCATCCTTGGTACGGCCGTGGCGCTTTTTTGCTCGACTTGGTGGGGGCACTGCCGTGCCCCCAGATTCGTCGAATTAATAAAATACAAAACGCCTAATTTGAAAATGTAATAGATGACGTTTTCAAATGTAAGCAATCATTTATGTAAATTTATTTTATTAATTTAAAGCTCAAGAGTTTGAACACGCAAATATCGGGACCGATAAAAAATATGTTTGTGTAAGAAAGCTTTTTTTATCAAGGAAGGCTTTAGGCTTCACGCTACGACGGGAAGGGAGGGAGCAAACTGAAAACGCGCGGACGCAGTCGCAGGCAACTGCTATTACATTTGAAAATCGGTTGTTATATACTTATACCGTCTGATAAGTCTGAAGCTGACGTTGAAAAATCGGCCATAAGTGGTGAAACTACTGCATACTTGCATTTTTGAACAGGGTGACAAATCATCATCATCATCCAATTTAAGAGCTAGGCTCTGGAGTTTTTTCCATTCCTCTCTGCTTTCCGCCTTTCTCTTAACCTCCTGATACGACCCGACATTTATCTTTTCCTTTATTTGCTGCATGTAGCTTATTCTTGTTCTTCATCGCTTCCTTTTTCCTTCTATCCTTCCTTCAATTATCGTTTTAATAAAATTGTCGTGTCGAATCAGGTGGCCTAACATTCGTCCCCTCCTACACTCTATTGTTTCCATCAATCTCCTTATTTCCCTAACCATAGACAAAATTTCTTCATTTGTTTTCTTCTCCGTCCAACTTATACGCTCCATTCTCCTCCAGCACCACATCTCGAAGGCTTCCAGTCTCTCTCTGTCCCTCTTTGTCAATGTCCACGCTTCACATCCATTAAGTGCTATACTCCAAATGTACACTTTAACAAGTTTTTTGCGAACTTTGATTGATATTCTGGCCTTGAGCAGGTGTTTTTTTGCATTATAAGCTTGTCTCGCCATCGCTATCCTTGCTTTTATACCTGGTGTACATCTGGAGTCACTAGTTATCAAGCTACCTAGATATTTGAAGGTTTTAACCTGTTCTATTTTTGTGTTATTTATTGAGATAGGGCTATATTTATCCTTTTTAGAAGCAATTAGTGTTTTTGTTTTATTTATGTTAATTTTGAGACCAAATTCTTTAAAAATAGCGTCCATTTCTGTCACCAGTTCTTCCAACTCCAATCTGTTTTCTGCAATGGCTGCAATATCGTCGGCAAAACGAATGAATTTAAATACGTCCCCATTAATTTTGACGCCCCCCTTTTTTGATTCCGTTATTCTGCGTTTCGCACATTCTATGAATAAATTAAAAATTAGCGGTGAAAGTGGACATCCCTGCCTAACTCCCTATCTTATTTTTGCCTTTCCGTTTTCCTCTCCTACTTCTATTACCGTTTCTTGGTTTTTATATAATTCATAAATAATCCTTCTGTCTCTATAATCCAATCCAGCTTCTTTGAGTACTTCCATCATTATTTTCCAATTGACCTTATCGAACGCCTTTTCTAAGTCGATAAAAGCTATATGTGTGTCCATGTCAAAATCCAGTCTCCTGTCTATTACCAATCTCAAAGCTAGTATCGCTTCTCTGGTTCCCTTCTCTTGCCGAAACCCATATTGATCCGGTCCCAAAAAGCACTCTGTTAATGGTCTTATTCTGTTCTGAATTATTTTTATTAAAATTTTACTTGCCTGTGAAATAATACTTAGTGTTCTATGTTCTTCGCATTTGAGTCTGTTTGCTTTTTTCGGTAGTGTTACAGTCTTGCTTAAACTAAAATCTTGAGGTATTTTGCCTGTTTTATACATTTCTTGAATTAAATTAACAATTTCCTCTTTCAACAGATTGCAAGCTGCATATTTGACCATCTCAATATAAATATTATCAACTCCTGCTGTTTTTCCGTTTTGAATACAATTCAAAGCTGTTTCGAATTCTTCTTTTAATATCAGAGGTCCCAGTTCCAAAGTATCTACATCTTCTTCTTTTTCCATATAGCTTTCTGACATCCCTTCTCCTGAATAAAGCTCTTCTATATACTCAATCCATCTTTGAACAATTTTTTTAGAGTCCATTAGTATTTCCCCTTCTTTATCTAATATAGCTGTACTTCGTCTCTTATGTTTCTTGTCCATTTGTTTAATTATATTGTAGGCTTTGTCCATTTCCCCCCGTTTCATCATAAACTCTATTTTATTGCATTTCTCTTCCGTATGTTTTTCTTTCGCTTCCCTGCACAGTCGGTGACAACAAGTGGAGGGAGCCTCAAAACGCGAAGTCGCGGGGGACCGCTAGTGTTTTATAAATTGACAACATTTCAAAATTTTCATATGCACATTTTTATTTTTTCCCTGAAAGAACTTCAAAAATGAAGGCACCCATACTTTTTCATTTTCATTTCTTGTCAGTATTTTCTCTAATAATCATTGTTTAAAAACTCTCCATTCTAAAAGAGCGTAAGTACAGGAAGTTGGATGTTTCGAGGTCACGTCTTTGCTATATTCGATAAGAAAATATCTGACGTTTAAAGTGTTGTGGTCTGTATCAATTGTAAAATTAAGATGTCGATATCAATGGTATATCCATTGAGTATCTAATTTTAATTTATGATGCAATTAACAAATTTATGTTAAAAGTAACCAAATAAAACAACGCAGCAACCTTTCTTATTTAATATTATTATGATGTCTGAAATTACTCCAATATTTTCTAATAACTACAAATATCAATCATATTTTGAATGAGGAATCATGATGATTATTGCGTATGTGAACTAAAAATTAGTTTGAATGAAAATGTTTTTTTTAACAATCTTCAATTTACCACATCGTAATTTATCGATAATGTTTATTACAATACCGAAAACAACAACAATACTAAACGTAAGTGACAACCGACAGCAAGCTCAAAGTTCAAAAGCAATTTGTTTCTGCATGAAATGTCATTTAAGGCGTAACCTGTGAAATGCCAACTTCCATGTTCTTTTCAGTCTTTTTCATTAAACTTTAAAAATAAAGCGGAAAAAAATCTGAAGAAATGTTCAACGTGTTTAGAAATGCAGAATCTTGAAATGGTTTTCGAATTTTTCATACCTTTACAAAAATGAAATGTTTTCAATTCCGTGTAAATAAACACATACCTCCTCAGCGAGCATGAAGAGGTAGTTGACGACGTGCTCGGGCTTGCCGGCGAACTTCTTGCGCAGCACGGGGTCCTGCGTCGCGATGCCCACCGGACACGTGTTCAGGTGGCATTTACGCATCATCGTACACCCTGTATGAGGCAACAGACGCTATTAAATAATACACAAGGAACTTTATGTTAAGGAAATTTATGATACTAAACCGAGACGACTGAAAAAGTTTTAGAGAAGTTTTTATTCAGCAGTGGTATAATAATGGCTAACAAAAAATACAAATCAAAATTGCTTTTAGTTTTTTTACTAATTTCAATAGCACAGAATTCATCGATAATATCAACGAGTTCCATCGACGAATTCTTTGAAATTGAAATTACAGGAACAGGCACTAAGATTTATTTGTAATTAATTTGTCTAACTAAACATTCTTGTGACCAGGGTTGATAAAAATCATGATTTTTTTAAAGAAATCAAATTAATCGGATTTATTTGATTTAAATCGGATTAATTTGATTTAAATCAGATTTTTTTGTACTTTCTTGTCTTTTTTATTAATTTAATAGTCAGTTATTAATTTAAAGAAAAAAACGTATTTTGGTTTATATTGTTTAATGAAAAAAAGCCCATTAATTCTTATGACAGCATTTACACACCGGTTTGTTGAACTTTCCGCAAGCGGACTTTTTTTCTTTAAAATAAACCCACACAGCATCTTTTTTCTTCGAGACATTTTTGCCATATTCCCTCTTCCACTAATAAATAACAAATGACAGAGCGTAAAGCAAACCACATCGCGTGTTTCACAAGTCCCTGGACACTTTTTGGCTGATTTGGTTGCAGTAAAAATTTATTGATTTAAATCAATGTTTTTTTTAAAAAAATCACTTGATTTAAATCACGATTAAAATCAGTGATTTAAATCAAGTGATTTAAATCATATCAACCCTGCTTGTGACCTATGACTCCGAACACCGTTATGAAAACGTGCTACAGCATCACGACTCACGCAATTAACAGATTTTATTTAGCATAGATACTAACGCGCGTTAGCATCGCGACTGTATCGATGCTAAAAGTTGCAGTGTGTAAACGGTCTATAATATTCGAAAAAAGTATTGACGGACGGTACAAGAGACAGATTTTCACCTAATGCAATAAGTGGTGCGGTACTGAAGCCGAATTCATCAGCGCCGAGAAGCGCTGCGACCATCACGTCGAAACCAGTTCGGATTTGACCATCGGCTTGCACGACCACCCTGAAAGAAAATATTGAAATAAGTTTTACTATACAGAAATAAATAGATCTCATTAGTAAAAAACAATTCGGAAAAAATATAGTAAAAAAAAATTCGGAAAAAAATGATCCTATTTTTCTTTTTTACAGAATTTTAACGCTTTTACTCGTATGCTATAATGTTGGCTAAAGGTCTCTGTTTCAGGGATGTCTACATTATTATGTAGCGATGTATTCATCGCGGCAATACCTCTACACTAGAACACATGATGCGCCATCGGCGTTAAATGTGGAAATAGCTGACATAACTGTTCAACGGTCGTGTCTAAATTTCACGATAAAGGTCTGGACCACACCGTACCGTACCATGACCGTGCTAGGAGCGTATCAGATATGAAAAGTAACACGTCACGCTCTACTTACTGAACGGTTTGAGTGTTCTGTGCCTGTATGCAACCTTTATATTACGCGCGTCTTGTTTATTTGTCATCAAATAACAAAGTTACGGCAACGTGATTACAACGCCTTTATAAAGCTCATCATACGCGGTTACAATTCGTATGCCAACCGGTTAAGCAACGTCGCGTGTCAGCACCGGCACATAACGCTCCGTGCATAGTACGCGACGATATCGCTCGGTAATGGCCCAGATAATATAATACGTAATGGAAAGGCGTCTAGTGGCAACAGTGTCATAGTTTTCATTACAAATAATATTTTTTCATTTCTTCTGGTCGGAAAATGGAACTTTCATGTGCAGTTAGACGGGTGGAAAATAGCTTTTCCATCCCTTGGGTGGAAAGTAATTTAATTTTAATTGATACGATTAGACACGGAGTTAAAGATAATTGAGTCACATCATAATATTAAAATTAAAAAGCTTTCCATATTTCAAAGATTACCTACACATTAAAAGCGTGTTTATTATGGTCACTGATTTAAAAAATATACATTTGGTCTAATTTTTAACGATTTATAATCTACAAAATATAATATAAGGTTGTCCGCCATACATAGTGACACTTTTTTTTTTCATTTTAAATCGTGACATTTTTTTTTTTAATACTAATTTAACGTCTTTGGCTGTACGCCATACAGACTATTCTTCATTTTTATTTTCATTTTTCAACACTTTAAAACTAAAACTTACACTAAACTAACCTAACTTAACCTAACTCATTGAAATGCGAGGTGGTCCGCATTCCAATGCTCAACAAGGAAGCTAAGCGCAGGAACAACGATCCGGGTAAGACGGCGCGATTAGAGCTCGCTTCACCATAATTCTCACTTTAACTTCATTGTTTTCTTCGAAAGCACTAATTATCATGAAAATTCCACCACACAAACACAATAATTGACCCGAAAAAAAACAATTTCTAAAATGAAGAAATATGGTCCATCCTTCCCTTTTCGTTTCCCGCGCAAAACTCGTCGTGACATTTTGTTTGTCTTTGACAGTTTATTTTTTAATTTGGTCGATTATTGCACAGATAATTAAGCAGGCGGAGGCGACTTGCCGCGTTTTTATGTTCATTAATCTTCTTACTCACTCCCACCTTTAGCTGTCACTCTTAGCGCTATCTCATGAGGCAAAAAAGAATCTGGAATTCATACATAACCTATATATAACCCGTGGTAGTGTTAGTGACAAGGTTAAGGTTGCGTTCTTCTACTATTATTATTGTCTATGAGAAAAATACTTCATGTCGTTAATGTTTTATGAACGCTGTTTGCTTCCGTGCCGTTACTGTCCATCTAATCGCGTGTTTTATGTATAACGACAGAAAACAAACTGATATGTGATGAAAATACATGAGGTTTCATCTCTCACCAAATAACATAGTATCTCATCATCGCATCACAATCACACAGCTAATTTTATTTATTTTTCCTCACAGTCGAAATGAAAAATATTATGTATAACTCGGGTGAAAGCACCCATTTCACTCTCGAATTATTAGCGCTCTCACTCCGTTCGAGCGCCAAAAACATTTCGAGTGAAGTGGGTCACTTTCTCTTCTTGTATAACAATCTACTATTGCCTGACACGTTCCTAGCATGGTCATGGTCGTTTACGTTGTAGTGGGCGGAAACCTTTGTGAATCCCTAAAGCACACCATATTTTTTTGTAATATGTTGTGTACTGACCTCGACCGTAGATCGTTGAGCACGAGCACCTGGTGCGTCTCGGCCACGCCCAGCTCCCAGGGCAGGCCGGCCGACTTGATGCCCGTCCACGAGCTGGCGCCCGTGCCGCCGTCGTGACCCGAGATCACGATGTGCTCGGCTTTGCCCTGCATATGAAATCTTATATATAAAATTCTCGTATCACAATGTTCGTTCCCTTATCCTCCGAAACGGCTTTACCGATTCTTACCAAATTTTATATGCGTATTCAGTAGGTCTGAGAATCGGCTACTATATATTTTTCATACCTCTAAGTGATAAAGGTTGTTCACCTTTAATTTTTATTTTTATTTTTGGACGAAATTTTTTGTTTGTATTTTTTTATAATGTGGCATTAAAAAATACATACAACCCTAAATTTATACTTTTTTTATCACCAACCCCTATTCTTTATAGCCACTTTAGTAATTTAAGGGCGAAAGAAAATTCGCTGGGAATGCTTAACTTTTAAAATTAGGAGACTCGGCGGGACGGGGCTGGGGGCGAAACAAAGTTCGCTGGGTCCGTTAGTAAAACTATAAAACAACGATATTGTGAAGCCATACATATGATGAAAGATAATAGGACTAGCAAACTATCTCCACAAAAAATAACAGTAAATTTGTTTAGAATGTTTTTAACACTCAGTGTCGTATTTTATATTCATAAAGATGAAAAATAGGAAACCAAAAATTGAGCACGGGCGGGACTCGAATCAGGAACTTTTGAGTCAATTTAACAATTGAGCCACCGGTCTGTCAGTCACACATAATGACATAGGTATTCATAACAGACCAGAAATTTCGCAAGGTCGGACCAACGGTATGGTAGCTCAATTGAAAGAGCGTTTTGTCCGATTAGCCAGAATGTTGCTGGTTCAATTTCCACCTGTGTGCAAATTTTAGTTTCTTATTTTTATCTTTAGTAAATTTGTTATTAATTTTAAGCAAAGCCATCCAGAGCAGGGACCGGAACCGCTTACCCTTAAAGGGGTTTTTGATAGGGTATTTTTTAAAGTTATTTCCAAAAACCCTTATCAATTCGGTAACCTAATCGTCAACTTACCCTAACGAAAGGCTTACCAAATTAATACAATTAATTCGGGTAATCGCTTACCAAATCCAAAAACACTATCAATAGGCTTACCCTATGAATAGGGTTTAAAAATCGATCAAGGAATCACGCTTACTACATTCGACTATTGGCTAAGGCCCGTGAGTATCAGTTCTTTTACCTCTCATGAAAAACTTATATCTCAAAAACTTATCGTTTAAATATAATAATAATATATTAATAATAATAATAATTAATGAATATATTAATAATTAATAATAATATATGTCTAAGTTAATACTAATTATTAATTAGATTTCAAAGTTCGCTTAATGCAATTTTTTAATTCTTCATCAGAATCATGTTTAATTTTGTTAGGCTCCATGTAAAAACAAAAGCAGCTGAAAATAATTATTGACGGGAACAAGCAAACACCAGCTGCGAATCTCCGCAAGTCCAAAATTAAATATCTGGACACGTCATTTTAAAGAAAGAAATAAAATGCGTGGCAAAAAGATAGAAATATGGTAACCATATTATTAAAGTTACTGAAACCTTATTTAATGTGGTAAGCATATCAATAGGGTAACCCTATCTTTGTGTAACCTTTTTAATAGGCTTTCCCTAACAATTGGCTTAATCAAAAAAAAGGGGTTTTCCGGTCCCTGATCCAGAGATTGCCAGGACTCCTTTATATGGATGCCGCGTATGTGTTTCCTATGTAAAATCATTTGTTTTTGGTGGTTGTTGATTATATCACATATGAAAGAATGTTAATTATATTTATTTACCGTTGATATCCATTATCGTTTAACTCATTTTTTTATTATAATCACTTACGTTCGTTTCATAACACCTCGTCAGGTGTGCAATAGCCATAAAATATTTAGAGATTTAATTACAATCTATTTACTACTGTAATTGAAGGAAACAATTATTAAAGTTGAACTCCTTGTGATTGGTTAAACTGGCTTTCACTAGATCCTCAAATGAGTAAATGTCCAGGTGGTTTCTACTGTAGGAAGTAAGATATAAATAACAGTAACCTTAGCAACTCCTGAGGCCACGACGCCCACGCCGACCTCGGACACCAGCTTGACGGAGATCCTGGCGTTGGGGTTGGCGCACTTCAGGTCGTAGATCAGCTCCGCCAGGTCCTCGATGGAGTAGATGTCGTGGTGAGGAGGAGGAGAGATCAGACCTACGCCGGGGACTGAACACCGAGTCTTGGCTATGTCTTCGGTTACTTTGTAGCCTGGGAACGAGAATAGTAGATTAAATAATATCCTTTGGACATTCCCACACATCGCCATCTAGTCCCAAAGTAAGCTACTCAAAACTTGTGTTATGCGTGCCAGACAACGGATATAATACTTAAATACTTTTTTGTTTGTAAATACATACATGATATACATAGAAAACACCCAGACCAATACAAACAGACATGTTTGTATTGTGCGGGGATCGAACCCGCAACCCGATGCGTAGTAGGCGATTTCTCGACCACTACACCAGACGGGTCGTCATTGTTATACAAGGGGAGAAAGTGACCTATCTGACTCGAGATTTTTTTTGGCGCTCGAACGGAGAACGGAGAGCGCTAATAATTCGAGAGTGAAATGGGTGCTCTTAACCGAGTTAAACATACTATTTTTCATTTAGACTGTTAGCTGATAGCTGTGTGATTGTGATGCGATGATGAGATATTATGTTGTTTGGCGAGAGATGAAACCTCAAGTTTTAACATCACATATCAGTTTGTTGACTGTCGTACTACATAAAACACACGATTAGAAGGACAGTAACGGTACGGAAATCAACAGAGTAAATAAAAGTGGACGATATCAAATATTTCAAATCATTGTTAAAAATATCGATATTTTTTTTCTCACAGACAATAATAATAGTAGAATGCATAAATATTAAAAAACAATAAGGTATTTAATAAATAAATTTTAATAAGACAGGGTTCAACCATTATTTATTTTGGTCGTAGGGCAACTTGAGGCATAGTATGGTATATTTTCGAGTGATAACAAGTAATTTAAGAAAGAACTACATCTAATATGAATAGTATCCTTTATGTACATCTTTCCTTTATGTAATCTATACAATCATTGACATAAACACCTCTTTATTCTTTTACTACATACCTGGCAGTTCACCCCCCTCTCCCGGCTTGGCACCTTGCGCCATCTTGATCTGAAGGTCATCTGCGTGAGCTAGGTATGAGGCTGTGACACCGAAGCGGCCTGAGGCGACTTGTTTGATCGCTGACCGCATGTTGTAGTCGGGATCCTGGCAAAGGTATGAGTTGACTTGTCTGGGTAGTGGGTGCAGACACCTAACTTTGAACCATACTAAAAGCTCTTATGGCAACATATGTACGTCACATAAGGGGCACTATGATCGCTCATGGGTTTTCAGTCCAGATTACTTACATTGATTAAATAAAGAACTATGAAATTTTGATAAGATTGCTAGATTATGCAGTACAGTTTTGTTAACAACTCTTGTCTCTTTGAGATTTTGTCATACTTACTAATAAAGACGACCTATTAATCGATTAACTGTGAAAGAAGCATCATAACAGAAAAGAGACAAAAGAGAGAAAGAGAGAGCCCTGCTTTCAGCAGTAACTATCGGGTCGTTGCGATAAAAGGCTAGTTGGTAGTACTTTGTATTATTCATAGCCTTTTTCTTCACTACATTACTTTTCTATAGATAACATTTTATTACTTTCTTAATTTTTTTAAAACTTCATGCACAAAACACAAAAATTGTACATATGACAGACTTAATGCCAAAAGCATTATCTAGTCAACCATAGGTCAGAACAGTGAAAAATATATTACTATACAACTAAACTAACTTACTTTCTTAATTATGGTGATTTGAAACTGTTTTTATTTTCTATGTCCAACATACATACTTTTTAATGTTTACAGAGCTAGAGTAAAATTGTGTAAAGTATTAAGAAATATTGTATTTTCTATACATTTTGGGGGAATTGTTGAGGTAGCTGTTTGTACCATCTTAGTTAATTAGGCATGTGATCCTCATTTAGCGCTCCGCTGTATGTATAAATAAAATAAAAAAATATTTGACAACATCATATACATTGCTCCGATCCCAAGCTAAGTTGCTAAAGCACTTGTGTTATGGAAATCGGAAACAGCGGTGGCACCACAACACCCAGACCCGAGACAGTATAGAAAAGATCGTTTTCTACATTGACCCGACCGGGAATCGAACCCGGAACCTCACGAGATGGCGACATTGAAACCAGCGTGCTAGCCACTCGACCACGGAGGATGTATATATATAGTATATGTTGATATATGTATGTATTATTGATGTATTTATTTTATTGCTTATGTTATGTATGTGTAATATTATTTAAGTATTAATTGTATTTATTTGGGACTTTTTTGTATATAATTAATTTTGTTTCTTTGTCGCACCGCCCACAATCATTTCTGCTTAGCCCAAAGGCATGACTGGTAGAGAACGCCATATGGCGTTAAGTCCCCCTTTTGTACAAAATGTTATTATTGTGCAATAAAGTATAAATAAATAAATAAATAAATGTATGTGTATTCACCTGGTTGAGGTACCGGTCTGCGTTCTCGCCGCCCTCGCCGGTGTTGGACTTGCCGCCGATGCGGTTCATGGCCACCGCCAGCGTCGTGTGCGCCTCCAGCGAGATCGAGCCGAACGACATCGCGCCTGGGGACGGACAGTCATCACTCAATCAATTACATGATTTCAATACCACAAACAAGAGTAAACTTGCCGTTCCAAACTTCAGACTTCAGAAGGTTAATCACTCGTTTATTGGAAGATGTATTACTTTTTTTATTAAATTGCCTAAAAATATAATTGAATTACCTTTATATAAATTCAAATCGATTGTTAAATCAATGTTTAATGATTAAAGGATGTTATAGAATAAATAATTATGTGAACGATAACAATGTATGGTCCAGCTTGTAAGAACATTTACGAAGGGCACTCAATAATTACTTAGCCTCGCCGCCCGATGGCACTGTTGTTACAAAAGAGTTTTACTATCGTGCAGTAAATACTTTTTGAAGTCTACTATGTAGTTTTCAGTCTTTTCCCTTCATTTGTTTTGCTTTGAAAGCCTTTGGAAGCGAGCGTGTCAGTCGGTTTGACAAAAATGGAAGAAGAACAATATCGTCCAGTGATAAGATTCTTGTTTTTGGAAGGGAAAACGCGCGTCAAAGAGCGGTTGGATGCTGTGTACGGTGACTCTTCTCCTTCGATGACGTCCGTCAAAAATTGGTTTAACGAGTTTTCTCGTGGCCGCACGTCGGTTTTTGATGAGCCACGCCCAGGTGCACCAAAAACGGCTACTACGGAGGTTAACGTAAAAAAATCCACGATCTCGTGTTGTCAGACCGGCGATTGAGGATTCGCGAGATAGCTGAGACTGTAGGCATCGCAGAAGGGACAGTGCATCATATTCTGCGCGAAGAACTGGGTATGAAAAAGTTATCGGCGCGATGGGTGCCGCGTTTGCTCACACCAGACAACAAGCGCAACCGTGAGACCACATGGTGACATGTTTGGCGCTGTTTCAACGCAATCCAGCAGAGTTTTTGCGTCGTTTTGTGACCGTCGACGAAACATGGGTTCACTGGTACACACCAGAGACCAAAGAACAGTTGAAACAGTGATATTTACCTGGCGAACGTGCTCCAAAGAAGGCGAAGACTGTTCAATCGGCCGGAAAGGTGATGGCCAGTGTTTTTAGGGACTCGCAAGGTGTGATCTACATCGATTACCTTGAGAAGGGTAAAACAATCACGGGGCTCTACTATTTTGACTTATTGGGCCGATTCGACGCCGAATTGAAAAAAAACGGCCCTATTTGGCAAAGAAAAAAGTGCTGTTCCATCACGACAACGCGCCGGCTCACACCTCCGCCGTCGTCATGGCCAAATTGGTCGAATTGCGCTACGAATTGCTGCCCCATCCACCGTATTCTCCAGATTTGGCTACCTGTGACTTCTTCTTGTTCCCAAATCTGAAAAAGTCACTGGCCGGCAAAAGATTTGGGTCGAATGATGGGGTCATCGCCGCCACAGATGCCTATTTTGAAGACCTAGGGAAATCGTATTTTTCGGACGGGTTGAAAAAGTTGGAGTATCGCTGGGCCAAGTGTGTTGAATTGAAAGGAGACTATGTTGAAAAATAAATCTCTACTTTCTTAAAATTTTCTTTTTTTTTTGTAGGCTAAGTATTTATTGAATGGCCCTCGTAAATTGTAATATTTTTAAAAGAGGCATTGACAATAGTGCCTGAGTTTGTTGCGCAGCTTTTTCTCAGCACTAGCCCACAATTGTCCCGAAGCTGTGGTAGGACCAATGTTGGGACGTGTATAAGTGCTAGCAATAGCCTATGTACGGACAACAGCACGTCAAGGTAACCACAACGGTATCTTACGCAGTTGTAATAAAGGCTAGTTTGCAACAAAAGTGGGTAACCGGCCACTGTACAAAATAAATTAATTTTTTTTTTCACTCAATCTTGCAATACGTTAAAAATCATTTATTTATGCAAATAAGACCACTTTTACACGTCCCAATATTAACCCTACCACAGCTTCGGGACAGTTTTGGGCTAGTGCTGAGAAGAAGCTGCGCAAAAAACTCAGTCACTATTGTCAATGCCTCTTTTCAAAAGGTTTACAATGTTAGTAGTGATCATGCAAGTCCATACATTATTATCTTTTAAATAATCATCTACTTTATAATACCCTTTCGTCATAAGGGTTTCTTTAATAAGAGTTTGAAATTTATTAAACAGTAAGTTTACAATGTGTTCTGGTAGTTTATTGATATGATTTTATACATTCCCCCATGAAAGAATTACCAACCTTTCGAAGTCTGAATTGTGGAATAGCAAGCTTATCCTTATTCCTAGTATTATGTCACTATTTTCGTGAATAATTGCAAATTTTAGCGTATATAAATTAAATTTTCATAAATATACTGAGAAGCTACAGTTAATATTCTAATTTCTTTAAACACCTCTCATAAGGAATCTTGAGGTTTAAGATTATAAATAGCTCGCAAGGCTTCTGTTTTAAAATGCAGTAGGACATCACGCGATAGAAATAATATAAATAACCTAACATAGCTGTTACTACATCAGTCAAACGTCTTATCTACCTTACAGCAAAAGCTGAGCTTAGTTTTCCGGACAAGGCCTCCATATGAGGACCCCAGTGTAGTTCGGAGTCTAAAGTGATTCTTAAGAATGTTGTGGAGTTAATATTATCAAGCGGTTTGTCTTTTATCTTAACCTGACCTGCTGGTCGGACATTAGGCATCGTAAACTTAACACTTTTGGTTTTACTTTCAATAAGAAGAAGATTGTTAATAGTAAACCAATGTAATACTTGTGAAAGAGTATTATTTACATCGTCAAAATTTCCTTCGCCTCTTCGAATTTGAAATATAAGTGAAGCATCATCTGCAAATTATACTATATCACAAAGTTTCCCTACAAAGTGCGGGAGGTCATTTATATATATATTAAAAAAGAGAGGTCCCAGTATAGGGAACATCCATTGTTAGAGGAGCTCCAGAAGACTCAGTCCACTTTACACATACTTGAAGTTAGTTTTGGCTGTCTGTCACTTTAAGACCAGTTCTGGGATACTGCAGCCTACTCGAAAGTTTAGCAATTTGGAAAGACATGCAATATCTAATGATGCATGATTATTGATAGTCTAATCTCCATTGAGCCGTAGTTTAACAAAAAAATTGATGGATTATCGGTAACACTTAAAATCCTTACTATAAAGCAACGTAACTCTAAATACAACTCACCAGTAGCAAACCGTTTGACGATCTCAGAAGCTGGTTCAACTTCGCTAATTGGGATTGGCTCGTCCAACCTCACGAGGTCTAATTGACCACGAAGTGTGCAAGCGCGAATCGATTCCAATGAGCTCTCTCTGAAAAAGATGATACACATTGTCATGTTAAACATATTTACCATTTTTAAGTAAGTTTCTACATTACTTGCAAAATGTAGCCAATAATTACATTTCGTGAGATATTCTTGTTCAATCCACGAGGCATCGTCGTCGACATACATATTTGCACGCTAATTGAGGCAAATTTTGGTGGACTCAAATGTATCCACAATATAAGATCACTTATGTATCACTCAAAATACGCAAACAAATGCATTTGTATTTGTCTTTTCTTAACGACATTGGGGCCAGTGATACTTACTAGTATTAAATCTAGGGACTTACTACGAAGACCTTGCTGAAGAGTAGCCTGATCCATAACGTGTGATTTGATAGCGTCTTTTAAGAACTCGTAGACTAGATGCGATTACAATACGAACTCGATGGGAGTTTATATTATTTGTTTAGTTGTTGGTTTGGTGAACATACCTGAACTTGTCATAGGCGGATGTGCTTTTATTGACGGCGGCCTCTTGCAAGTTAGCAATGGACAGCGGGTCATTGATATGCTTCTCGCCGCCCGCGCGCCAGTGGTATACACCCGGGTTCCTAAAAACAGAAAACATTAATTAAAAACAAAAATCGTGTATCTATGAAAAGCATGACAAGAATACTGCTTAAGTATAGACGGGGAAAGTAGAGAGAAGAGATAAAGACATTACACGGAGAAACGGAAAAGACTGAAAAGTAAGATACCTTACCACAAAGTATAGCATGAAACGTTAAGCCTTTTTTATATAAAAATAAACTCACCTCAGAACCAAAGCATCTGTGAAGGGCCCATATGTCAGAGCATGTCTGTCGAATATTTCTTTGGACAAAATTTCAAAATTGACTCCACCTGAAAATAAAACGAAGATTTTTAAAATTATTTTTTTCTTGCAAGGGAAATTAAAATAGGTTAAATCCGTTCTTAACACACACGCTATTTTTCCTTCGAATTAAGCTTGACCAATCTCTATCTAATGTAATCTAATCTCTAGACAATAGATTAATCTCTACAGCTCTTAAAAAAGGTCTGATAATAAAGGTAAACAATACTAAACTGCGTTCCTTTGAAGTAGTTGTCAATAACCTCCTCACTCAGGCTTACAGCTTCAAAAATCTGCGCACGTCTATACGACTGAGGGGTACTAATGCCTATCTTAGCTAGGCCAGTTTCAATGGCCTTCAGGTAGACCTAATACAAAATAGACTTACCAATACGTGACTGCGTTCCTCTGAAGCACTTGTCAATAACCTCCTCACTCAGACCCACAGCTTCAAATATCTGGGCACTTCTGTACGACTGAAGGGTGCTGATGCCCATCTTAGCCATGACTTTGGCCAGGCCAGTTTCGATGGCCTTCTGGTAGGCTTTGTAGATATCGTCATCTGTTGTGTTGGGGTCGAGGATGTTGTCGTTGCGAAGGGCGAAGGCGAGCTCGAACGCGAGGTACGGACAGATTGCGTCTGCGCCGTAGCCTGAAAAAATGAAGGGGTAAGAAAAGTGTTCGCTTATTTATTTGGACAATCGAGGTTTACAAGCAATTAATAAGACGCAAAATACACAATTTTATACCATTTATAGGTCATCACAAATATTTATAATAACGCAAACAGTCTAATAAACCTGTTTTATCTATTACACTCTTTTGTCTCATTCTTTCATGAAATAAAGTGTCAAAACAGTGTTACAGCTAAAATAGGTTTATTAGACTGTTTGAGTTATAAATAATAAGGAGGTATGAAGATAAGCATTCGTTAAATTCTTCGATTTTAAGTAAATGTTGGTTAACTTCCGAAAGTAAAAATAAACAAGCACTTCTTATGATTACACTGAGGAGGATAGGTACTTTTTGCTTTCGATGAAAGAATCGACTATTTATTAATAATAATCTGATCAAAGCTAGGCTCTTTTCAGTTCCTCCAAATTAGGGAAAGTAGGAATTTTTGCTAGTCAAAAAAGACGGACTTAATCACATCGATATTTTAGATAATAATAAGTAAACAAACATGATTAGACAAACCGAAAGTGATTGAAAATAAGCAAAAAATAAAACATTTTAATTTGTAATTGATAGGTGCAACGAGCTTTATCATAACTTACCGAGTAAGACGCACATGTGGTGCACCTCCCGGGCCTCGGCGGTCTCGACGATGAGCCCCACCTTCATGCGCTGGCGCGTCTCGATCAGGTGGTGGTGAACCGCGCCTAAAATAAATGAGATTATATTTTTTACAGATATATTGTAATTAAATAAATATTATAAATTGCACAATGCAATAATATAAAAAGCATTGCTCGTAGCGCAGTGGTAGCAGCGCTTTGATAGTGATACCGAAGTGAAGCAACCTACAGCGCAGTCGTGTTTGAATGGGTGACCATTCCAACCGTATAAGTGTCACGAGTAATATCACGAGTATTTCCGTGCTTCGAAAAGCACGTTCTGCCGTTGGTTCCGGCTTATATCGGTTGCCATTGTGTTATTGTCGGTCATTAAGCCTAGTCAGAGGCCTTATGGGCGGTTTGACAACATCTGACAGCAGGATTAATCGCTTGCCTTGCAAACACCCCTTCACAGATCCGCACTGAGCCAGCGTGGTGGAGTATGGCTCGAAATATCTAATAGTTGAGGTAAGCCTTTGCCCAGCAGTGAGACGTTACAAGCTAACTTTACTACCTAAAAATCAACTGCATCAGGCAAGGACTAGAACCTGTGTTTTACGCTATCCGGGCGCATGCGTAAACCACTCGGCCACCGAAATTTTTGCGATGTGATTTTTGTAGTCTGACAAGTTCTGACGTAGGCCGCTGGGCAGTGTGAGGATACACCATAATCAAGGTTGTGTTTGGAAAAACTAATCTGCTTTATCTATGGTTTTGATAGCCAACTTATGCCAACATACTCAGCACCACGAGTGGCAAGTTAGGAAAAAGTGTTCTGGCAGTATAAGCGTAATGTCAGCGCTTTCGTATGCCTGAGCGTAGATCAGCGCGCACCTCGTCGTGTGCCTAAGGGCAGATCTGCGCTCTGGTGACCTACCACACTTTTAATGCGATTTAAAGTATTAAATACTACGTAATAAGGTCCATGTTTCATTATTTGTTGTACGTATTGAATGAACGACCTTTAAAAAATATCATTCATTGAGTGAAGCTCACAGAACCGTTTTTATGATGTATGAAATCCAAGGGTAAAGAAGGAATGAGACTTACTGTCGTCGTTTTTAATGTATTATTAAAATATTTTGTTTCGGATGTTATAAGTGCGGCAAATCTTTGTAAAGGTTTTTTTTATCTTTATCAAACAGTCATTTCCAAAGTGTAAAGAGAGTTAGGAAACTCGAATTTCATCTATGAAAAATGGCTTGTCCAATTGGGCACTAAGTTGGTATTTGCTTCAACGCACTTTTTGTACATTATAATTAGAAAATGATATATGTTTAACAATAATAAATCATACAATGATTGACTTTCAAACAAATAATGGGAAACATTCATTGAATTCCGCGCGCTATCCAGTTTGCTCACTAAACGCGCCATATTGCCGCAGACGCCGCGACGGGTACAAATTTGTGCGGCTTCTCGCATCTGAGGGGTTAATGTTCGGAAAGCTTAGGTAAGCTGTTTTCTGCTGAATTCACTCAATGTATTACAAAATACAGTGAGGAAACGATCGCCCAGTATCGTAAGTTACCGACTTTGACCTTGAGGCTGATTCTCGCGGCAATCGAACTTTTTCGTGTGGTAATTCGATTGCACGTTAAACCGTTTTACCTTAGAAATCAAGTAAAATATCTACACGCAAAAAAACATCGCACGAACAAAATCTAAATACATAGAAATCGTGACCCTGAGAAATCAAAAACATTTTTTTTTCGACAAAAAAAAATCGATCGGTGAACTTTTTTCGTATACGAATTGCGCGAGAATTGACCTCTATTCGTGTACATCATCATCATCATAATTCTCAGCCAAAGGACGTCCACTGCTGAACATAGGC
This sequence comes from Pyrausta purpuralis, assembly GCA_963924145.1. Lineage (NCBI taxonomy): Eukaryota > Metazoa > Arthropoda > Insecta > Lepidoptera > Crambidae > Pyrausta > Pyrausta purpuralis. The sequence goes on along the minus strand of OZ001648.1, from coordinate 25,288,313 downwards.
CTCCCCCACGGCTTTCCACGGCGACCGATCACTAGCAGTCTGTATCCAGTTTGATCCTGCGATCTTTTAAGGTCGTCTGTCCATCTTCTTGGTGGACGTCATACGCTGCGTTTTTGGTCGAAGGGTCTCCAATCCAGAACTTTCCTACCCCAACGGCTATCAGTTCTTCGCGCTATGTGCCCTGCCCATTGCCACTTGAGATTCCTGAACTAGATGAATATTTACCTAGCGCCAGCAGCGAGCTGACCGGTACACGTTCCGGTCCGCACGCGCGGTCCGACAGCACGAGCAGCTGGTAGCCGCTCGCGGCGGCCGCGTGCGCCTCGCCCGCGATGCGGCTCAGCGCCGGCTCGAGCCCGGTCGGCCCGTCGTTGTAGTCGTACGTGCAGTCTATCACTTTGCTCTGTGGACGAATACCATAGCCGTTGATTCCATTTTGAATAGCAACAATATGATACAAATCAATAAATGCGTACGCCATTTTACCCTGATTTTTTATTAGATAGACAAAAATTTAATTAACTGGGTTGCCACTTTTTTCTAAATTTAAAAATAGTGATGTTCCGAAATCTTCGTAAATTTCAATGTCATATTTTTTGTTTTTAATCGATTTTAAAATCTGTTTATAAAAATCATGTTTCTTGCAAAGACCATCACTATTTCTAATATAAAAATAAAAAAATCATATTTTTTTTATAACTTTTACAAAAACTGTTTTATGAATTATTTTCAATATTTGTTTGTGTTTCGATTAAACCGCTTAAGGACGGCATGGCATTCCAGAATGCCATTTTTTTGCACCGTTGAGGACGGCGCGCATTTCAGAAAGACATTTTTCCCGCGGTCGATATTAACTCTGATTGTTAAAGTAATAATGTTCAGATTAGCCTGAGAGTTTTTTAGTAGAATGAACGAATTCTCCGTTCATTCATACCATAAACAAATAGACTTTTAAAGAAGAAAAAATAGAAATGCCTTGGTGAAATTTTACTTTATCTGTGACGAAGTATGGCGATACATGCTCGTCATTTATGCACGAAAAACAGTGTTTAAGTGAATTAAATATTCAACATGTTTCCTGCAAAGAACAATTATTTCTAAATAATCGTATATTTATTTCTAATAATTTATTTATGGAAAGTATTAAAAAGACAAAATAGATAAAATCATACAAGAGCATTGTTTTTATTACTTGAACAAAAACTGTTTAAGTTTTATTTTTATATAAAGCTTTACGTAAAGTTTTACATACATTATTAATCGTATAATATTCGTATCACATGTTCAGTTAATCGCGTACACTTGAATAGTAACAACATACAACGCCACCACGCTTACAACATTAAAAAACAAAAAGTTCGATTGAAGCTGTTATTCTGGTCTATCTAGTTAAAAATCAGAAAACAATTCTAGGATAGCTCTTACTAGATCTTACCTTCCAACCACGGTGATTTGTCTTCTTAAGCGCGTTCAAGTCAGGCAGAGACAAGATCGGCTGCGGTAGGAATATCCGATGCACAAACTTGGCGCTCGGCTCCAGGATGTTCGGCGCAGGTCCGATGGGGCACAGCAGTGACATTACTATCTTCTCTCTGCAATTAAAAGCTAGACGTTATCACCTTTTTAGGGTTCCGTAGCCGAATGGCAAAAAACGGAACCCTTATAGTTTCGTCAAGTCTGTCTGTCTGTCTGTCCGTCCGTATGTCACAGCCATTTTATTCTGTAACTATAAGCATCACACTGTTGAAATTTGGTAGAAGTATGTATCCTGTTAACCGCTTTACGATTCTTATACAAAAAATAAAAAAATATGTCATTTAAGGGGGGGCTCCTATACATGAAACTAAAACAAAAAAAATTTTTTTAGCCATACCTATACGTGTGAGATGTCTATAGATAGGTCTTTTAAAATGACACCGAGGTTTCTAAAACCATTTTCTTTTAAAGTCTAACGTTTCATAGCTAACCGCTGCCAAAGTGGTAAAATGGGCGTCCCCCCCATCTAACTTTTAAACTATGCGAGTGTAAATTTTGAAAAAAATATATGACGTAGATCTTAATAAATACTTTCAACGAAAATTGGTTCGGACGGAATCGAACGAGAAGTTTTTGAGATATAGCACATTTTCAACAACCGCAAATATAACTTTGTACTTCATACAATCACTATGAAAAACAAAGTTATATTTGCTGTCAACAAAATATTGTGGATTATACTAAGTGGAAGTAAGTGGATTCCCAAATTCAGTTAAAGTTGGCACGGAACCCTCAGTGCGCGAGTCCGACTCGCACTTGGCCGGTTTTTAGATAGCTAATGTCGTTATAATTATTGAATTTAAATCTTTGACTTAAGGTTAAAATCAAATGAAAAAAAAATGGGATTTTTTAATATCTTTTCGTGAAACAGATTTATTTTAAAGACAAGGCTTCATGTGGCACAAGATTTCAAACTTTTGCGATTAATTAAAAACTTTAGTTAAGTTCTAAGTTTAATTCTAGTGGCATATCTGAAGTGGACAAACTTTACCCGAAGTAAAGAGGGTTGGATGGTTACCTGAAGGGATCGATGGGCGGGTTGGTAACCTGCGCGAACAGCTGCTTGAAGTACTCGTAGGGGAGTGGCTGGAACAGTGATAGACACGCCAGGGGCGCGTCGTTACCCATGCTGCCGAGCGCTTCTTTTCTGTAAACAAGAATATAAAGATTACTTTTTATTGCACAATACACAGATTAATTACAAATTAGTTTCAAGGAAATTAACAATGTTGAGCGGTGCCTTGATGCTGCTACCCAACAGACTTGAGGGATATTGTTTATTTCTTGATATACGAGTTCACACTTGAGTCAACCTGTTATGACTAAATTATAATTACTTAAAAATGTCTAACGAAAGTAAAAGTGCTGACGCGGTGACATACATTGTTCGGTGCAAACCGTACATATTCCCGGGCCAGAGATAGGATACATATTAGAAAATTCTTGCTTGATTTATATATGTTACTTATAAATTGAATTTACATATGCTACTTATTAATTGAATGATACAACAAATGCTTATAAATAAAATATTACAATTAACAACAAATTAATTAAACAGATTCTTCTTGGAACATATCCTTGTATTTTCTAACACAGGACTTGTTGATCTGTTTCGCAATGGGATGGGGCACGAGTAGGTCACGGTGTCCTCTTGAGGTCGCGACGAGTGGCCACTTGCGCGCGAGGCCCCGGGGCGCAGCAGGTGGGACGGGCCGGGCGCAGAAATCGGTGCTGCTCCGGTCCTCACTGCTGGCGCTGGGGTATCTCCTGCTGCCTGTGCTGACGGTCTACCTTGATTGTTGTTTTCATTCAGTTTTCTTTCCAATTGATAAAACTGTGCTATTGCCTTGATTTCCGAGTTTCCCAATTGGTCTAGGCTTGATTTTAGTGGCAGTCTCACTATGTATTTTCCGTCTTGCGATCTTGTAGTTGTTGACTTGTAAAAATCGATGCATTTACTTTCCTCTGTCGTGTATGTTTGGTTGTCTGGAACATCTTCAATTTCCCAAAATTTCTGTATTTCTTGAATGTCATTGAGTATGACGTTGCATTGAAAAGTCTGTACTTTCCCGCACAGCAAGTCGCGTTTCTTGTGCAATCGGCGTGGTATTTTCAAATCGATAGATTCTATCCTTGATTATGTTCGAATAGATGTCAGCTCCGAATAAAATGTCAATAGGCTTGCTTATATTAAATTCAGGATCTGCTAACTCTATTGTAACATTGCCCATGCTGGCCTTGTAAATGAATCATTTGGTAAATTTTGAGTCAGAGTTTTCATGATGTAAACATCTGTGGTGAAGTCGTAGTTTTCGGTAATTGAACTGCAGTTTATCTTTATTGTTCCAGTGCAGATGTTATCCTTGGTGCCAACACCTGTGATGATTCCCTTGCATTTTTGGCGAGGTAAGTTTAATAGTTGGGCAGCTCTTGCTGTGATCAGAGACACTTATGAGCCTTGATCTATAAGTGCCCGCATGATGTGGTGTTCTCCGTCTGATCTTTGTACCTTTATCAAGGCGGTAGCCAATAAGATTTCAGGTAATTCACTTCGTTGAGTAACATGTGAATTGTTGTTAGATCTTCGGTTTGATTCCCAATTTGCAGTCGTTGTCCTTGTCGTCACGTTTGTCCGTCGTTTAGGCGTTCGTATCGCTATAAGCGATCTCATCCAGATAAGTTTGGGTAAAGAAATAATGAGTTTATAGGAAGGGGTATTATAATCATAATCAGAAATTTATTGTCAATACTGTGTGTGTATAAAAAGTGGTAACAATAATTTATAAGTTTCAACAGTTATCCATTTCGGATGTACAATATAATAATATTAAATTTAAAATAAAAATTAAGGAGATTTCAAGCAATAATATTATGTCAAAAGTTATTAAAATATTCATCTAGGTTATAAAAACATTTCTATATCAACCATTCTTTCAATTTCTGTTTGAATTGCGGGTTTTCTATTGCTTTTATACAGTTAGGCAAATGGTTATTTGAGTGTGCATAAAAATAGTAGGACAAAGATAATAGAGGTTTTCTATAAAGTATTTAGTTACATCATGTTGAACAGTATTTCCTACACTCGGATCTCTATTTCCACCAAAGATTTAAATCAAACAAAAACGTTGTTTGGTATTTTAAAATACCTCGTCGTGATGGTAGAATCGTCAAATATAAAATCCATGCTCTGTTTTGCTAAGCAATTACTCTGAGAATTATCTAAGGAATAAGGAAACATTGTAAAGATTTTGTTGACTGCCAAATGTAGTCAGGCTTCGAGATCAGAGACACAATAGTCAATATTTCACGTAATCGCGGTCCAAATAGTGTCGTTGGAGCTTATCGGTTAAAGGTTACGGAGTCAGACAATAATAATATTAATTTTACTCACTTGTTCTGAATCATAGGCAGCAGCAGCATGTTGATAGACTCAAGTGTGTATCCGAACAGGCTGAGCCTCTTGTCACACAGGCCAGTAATAGCGCCGTTGACTGTCCCGTTCTCCAGCACGCCGTTCTCGGCCGAGGCCACCGACTTGTGGATGTCTTCCATTGTTATCTGCAGTTGTTAGCAGTTGTTTCAGTGAACTTTTTTTTTTGTTGAGTATTGGCAACACGGGTGTCAGACTTTTATAAGTCACCGTCGGATTTCGGCTTAGTTCAATCGGCTCGATTGTTTATAGAATCCAAAACATGTGGTTGAGTTTTGTTATTGGTAAATCCGATCTAGTTAATTAAATTGCAGATTGATTTGAAAAAAAAAAAATGTTTTGGAAGATTAGTGTCTTAAGCGAAATTATTGTTTACAATAAGCTTTTATTTTTTATCATACAAAACGAAACAACGCCAAACTGTTATTGTTTTTTTAGAATTTAATAAAGCCTATAAAATGTTAAAAGACGGCATTATGAATTATGAAAGTGCTGATATATGAATGTGTATTTACTAGGTCAGAGTTAATAATGTTCAAAGTTCTGACGATTGCACAAAGGTAACGCCTCCTTATAGTAAAAGCTTCTATTATTTGTTCTATGATCAAACTTAGGCATTTATTTAATTCATCAATAGAAGCAATACGAAATGTCACACTATCCATATCCATGCTGAAACCACCAACTCACCATCTGAATATATTTTTGCAATCCCAACGGCAGAACGAATGCGGCATAGAGAAACAGAATATTTGAAGTACATAAATAATGGGTATATGTATGCACATACATAAAATACTGAAAATGTGTTATGTTAGTAACCTAATAAATATGAAAAGACAATTAGTTATAATATCATTGAGTGTCTAAATATGTTTGATGTGTATGATGGAATCATAAAAAAAATATGCTGAAATTACATCTCATCTATTTGTCTTCACAAAATTTTATGTTCTTTATTTTTATTTTAACATACAGTTGTTCGATTTATGTGTGACGCAATGGTCGAGTGTATAATAAAGAAATATACGCCAGACAACACACCAAGTGTCTTGGTTGCGCACTAAGGATTTTTTTACTTGTGAACTCCCATAAATACTACATTTAAATATGCATGCATGACATAAATACAAGTGTTCGTGCTCGTCACATAGATATTTTCACCTTGCGGGATTCGAACCCGCGCCCGCTGGCATTGTATTTGCCCCTCATAAACAAATGTAAATTGGTAAGTGGACGACTAAATTACCTGTTCTTTAAGCCAGGTGGAGTGCGGCCGGCTTTGAGCGATCTTCAACTTGAGCTCAACGTCTTGGATTATTTTCTTGTCTTCTGTGTCCACCAGCAACATACGGCCAGGCTTTAGACGGCTCTGGAGAAAGAAGATAGAAACGGAAGTTGGTTATTTTTTATTTGGTACGAAAACGAAGAGAGACTTTATCTTCTTAAGGAACTGTTTTGTTTTGGTTTCATTTGACAAGATGTGATAGAGATAGAGTAACTTCAGGTTTGGAATTTTAGTAATATTCTTCAACTTTAATACTCAATAGCGTCATTCCTAGACGTACCTTCAAAATAACCTTCTCAGGGTCGACGTCGTACACTCCCACCTCAGAAGCCATGACGAGAATGTTCTCACTTGTCACGTAGAAGCGGGACGGACGGAGTCCGTTTCTGTCTAGAATGGCACCTAAAATAAGAAAAAAAGAACATATTTGAAGTTAAGTTAATCTTACTTTATTCATTCGCAAAATAAAGGTGTTTACATGCTTATTAACTCTACTTGCCTAAGCACGCTGGGTTTCAAGACGTGGCCGGTCCGAGGTCCCGGATTCGATTCCCGGTCGGGTCAATGTAGAAATCAAAATTTTCTATATTGTCTCGGGTCTGGGTGGTGTTGTGTGGTACCACAACCACACCTTATCCGTTATGTCTGATTTCCAAAATACAACTGCATGGGCTACTTACTTCCTTTGGGATCAGAGCAATTTATGTGATTGGTGTCCAATACTACTTTCATAGAACATTGGGCAAGTTGATCGCACTTTGACAGAGTGGAAAATCTTCCATGTTTTCCACATCACTGACGATTATAATTTGTCAATACTGAGATAACTTGTAAGTGACTTACCGATGTATCTGCCATCAGTGAAAGATACCAAGGCAGGCCCGTCCCAGGGTTCCATAGCAGAGGAAGCCCACTGATAATAATCTCTCTTCTCTTTCGGCATGGTGGCGTCATTCTGCCACGCCTCAGGAACCATGGTCATGACTGCTTCGGGCAGAGACCTCTGACCACAGTGGAGGAGGAATTCTAGCACGCAATCAGCTGATCCGGAGTCAGAGAGATTCGGCTCCACGACTGGGTATAGCTTCTTTAGATCTGAATAATAAAAACAAATTATTAATACTTGTCTGATCATTAATGTAACTCTGTATGGTTTTTGATCAGGATAATCTTAATGGTTCAAACGTGGGATTAGAATATTAATAGGTTGTTAACATACCCTCTCCGAAAATTTCGCTCTTCATGACTCCCTCGCGAGCCTTCATGAGGTTCACATTACCTCGTAATGTATTTATTTCGCCATTGTGGGCAAGCACTCTGAAAACAAAAAAAAAAGTTATTGAGAAGAACGTACACACACATTTGTCTAACTTTCACACATAATACCCTGTATAGATGTCGAAACCCGAAACCTTTTGCGATTGATGTGTACGCGAATAATATTTCCTATTACAATCCAATAGCCAGGATGTGTCGGGCCTACAATGAGCTGGCTTCAGGTAGTAAGGACAGGGATATTGATATTTACCACTTGACATTAAGTCAATTCAAAAAAGCGGTTCTGGATTGGATTGGTCGGTCCAGCACATAATAATCAATGCCATTTGTTTACTTGTTTATTTATTTTTAATTCTGTTATGTTAATTTATTAGGTCTTCGATAAGAATTACTTGTCCTCTTTGTTTTGTTTTTCATTTTATTTTTGGCTGTGTCCTTTTTCCACTCTATCTATTGCATATTGTGTACGCATGTTTAGTTTTATGTCTAGTTTTAATCATTTTTACCTCTACTTTACTGGCTTTTGTCTGTAAAATGTTATATGTACCTAATAATAAAAATAAAAATAAAATAAAAAATAAATAATATTTGTGTGACATGATGGCCATCGTGATCCAGTGAATGTTATATTTAAACATCTCACATAGTAATGGATTCTAATGGAATTTTCTCACTGCATTTTACCATACCATGACCGTGTCAGGCAAGAAAAATAACACGATACGCTCTACCTTCTCTTCTGAAGGGATTGACAGTGTTCTGTCTCACCGTTATATGGAGCGAGAGCGAGAGAGAAATCATTTTGCTGGTGCCGACCGACATGCTCCGTGCTTGGCATGCTAATACGGTGTTGTTCGGTGACGGAACGGTCTACTGCAGTATTTCACAAATATTGTTCTGCCTGGTAACTTTCACATTGCTCCTTCGTGACGTGGTTTTATTCAGGTTAAAATATATTACCACTTACGAATATTTACGATGCGTCAATCGATAGTAGGTATTATTTTTAAAGTAAGGCGGGAATGTTGTGATCCGGTATTTTATTTTGACGGTGTGGTACCGGGTCGCGACCGGACAAATGGGAAACGCTGGTCTAGTGGGCAAGGTGTCATAGTTTTCAATAATACAATGAAATATTTTTATGCCTGACACTTTCCTAGCACGGTCATGGTATGGTACAGTACCTACTGGGTTAACATTGACAGTACTATTGATCCGCGTGGTTTGTTTGCACAAAGTTTTTGACAGCATACGCACCTATCTTGATTCTAATTCTCCGCAGTATGAAAGATATACGCCAAATAAACACTAAGAACTTTTTCCTAACTTTTAATTTAATCCATATTTATTTATTACCTATCCCGTTAGCATTTTCAAGAACAAATACTCAAGAACATATTTTACCTCAAAGGGTGCGCTCTCTCCCAGCTTGGGAAGGTGTTGGTAGAGAAGCGAGTGTGCACTAGCGCTAGGTACGTCGTGAATGCCGGGTTCGTTAGGTCCTTGAAGTACTCCTGCGAAATATTTGAAAAATATAGAGGAATAATAGAAGTATCTACGTATAACAATGTTATCATAAGAAAACTTACTCATGACAGGATTTATTTAATTTATTGTTTTATATACCAACGTAATCACACGACATTGTTACATATTGACACTTTTAATTCAACCAAACAATGAATGTTTGTAGAATTCGCAGCAAATACTAGGAATTCACAATCAACACAATACAAGTGAACTGATGAGAGAAACATTGAAATTCTACGAGCATAAAATTGACTTACCCATAGCTGATTAGAAGTGAGCAGTCCCTTGTACACAACGGTCTTCAGCGACAGACTGCAGATGTAGAACCTCGCACCAGGCACTACCAGCTCGTGGGACGCGCGTTTCCTCAGCACGAACACCTAAAACATACACGCTTGCATTTGGGCACTACCACACACGTCACGTCACCTTAAAGTCTTTTCGTCCGCCGCCGCCGACGCGCGCCCGTCCAAACGCGATCTGGAATGCAAAACTTAAAGTATCTTTCCTACAATTCACAGAGTTTGAAGCCGCAACACCAATTGCGGATTCATACTCTATCACTCGTCAGCATCATACCACATTCGCTCCTCGGTCGGCTGCCTTACCTGGCGGGCTAGTTGGACCTCGTCTTCGATATCTCCGGTTACAAACACTTGTCGCATATATGGCTCCGAGTTTCGAGCCACCTGACCTGAAAGCCAGTCAAAACAGGCCGTTACTAACTTTACCAGTTTCACCTTTTTGTAATTTACTGTGACCTTACATACTATGGATAGTACTTCGACTTGATAATGGTTGCTACAGACTATGGCGTCGGCATGCCTTGGAAAGTTTTAGGTAGAATCATATTAAGGCCTTACTTATATTACTTTTTAAGACCATGTCGTCGCTTTAGTGCATAGGAAACTTAAAAACACGTATAACGAACACTTGGATGGTATATGAAATGGCACAAATCTAATTTTGGATGTTTCTATAAGTCATAATTGCCTCGTGGCTAACAAACAAATAGAGCATGAACATTGAACATAACACTATTGGCAAGCGGTGGTAGCATTTATGATAGTTCAAAGCAAATGTGAACCGATGTTTAGTACTTTTCTAATAGCGGTCACCATCTAAGCGTTGCGAATGATAACTACCTAGGGAAATACAGCCCTATATTTATGAATACTTTAACTAAGGATTCATCAAAAACAGTTAATGATTATAAAACTTAAATAGCAAGGGAGAAAGAATGAATCTTAAGATTACTCAATACTTTTTCTGATATAAACGAATAAAGTCAAACGGTAGGATTTATCGCATAGTTACTCATATAATTTATTTCTAGTCGATAATCGCAACTGCGTATTAATAAATCCATGTCCAATTCAAACCGTTCCGACTCTATTCGTGGAGTAATAATGTCAATGCGTTCGCATTAATTTGTACTAGGCCAAAGTACAGACCATTAATGTGAACATAATGACCACTCCTGCAATAAATTGGGAACAGTGCATAGCTAAGTCACTCAACGGTCGATTATTTGCGTTCAAGGGAATTTTTCGTGCCGACAAATCTGACTTTTTGGAAAGTCTAAATAAAATGACAGAAGATCTCAAAAGACGTTGTTTTTTTTTTGCATTTTTGTGAAGGGACAATTGAATGAGTTAGCTATAAATAGTACCCAAAGGTGTTAAATTGCACAAACCAGATGGTCAAGCATCGCATGACCGCGGCGGCCGCGTATTTACGACCCATCGGACTACTACGTGCGACCTGCAATAAGAGTCGCAGCACAAATTCGCAGCTCATGTATGTCCGTGGACGAAGCGAGCCAACTATGGATGGTGTTTTGGAATTACGCAACCTATGCATGGGTTATGTTGGCAACATAAGTCTATTAAGTTTTGAACAACTATAAAACAGTTATCGTTTCTCTTTTGTTTTTAATGTAAAATTAAGAAACAAGTAAACATACCTCATTCAAAACTGTAACCAAGTTTAATAAATAATCAATTAAGAAAAGGAGGCACTTACTGCTAAAATATAATAGAGAAACGACAACTTTTTATAGCTAAAAACATATAATATTTACTTTATCAAACAATCGTAAACGGAAAATCAATCACAATAAAACGAATCGGTCGAATCTACATTACATTTTGAAACATAAACCTTTAATGAACTGAGACGACAGTTAAATATTAAAATGAAACATTTCATGATTCCAGCCGCTAAATAAAGACTTTAAACATTTATTAACTGCTAATGAATTTAGAAACATCACTATAGGAACACGCTTTATGATGGAAATAAGTTTTTTATACAATTTGTAATCAAAACAGTTCAGATTTTCACACCTTCATAATCTATCTCGGAAATCATCATATGATCATCACCCAGCAATATAATCCCATACAAAATACAGTGAGTAGATGACAACGCACTCAATTTTACCTCAGTTTGATAAGGTATAGCATTTTTTTTTTGTTTTTCATACATGGTAAGGAAGAACCCGAGTGCGAGATCGCACAGGCAGCTTTCGAATTTACTACCTATTCTACTACGACTTGCTGTTGGTCTCACAATAAACTTTTGCTACCTCATAATCATTTCCACAAACGACAACTATCATTTCAACCCTACTACATAACCCCAAAACATAAAGCGTGTTCCTTTATCCCTCACTCCATCACTTTCCACCCTATTACTAACCGATGGTCGAGTTGTTGGTGGGAACAGTCCTCCAGCAGATGACCTTAAGTCCGATGCTCTCAGCCAACTCCTGGAACTTGCTCTCGATGCCCTGGTGGTGGAGCTTGTCGAGGAAGAAGATGCCGGTGGCGTAGCGACCGAAAGGGGGTAAGTCTAGCTGATGTGTGTCTCTGTAACAAGGAACATTTATATGTTGAATGAAATATTTCAATTACACCAAATGCTGGGTTTTAACATGGGATAATATAGAGATATAACACACAATTTACAAACGTTAAGCAGTACTTAAATAATTTTATTTTATTTAGTTTTGCACTATATTAAAGAATACAAAAAAAAACTAAGTCATGCAACATAAAAAAAAAAACTTAAAATCTACCTATTCAAAAACGAAACCATTTCCTTGCGGCAAGGAGGCTATGATGCTGGCTGCGTTGCCGCGTTGGATAGCTATGCTAATCCTTTGAGCTAGGAACCAGCCAGCTTTATTATTGGCTGTAACGGAAATTAATTTTGGCGCAGTGTTTCGAAACAGCAATTTAGCTGAGCAAACACATAATCACTTGCAAGTGAGACGTACTTGCGACGCTTGGCATTTTCAGCCAACTCTGCTGCTGCTCCAGCTTTAAGGGCTGATTCTCTAAGATGGGAGGGGGCCAAAGTATCGACACAAGTTGCATCCCAAACTAAGGCCCGACCCCGTTCCCAGGGAATAAGCGTGAGGCCATCGGGTCTCTTGCCATCGACACGTCACACACAATTGAACCTTAAGAATGATTAAATTAGGGTAATTCCTGAATGAATGTTTTAATTGAAGAACTTCAGTAATTTAGTTCCTTCGTATCACTCGTTCACTATCGTCACGGCAATTAATATCATAGTGTCGTCCAATACGGCTCAGTAGTTCAGTCTTTCAGTAGCTCTGTGATAGAGTAAAGCGTACGGATATAATGGTTAGTTACTACAAAAGCGAGTTAAGACACGGCTAGGCGGCTCGCGTGAGCTCGAGAAGAGCAAACAAATTAATGTTTTAGATAGCGCAAGCAGAAAAATGTTCTTTAAAGTTTTAGCAATTTTACTAAGTATTTTGTACTGCTTGAGGTAATTTTCAGATTATATTTTGTTGTTGAAATTACTTATTACAATTTTGACTGATAGCTGTTTCGTAATTCTAGACTGATGAAAAATGTTTTTTGTTATGGAATAGATCCGTACACGATACATTAAAAATTGAGCTGAATGATTAAGAAGTAGAAAGTTAGATTGTGATAGTATATAAGCTAAATGAACAAGATGAGTGATACATATCTTGAGCTCCCACTGAACTACTTAATTTCACTTCAATGAGGGATTTTGTTCATGTTTATTTTCAATCACACCAATAGATCTGTTTAGTTCTATCAAGATCAAGCAGAAAAAATAGCAAATGAATACTTTCATAGCTTTTAATAACGCAAAGGCTATATTACGTATTTTTTTTAATTAATATAGTCTGTAGTGTGTAGATTTTATGACTACTTATCATGTCACCATACTAGTGAAGAAGTAGTAAGAAGTAGTCAGACAATCTACAGGGCAGACAACAACAATAATAAGGAATGAGTGAATACGATAATAATTTATTTGACGATTGTATATATATCAACCAACCCTGAGGGTAAAAGAAAAACTCAAAATTTAAAATCCGCAGCTGTTTTGTGGATACACACAAGTTTTATAATCTATATTCGTGACTGTCTCTCAGTTGTTCACGAACTATAAAATTCCTATAAACTACGACTATAATCCTACTGCATTTCACACCTTGCAAAATGTACAGTCCGCCCGAATATTCATATACGTTCGTGTCTATAGTCGGCTGTTATATCATAGTCTGGCATGTCATAACGATAGCATAAAACCTTATCACTCGAGCACATAGCGTAAAGGTCATGAGAGGAGGCGTGCGCGCGCAGTGACGTCACAACTGAATCCCTCCCGCTATTGACCAACGTAGATTCGCAGAATCCCACTTAAGAATTATTGCTATAAATAACAAGCAAGTAGAAAAGAGTTAAGAAACATCTCAAAAGAAATATTATATTCAGCTCGGCAGGTAACATTACATTGGTATTCCCGGCAGTTTTTTTAGAGAGTTAGTCTTATAATTTCACTGAAAAGTCTTATAACAAAATAGTCTCCTGAAAGGTCAGTTATCTTATTCGATAAGATCAATTAGTATTGCAATTACATCAAAAATAGAATATAACCTTTACAATTCGTCGTTAACATCCCGAATTCCATTATTGGTGTCTTTTACTCTTGCAAGTATTCACAAAATAAATCCGTAGACTAACCAGTGGCTTTTCGAATAGTAAAATGTCGAGGCATACATAAAACCAAACATCAACACATAAGTAGCCGTAATAAATAAGCAGAAGTATATAAAATGGAAAGTAGAGCAAACCCGTTAGACCTGTCTAGACGCTTCGTGGTGAAATAGGCACCCTCGGGGAAAATTTATGCGGAAAATTTGGAGATCGGTATGACGTAACTGGGGCAAAGAATAGCGAACCACTAGATCGTTTCTAAGTCGACGCACGAAGGTATGAAATCGTTAAAGAATATATTTTTCTGGTCAACTGTATTTGGCGCGTGAAATACCACAGTTATTGAATTCCGTGCTGAATAGGAGGGTCCGTATTGAAAAATGGATGAGAATAACACAGTCCTTTATTAGTGGAGTCAAATACTTGGACGTAGCATTTAGCAGTCTTCCCTTCATTGCGTGGAAGTCATATCGTGCGGGTATTTTTGTCGTGGAATGTTACCGATCTAGACGCTAGATAATAAAACAAACTGAAAGCGAAGGCAATTAGATGCAGTAGACTCCACTACTGGAAGATATTTAAATCACTAAAACGATTTATGGATAGACAAATAAGTTTAAGATAAGTGTGTCGTATGCCGTATCCATGTCAGGTATTTGGTAAAGTTGTATAAAATATCCCTTGCAATTTAATAGGATAAGATACAATCACCATTGTCGAACCCTGACGAATGACTACTACTCTCTACATTCTGACTCTGCAGCACACGCTATACTACCTAAAGATTCCATGGAAAAAACCTACTGTATCTTTGCTTCGTATACATGTGATGCATCGCGTCGCTTATATCCTGTCGCTTTTTACAATAGCATAGTACGAGTATGAGTGTTATTTGCTTTTCAGCGAAATGCAACGCAATTGCAAGGCTCGTTATGAATTCTTCATGGAAAGGTATTCTACTACAGGTGCAAAATAGATGATTCAGCAACGCCTATTTTGGGAATGGAAATCATGTGAGTGACGTGAAGTCAGAGACGTAAAGTGTTTGCGTTGCGTCACAAGGATCGACGTCACGGTGTATTATTTCGTGTTAGTTGGTTAAAGTCCTTATGTGGGGCAAGAATCATAAGGGTTTGGATTTTGTGGCAGGAAAGAACTTACATGTGGCTCAAATAAGTAAGTAGCTGATTGCATGGAGAAGTTCATATCTATTGATATCCTAATATTAGGTCTCTGATTTTACCTCATAAATATGACATATAGGCATTCAAATCGCCAAGGAATGAGACATAATTATGTGAAAAGGAAGATTGAAGTTTTCCAAAATGTTTACGTTTTGGTTGTGAACAATTGCTGATACACCTCACGAGCCAAGACGTTATGGAATGCTACGACGAAGTATTTAAACCAAAACTTGTTAATCGTTTTGCGCTTCGAGAAACGAACCAACAGCATACCAAGAATCGATCGTGGGACAGGCTGGCAGCAGTCAAACAAACAACAAGTAATTGACTTCACAACATCCGCCGATAAGACTGAATACAGTACAGCACATAAAATAAACAATAGCATTTTATTTGTGTAAGAACTTCCCATAATATGCACCGAGTGCGATGCGGGCACTGATTTAAAAATAACGCGTACCTTTATTAATAATACAAACAGGCATAACAAACATGTTATTGTTGTGCAAACGTCTTTTGAGACGCATCAGGTTGGAATTTCTTTTTCATAAGTATCCTTGGCATCGATATACATAATAACTACATCACCGACCCGGCCACATCCTTCAACATCACATACTCGTAGTAGACATTTAAGATCGTTGAAACCCTGTCAAATTACTAATTAGTAATTTTTTTAAAGCTAATATAGGTAGATTTAATTTATTCCATTTTGCAGAGACTTCCTTTTATAATAAGAAGTAAACAAGCAACGTGAGATATTAACATAGGTATTTTATCATATGCAGTAGATAGTGCTAATTACATACATGTAAATATAGTGTAATCCAAGGTTAGGCGTGCGACAAACTGTTGGTGTTATTAATGTGTCGTTAAGAGATAATATAACTAGTAGGTTACGCGGTGTGCAAAAGATATAAAAGATATTGAAAACCGCGTGAAAAGACCGATAAAGTTAATATAACACATTTTAATAATTTAATTTAAGATAAGACAAGATGTCTTGTACTCATGCATGAGATATAGTCTATGTTTTTTGTCAACAATTATACACGAATTACTTTTACCAACCCAGCCTTGGGCAGGAGATCTAGATCAGACGAGGGGCTATACTCTGAACACTTGCATTTCAATCTACTTAGAAGAGGTTGCAGTATCTCACTTAAATTTTTCCCCAAATGTATTTTTTAATCCATACGAAAATCCCTAGTTATAGTAACGGCCTAGTATGCTTGTGAAACTGGGCCCAAGAAGATTGGAACTAGGGTTATAATTTGTTCATGAATGTGCACTACATTTTCACACTATTCAACAGGGAAATTTCTGTCAGGTCCAACTCTACATCCTAAGTCCTGGGATTCCAATGTTACATCGCACTTCGCCTCTCAGCCCTTCTAGGGTAAGGCATATTTATGCATTACCATGTCTTTACTTACGTATTGTGCCGGTGTTGTATGGCAATTCTGAGTAATTTGTGTACAGGGCAATGCGACGGTCCTGGCATGCATCCTGGACCTACGCCAAGACGGCCGAATTGGGATATTTAGCAATTGAGACAGGACGCTGAGCTTAGGGTGCTATCTTTATTGTCCTTGCAACAAAACCATTTTTAAACCTTTTCTGTCAACTGAATGTCGATATAAAAGATACACTTAGATGACTTTAGGAAACCGCCATGACGTCTGAGTATGTTTTTAAAACATATTTGTTCAAGTGCTCAGAAACAAAACAAAAAGTAATTTATCTTTTTGCATCATTTTATGATGTAGTCATTGAATATGATTATTATGATAAGTAGGTATGTACATTATTCTTGCTACAAAAGGAGGTTGAAAAGGATTTTCCAATCCCAACTTGAAAGCAAGTACAGATTCTAGAGCATAACAATTTGGCCGAAACATAGCATTAGGCATAGTTCCAGACGATGTTTATCAAATTTATGAGCTATTCATAGCTGATAATGTTTTCAAATAAAGACACGAGGCTGATCGATATAAATAATAACCCTGTAATTAACGGGTTATCGGTGAACGACCGGCCTTTGACCTACATAAGTATATACCATAACATAACGTAAGCATCGCATAATATAAAAGTTATACGAAAAATAAGTTAGTCACAATATAACACAAAGTATAACCAAATCATTGTATTGTATACAGGATGTTGATTTGGTTTGTGACATCCAACTCAGGGAAGATAATATGAGTTATGCTTATTCGAATACGAAATACTCCGCCGTAGTTAGATAGAATGCTACGAAGAAGCAACCTGCTGTAGGTTGTTTTGACTCGCTCCCAAGTATCGCAATAATAAATTGCTTTAAATAATAATGAGTGTTCGCTGCCGGCAGAAGTGTTTCCTGTCAACTACAATTTAGACGTTTTCAAGAAGAGAGTGAATAGGCTGTTACTAGGCAGACATGATTCATCATAGGCTGCATTGTCACATAACATCAGGTGCAATCGTAGTCAAATGTCTGGATAATGATCTAAGCCTATAAAAATATATATATTCTTTATTGCACACCATACACATCGAATAATTACTAAAAACATATTAAATATAACATAGGAGTGCAATTCAGGCGGTCTTATTGCTTGAAGTATTTTTGAAGTGAAAACTTCTTTAGCGGCGTTGAGCACTTTTGTGGGATGGGGAAAAATGTGAAACTCGCGTCAGGACACGTGGGCTGATCGAAAAACCGTAAGACGGTTGGCGAAATTATGGATGTAAGTTGATTTTTCTGAGAGACAAACTTTTTGATGTAATTTAATACAATATAAATTGTAATGTTTGTGTACGATAGCGCAATAAATAAATATTGTATTCTATAAAAATATTATATAATTATTTTTATGACTGTCTTTCTCCATCGTGGGATGGGTATTAAACTCCTCTGACGCGGGCCTCAACCAAGCGTCAAAGGGTGAAGTGCTGTGGAACCGGAGTTCAAGAACTTGCGGGTGATTCGGCAAGTGTTAAGGATGGTGGCTTTTTGGAGTAAGGTGATTATTTTATGAGGGATATCTAGTGCTTCCATGCTTTGCTTCAGTAGTTTGGGAACCACTCCTGTGGACGAAATTACAATTGGTATTACATGTACGGTGTGCGCCTTCCATTGAGTTTTTAGTTGAATAGCTAAGTCGTGGTATTTGGATATTTTTTCAGATATGGTTGCTTGTATATTGTGTGTATTCGGTATTGCAATGTCTATTAAGTATATTGTTCTGTGTATTTTATCATGTAGTGTTATGTCGGGCCTATTGAAATGGATGGTTTTATCTGTTAATAATGTTCTGTCCCAGTATAATTTGTAATTGTGGTCTTCGAAAACTGTGGTTGGTGAATATTTGTAGTATGGTATCTTCTCTGTGACAAATTTCAGTTTGTATGCAAGGTGCTGGTGGATTATCGAAGCAACTTGGTCGTGGCGGTGTTTATAGTCAGTCTGAACTAATGTCTTACAAGCTCCGGTGATATGCTGTATTGTTTCTGGTCCACTATTGCAATGACGGCAGGAATCTAGTTGTATTTCTTTGGTGATGTGTTTTCTATAATTTCGCGTTGCTACTACTTGATCTTGGATTGCTAGCAGAAAAGCCTCGGTTTCAGGGAAAAGCTCACCTTTCTTAAGCCACTCGTTCGACGCATCCATGTCGACATAATTATGGCAAAGGTCAGCTCGGTGTCTCCCATGAAGCGCTTTCTGTGACCATTCTTCAATCTTCTTCTTGTTGTCTATAATGTTTTCATTTTTCTGTGTACTTGTATCGCGTAAGTTGAGTGGTGTTAGTTTATTGTCAATGAGCGATGCGCATCTATGTAGGGAAGAGTCTACTGATTTTTCATGGAAGTACTGTCTGAGTGATGTTATCTGTCTATTGTGTAAATTCGTTATGTCTATGAGGCCTCTGCCTCCTTCTTTACGAGGTAAAGTTAATCGCTGGGTACAAGATTTAGGGTGATGTTTTCTGTGTAGTGTAAGATGTGTGTTAATAATTCTTTGCAAGGATTTTAAATCTGACTGTGACCAATTAATAATTCCAAATGAGTATGTTAAAATTGGGATAGCATAGGCGTTAATAGCTTTAATCATGTTTCTGGAGTAAAGTTGCGTTCGGAGAATCATCTTTAATCTGTGTTTGAATTTGTTTTTTAATGAGATTTTGGTCTGTTTTTGCTGTATCTATCTGGATTGCTGAAAGCCTAAATATTTGTAAGTAGAATTTTCATCCATAGGCGTGATTTCTTCTCCCGTGTTAAGTGTAAAACAATTATTTTGTAGCTTACCTTTTTGTACTGAATTTATTTTACATTTATCTACTCCAAACTGCATGCAAATGTCTTCTGAGAACCGCTGCGTGACATCTGCTAATTCAAACAATCCTTCTTTATTTGACGCGTAGAGCTTTATATCATCCATGTACATGAGGTGGGATAGTACATGTTGATCGTCATTTTGTTTAAAGGTGTACCCTACCTGAGTTTTATTTAGAAGCAGCGAGAGTGGATTCAGCGCTAAACAAAACCACAACGGACTGAGTGCATCCCCTTGAAATATCCCACGTTGTATGTGGATTGGTTCTGTGACTATGGACGTTTCTTTGTCGCATTTGATTTTGAGTGCAGTTTCCCAATTCGGCATCAGATATCTTAAAAATGATATTATTGTTGGATGTATTTTGTATATTTTGAGTACATCTATAAGCCAGCTATGTGGAACGGAATCAAATGCTTTTCGGTAATCTATAAACATTGTGTGTATGTTTTTTCTTTTTCTTATTGCTTCTTTCATAGCTATTGAATCTATTGTAAGTTGTTCTTTGCATCCTTGACTGTATTTTTTACAGCCCTTTTGTTCTTCGGCTAGTATGTTATTTGTTGAAAGATGTTTATATATCATGTCTGATACACAAGCTGTAATTATTTTATATATAGTTTGTAAACAAGTTATTGGACGGTATTTGGCTGGGTTTTTTGTGTCGTTATCTTTCGGGATCATGTAAGTAATACCTTGGGTTATGTATTTAGGAATTGTGTTTGGTGATTGAATGAAATTGTTAATATTGTTGTGTATGTGGGGGTGAGTGCATGTGAACTTTTTATACCAAAAGTTGTGAATGTGATCAGTTCCGGGTGCCTTCCAGTTATGCAGACGTAAAATTACCTGTATAAATGTCTCGGCCGATATATGTTCAAACTCCATATTAGCAAATTCAGGTGTTTCATTCACTTCTTGTAACCAAGAGGCTTTGTTGTTGTGTTCTATTGGGTTCTGCCATATATCGGCCCAGAATTTATGCATTGCTTCCGGTGTAGGTAGATCTAAGTTATTTTGTGTAGGTTGTGTATTTTCGTTTGACATGTTCCGATAGAAGTACTTTTCATTGCTACTAAAGCTGGCATTTTGTTTTTTCCTTTTTGTACATGTGAGATATCGCTTTAGACGGCTAGCCGTGGCATTTAGTTTTTGTTTTAATGTATCAAGAAACTGTTCTAATGTTGTGTTTGGTACCTCATATGTGGCATGTATCCTAAATTTGTTTTTTATAAGATCTACTGTTCTGACTATTTTGTTGTTCCTATTGCCATTTATGAATTGTGTTAGGTGTCCTATGTCTGCTCGTAGTTTATGTATTTTCTTCTCTAGCCGCCTCTGCCACTTAGGTTTATTAATCCGCGTATTACCAGATTATTTATTGCCGACATTATGTATTTTTAAGCCATTGCATATGGCCGCTGAGTAAGCTGCAGAGTAAATTATTGTCTGTAGGGTGATGAAATCTTGATCAGTCGTTAAGTGTTTAGGGAGGATTTTTTTGTTTAGTTGGTCTACTATGTACGATAGCTTTCGTGATGGTTTTTGCTTTGGTATGTACGGCCTGGATGTGGGGTTAGTATTCAAGAACTGACTTAGAGTAGTATCAAATTGTTCTTCTATTATTTTCTCATCTAAATAAATGTGATCATATCGGGTCGGTATTTGTGTGGCTGGAGTTCGTTCTTGGGATTGGTCAGTTAACTGCGTTGAATTAATTGTGTTTGCGGAATCGGGAATATCTATGCCCTGTGTTTCACCAGGTAAACAGTGATTCATTGATTCTTTATTTACTGCAATAATGTTCAATTCGTCTTCTACTGCTTTTTTAATTTGGTTTAGTTTTGGTTCTGTGATTAATTTGTTTCTTAGTACGACTCTCTTTTGATCCGATATGCGTTGTTCCGAAAGATGTGAGAGATGTGGATAGTGGTCAATAAACTTTTCGTGTAGCTTTTTCCTCCATATTGTCATATTTTGTTCTAGGTCTGTAACTCTGTAGTAACAAAACATAAGCGTCTCGTTCATCTCATCGGTCCATCTCATTCTTCCTTGTGTACACTGCGTTCTTGTTGTAATTGGTTGGGTTTGATTTAAAGAGCCTGCGACTTCTATTCTAATATCATCTAGGATTTGTTGTGATAGTAACTTATTGTTGATAATTGCCCTCCTTTGGTCGCTAATTCGTTGTCGTGAAGCACCCATTTCGGGGAATGCTTCAGTAAATTTTTGGTGAAATTGTTCCAAGTAGCCACGTTTTTCTTGCTCCAGTTTTGAAAGTATAAGATATGTGCGCCAGATGAACTTGTTCATTTCATCGCTCCATCTTTTTCGCGCTTTTTTGCTATCCGTAGTGGGTACAGGTTTTGTGGCGTCTGCCTCCTGTACAACATCTACTGATATGGGTGAAACTGTTGACGAACGGGATAAACCTAATTGTTCAGAAAACTGTGTTGATGACCTCGGTGTTTCAAACATACTTTGCGTCGATGACACCGGTGATACTGGTGGATTTCTGGCTGTAGCATCTTCGGGTGCATGCCCGGCGAGTGCTATTATTATTATTATTATATTATTATTATTATTGTATTATTATTATTATTATTATATTATTATTATTATTATTATTATTGTATTATTATTATTATTGTATTCTATCACAAAAATGATTGTACTTTTATATTGATAATAACTATTCCAAAAAATCAAGAATGCACAACGTTGATATTCAAGTTTTCACTTCTGCCGGCACTCCCGGAGTGCAATTTGTTTTTTTTTTCTAGACAACCTTCAGGTAACAAAAAGCATAAAGAATGAAAGAAGTGGCATGGCGATAAAATTATGATTTTAAACCAATGATATTGTCTAAATGCAATATCATTGTTTTAAACACAGGAGAAAGTTGACCGATTTGATTAAAGAGGGATGGGAAAAGGTTTTATGTACACATTATCTACATAAAATAACATGATAGTAAATAAAAAATACTTATATAAACTAATATAAAATTATCATACACAGTTACACAATATTAAATATATAAAAATAAATTGGACACCAATCACGTACGACTGTGGAACTCCTTACCCCTTGCTATTAGGCAGTCAACTTCAATAACTGTTTTTAAAAATCGCCTAAAAGAACATCTTCTCTCTTCAAAATAATTCTCCTTTTCTCTGGTGTCTCGGTAAATTTCTTTCATTTCACATTGGTTTATATGTATGTATATGTATGTTTATAGTTTATATTGTGTTGGTATATAATTACATTAATTTGTTTTATCTGTAATTATGCATTTTGATTTTAATTTTTATGATTGTAATTATTAATATATATATATATACGAATATATGTATGTTTAATATAGTATATTATTTATAACAATTTGTCTTAATTTATTATGCACATAATACCCCTTCCTATAAGCTCATTATTTCTTTACCGACCGATAAGACCGCCTAAATTGTACATTTTCTTGAAATTAATTTGTTATTTACCTTTCTGGTGTGCAATAAAGAGTTATCTATCTATCTATCTATCTATACATTAATCTGAACCCAAAGTAAGTAGCTAATGCTAGCTAGCAAGCGACGACCTCCATGGTCGAGTGGCTGGCACGCTGGTTTCAAGCGTCGCCTCGTGATGTTCCGGGTTCGATTCCCGATCGGGTCAATGTAGAAAACGATCATTTCTATATTGTCTCGGGTCTGAGTGTTGTGGTACCACTGATTTCCATATCACAAGTGCATTGGCTACTTACTTTGTGATCAGAGCAATGTATGTAATTGGTGTCCAATATTTATTTACTTAATGCACAACGGTGGTACCACAACCCCAGACCCGTGAAAATATAGAAAATTTTGATTTTTATATTGATTTCTATCTTGAAACCCAGCGTGATTAGCCACTACACCACAGAGGTCGTCAAATATACAATGTTATTACAATAAATAAATGCATTATCTGTTGCGACTAGCGGATCTGACCGTCAGTAAGAAAAGAAAAGGGAAGAAGGAAGGTGTTTTTGTGGGTTCTATCGACTTTTTTTTCCACCTGTATACACCAAAAATAATTGACTTGTGCGCCGGCGCATAGCTGCCATTTTTCGAGGTAAATGTAAGGGGAGTAGAACATTATTGCCACGGAAGAGCCACACCTCTTTAGTACCTCCTTTTTTTAGGCCACTCAATTATCTTTGACCCAAGCTTCATGCCTGATCGTAGCAATCAAAACTAACTAACTTTCCACCCTAGGGGTGTTATAGCTTAGTTTCCACCCGGTTATCTACACATGAAAGTTAAATTTTCCGAACGGAAATGATGAAAATAATTTTTCTGTATAAATATTAAATCAAAAATCTAATGGTTTTCATCTGTTTAGCGAGGAGAAGGGTGTTGAGGTGGAAGTAGATTGTTAGATAAGAGGGTTATATTGGAGATTGTCAGTGGCTTAAGTAAGCGGGGTAACCAATAACAGAGCTACTCGTTTCCTTCATTCATAAATCACAATTTGCGAAACATCTCATAACAATTAGACCAGTAGCCAACTGATGCTGGCGCCACGAGTAAGACTGCGCGGGCGACCACCATTCGACAACAGATCAATGAGCGCCCTGTCGTCGTATCGTATCATAATTGAGATGTATTATGTATCTATTAAGAGATTGTGACATACTCGGCAATAAGCAATATTTATCGCGACATTTATAGCCACTAAGCCTAATTAGGGCCAATTTAGTAATTGATTTTTAACCCAACTAATGGTTAAATGTTACCAGTGGTTGAAATCACTAAATGTTCGTGTTTTAAAGAAAATACCTTTACAAATGGACATAACATTAGCCATTCTGTCATTCATTTTTTTCAAAACACAATCGTTAATATAAACCTGGTAACGATATTAACCCCATTAGTTGAGGTAACTATCGATCACGCAATTGGGTTTTACAAACACAATGAGACAAAATTGCAAAATGTTATCTAATCAGCAGAAGACGAAATCGACATTGTTTTGGGGTAGTTAAAAATGTAAAGTATTTAAAGCGAACTTTGGCTGTCTGGACGTCTGACTGATATTTTTTGATACGCATTACATTGAACCTGTATCGCTCTCACGATAAGATAGCATAAGCCTCGAATCGTTATTTTAATTTATTATTTACGATGTTTTTATTGAGAAATAGATATGACAGCACGTGTGGGCCCTCCAACGATCACTTGCGTTTGCGCATTTAGCATCAAACAAATTCACCGACGTCCTAATAAAACAGAACGATTTAGAATCTGATATTTCGTGCCACCTGTGTATCTGAATGATGGCGCGGTTATCATAAGTCTGCAAAGGCTAGATATTTTTGGAAAAAAAAATACTTACAAAGAACAGAGCAAACCCATGTGAATACCTTGTAATTTATGACACAGTAACTATTTACACAGATTATGACCGTGGGTAATAGATTCCTGCTAAATAGTGGGCAAATAGAGCAGTAAAGTCCTGTTGCGTGATCGATAGAAATGGTTAATGTCGTTACCAACAGTTGAATATTAACGATTGTGTGGCCTTCGGTGCCGATTAGAAATACTCATACTTTATACTTGACTTGGCTATTGGTTGCAATGACGAAGCACTTCAGAAAATGTTTGGTGATCAGTGTGGTAGCAGTGGGATAGCCTCGTAAACTGCCACCCAGTATAATAAATGTACATCTTTGATATCCAGGTCAACCGGCTGTTGCAAATTGCTAAATCACTAGGGGGCATTAAGTGGGTCCCCAATTTTTTGATCCGAGAAGATCCAAAATAGCACAGGCAACGGGTGCGAAAAGGACATCAAAAACATGTTTCGGCTGTTTTTCGAACGTACTTAATAGCAAAATATGCTAATGGTAGTGACATACGAACTCCTCAGCACTTCTTATTGTTAGGCACTAATAGATTAGTTTTCTTACTTTAAGCGCTAGGACCCAAACGACGGGCAAGTACAGCGCAAGTACATATTTTTTAAATTACATTTAAAAGCGTTACACTGTGACCTAAACTGAATAAAACATATTGAGTTTGAGATCTGTTATAAACTTAATAATATAAATTGCATTTGTGTAATTTGTAGTTTTTTTTACAAGTAAGTTTGTATAGTGACAAAACACTATAAATAAATAAAAGAGATCTGTTACCGTTTTAAATAAGCATGCATATGAATGATAACAGTAATCTAATAAAATTAGGTTATTTAATGAGATTTGAAGAAGACGAAGACCTGACTTACTTTTATGTAATCTTTATGATCTAGAATTAGGACGGAATGCACCGCACGGCGTGGGTGCATGGTTAGTTTGAGGCGTGAATTTTATCAAAACATCTTTTTCAGCTCTCCTGTTCGGATAATTGAACTATCATGTGTAGATAGCCGAGGAAAATGGCTTTTCTATCCCTAGGGTGGAAATTCATTTAGTTTTAATTGCTACGATCAGACATGGAGTCGAAGATAATTAAGTCCCACCAAATTGTAAAAAAGAAGCTGTTTTTTTTAAAATTGTAAATAGACCACAACTAAGTAAATAATTACAATGTTCGGGTGTCCGACACACATAGTGACACTTTTTATTATTATTTTACATTGCCACTTTTTCTTTTTCTTTCTGTAATTCACATTATTTTAACTTTGTCTATTATTGGTTGCAGAAATTAGTAAGCAGGGAAGTCGACTCGCTGAAATGTTACACTACCATTATAAATTCTCCTTACTCATTCCCACTTTAAGCTGTACTCATAGCGCTTTCTCATGAGGCAAAATCGAATCTACCATTTGACATAAACTGTGGTAGTTTTCGTGACAAGGTTATGGTTGCGTTCTTCCACTGCTATCAATCTTTCAGAACCTCATCATCTTAAATCACACAACTCAATTTATTTATTAATGTTAAGTCTAACATTTAGAAGATAAACGTTTCCAAAGTGGAAAAATGGAAAACTTTTAAACAAGTGAAATAAGAAAAATAATAATGTGGATGTTACAACTTTTAATGAAAATTGGTTGTTTTCGATGATCGAACTGGTTGTTTTTGGAATATATCACATTTTCAACAACAGCAAATATTATTTTTATATAAATACTATGAAAAACAAAGTTATTTTTGCAGTCAACAAAATATTGTGGTAATTTGGCTAATTGAAAGTAAGTGGACCCTAATTCAGTCGTATTCGGTGCGGAGCCCTCAGTGAGTGAGTCCAACTCGCACTAACCCTCAGGTTTTTTATATATATAACGATGCGACTATTTGAATGCTTTTCTGCTTTGATGCACATTTTAATATGTTTATTGAGTATTCCAACAAAATAAGATAGAGTTCTTTTTTCAAAGATAGAATTGTAATCGAATACAGCCTTTAACTGTACTCCATAATAAAAATTATTTTAATGGAAACTTAATGTAATGGTCTTACATTTAAACAAAAGTTTAACTGAAATTAATTACAAACTTCTGCAAACATGTTGATCACATATATCGACATCCTATTATTATCAAAATATTTTGTGGGACCACAAATAGACAAAAGCTCAGACGTTGTATAATAATGATGGAGTTATAAAAATATCAAATATTATAAAATGATAATTACTTTCATGACACTTTGTAACCCACTAAGGTAATTTCCGAGTTTAAGTAATGAATGATGTTTAAATATAATATAATAATTAAAAAGATACTGTAATAAAATTAAAGACAACCCGCTTAAAGTCAAACATAAAAAATATTAAAATAAATTAAATGGGATCAAAACGAGAGTATTACTTAGCAACAAAGGCAACAAGAATAACGATGAAAAGTTATCTGAAATGGAAACATGGAGAGTGTAGTTAATGAAAAATATAACTAAACACTTCAAAAATTTGAAAGAACTTTCGACTTCAGACCATTCAAAAATAAAAAGATTATTTATTTATTTCACTCCCGAAGATATCCTCTTTCAGGTACCTACAATAGATGAGCACGTAGTCGGTACGTGAAAGGCGCCGCAACGAGCATCAAGGCCTGGCTTCGTAATCTAATCTCTCCTATGTAGCTTGAAATCTATTGCCTGTGAGTACGCTTATACACTGATACAGGTATAGTTCAGTACAGCCGCTACTGTATTTGTAATCAATATTCGAACCAATTTTTTACCGACTTCAAAAATGGTGGTAATCAATTCGTCCGGTATGTATGTGAAATCGTTAGAATTTGGTAATATTTGAGTGGGGCGATCTGTGAACGCTTCCAAGCACGTGAGTAATATTTTGTTTGTGTGTGTTTGTCCACGAATTTCTTGGAAACAAGAACTCGTATTCTCGTATCATTTTTTTTAAATCACAGAAAATACATTAAAGCTAATTTCTTCCATCGCCAACAAACATTTAAAATAACTAATGTTTGTTACTCTAAGGCTACGTCTGAATAAGCTTGCTCCAACATCTATCTTTGCAGCGTGAGGCCAGTAGTCAATAGCAACAAACACTTTATACATGAAAAAACAAATGAAACCTTTACTCAAACAATAGGAAAATAAAAACTATATTTTAAAAGAACATTTAACTTTAATAACGAGTTATTAAGGACATACGTTTAATTTTAATGATGAGATTGCGCACGAAAAGTAGGTATACATTACATCCATCTTAACATAAGGACACTGCATGTTTGCATAGTGATAGATAAGTGCGCATTGTAGGCTAGAGAGTAAAAAAGATGATAAAAACAGAAAATGCCCGCATAAAGTATTATCTCTGAGCACGATGCGAGCATGCACTTCCTGCATGCTGTACTAAGAATAATCCATCTATAGAAAACCACAAACCGTATAAAATTGGATCAAATCGACGTAATAAGAGACAATTCTACAAACAGATCACATTAAATCCTTACAAAGATGCAGATTTTATTCATCTTTGTGTATTAACAATAGTGCATCTAACTAACACAATCGTCCAAGACTCCAATAAAAGAGTAGTAAAATTAATTCTGTAGACGCTTTGATTTGAATTGATGTGATCAGCTGATAGCCACTTAAATTCATAAAACAACCCATTGCTATTAATTCTTAGTAAACATGAGAGCGACAGATGAAGAGGAGAGCTGCACAAATTCCTAGACGTGAATCGGTTCCAACAATAGTTCAAAAACATGATAAATAATGACAAGCGACGCGTTATTGTTTGATCAATGAAAAAAGTGTTTTGGCAGAGAATGTTAGAGCATTGATTAATCTCAAGATTAAAGATGCATAAACTGGACTAGTTCCTGCTGGCACAGACAGTCAGTGCATTAAAGATCATGATGAGCAAATCTATTGATGTGGAGAAAATTAAAAAAAAAAACTCAAAACAAAGATAGCGGCATGAAAAATATTGAGTTTATCTTACTGATTTTTGGCTAAATCGGGTAATACAGGATTAATATTACCATTACTTAGTAGCTAAGCTAAAAGGCTCTTGTTGTGACCTCAGATAAATAAAACTGGAATTCCTTAAGATCGTCATCAAAAATAAAGAAGAGATATTTTAAATGGCAATATTTTAAATAGCAGACAAATTCTTACAAGACAATTACACCAAGAAACAAACATAAGAGAAACAATGACATAGTTTAAACAAACAAGAAATGTTGATGAAAATTAATCTCTTGGAAAATGTTCTGACGTAAGAAAGTTTAGAAACTACAGCATTGTAGGTTCGATAAAAGATATTTCTTTTTAGGAGACACATATTTTAGCTTCATTCATTCATAGTTTTCATGCCCTTGATTCTAAAGGGATTACTTATTATTGAAACATTAAATACTTCGTTGGAACAACAATCAACGTTATTTGAATTACAAATAGCGAAAGATTATGAGCTCTGAGTAAATGTAGTCTTTGCACAGGTATAAATAGGTAATCACAATACAATAGCACAATTACTATCGCTGGTTTAGAGCAAATGCGCAGGCGCGCAAGCAAACGAAGCTATCACGAAGCCGTTTTATTAACACGGGTAGACGTGTTTGTTTGCGTTATGTTAACTAGACGTGATAAATACTTAATGGGTGGAATGCGTATCGTCAATTTGTCCTTTGATAACCAATGCCATAAGTAAATATCTAATACTTATTAGATTTTCTACCAATGAATTGCTTAGTTTTATTCATAATATGACAATATTAAAAGTTCTGGTGAAAAAAGGGAGTAAATTTAATCCGGCACAATAGAATTTAATAAAACATACATACTCCAAAAAAATTAATATTAGTTGCAGTACATTTTTTGACAGTTCCCTTACTAGAATGACATACAGTCCACACGAAACAACATGGAAAGTATGGAGTCAATTGGAACTGTCGAGATCCTGAATCATGATTGCAAACATGGCTATAATAATGGAACTATTTACCCATAAATAATTTCAATGCCAAGATCTTTGTAGATTGTCCTCGGCTGTTAGACTTCACACTTCAATGAGTACTTAGGTGTACTCTTCGCTTGTTAATTCAATCGGCGTAACTGGCTCGTAGGAATAAATGGGTAATTATGTCTTCAATGCATTATCATTTCTTATCATTGAATAAGTTATTCTGGCACGTGTAAACAAACGTAGCGTATTATGAATGAACCAGATGTTGAAAAGCGTGTAGTCCTCTATCGTTGCATTTAGTTGTAAAAAAACCTTTTAAAAAGCCTTCGTCTCTTAAATATTGGGCAGCTGATAAAAGAGGATACCATATAGGTAATTGGAATGTTAACAGTTTTTTGCCATAACCACTGATAAGGGCGATAGCGCTTCAACAACTTAATAACAATCATTGTCAAGGTTAGGTTAGGTAAGGATAAAATAATGATCCGATAATATAATATTAAAAAACAATATTAATTATGATCTTTTGTTTTTGATGTTGAGATTTTATTTATACGATCACCTGTAATTTGGTATCCGCTGTGGCGCCTCATTTTTGAGAAATAAATCATTTTGATAAAACGATGAATAAAATGTCGAATTACCGTGTTATTCTCGCAATCAATATTCTCAATCGCTAACAAGATAAAAGCTGTGTAATGCGTAAGGTATCTGTGTTATCTGATACAATTAACACTTTAAACACGGCGAATACCATGATTTAGGATACGAGCAATAAATCATGGATTTGACAGTTTTTGATAATATTCTGTAACATCAAGTGATTTCGCAAACATTTAACTGTTATTTTGGGGTATTACATACATAGAAATAATTGTATTTTTTATTGCATAGGTTGCAGTTTTTTTACATTTTTTTATTTCAACGTTTTTGTGAGTATAATAACAAACTAAACTAGCTATATAAATATTCGTCAAATATTAAAGTTCTAACACCCCGCGACGAAAAATACATCTCCAATTTTATCGACATCGTGTCGACAGTTTGTTTGGAGCAGAAACGATGTCAGAAGATCAAACATTCGTGTGCAAATTACTTCGATTGGGTACGTCGCTGACGTGCTCAGATTCCGTTCCCAATTGATGGTCGCGTGGAAATAGCTCCGCATTTAATGCAGAACTGTTTTACATTAATCAAATGACTATCAATCGTTTTTAGCGAAACCTACTCGTACTTTCAGAGCTAGGTTAGCGATGTTATTATACTACAATCTCTCATAGGATAGGAAATCTTGGCTTATAGAGCTTAATTGGTCGGTATGGCGGTATGGTAGTAGCAATCACTTCGATGAAGGAGTTTTTGTTCAGCGTGAAGGGTGGAGGGCATAAATTATAAAAGTAAGGTAAGTACTACCTCTAGATCAGGGATGCACAGACCGCGGCCCGCGGGCCGCTTGCGGCCCGCCGGTCGAATACTGGTGGCCCGCCGACAGCAAAAATAATACTCTCGTACATTCGAAAAATATTGAATTCTATTCCAGAATAAAACCAAAAAAAATATGTTCGAAAAGTAATTTGAATCTCGCGCGCGCGCTCTTAAGTGCACGAATTCCCGATTGCTCGCGTAGGTAGATACACGAAGCTTCCAGAGTCGGTTTCGAGATTTCTCCAGACAGTTTTCGACTCTATACGCGCGGTATAAAAGCCACGCTAACCGCAGCGACCCATAGTTCGGTTTTAATTTGAGTGAAGTGTCAATAGTTCTAGTGTAGATTTTAACTCGACTAGCCGGTGTCATATATTTTGATCCACATTCAACGTAGATTTCCCGTCAAGTGCCGTGTATAATTGTGTTGTGAAATCGTAAGTAAAACTCTGTTATTAATAAGTGTTTCCCTACCTATTTAAATCAATTATTTTTGCTAATTTAAAAAAGGATGGGTAATTTAAGTAGGTACTGTAATTGTTTTTAGGTGCTGTGTTAATCCTAGCCAGGATTAGAACGCAACATGGACAAGCCAGGACCTAGTAAAAAACGTAAGGTTAAAGATGAAAATCGGCAGTTTCAAGAAATTTGGACTGAGAAATACTTTTTTGTATGGTCGCATAATAAAGTAGTTTGTTTAATTTGCAAGAATTCTGTTGCGATTGCAAAGGAATATAATGTAAAAAGGCACTATGAAACGCAGCATCCTACTTTTACCAAGTTTACAGGCGAATTAAGAAAGCAAAAAATGTTGTCTTTAAAACGGGAGCTTATTGGTCAGCAAGCTATGTTTACAAAACCCATCCAAGATTCAGAAACAGCTACAGAAGTTAGTTATGAAATTTCTCGAATGATAGCAAAGCGCAGTCGCCCCTTCAATGATGGGGATTTTGTAAAAGAATGCATAGAAATTGCCGCTAAGAAAATGTGTCCAGAAGCAGCAAAAAAGTTTGAGAAAATTCAACTGAATCGTATGACTATCCAAAGACGTATTATGTCTTTGTCAGGTAATATTGCGGAACAATTAAATGAAAAAACTAAGATCATTGAATTTTTTTCATTAGCACTCGACGAATCCACTGATATTACTTCCACAGCTCAACTTCTCATATTCATACGAGGTGTTACTCAAGATTTTGAAGTCTTAGAAGAGTTGTTAGGAATGTGTTCATTGAAAGGTCAAACCAGAGGAGTTGATATACTCAATGTACTTTTGGATGAGTGTTCAAAAACTGATTTGGACTTATCAAAATTATCGGGAGTTGCCACTGACGGTGCTCCTTCGATGATTGGTGTCAATTCTGGGCTAGTTACTTTGCTGAAAAAGCATCTGCAAGAAAAAAACATAAACGCTGAAGATCTCATGCAGTTTCACTGCATTATACACCAAGAAGCCCTCTGTTCTAAAAAAATTGAATTTCAAAATGTCATGAAAGTGGTAGTTTCGACTGTAAATTTCATAAAATCACGAGGACTCAATCACAGGCAATTCAAACAATTCCTTGATGACATCGAAAGCGAATATGGAGATTTACTGTATTATACAGAAGTAAGGTGGCTAAGTCGTGGATTGACCCTGGAACGATTGCTAAATTTAATAGAAGAAATTGGAATATTTCTGGCGGAAAAGCAAAAGGATGTCCCGGAACTTAAAAATCCTGATTGGTTGTGTGATTTGGCTTTTTTAGTTGACATTACAAATCATTTGAATGTCTTGAACACACGGCTTCAAGGCAAAAATCAACTGATATCCCAGCTCTACGCTCACGTATCATCCTTTCAATGCAAGCTGACACTTTTCAGATCGCAATTGAATTCTGGAAATTACAATCATTTTCCGAATTATAAGAAAATGGCTGAAAAATTCAACAAAACTGCGATTAATTTCAGTTATGTAGAAAAGCTAGATATTTTGATTCAATCTTTTCAAGAAAGATTTTCGGAGTTTAAAAAAGTGAAACCTCTGTTGGACATATAATCCAATCCTTTCACGATTTCAGTTGAAAATGCGCCAGAGTCAATGCAGTTAGAAATTATCGACATTCAAAACGACCAAGATTTACGCAACAAATTCAACGAAGGAGACTTGCTGAACTTTTACCGCTGCATTGATAAAAATACGTACAAAGAGTTGCGCATAAACGCTCTGAAATGTTCCAGCTTATTTGGTTCTACCTATATATGTGAACAAACCTTTTCAATACTAAATAATAATAAAACAAAAAATCGAAACCGCCTTGCAAATGAAAGTTTGGAAGCAGTTTTACGTGTTGCTACAAGTAAATTTGAGCCAAATATAAAAAAGATTGTAAGCACTATGCAGTGCCACGCTTCAAATTAATAAATTCTTTTTCAATATTAATACATAATTATCAATTCTTTATTGTCTTTAATTACCTATACTTCTGGCGGCCCGCCATCAGTTCATAATTTGCCCGAGTGGCCCCTAGTCTTAATAAGTCTGTGCATCCCTGCTCTAGATTAATCATCTAGAACTAAGATGGAGTATATTTTTGTGTTATTCAAATTCATATTCATTGCTGGCCCCACAACTGAAATACTCTGTATGAATTCGGGCTTCGTTGAGGACCACTGATCAAACTTAACCGTCAAATTGATATGTACTAGATCTAGCATAGCTGTGTAGTGCCTAGTGATGCGATAAACTCTTGCGCACAGATCAATGATCTACATGTCCTTGTACAGGTCTAGTGTCTATTGTAGATCTATTCTTAGATGAATGGTCTGTTATACGGTCATCGGTTATCAATGGACTTAAGCTCTATTTATCGAAAAAAAACTAGAAGTAAGAAGATTGGATATGCTAATGGGATACTTCTCTAAGTAAGGAGAACAGGAACTAGAAGTTATCTACATATTCGAGGAATATATTAGGGACAAGATTATTAATATTACACGCATTTAAGTACCTCTATTACCTACGTATTTTTCTTTATAAATCTGATTGAGCTCGATTAGGTGGTTAGGTTAGGTTTGTTTTAAACGTAATGCAACATGTACTATCTATTTGCCTGTAGTTTTTTTTTTATTTAACTTATTACAAGTATCGTTAGTGTTATAAGCATATAACTACCTCTTTGTTAATTGTTTTCTTGGCTCTCCTTTTTTCCTGCAGATTCACACATAGTTTTTATCAATAACTGTTCAAAAATGCATGTTGCTATATGGTTTTCGCGACTCTAATCTGAATCAAATAATACATTATAAATCAATCCAACTGCGTAGTGCCCACGAGACGCAGTAGGCATCTTAAACAAACATCCAGAACGACCTAAGCGACAGTATTTACTGAACAGACGACTAGGTCACTATGTAGGAACAGTCAACGCCACGAGCAAACTCTTTCAAGCTTCAGACTATAAGGGCGATTTAATGCAGCGGTAGACTGTATATGGCTACTGAATGGCTTACCAAGAGGCGTTGATTGAGTCAGACTATGTTATAGGGGCGATCGAGAGTGATGGACGAGCAATGCTTAGTCTTCGGCTTACTTAATTAGTACGCTTTCATTTGATTGCAAAGCATTTTGAAAACTTAACCTTATACAAGTAGAACTTTAGAAGAATGTGAATATGACTCATGATTAGACTTATTTTTTAGCTTTTACCTTCCTTATTGACGTGCTTCGGTTGTGTAAAAAAAAACCTAACATCGAGATTAGGTAATGGTTAATGGAAAATAATGGAGACCATGGATCTGGATATGGAGCTGGGGATCCATACATCGAAACTGAAAGAATCAACCACCAAAACCAAGATCTCATTTACATCGGTATTAATTATTAGATTTGTTCTAATCCTTTTTAGGATATTAATGCTACCTTGAAGGACCGGAGTCTTTAGACTTATCTCTAAGCAAAATGAGTTCGTCACACTCCAGAACATCGATTTCCCTGTGTACCACTGGCACTGTGCCAACCCTGGTGGTTCGATTGTTGCCTGAAATTGGCGACATGCCAACTATAACGGCTGATTGTTGGTTATTTCACATTTTACTAAGCGTTGTCTGTCTATGAAGATACAGATCAACATACACATTTCCAAGATAATAGGAACTATCTTTGTAGGAGCTGTTTGAATCGAGTTGGCCCAATTTATAATGGAAGTATATAGCTTGATTAGAAACCGTGTAGACTACGTGTACGTCATTGTGGGACTAATTTATCTATTGCGGGTCTTTGACATCCGAGATATTTTGGGAGGAGTGTTTTTTTTATCGAATTACAGATCGATCTCTTTTTGCAAGAAATTGTCTCGCTATTGGAAAGTTTGATTTAGCAAGCATGGTCTAGTCTAGCGTGTATTCTACAAACGAATTGCACCATTCAGATAGGTACTCGTACTTCCATTATTTTCCTTAATTTTCTTGTCTAGTTTTTATTTCTAATTTTCCGTTAACCTTTATTGCCTTCTACTGTTTTTTATTGCCTGCGTGCTCGTATAAAATATCTTGGCGACTCATTTGCAAATTGCTTCTTCCAGCACTATAGCGTGTTTCTGATGGATCGATAGAAGTTCGTTTAGTACGAGTATAATCGCAATTTTTTGGTTTGTGATAGACTCATCAGAAGGCAATTAGACACCAATCTCTTAAATTAAGTTGATTGTATGGTATATCTAAGATGTCAAGGAAACCCTTTTCTTCGGCATACGCAAATAAAGGTAAATATTGCAGGCGGAGAAAGAACGTCGATTGATACTGGCAGGTCACTACATTTTAAAATGCAGTCTCATTTTCTGTGGTCTTCTGTTTTTGTTTAACGTTGGCGTAATGTTCGTGTGCAAAAATTCCAAGGTTTAATCATGTATCATGTCCATCACCACTATTAGCTGTTAGTATTTACCCGGCATCTAATTTGGAATCTCGTTTGTTACCAATGATAATAAATTACATGTGTATTTACGTCTGCATTTAGCAATGTCAATATCTTAAATCAGTTTACGTCAGTCACTGCGAGATAAGTTTTATGAATATAATACGATGTTCTAGTTTCATGCAATTACCATGTTAATATGGAGAAGGGCTTTTCATGCAAATCGTAGTGCACGATGCAACGGTAATACTGCCAGTGCAGATATCGTAGTGACGTCATGAAAGTCCATCCATCAATCACTTATTAGAATACGTGACGTTATAAAATAATTAGGTCGGTTCTATTCTCAAATAATAGGCCCCAACATATAAGGAGACATTTACAGGCTTCGCGAGGGCAATTTTTTAATGGAAAACTATGGGGGAGGCCAATGCAAGCGTCCTCCGGACTACAAAGATGTTCGAATCCCGAAAGGGGTAAACGTATTGTGTGATGAGCACAAGCATTGTTACCTATCATGTATGTACGTATTTAAGTATATTTGAGGTACGTTCTGGTATTTGTAACACAAGGGAAAATATCTCATACTTCGAAACCTTGACGATTGGGGTATTTATTTTATTTATAGTGTACTCACCTCAGCTGAGCGCAATAGAACTGGTGGGGGATGGCAGTCAGAACGCCCGCGCCGTCGCCGGTGTCGTTGTCGCATGCGCACGCACCGCGGTGCTCCATGCGCTTTGCGAGCGTTTCGGCATCGCGAACGATCTGCAGACAAGAAGTTGAAATTTTGTACAGATAAAAAAAAACATAGATTGGCCCGGTGGTGATTTCAGTCAAGACCAACCTTCTCTGTCTGTGTGGTATATTGTAGGTATGCAAGAGGAACTGATGATAATACAGAATATCAGAACAAGATATACTACGAGGGTCAAACTGAAAGTTCTTAGAACTGGCCACTTATAAACAATATAATAAAAAAATATTCTAAAATTTGAAAATAGAACTCTTTGCCAATATTACTGAGTATATATTTCATTCATTTGTCATTTGTTTTACGATTTGGCGGCAAATTGAAAATTGTCTGTGTCACGTCAACATGAATTTAACAAGAGAAAATTTTTTGTGCAATGATTTTTTATGACTTTCGATGTCATTTAAGTCAACAAGAAAGTTATGATAGACTACGATTGGCCTTTCACGATGAAGCCCCATCTCGTGCGACTGTTTACAACTGGTTTAATGAGTTTAAACGTGGTCGCACTAATCTCACTGATGATGTACGTGAGGGACGGCCTTCTACGGCGACGACTGAAAATAACATCTGTGTTGTGCGGCGTATGATAGAGACTGACAAAAGAGTGACCTATCAGCAGATTCGGACAAGCTTAGGCATCGGTATGAGTCAAGTGCACAAAATCCTCCACGAACATTTAGCGGTCAGGAAGCTTTGCGCCCGGTGGATACCTCATAATTTGACTAAGGCTCAAAAACTCCATCGTGTGGATTGGTGCCGTAAAATGATTGAAAGATTTAACGGAGGTGACTCAAATGCTGTGTTCGACATACTAACAGGTGACGAAAGCTGGATTTACTGTTATGATCCTGAAACCAAAAGACAATCTGCTCAGTGGGTGTTTCCTTTCGAGGAGTTGCCAACTAAAGTGAAGAGAGATCGAAGTGCGGGAAAAAAAATGGTGGCCTCGTTCTTTGGAAGGATAGGTCATTACGCAACAATTGTGTTAGAGGATCAAAAAACAGTTTCTGCAGAATGGTACACTACCAATTGTTTGCCACTTGTCTTGGAAAAAGTTCGAGAGAAACGACCTCGCAGTAGGATCCTCCTTCACCACGACAACGCCTCGTCGCACACCGCCAAGCGAACGATCGACTATTTGGCGACATCAAACGTTGAATTACTGGGTCACCCGCCGTATAGCCCCGACCTCGCGCCTTGTGATTTTTATTTATTTCCAAAAATTAAAGAAAAACTTAAAGGAAAGCGGTTTATGAATGCTGAAGAAGCGGTGGCTGCGTATCGCGATGCCATTGAAGAGACCCCTAAGGACGAGTGGGCAAAGTGCTTTTCCCAGTGGTTCCATCGCATGCAGCGGTGTATTGACGTCAATGGACAATATTTTGAAAAGATATAATAAAACTAATAACTGGCTAATGTAATCAGTTTTTGATTTTCTAACAACTTTCAGTTTGACCCTCGTATAACTTATTAAAATATTTATCTTTAATTATTACCAATGTTGGGTAGAGCCAGAGCCTAACCTCACAAAGCCTGCCGAGAGTCAGTAGCAACTCGTGAGCAGGAATAAAGATTAAAAGACCGTGTTGGTTAAGTGGTGTTCTATGGCAGACAAAGGCTGATTAAGAGCTAATGGATAATATTGAAGAGTTTACATATATGGACAAACTATTATGCCACTCACTAGCCAGAAAACAGTATAAATTCAGTCCTATAAACTCGTATCGCAAGTGTGATCATGATTCGTGATCCCAATTACAACAGTACACTATTCACTAACGTCCATAAGAGTCTGAAAGTAACTACATCCAGTTCAGACAGTAACGGCTCATCAATAAATCATACTGTCTTTGGACCACAGTCAAAGGGGCTGCAGTTATTAACCTAAACTTGGCTTAAGGAAATACAAAGCATTCAGAAAGCTTGTGCCAAATGGGAAACTTGCAAAGCAATTTGTTAGATGACTTGATGGTAAAATGGCGATATAGTGTCTGTCTTGCACATTAAAAACCAAGAGGGTGATGAGAGCATTTCTCTCAGCTAGGCTTTAAGCTATAAGCTCTTGGTTTTGACTAAATTCCAAGCGTTTGTCTTGTTTGTCTCACAAACGAACTCATCTCAATATCTGAGTAAGTGTGTGACTCATGATGATAACATAAATAAACGTACAACCTCCAAAAAGACCAACTTGGAACGAATCAATAGCAAATAGTAAATACTGACTTAAGTCAGAGACTAAAAGTTGTATCACGATCAGGAAATTTCGCGTACCATTTTGAAGAAAAATCAATTTCTTAAGGATTAAAGGATAGGAAACTAACATGGTGTGTTTTAATTTTGCAATTTTTGGCAAGAACACAGAAGTAACTTTCAGTTTACAGTTATGGCTAAGATCACATTATGTTAGATAGCCTGGCGTAACACACGGCGAAAACAATTATACAATAGGGTATGAGGTAAAATTGCAGGTAAGAACTTCAATGGGGGGAAACCTAGGAATTATTTTATATGCGTTGGGCCCCGATGACTCTACTTACAATCGATTCTCAAATTGAAAACGCTCTCTAGCCGTAGAAAACTCAAGGGAGAACACAGGATCGCCCCAATACGCGCTACCTCTACGCGGACGGATCTCTAGAAGACCTGCAGGCCTACTACGAAAAACAAAATCCTTTAATACGATCATATTTTTGCGGATTCGAAGCATCATAAAGCATGCTACGAAATGCTTCGAATGCGCAAATCAATACTCTTATGACGGATTTCGATGTTCGTAGTATCTGCCTCCAGATCTTCTGGAAATTCGTCGACATAGCGGTAGCGTGTATTGAGGCAATCCTCGATTATATTGTGACTGGTTGTGTGTACTTACTTAAGAAGTGGCTGTGACCCTCTCAGCAACTCCAATCGGAAGACCTTAATATGTGGAGGTAACAGAAAGGTATTTGTTACCTGAAGCAGGCAGACAGTTTCTTAAGTGGTCTACTCACTTTATGCGAACGTTTCCCGTCGATAGCAACCACAAAACCGACTCCGCAGGCCTCGTGCTCGTTCTGAGGGTCGTACAAGCCTTGCTTGGGCGGCCCTTCCCACTCCATACCTGTGTGAAGAAGATTACCAACTATGAGCACCAGTAAGATATTGCATAACGATGTTTTTGACAACCAACAGTAAACAATTGCGCATGGTGCTAAGCTAAGATGGTACGCCGAAGTTGTTGTAGCGGATCAGACTTACTGTTAAAAATCTTCTAAGCTAAACCATTGAGTGAAGATTATGGCTGAGGATGAAGTGAAATGTATGCGCAGGCAGATGAAGCGGCGAACAACCGCTATTGTTTAAATAAGAAGCTTCATACAGTTGTGGTCATATAATTAAGAACATTAAGAATTTCTAGATTTTTTTATTTCAAAACATGTCATACCCAGAGATGTGTACCATTTTAAAAACAACTAGTTATGTTATAAAATAGCTACATTACTAGAGCAACGTAGTTTAGGAATAAAGAATAAAATAGCAAACGTTTTTGTCTCAATTTTAATTTATTTTACCAAAGTAAAACATTGAAATAGTTCTGAATCTGGACAAATAATTAAGAACGATTTATTCAACTGCCCAAGTTTTTTTTTGGAAAATACTTACATTTAAAAAATCACAACATTTTATAGCGCCGCATATTTTAAAAGCTTTTTCATACATTTTAACTAAAATTAATTGTTAATAGCATATGCACGACTTTTAATTACTGCTTTACACCGGTGATGCATTGACTCTATAATTTGTTTACATTTCGCAACAGAAATAGGGTTCTATTCTTCTAAAAAACGTCGTAAAGCTCTCTTAAATACTCACACAGCGTATTTGAGACCTTATTCTTAACTTTAAACCACAGATTATCTATTGGGTTTAGATCCGGACTGTTAGCTGCCCAGTGTAAAACAGAAACTGATTCCGCGGTAAAAAAAATTTTTACGGTACGTGCAGTGTGTTTTAGATCATTGTCATGCTGGAATGTCAAAATAACCGGTAGAACGTTATCAGCATAAGGCAGTTATGTTTGTTCCAGTATATTTTTGTATTGGAATTGATTCATGTTGAGCTTCTATAAACTTTACAAGTCCAACACCATGTCCAGAAAAGCACCCCCAAATTTTCTCATTTCTACGACCGTGCTTTAATTAGGTCTCGTGTACTTAGGGTCGAATATATCCTTTTCTATCAAAATATACTCTGTTAATTTTGGTCTCGTCACAAAAACGATCATTTTTTCACTGTCGCAAAGACCAGTTTTCATACTTTCTCGCATATGCATGCAAGCCGTGCTTCCCTGTGGCAAAGTTTCAACAAGTGTAACTTTCTTGCTATCCTCTCCTAACAAACGTCTTCGAATAGTGCGTGCTGAGATTGCTGAAGAGTTGTTTTCACCAAAATATTATTTTCTTATCTCATTAGACCCTTTAAAAGGATTTTGTTTTGCCAGATGAATGATGTTACGGTCATCTCAGGGAGCTGTTTTTCTATGTTTAGGTACACGAAGAACATTCGAAGTAGTTAGATAGTAGATAGCAAAATGCTTTACGGCATAGTAAACCATCGTTTTTAACATTTCAGATGGTCGGCAATCTTTTATAAGACCAATTCTTCCGGCGAAGTTTTATTATTACTTCCCTGGTGGATTTATCACAGCTTTTATTTTTCCCGATTATTTTTTTATAAGTAGCAATCACTTTTAATCTTTACAAATAGTCATAATAGTGCCAAAACTAAACAAACAGTGACTAAAACCACAAATCTATTCAGTGTTCTCTTTTAAAATTTGAATAAAGTTATAAACTATTTAGCGTTCTTAATTACGTGACCAGCCAGCTAATAGGAATATTATGCGATACTTTATTTAGAAGTAGGTTAAAAAGTTTATCTTTTTATATTTAGTTGATCTTGTGTTTTGATTGAATAAAGCTTTGTTAAATGAACAGATTTCCGAAAGCGAGACAAATAAAAAAATGCATGCAACTAGATTTACGACTTAGTTTTAAAAAATCTTACCCATATAATCAGCATTCTTAATTATATGACCACCACTGTACAACTTTGGATTTTTGATTGACCATGTTTAGGGGATATAGTTTATTTTTGTAGGCAATATAATACCTACATAAATATTTTTTTAACTTTTTCTGTGAACTCGCCTACTGCAGTAACAACTATGTTATGCAATCAGTTACCTAATACACAAGGGCAAGAATCAAGCAAGGACGCAAGGGCGTAAGAACATCTAGGTACTTTTTGACTCATATTTTAATGATGTTATCATAAAATAATTTAAACACATAAATAATACAAGGCTAAACTGTATCACCTTGCCCTACAAATAGTATCCAATTGTGTTATCAGAGTTCAGTGACAGAGTAGGTAGGATGTTGCTAGTAATAACTTGATTTCATAATCTTACTATATTACCACTATAATAGATTTCGACAGTATCACAAAGATAACATTTTGGCGAAAACATTTCCACTGTTTTATTTGAAAAGATAATATATTTTGTACATAATTGCAGGTGTTTGGTACATAATGTGCCAAATTATTAAAATGGCCTACTAACACCTTTCATATTTTTGTTTGGCTTATTATGGTTTTGCCATAAGTTAACTTAATATTTTAAAATAACACCTGGTAACTGGGAGTGTGGTATTGTGGTCATATATATATATATATATATATATATTAAATATATTAAATTATTTGCTCAGAATAAAAAAATATTGGTATGTGATATGGTGCCTGGAAATCATATCATCATATTATTGATTATTATCCTATCCTAACTCTCATGATACTGGAGTCTGTAGCAAGGTGAAATTCATATCACAAAAAGGTTGCATAATATGTTATCATAACAAAAGAAGCACTCAAATAATTTGTGTGCATTGCTGGGTGACATTGATCAATGGTAAGGTAATATTGACACAACAGCTAGCTATGCGCTAATGGAACATTTTAGAGACAGAATCAAAGTAAAGTTAACCTGTACTGTCCCACTGCTGCTAACCACTTCAAATGGGTTAAGTGCAGATTAGTGGAAGGGTGTTTGCAAAGAAAGCAACAAACAGAGGTGCCAGAGGTTATCAAGCGGCCCATAAGGCCTCTTACTAGGCTTAACCGACGACCCGTCTGGTGTAGTGGTCGAGAAATCGCCTACTACGCAGCGGGTGCGGGTTCGATCCCCGCACAATACAAACATTTGTGTACATGAACATGTCTGTTTGTATTGGTCTGGGTGTTTTCTATGTATATCATGTATGTATTTACAAACAAAAAAGTATTTAAGTATTATATTCGTTGTCTGGCACCCATAACACAAGCTTTGAGTAGCTTACTTTGGGGCTAGATGGCGATGTGTGGGAATGTCCAAAGAATATTTATTATTATTATTAACCACTAATATCAACCGATAATAGTTGGAACCAACTGATACAAATATTCAAATTACTTCCAAAGAATGAAAATCCTTGTTGCATGTCACTTATACGGTCAGCATGGTCACCCATCCAAACAAGATCACAGCAAAGGTTG
Organism: Pyrausta purpuralis; assembly: GCA_963924145.1. Lineage (NCBI taxonomy): Eukaryota > Metazoa > Arthropoda > Insecta > Lepidoptera > Crambidae > Pyrausta > Pyrausta purpuralis. The sequence goes on along the minus strand of OZ001648.1, from coordinate 25,244,715 downwards.
CTTAACTTTGTTTATTACTACCCAAATGCTGCCACCACAATGCTACATACACCTTTATAAACAGAATACACATTAAAATTTAAAATTCATCCTCAAATGGGGCACATACACAATTCCAAAAGTAGATTCTTCCACTGCATTGAAAAATTTTAATGACCCAGTGCTGACAAGAAGCAGTGGAATATACTCTCTAATTTAAAGGTCCTTAAGATCAATAGTTGTGCTAGGCATAAGCTGGGCTGAACACTTAAAATTGGACATAAAACCAGGTTAACACCATGTGTATTTTTTGTTGCATGACAAAAATATAACCAGTTATAGATTATTCAGATGACAGTTATGTAGGTAAGTATTAGAAAGAAACCAATGACCTTTGCTGAGAACAAGTTTACATGGTGCGCTGAACTCAATGATAAACATTGAGGTATTATTAATATGGTTAACATTGATAACACCTACATAGCTACATTGTAAGGCTTTATTAAATCAAAAAATCAATAAATTAATTAAATGGGTTAACAGAGAAACAAAATGTGAATTTAAAGTTATAGTCATTTCAGCTGTTTTTTTACAATTGAATGAAATCAACTGTGTGATTTCGACATTCGTTAAGAAAGCATTTTATTCTCTAACCAAATTTGATACATGACAAGATTTTTATTAGCAGATTTACAGGACGTGAAAACGATTTTTTGACTCCTACAACCAAAATAAATATATTATGTAGTTGTTTCAGAAATACGAAAATATTGAGTTAAGCTAATCGTTAAAAGGAAATTGGTAAAGAATAACAAATGACAACAGTTTTGGGTTTCTCATGTTTAAAGTGCACTGCAGGGAGATAAAAAGCGGCCGCACCACGTACGCAATGCACGTGGATGGCTCATGAAAGACGTAGGCATCGGCCGACTGTATAGCAGTGAAAATATTTTCAATGAATTCAATAAAAAAAGAAACTTACCTCAAAATAAGTTCACTAAATTCACAAAACTGTATCAAAAGACAACACTCCGCAGATTACACTTTCACAGGCAAGTGCTATCAAATTACATGTATTACAGGAAATAAAATAAAATTGAATCTGGAACACAAAACCGGCAATTTGTAGTGACCGTTCAAGAGACGACTACAAGGACCGGTGGTGAGCGATTAACTAACTGAATGAAAGAACGAGAAAAGAATGATTGGTGTGGAGTGAATGGCAGTATGGATGGAAGCAATTTGAATGTGAGCATTGAATGAATGAATGTGTGTTCGGCAGATAACAGCTTTATAAGCGCCGAACAACAGCAAATACTGCAAAGCAGCAATGAGCAGTTTTCTCGCATCACTTTATAGCTCTCACTAGATGGTGTTAGGATGGCTTTAGGAACATTTTTAGGAAATTCATAGACAAAGAAACAAAAGGCGTAAGTAAATCTGGTAAAATGCGTTAATGACCTTTAGCTTAATTGTAATTATAAACTCTTTTACTTATTAGAGAACTTAATATAATTTGTTTTTTTAATGTTCATAATTTATGTTGGCGAAAAGCAATTACCCTTTGCTTAAATATTACTTATAATAAAGTTTAAAAGTTATTATTACCCAGCGAGACTCTAGCGCCATCTCTCGAATGTATAAACATCTTATAACAAGCAACCTGAAAACTTAAAGAATACGTTAACTTTTAGTCGTCAAACCAAAAAATATTGTTTATTATCTTTCCTTCGACTATCATCAGCAAAAAATACTAAAAATGACCAATAAGTGGCAGAAAACCAGCTGACTTTACGTGAGCGCTTTTAAGCGCTTAGGTGAGCCGTTTTCTAAGTGTACCCTGCCCAATCACTTCAAAACGAATGTGATACGTGTGTGTGCGTGCGTGAGTGCGCACGCACGTGTGTGTGTGTGTGTGTTCAGTCACACACGACACGACTGAACAGATAGATTTAGTGCGGCTACTACTTCTGTATTTGATTGAAACATTCAAATAAAATTTCAAATATTGTGATAAGTAATTTAAAAAAATCTGTGTACCTATAGTATGCAAATGGAGTTAAGATTAGTGGCACTTGTAAAAAAAAAAAGTATCAGTTTGTCTGAATCGAACCCTGTGCCTTGAGCTGTGCGGGCGCATGTCTATACCACTCGGCCTGTTGGGACCTTCTTGCTCGTGAAAGTTTGACCTAGAAACTCAATAAATCTATGTATAATAAATGAATCCGATGTACTTTGTACAAAAATGAGTAAAGTTACAATCATACTGATAATTGATTAGTGGTGTGAGTGATTATCTTGTTACATTATTTTTCCTATGATAAATCGCACTACATAACTTTTTTCTTTGAGTATTATATTTACTCACTAACAGTCAATTTCTTATCAATAGTTTTAGCAATATACAGGGTGACTTTGAGATCATTGGAAATAATAAGACCTATTAAAGTGCTCAATTAACGCAATATTGTTGCTATTCTTATTCAAAATGGATTAATTAAAAATCGTTTACAAAATAAATGATGCACACAAAAAGTATCACTTCGATTTGAGCTAGTATGCCTACGCGCATAGTTGCCACGTGCAAGGCCGCCTCGCCCACTCCCCACCACGCCTCGCGCCACAACCCGCGGCCCTGACCTCCATGACCTAAGCTCCTAGCTGATTGATGTTGGGAAGTGATAACTTGCTAGCAATAATCAGTACACTAGCTTTCTTTTCATACTTGAAGGCTTATGACTGTCAATCTTACATAAACAGATAATTAGGCATTATTAAAAGGAATAAGTAGTCAATGAAGTTTAGTTACGATTTTTGTTGATTGGCGTATTTAGTTTTTCAATTGAGCAATTTGCATGCGCAAGACCAAGGGCCCCTGGTCTTGCGCATGCAGTAGGATATGGAAATGATGCAAAACCTAAAAGGCTTTAAGTTGTCCGTCCACCAACAAGATGAACAGACAACCTTGAAAAGATCGCAGGATCAAACTGGATGCAGACCGCTAGTGATCGGTCGCTGTGGAAAGCCGTGGGGGAGGCCTATGTTCAGCAGTGGACGTTCTTTGGCTGAGAATGATGGTGATGATGATGATGATGACTCGATACTGTAGGTGTTATTCCTTATTATTGGTGGTCGAGGCTAATACTTCAGCTGCATGTCAGCCGGCTACGTAAACAAAATATTGTTGGTAACAAAATGAATCAACGAACAAAGTGTGGTTTTAATAACACTGCACAAGGGCAGTGCAGTGTTATTAAGGTAATAATAATGAGGGAAGCTACGACAGACTGTCTTATAAAATTCACAGCGAAGGATGTAGCACAGACCGTGAAGTGCATGACGCGTGGAAAATCGCCTGGGCACGACTCGCTTAGCATTGAGTACTTACAGCACGCAGGTGTTCATCTGCCCAGAGTACTAGCCATGTTTTTCACTTTCTGCGTGAGACATACATAATTACCTGAGGAGATGATAAAGACTCAGGTAGTACCTATAGTTAAGAACCGTACAGGTCATTCCTCAGATAATACAAATTATAGACCCCATATCATTAGCTACCATTATAGCCAAGGTAATGGACAATATGCTTGATAGCCAGTTTGACAAACATCTTACTCTTCATGATGCCCAGTTTGGCTTCAGATCAGGACTCTCAACATAAACAGCAATACTGTGCCTCAAGCATACTGTTCGTTACTACACCGACAGGAACACACCAGTGTATGCATACTTTCTGGACCTGTCAAAGGCATTTGATTTGGTGTCCTATGATAAACTCTGGCAAAAAATGTACAGGAAAACGACGCAGCCTGGAGAACTTGTTGAACTGCTATACTGAGTATTGGTACGGTCACCAAAGCAATGTAGTGAGGTGGGCAGAGTTGCTATCCGGGCCGTATAGGTTGCAGTGCGGGGTGAGGCAGGAGGGGAGGGGGTTGACCTCGCCTAGACTCTTCAGCCTGTACGTAAACCGGCTGATTGATGAGCTCAGTAGCACTATGGTAGGCTGTTCTATACTCGTAGATGGCACAATTATAAACAACATAAGTTACGCCGACAATATGGTGCTGCTGAGCCCATCAATTAGCGCCATCAGAAAGCGTCAATTATGGCCTAAGGCATGGCCTTCGGTATAACGCCGGTAAGAGTAAGCTTCTGGTATTTAAGACGGGTACCAAACACTACTCCATGATACCACCAGTCACATTATGTGGTGCTCCACCCAAATTGGTGTTTAGATTGAAGTACCTGGGACACTGGGTCACTGCAGACCAGTATGACGACATGGACGTAGAAAGGGCGCGTAGGGTGCTGGCTATTAGAAGCAATATGTCGATTCGCAGGTTTGCAAAGTGTACTGCAGAAGTAAAAGTTACGTTATTTGGGGCGTTCTGCCAGTCATTCTACTCGTGCAGCCTGTGGATCAAATATACTAAAAGGGCCTAGAGCGTCCTACAAGTACAATATAATAATGCGTTCAGAGCGCTGATGGGGCTGCCGCGGTACTGCAGTGACTCTAAACTGTTCGCCGAAGCGCGTACTGACGACTTTTACGCATTGATGGGCAAACTGTTGCATCTATATAGCGCCGAGTGCGCGCCAGCCCCAACAGCGTTCTAGGAACTGTTCGATGGGGCTTTTTTGAGGCAATGTATAACTATCCAAGTCTTACTGAGAATTTTGCCATGCACAACAGATCAAAAGAGTTGATTAGTGGGATGGATACCAAGCTTCGTTATTATGCATTTAGTGTTTGTACTTATTTAGAACGATTCAACTGAGTGAACGACGACATACTGCAATGTGCGGTAAAACAAACACTGGTTTATATGAAACTGGTATTAATTGTACCTACATTCAGTTTTTATTGCATGATTTGTGTAAATAATGATAATTTAAATCGAGTCTTAGAATCGCGTCCAGTCTTGTCGATATTGTTACAACGTGTACAGCACTATTCACAAATGACGTTGACGTGAGTTTTGCGCGGGAAAGGAAAAGGGAAGGACGGACCATATTTCTTCATTTTAGAAATTGTTATTTTCGGGTCAATTATTGTGATTGTGCGGTGGAATTGTCATGATAATTCGTGCTTTTGAAGAAAACAATGAAGTTTAAGTGAGAATTATGGTGAAGCGAGCTCTAATCGCGTCGTCCTACCCGGATCGCTGTTGCTGCGCTTAGCTTCCTTGTTGAGCATTGGAATGCGGACCACCTCGCATTTCAATGAGTTAGGTTAAGATAGGTTAGGCTAGGATATATGTAGGCTAGTTTAGTGTTAGTTTTAGTTTTAAGTGTTAAAATACTGAAAATTCACTAAAGTATTGTCTGTATGGTCTAGAGCCGAAGACGTTAAACATGTATAAAAAAAAATGACGTTGACGTATTTCGACGTGTACTTTCTGACAGTGACAACAGATATATCTTGTACCGCGAAACTGTTGGACGTTCGTAAATTGTTTCGAAACTTTAGATTTCGTAACTTCATTTATAAATTAATTAACTTTGTATTTCATTTTGTAGATTCATATTTTAACAAATTCGTTTCCAAAGTTGTTCTCAATCTCGTGTTGTGTGTTTTAGTTACCGTGTGCCAAAAAGTTAAAGTCAAGAATAAGATTAGTTTTAGCAAGTTCCTAAAACCAATAAAAATCTTAATCCGAATAGCTAGTGATATATAGTTATCAAGTTACGAAAATGAGTTTGAGCCGTCTACGCAGTGTCATGAGATGCGATTTGGTGAAAGCCTCCGCATCGAGCGCGTCTGTTTCGAAACTTTGGGGACCTTGTAGTAAGGAAGTGAGCACTAGCAGTACACAGCGAGGAAGTGTTGCTCAACACAGCTCAAAACCTGACTGGAACCGAGCCGTGAGCGAGGCGGAAAAGATCGTAGGGTACCCGACGTCGTTCCTGAGCTTGCGATGGGTTCTGAGCGATGAGATTGCGAATGTCGCTTTGCATTTGCGGAAACTGGTCGGGAGCAACCATCCTTTGCTGAAGACGGCCAAGTAAGTATCTGTTAATTTTTTAAGTAGACTACCTGTAGTATTATTGTCTGCCAGTATCTTTTCTCAAGTATAGGCACTTTTACATTAAGGCACATTTTTGAACTCAAAACTCATTCCTTAAATAGCTGAACAAGAAGTAAGTAACCCAATAAAGTGCCAAAACTGTTAGGTTGTGTTTAATAACTGTAACACCAGTCACCATTCAACCTTTGTATTGTTGACAAACTAATGAATCAGGGAAAGAGGAACCTTGAGAAATGAATTAAATTTTTTAATGTACCTACCTACTGGGTTTGTTAGTACATTGCATTGGCGGACCGACACGCAAATTGAACACGCTATATTTCGCAATGCTTATGAACTGCATTTGTTATGATTACGAGTCAATTAGTATTACCTAATACTTACTTACTTAAATGAAGTATGAAAATATTTAAAATGTTTAGTGAAGCTTTTTACGGAAGTCAATGTTGCAACCTTCTTTTTTTATTTGTACTTAATCAATTGATATATACACACATTTTGAAAACGCGCGACAGCATCGCGACTTACGCAATAAATAGATTTAGTTAAGCATCGAAGCAGTCGCGCGTTAGCATTGATGCAGAAGCGCGACTGCATCGATTCTAACGCGCGTTAGTATCGATACAGTCGCCGATATAAAGTACCTATATTTGTCAGCCAGCCAGCTTCTGCATTGCGACTGCATTGATGCTTATTCGCGTCAGCATCGCTGCTAAAAGTCGCAGTGTGCAAAGGGTCTAAAGTGCGACCCTCGAACCACTGCCCCCTGAGGCATACCATATTTATAAGCTTCATGTCCTGTTATCAGGAATCTAATCTACAATGGCAAGAACAATATGCAAGCATGGGGGCTCATTGTGCTGCTGGTGTCTAAAGCGGCCGGCCACAGCCCTGAAATACCTGACATGGAGCAGGACAAAGCAGCTGGAGTGTTGCACAGGTGGGATTTGAAATTTTATATTCCGAGTAAATAGAAAAGTAATTTAATAGCTGATATTGTCGTCTCTGTCTAAGCCATGTCTGGTATGTGGATTTTAGAAATAAGAGCGAACCTATTCCAATAAATAAAATAAAAAAACATGATTTTTATTAGGCAAAAAAATATCAGTCTATAGTTTTAGAATTTCATGTAAAAATATTGAGTACCCACCAGAAAGTAGAGATTTTTGGCTATTTAAAAAAACAAATGTTTTTGATTTGCAAATGGCATGACACTGATTAGAATTGCATTTGCTATATAATTAGAACTAGAATAATCACGCTGAAGACATTGATGCATTGATTACCAACTTTCACCACTGACGAAAATTTATTTGTCTACATTATATTTCGCCCATCAAGTGGGATCGTTTAGATTTTGTTGATAAGATGACTCTTTTATTTTCTCTACTAAATATAGTAAGATCATAGATGTTAGCATAAATAAAAAAATAAAATAAAAATATTGAACACCAATCACATACATTGTTCTGATCCCAAAGTAAGTAGCCAATGCACTTGTGTTATGGAAATCAGACACAACGTTGGTACCACAACACCCAGACTCGAGACAATATAGAAAATATCGTTTTCAACATTGACCCCACCGGGAATCGAACCCGGAACCTCACGAGATGGCGACGCTTGAAATCAGCGTGCTAGCCACTCGACCACGGAGGTCGTCTATAGATGAATAAATCACACACATATCTGATTATCCTGTAGTTAACTTGTGTAACTCTATGTATCGATCTGTACTCATCTCAGGTGACTTGGTCGGATTTGGCTGAGGGCTTAATTTGTTTTTAATGACTGTCGAATTCTCTGCCGTTCAAACACTTCAATAAAATCGATTGCACACATAACACAAATCACTTCAACCTAAGACGACGCGAAGTACTAGTGATTTCGGATCAGGGGACAGTGACCTCGACTGTACCTTATGTGATGCTGTTTTCCTAACCTTTCTGATTGTTTCCAGCCAACGCGCCCTGGCCGAGGTAACCGAGATGATCCGAACCTCCCACCTTGTGCACAAGGGCTTGGTGAACATGAACGCGAGACAGCAGGTGGCGGGCGAGCCAGACGATATGATGTTTGGCAACAAGATCGCTTTGCTCAGCGGAGATTATCTGCTGGCGAACTCTTGCTCCGAGCTTGCTAACCTGAGGTGAGTAGCTGGCTTGAAGTGTTTTGTATGTAAGATGTTTTAAGTGCGTGGCGTAAACGCGTCTACTTATGTGTTTGACTATAACCGGTGACAAGACGTAGCTGGTTCGTTTGTATGTTCGGCCACAAGCTCGCTCTGCTCAGCAGCGATTATCTGCTCGCGATTTCTTGCTTCCAGCTGGCTAAACTAGCTGTATGTCGTGTACGTACCCAGTGTTTTTGATGCAACGACTGAATTATTACTCGCCTAAAATTGCTTTGTGTGAACGTGTCTACTGATGCGTTCCATTTCAACTGATGAGCGATCTATGATTCAAAGGGACCTGTGCTTGACAATTTTCTGTCTAAATTATGCGTTAATCTTGACAATTATATTGCGTTTTAAGACCCCGCGCAGAGTGTAGCCTTTTTAACGGCCGATAGTTCAGTCGGCTTTTTAATCTATATGGAGAAGTACCTATGCAAGCTCTCATAGTACAACGACTCCGTATACATACTGATTTGACGCCGACTAAACTATCGGGCATAACAATTCTGCATTCTGCGCGTGTTCTAAGGGGAAATGACGTGTTGAGTTAGTGTCTGACTGCATCTTGTATCCAATATCCGCACCAAACTACCGACGACTCCTGCCGCAAACATGATTTCCATAATAGGTATTGCATGTCGTATTAAACCTTAAGAAAAAAATATAATATTGTTCGCTATCCACACTTTAACACACACATTGCTAATTATTTATTTAACATACTGTACTGTGCGTGAACACAAATAAGTATTAGATGATTCGCTGGCTAACGTTAGAGAGTTGCGTTGCGTATTCTGCAATGGTCTGCTGCCGGCTGCAATGATCCGTACTAAGTGCTTTTATACTTCAATATTTAGTGAATAGTGATGAGCGCAAAACTCAATCGCAATATCATCACCGGCTAGGTTTGTGCAATAGTGTGGCTAAACAGTAGACGAATGTTTTCAAAGAGTTGCAAAATATGTGCTGTCATCATCATCATACTTTAAATATTTTGTAAGTTTATTAAAAAAATTGAATTACTTATATCTATTCTAATTTTTTGGTTTGTTTGCATGCACTAATCCCAGAATCTATTAGTCCGATTAGAATAAGCACGTGTGTGTTAGATAGCTTAACTATTAATCGGGGAAGAAATGGCACGTAACGCTACGATCTATGCATGGGATTGGAGCAAAACCAAATCGCGCAGACGAAGTCGCGGGCGGCCGCAAGTGTAACTTATGTGGTATAGATTTGTCTATTTACAAACAGTGCTAAATATATGCTATCGGGGTCACCGCCATCTAACTATTAAAGGCAAAATCGCTTGCCATGAATCGTCTTATGTTTGAAATGTCGCTTGTTCTGTGTCGTGCTCTTGTGTGCAAGCGACTTACGTTTGAAAGAGGTTAGCCGGGAGAGACCTCGACCGTACCTTTTAGAAACTGTAAAGATACCTACTCGTTAAAGTTATGTAGCTTGCCCACTATACTGAAAGGTGATACATCGAGATCCATATAAGACCTTCAACACCACAACAAAACTTTCAAGGGCTGTCACCAGACCTGCATCTTACGCAACCCGTCATTGAGTAAACCAGCCATCGAACCGGTTCCTTGGATCAGAATAAATTTATAATTAGCTTCGATTGTATAATCCGCGCGTAACATTTCCCGCTAGTGAAAGCCCCGATCGTCCATCCTTCCACTTAGGTGTAGTGGAAGTAACAGTAGACAGTGAATCAAGTTTAGTGATATAACAAGTGAATGCTAGAATAAATACTATCTGTACGTATATATATTCCATACAAGTTTTTATTTCCCTTCTTATAGTTTTTAACACATTAACCCTCTTAGATGCGTGATTGAAAGTTTACTCAACGAATAGTTATATTTTAGCGGTTCTTTTAAAATCAACCATCATCATCATCATAATCAGCCAAAATAAGTCTACTGCTAAACATATAGGTCTCCTCCGCAGTGTTCCGCAGCGACGGATCACAAGCGGTCTGTACAAGGGTCAAACTGAAAGTTCTTAGAACTGGCCACTTATAAACAATATAATAAAAAATATATTCTAAAATTTGAAAATAGAACTCTTTGCCAATATTACTGAGTATATATTTCATTCATTTGTCATTTGTTTTACGATTTGGCGGCAAATTGAAAATTGTCTATGTCACGTCAACATGAATTTAACACGAGAAAATTTTCGTGCAATGATTTTTTATGACTTTCGATGTCATTTAAGTCAACAAGAAAGTTATGATAGACTACGATTGGCCTTTCACGATGAAGCCCCATCTCGTGCGACTGTTTGCAACTGGTTTAATGAGTTTAAACGTGGTCGCACTAATCTCACTGATGATGTACGTGAGGGACGGCCTTCTACGGCGACGACTGAAAATAACATCTGTGTTGTGCGGCGTATGATAGAGACTGACAAAAGAGTGACCTATCAGCAGATTCGGACAAGCTTAGGCATCGGTATGAGTCAAGTGCACAAAATCCTCCACGAACATTTAGCGGTCAGGAAGCTTTGCGCCCGGTGGATACCTCATAATTTGACTAAGGCTCAAAAACTCCATCGTGTGGATTGGTGCCGTAAAATGATTGAAAGATTTAACGGAGGTGACTCAAATGCTGTGTTCGACATACCAACAGGTGACGAAAGCTGGATTTACTGTTATGATCCTGAAACCAAAAGACAATCTGCTCAGTGGGTGTTTCCTTTCGAGGAGTTGCCAACTAAAGTGAAGAGAGATCGAAGTGCGGGAAAAAAAATGGTGGCCTCGTTCTTTGGAAGGATAGGTCATTTCGCAACAATTGTGTTAGAGGATCAAAAAACAGTTTCTGCAGAATGGTACACTACCAATTGTTTGCCACTTGTCTTGGAAAAAGTTCGAGAGAAACGACCTCGCAGTAGGATCCTCCTTCACCACGACAACGCCTCGTCGCACACCGCCAAGCGAACGATCGACTATTTGGCGACATCAAACGTTGAATTACTGGGTCACCCGCCGTATAGCCCTGACCTCGCGCCTTGTGATTTTTATTTATTTCCAAAAATTAAAGAAAAACTTAAAGGAAAGCGGTTTATGAATGCTGAAGAAGCGGTGGCTGCGTATCGCGATGCCATTGAAGAGACCCCTAAGGACGAGTGGGCAAAGTGCTTTTCCCAGTGGTTCCATCGCATGCAGCGGTGTATTGACGTCAATGGACAATATTTTGAAAAGATATAATAAAACTAATAACTGGCTAATGTAATCAGTTTTTGATTTTCTAAGAACTTTCAGTTTGACCCTCGTATGTACCTATTCAGTTTGATTCAACGATCTTCACAAGGTCATAAAATCAACCTAGCGAGTAACCTAGCGATCTCGCAACTGGGCATTTGAAAGTGAAATGAAAAATATATCTCATTTCCGTTGGACTTAAATGGAACGAAATAAGTCTGCATTACATTATTCAAAAATGTTAATAGATCTGTAATTTTTACAGTGAAAATGTAAATATTTCGTTACAAGCTGTCTTCAGTGTGTATCGGGAAACAATCACCTTCTGTGTAGGTCAAGTTTATCGCAAAAACATTTTTAACACTACATTTCGTATAACAGCGTTGAAGGTGTGTAGCTAAAAACTCATACAAATGCAAAGCGTTTATTTGCTTTTTTTGGGTATTACAATAAAGGTCTTATTTTATAAAGTTTTTTTAATCCAATTTAGGCCTGGATCTAATGACGAATGCAGGTTTAGTAATGCAAATGGATCGTTAAAAGATTTCTTTGTTGCCAATTCCTATCATCATAAGTTTTCCTGTTTTTTTGGGACATCAATACACAATGCGTGAACATTAACCTAATTAGGTCAAATCGTGATTCACAGACTTTCTCTACGATGATTAGCGTCGAAGACCATTATGTTGCAAATGTTCATTAGTTTCGCTAGAACATCATATTTATGTTATTTTACGGTTTAGTATTTTCACGGCACGGCCGAAAAGGCCAAAATTGTTGGTTGTTTGTGGGAATGTTGGCCGTAAACATTACCATGTAGAACTGCAAATCTTTTCAAGTCCAGAGTCGATATGACAAAGTCACGTAATAAGTAGTGCAATAAAACCGCAACGTAAGAGTGCAATGAGTTTTAGTGTCACGAAAGGACATATTTTGATAAATACAATTTCAACCAATAACCTTCATCTCCTCAACTGCATTTCTGTGCTGCTTGTGAGCGTAGTTTCTCTTGACATAGGTATGTGAAGGGCACTAGTTTTACTAGCAATTTTAGAACTGGAGCGAACGAAACGAACTCAAACCACAGAGGTACTTAAGTCTTGCTGGAATGAGCGACTGGGACGGCCCGATTAAACAAAATACTGGCATGTTGTTATTAGAAGAGCGTGTAACTTGTAACATGAATTTAATAGGATTTTCTATCCATATTCTAATTGTATTTTTTCGAGTATTTTCGATACGCCATGTTTGTGTGTTTAAAGTTACCTAATTGCAATCAGCAATGAATTGAACACTGAAATAAACTTATCTCGTAAGTATTTGGGATCATCAACAAACATAAATTCGCAATTCACTTAAAAATACCGTGTTTTTGTAGAAAATAAAATTCGTCACCACGGGTTTGAATATCAAATTAAAAAAAACTATTTTTTTTGAGATGTCACATTGTAGTCGCAAAGAAGCGAGCGAGAGCGAGTAGGATTTGGTATGCAACTCTATAACTATTAAAAATAAAAGTGTTCATACATACGGTTCGCTCACGTTGCCTTTGTCAGATAAAAACAGCAAATGCTTTCTATTTTGATTTCATTCATTAGTTTCTCTGTTCTAGGTAGAGCCTCACAAGTTATGAGCCTATTATTGGGAGCTCACAATACATTTAAGTACTGTACTAACCTTTTGTCAAATCTTACGGGTCTAGGTACCTTGTTTCGCATAATTTTTATTGTCATAATTTTATTTGGCATATTATCAAATAGCATAAACTTCCTTTCGCAGAACATCAATTAGCATTCACTCATTTATCAGACGTTCAAAACGCATAATCGTGTAAGCTAGAATCATCTTTAGGCAGAAATTTAATATCCATAATAGTCTTAAAGCAGAATCATCCTTACGCAGAAAGTTTACAGATAGAATCGTCTTGTGGCATACAATTCGTATATATAGTCATTAATAGGCAGAATCATCCTATCTCAGAAAGTTCACAGTCCGTATCGTCTTTTGGCATATTTTTCATATTTAACATTCTCCTATAAACCTTAATTTCTCTGTGTATCCCAAGTAGTTCTATCTCAGCAATACTAACATACAACATGCATGGCAAATCAAACATGCAGCATGCAAGCAAGCATTCAGCATACAAGCAAGCAAGCAAAGCATGCAACAAGCAAGCAAGCATGCAGCAAGCAAGAAAGCAAGCAAGCATGCAGCATGCAAGCAAGCATGCAGCATGCAACATGCATGGTTTCTGTCACGGCTCCGGCGCTGCGGGGCTCCGGCAGTCCCACGCGAGCTTATCGTCGCAGATGGTTTTCGCTTACCACCGCAGCTTCGGCTTGCTGGCCGGCTTCGCCGGCCAGCCTCAGCCGCGGCGGCAAGTTTTCAAGCCACCTGCTCCTCAGCTCGCGGGCTGCCTCGCCCCTCCGCGCCTACGCGATTTTGAATTACACTCTAGGGGTGGGGCAAACAAGACTGCGTGGAGTCGGTTTTGCACCGATTCGTTTCTGTCACTAACTTTTGTACCACATTTTAATGACTTTTGAATGCAATCTTAGGGTAAAATACTATTTAAAAGAAATAGCAATATGCGTAGTGAAATTATTCTAAAGGAAATTCTGCTTTCTTCATAGTATGCCTAGTCAAATTATGCCGAATAAACATCGTACTTAATAAACATTATGCTTAGCGAAAGTATGCAAAATAAAATTTTGCCTAAGGTAATTATGCCTTATAAATTTCTGCTATCTTAAAAGTATGCCATTGTAAATTCGGGCACATAAATATTCGACCAAACAATAATTATGCTAACAGAAAATTCTGCCTGATTAATATTCGACTAAAGAAAATTATGCCAAATGTGTTATGCCAAGTGACTTTCGGAGCAAAAAGATTCTGCCAGATAGAGGGAACCCAAATCTTACATATACATAAGGCATACCGCAGGGCTCTCGCATGTCTCCACACGAACGGCAATAGAATACTGATGCTGCTGTAAGCGAAAGTTGCATGCTCGGGCACATACGATAGGTGTTAATAGGTTATTTTACTGTCTGTCTGTAAGTGTAAATGTCACGGCGTGGTTTTCTACAAATATTTCACTATTGTAGTCGGCAGTTATTATCGTAGTCGGTAGTTTGAATTTAGGATCTTCGTTCTTTAAACTTTTTTGAGTAAAAAAATAATGCTAGGTGAAAACCAGTGTGTGTGCCCTAATACTTAAAGAGTTTGAGATTACACATAGTTCTTTTAAAGCAATGACCACATGACCCAAAAATCAGTCAAGCTATAAACACTGCCATCAATGTGTACGCTTCACAACATTTAAAAAAACTTAGTCTTTCTCATAAACACTAAAAACTCGTATTATACGTACAAGGGAGACCTAAATGCCTATTTTATTATTTATTTATTTTCGCATTGTTGCGCAAATTCAAATCTTATTGCAGCTAAAAGCTCATGCTTCTAAATATATAATGGTTTTAAATAATAATCATGGCAAATTGACCCCATCGTCTTTTCAATGGGGCCAAAAGCCAGTACATTTGCTAAGAGATCTTACTAATTTATCCTAAATAGAAGCTTAAGTCTCCTCCATACAGGAACTGGTGCCTGGTTGATAAAATAATAATCATGCGAAATTGAACCTTATTCTTTATCCATAGGAACCAAGAGCTGGTCGAGCTGATGTCATCAGCAGTACGAGACCTAGCCGAAGCAGAGTTCTTAGGCGACAGAGACGAGCAGAACAACCCTCTTCCTTCAAGACCGGTGCCGGAGTCTGAGTGGGGACCGGCTTCAGGTAAGCAAATCAATTATTTTTCAGCAAAAAATATTTGAAGCCGTTAGATTAATCCATATGATTAAGTATCACCTTCAACTTACTTACATTTTCTTTGATGTTTTTCAATTACTCAGACTCTCTTGCTGACTTCAACATCAAAAGTGTCTACTAATATGATGAAGTTCACAAAGTGCCTCTATCTTTATTTTTATTAATTTTTGTACCTACCGTAAATGTCATATAAGGCTGAACGAGGTCTTAAACCTCGCATTCAGTTCATCAAACCAAATCGTGTGTAGCAAAAATTATCGCTGGGAAACGACAATAATTTTTAGGCATTAAAAACAGTCATTTATTTATCAGCCGCAATGTATACGCGCACGGTGCGCTTACGTAGCGTCAAGCGCGCACTCAAAAGACGCGCTTCGTTGTGTTCTTGCGAACTCTAACAGTGAGTGAACATACGCGCGAAGTGCACCTTTATATTAAGTTTACGTACAAGTACTGAAAATATTGATCATGTTTCTTAGAGAAAAATGAAGCCTTTTGTTACACCATGTATAAAAGCATTTCATATCGAAAGCTGTCAAAATTAATGCTGGAAATTTCCGCTCCACTTCCATTTTATCGCCCACTTCAAAACGCAATTCATCTCTTTTAATGAATATTCACTCACTACTTACCTATAGTTCATTTTCTAACGGTTCAGAGTGTATTGCTATTTATTCAGTGTCATGTTACGAATAGCCAAAACCAACAAGTCGTATGATGTTTGCTCTTGTGACCACAACAGTGGTCCAGTGTTGATGAACGCTCGCATACATCCGCCATTCTCTTCGGACAACACGCAATGTGTGCTTTGGGGCCTCCGTGATGTGTGTCAAAACCAATAGCAAACTTTTGAAGATCGTTGCGCTCAGGAGAATGTCTTAATATGAATAGGTATAGAAGGTATCACGTAGTTGATTTTCAATACACACACAAAAAATAATAGATCGGTGTTATGGAGATAGTTGTCCAATATGGCTATCACGAAAAATGGCCGTGAAAAAAAATATTAACGGAAATTTAAAGCGAAATAATTTTATAAATTTTAACTTAATCGTGAAAAAAATATTTAATTAATGAAACCGCTTAAAAAAGTGACTAAAAGCTGCACACATTTTATAACACATTTATTAACACATTTTATTTGCCCAATGGTAAGGATAAACAAATTCATTTGAAGTCGGTGCATGATGTGCGTAGACTATTAATGAACGTTAGCTTGATCATGATCTCAGAGGGCAAATGTGATATTTTGAGCTTTTTAGTCAGTGAAGGCGTTTTTTTTAATTTTTATTTAACGATTTTTAGTTATTACCCATATCTAAATAACTACTGGATCGATTGAACCCTAAGATAAAATATACTCAATTGAACAAAAAAAATCTCAATTTCTCGTTTTCGAGAAATCCGTGGTGAAACATACAAATATACATACACTTACGAAATTTTGCACACGTGTTCGGAATCATTAATAAATCAACATACTCAAATATTATTAAAGTCTAACAATATCACATACATACACATAGAGTCGATAACCTCTTTTTCTTCAAGTAGGTAAAACTAATTTACGTATTCAAAGTGTAACTTCTTCTTATAACGAAATGGGCTTTATAAAGAAGCCAAAATCATTCAACGAGCGTTGAAGAGGGCTATTCTGGGTGTTTTTTCTTGGGATCGAAATAGGAGGAGATACGAAAAATAACTAAGGGAACGGACATAGCCTTGAGAATCAGTATGCTCAAGTGGCAATGGGCAGGGCACATAGCTGATGGCCTTTGGGGCAGGAAAGTTCTAGATTGGAGACCCTTCGACCAAAGACGCAGCGTAGGACGTCCACTGACAAGATGGACAGAAGACCTTGTAAAGATCGCAGGATCAAACTGGATGCAGACCGCTAGTGATAGGTCGCTGTGGAAAGCCATAAGGGAGGCCTATGTTCAGCAGTGGACGTCCTTTGGCTGATAATGATGATGATGATGATGATAACTTCTCCAAAAGATTCAGTTCTCTGCTAATAGTACAAAGGTATGTAGATAATCATACTTCTTCTACGAGCTCATGAACTATTATGCAAATTGCATTCAGTTTAAACGCGAAATCGACGATAATAACACGAGTAGCGGTTGTCCGAGGGTAATTAACAAAGTATCCGACAGGGCCTCATCTCGACTTAGCATAGCTGTCTGTGTCTTGGCCTCAAATCTATGACATGTAATCCACGCATGTTTATGCACACGCATGTCATGTGAATAAATATCCAGGTAGATGGAATGCATGCATCTGATACTTGCAGAGATAGATTACCTTAACAACAGTTACCTACGCCATATTGTATACCACATGATCTAAAATGAAAATATCGAATTCGATCTTTTGCACGTTAAATTTTTGACCGTGCGAAGAATCGTGTTCGATATTTTGATATTCGATCATTTGGTATTCGATATGGCGTAGGTAACCCCCCTTAACAACGTTGTTGTGGTGGGTGACTATCATTTACTTTCTAAAATATTTGTTGATAGCTTTCTTGTATGTATGTATGGCAATCTTTTTGATTATATTTAAAAAGGTTTTTACCAAGTATTTATTGTTTTTAAAAGCAATACGGATTGCCTAACAAGTGAATAAAATGTGGGAAACATGTGTTTAGGAAATTTTATTATTTTATATACGCGATTAACAGTACTCGATACCGTGCATGTTAGGCCTAATGGTCATGCCATGCCATGATAAGAGTAACTCTTTCTTGATAACTGAGGACATATTTATATTTCTTTATTTTATTTTGCAAGCTACCTCTGTACCTATCCGTTAGTAACCACAGCTTTACCGACTCCAATGTGTGAAAAACCACATTCCACTGTACAAGCTGTGTGACTATTCCTTATTGGTATTCTACGTGCGCACGCGTCGCGCCCCGAATGCAAACTCGAATGTCCTACTGCGCGAATTGCACGGATCTCAATAAGGAACAATGTGGCTCACTTCATTCTTCCGAACGTTTTGTTTTTACATTGATGTCATGACGATAAAATCGATGATGAGGAAATAAGTATGTGATGTTTTATTCCAAGGATGATTTTATCAAACGTAGTAGGTAAAGACTTTACATAAAGAATTATTAGATAGGTCTATTTTGGGATCACCATTTCAATTAAATTTCGGTTGGTGTCCATTATAAGCCATTATCAACTAACGTTGAATGTAATGATAATCCGGTGAACTTTATTTATAGGTTAAATATATGATTACTTCTGTTTATATATATATATAAATAATATATGATTATTTCTGTTTATATATATATATATAAACAGAAATAATCATATATTCTTCAAATGTCAGGCGATTGACTTTTGTTTGCATGTTCCTATGTTCTTGAATATATTTCATGTATACATGTCTTACATACTGTAGATACTATGTCGTACAAATACAAAAGAAGACATTGTTCCCAAGCATTGTTGTAAAAACACCAGTCTTAATAACTTGCACGATTTTTTTCAGAATGGGACTGCATAGTGGATCCCTTACCCATGACTGGTGTGCACGGATGCCTCCAAAGAGAGTGGGTGGCGCGTCACGTGCTGGCGGCAGGAGCATTGCTGGGCAAGAGCTGTTCTGCTGCTCTGAAGTTGGCAGGACACAAGCCAGCTTTGCAGACCCAAGTAAGTACATTATTAGCTACCCCAAATAACTTAGGTTTCGTAAAAGTCCGGTGACGTGAAGCTCTAGTGATAATTCTATCTAATTCACCAGCTGGGTTTTCATGACCTAGACTAAGACTTCTGAGGTTCTAAGGTTCCGAGAATTCTTTTGATGCTTTTAAATTGATTGAACTAAGCAGACCCTCCAGATTTAGATCATTTAAATTAATTATCCATAGTAACTAATAGTCTTCGCTGAAACATGCTATGTCCGCTATTTAGTTAGATGGAGCCTGGCTTTCTTCAAGTATGAGTTGATCGGTATTATTGAAACCAGCCGTTGACGCAGGTAAGAAGAGTTCAATAAACTCTCTCATTACTTCCCCAATCTCTTCTGATAATATCGCATTTTGTAGTTTCAGCTTTAAAATACTTAAAACTGGTTTTCTCCTGACCTGCTCAATATGTCTTGCCCTAAGGTCACATCCTGCACAGCGAGTTCAATAAATGTTAATGAAATCACAAAAACTCACTACTGAATACGAAAGAGTAACCTCGAACCCGCCAGCTTTGGTTATAAATGCATTCTGTATAATTTTGATCCCTTTTTGATTGCACAGAGAACAGCTCAAAGCAAAATGATTCAGACTTTTTCTCATCCCACCAACCAGATATTTCCCTAAACAAAAAATACAAATATGTTCTTATTGATTTAGCTGCAAAATACTCATCATAACAGTGAACCAGTACCTAACAAAGAATAATGATATCTATGAAGTACATAAGTACAGTCTTTTCAAGCCCTATTTTAAACCAACAGATTTTTCGAGTTATATCTCGCATTTTATTTAACTCTTCATCGTGTTACTTGGTTATGTTTACTCAATAGATTGTAAATGTATTCGTTGCACAAACGGACAAGCAGATGACAGCAGCGCATTAGAAAGTAGCGTTTAAGGTCGAGTCAACTTTGAGAGGAAACTTTAGAAGGTCTCTATTTGACCCGTGTAAGGCACACTGGCGAATGGTTCCGTAGGCTCTTTCATGTACTAGTGGAGTCAGTGCACATATGGCATAACACAAACTGGCCCATATCTGTCAGAACACCCCAAATTATTGAACTGTACGTGATAAATAAACTGAAAAGTTGCGGAAGTCTTTGACAAAACTATTTATCGTTTTTTTTTAGTATCAAAGTCAGAAGCTTTATATGGATGCAGTGCGACATGGATCTTTTGGCCGTCGGCAAAAATTAGAACTAACGCTGTCATTTTCAAAATGCATTTGTCAGTTCTATAGTGTTAGCCTAATCTCCCCAATCTTGCAGGAGATTTCCATATTTTTCCTATTGTCTCCCTGATCTTTCATTTTCGTTACAATTGTTCTTTGAAATAAAATGTCTGTTTTAAAATACCGTAAAGCTAAACTCCTTTCTGTTTTTATTGATTTACAATTGTTTTCCTTTTTAAATCGGCGTAACACACATGATATTATACTATACCATAATGCATAAACAGGTTTTAATTAGTAAAAGTCTCATTGACTTTGCCATGGATGGGTTTATTAACTCTAAAAAAAGTTAAAACCGACTTCAACAATGGGACCAACAAGAAGGTATAAACTCTAGGTCGGTCGACAAATGATTGAGATATGAGGTAACAAAGATACAAAAAAAAAACATACAGCCGAATTAACCCTCTTCATTTTTGAAGTCGGTCAAAAAATATTAGTTAAATTGCTTTATAAACTACCTGAATCAAGGGACATTTTTTTCATCGCCTACCCGTTTAAATGCTACACTGTACCTTACTTTTGAGATTGGCCTGTCCTGGTTCAAACTTTTGTAAGTAACCACTTGACTTGTACAAAACTCTTTGGATTCGTAGGAAAAAGGTCTACTAGACCACGTCTACATTGTGCCGTTAATCTCCGATCATCATTATAAAGAATTGTTTTTTGTTTAGATAACACTTTCTTGATACTTAAATCAGCATTCCTACATGTTTTGTCCCTTATCAAATTTATTGTTATGGGCCCTTTTCGTTGTATTTACTATTGAATTATGCAAAAACATGTCGAGATTCTCAAATTTTAATATTTATGAGAATCACGGATCACTGGGCATATCTGTGTTCATTACGCTGTTTACCGATGGCAAAACGTGCACATGTCGTATGAACATACGCAGGTACGTCATTTTCAATGAAGGTTTACATTATATACGGTCGAGATATTTTGCACCCAACCACTTTTTAACGAAAATCGCTTGTACACATGGCACAAAAACTCTTTACCCTTTAAAGGAAATGAAGCCATTTTAGGCAAACAATTTCTTTTTGGAGTCGATACTTTGATAGTTGATGCTTCATTTCCTTTCAAGGGTTAAGAGTTTTTTTCAAGACTTTGTAGTGTATTTTGGTTTAGAAGTAGGTTTTAACTTTTTAAAAGTTAATTTTATTTCTTCATTTTTAAGTGATTACAGGAGAGGGGGAGGGGGGGGGGGGGCTCACCTAATGTCTTTGTTCTTTTAGAAGCTACAAATTATCTATCATAATCATAAAGATGAAATAAGAAACCAAAAATTTGCGTACGGGCGGGACTTGACCCAGCCTTTTGGCCCGGTCTGCCAAAAGGTTGCTGGTTCAAGTCCCGCCCGTGCGCAAATTTTTGGTTTCTTATTTCATCTTAATGAATATAAAATGTGACACTGTGAGTGGTAAAAACATTCTAAAGCATTATCTATCATAAGTTGTCATTATAATTACTTTACTCCAAAGCGTAATGGAGTTCCACCATCAGCTCAGCTCCACAAGATGTTGACTATCAAATGTAACAACACGTCAATATTAAGGTTCTAGTAAAAAAAAACACTATAAGTGCCTTATAAAATTAAGGGTTTCTCTCTATTACACCAAGATCACATCATCAGATCCTGAATTGGCAAAAATGGGACCAACTAGAAGGTGTACCCTCTAAATAGGCGAAAAATTTTCGAATCGGTCGACAAACGACTGAGATATGAGGTAACATAGATACAAAAAAAAAACATGCAGTCGAATTGATAATCTCCTCCTTTTTTGAAGTCCGTTAAAGACAGGCATCATCACTTCAATCAAACAAAAGGCGACGCAAGGTGCAAGGGATTGGTATATATAATACAGAAAATGGTTTTCAATTATATCCAAGAGGCAGACATAGGTCAGTGATCACAGATTAAGTACTACTGAAGTCTCTCGTTCGTGTCTAAGCACCTTAATGGCCTTTGCGCAGTACACGGTAGCATACCATGACCGTGCTAAGAACGTGTCAGGCACGAAAAGCAAAACGTTACTCTCTACCGTGCCCACTGAACGGATTGACAGCGTTATGTATCTCCGTTATATGGTTAGGATTATTGGTCTGGCTTAATTACACAAAAAATACCGGCCAAGTGCGAGTCGGACTCGCGCACTGAAGGTTCCGTGCCAACTTTAACTTATTCACTTTGCTAACATACCACAATATTTTTTTGACAGTAAATATAACTTTGTTTATCATAGTGTTTGTATGAAGAACAAAGTTACGTTTGCGGTTGATGAATATGTACTTTATCTCAAAAACTACAAGTTCGATCTCGTTCAAGCCAATTTTCGTTCAAAGTATTTGATAAGATCTATAATATGTATTTTTTTCAAAATTTACAATCGCATAGTTTAGAAGTTAGATGGGGGGGGGGGGGGGACGCCCATTTTACCACTTTGCAAGCGTGTATCTCTCAAACGTTAGACTTTAAAAGAAAATGGTTATAAAAACCTTAATGTCATTTTAAAAGACCTATCTATAGATACCCCACACGCATAGGTTTGAGTAAAAAAATATTTTTGGTTTTAGTTTCATGTATGGGACTTAAATATCTTTATTTTTTATTTTTTTATAAGAATCGTAAAGCGGTTAACAGGATACACCTTCCTACCAAATTTCAACATTGTGATGCTTATAGGTACAGAACAAAGTGGCTGTGACATACGGACGGACAGACAGACAGACAGACTTGACGAAACTATAAGGGTTCCATTTTTTGCCATTCGGATACGGAACCCTAAAAATTACGCAGAACCAGGAAGTTGGCTAAGGAGCCGTAATTTGAAGAGCTTTTTTCAGATCCGCCTCAGGAACTATGTGTGTTTAAAAAAAACTGAGAGTATACAAAAATACCACTTGTTTTATGCGCACGCATCGTCTATCCATTATGATGGTCATTTTCGATTTTGACTGATCTGTAAAATTTGTTTTTGTTTTTGAAAATTCTTTACTATCGTATAAATGCGCTTAACCATACAATACATACAATAATAAATTGATCGTACCATAAAATGATATTTAAAAATTTAGACAGGCTAACACACCTTTATAAACTTAACAAACATACCAACATTGTGCATTTTAAAACATATTTTAACACAGTAATAATTACAAACGAGAATTAAAAAGTGCGTGATTCTTATTACAATCTACGCTCCTTGCTTGATTTATTGGGTAGAAAGAAAAAAGGACAGAACAACCGATCTATAAGATTCAGATTGGCTCATCTGTCTCCAAATTTGAAGCTGAAACAGTATTTTAAAACACTTTTTTTTTTCCAGGGCTATCTCTTCGGCTGCCACTTAGCTCTGGCCTGGCAAGCGTTCCTCGATCTAGAAGCGTTCACAGGTCCGGAGCCGGCTAGCTTCTCTCTAGTGGGGGCTCCGCTCGCTTTTACATTGCAAGCGCGCCCTGAACTGTACGAATACATTGAGGCTGGACGCAAGAGTGTGCACGATGTTGATTATCATGCGGTAAGTGATTATCATTTGTAAAGATCGCAGCATCAAACTGGATACAGATCGCTTGTTATCGGTTGTCGTGGAAAACCGTGGAGGAGGCCTATGTCCAGCAGTGGACGTCCTTTAGCTGATAATGATGATGATTAATAATGAAGTGATTTTCATACAGTATTCGTACGGTTGTTAAAAACTTTTACTAAACTGAAATCAGGTTAAGGCTAGGCTTACCCTACACCCTAGGGTTTTGAGGGCCACGCTCGTCTCTTCGCTGCAAACGACTTATTTATACCTCTGTTCCTGAGTAACAAAGTACGTAGCTATGAAGGTATCCCCTGCGTTTAGCAAGTGGGAGCAAATGCGCATAGTCCCCCTAGCCGATTTCGACTACGGTGGCCAGTCTCAACGACTAACCGACTGCGCAGGACATATTATAGTGCACAAGTGTGTGCGCAAATACAGGTGCACTTTCTATTCCTTTCACTCTCGTAGCCCGATGGGACAGCAACCTGACACAACCGGAGAGAGATCGCGTAAGACCAACGGCTTTACGTGCTTATCCGAGGCACGGGGGTTAAACACCGCCAACCTCCCTTATCGTTGGGCATAACCCCCCTTGTAGACGAGGAGTTGGCGGTGGTACCGTACCTCGAAGTGCACAATTAGCCGTTGGTCCTGCAGTACTATTTTACGACGCGTTTGGTGTAGTGGTAGCGCTCCTGACCACAAAGCCAGCCTTCGTGGGTTCAAATCCCGCAAGGGGCAATCGTTTATGTGATGAGCACGAATATTTGTACCTTAGTCATGGATGTTTTATAAGTATGTATTTAAGTATTTATGGGAGAGGCCCCCGTCATAATCATTGTCTGGTATTCGTAACACAAGGAAGTGAATTACTACTCAAAAACCACGACAATTAGTGTGTTGTCTGGCGCATTTTTATTGATTTTTTGTACAGATATCTTGCCAGACTGAAGAAACGGTGTAGTGCAAACGCACTTAAGCCTTATCATATTTTCTCACCAATCTCTGGCTAATCTTGGTCTTCTTTAAGATTTTCTTTTATCCATTAATTGTATTTTTCTGGGAACAGATATTTTTTATGCACGTTCAAATCGTTTTAAGTGAAAAAAAATTAACTGTGTCTTTGTATACATCATAGAAACAGGACACCAGTTAATTTTTGGCAAATATTTTTTTTAGGCAAATAGAGATTTCCTTTTTTTTCTTATAAAGTAAATATAATTAAAACAGTACCATGATAATTTTAAAAGTTATCTACGACATCGGTTTCGTTCCTCTCAATTCAATGCATAATCCTTCTTTTTCTCTTAAAAAAATATTACTCAAATTCAAATTAAATTCATATTTTCTCAAAAAATAGCGTATAGAACCTAGTGTTTTCTAAAAAAAAAAATCCATTTATAGAACCTAATCGGTCGTTTAAATAATTTAACTCAGAATGTAGTGTCCTTACCGTACGTTCCCTATCAGCTGTACCGCGCGGTGCTGGAGGGCCCGGGCATCGAGCAGACGAAGCGGCTGCAGCTGACGCACGTGTCGCGCGCGTGCCGCGTGCTGGACAGCTTCCCGCCGGGCGACGCGCGCACGGCGCTAGCTAACATCATAGTCGCTATGCACCATGAGATCTAGAGGTAAACCGCCTTCGAATACTTAACGGCCTATTCTGTCTAAGACTTGACGGCTTATTCAGTTAACTAAAACCTTTACACATTGTGACTTTATGCAGCGATGCGGTCGCGATGCTAACGCGCGTTAGCATCGATGCGGTCGCAAAATGTCAACCTTTACACACTGCGCTACTTTTAGCATCGATACCGTCGCGATACTAACGCGCGTTAGCATCGATACAGTCGCGCTTCTGCATCGATGCTTACACGCGACTACATCGATGCTAAATTAAATATGTCCATTGCGTAAGTCGCGATACTGAAGGGTGTTTTCAAAAAGCGCGACTGCGTCGAAGCTAAAAGTCGCAGTGAGTAAGGGGTCAACAATCCGTTTCTCCTTGCTAGTTGAATATTGTAAACAATCTTGACATTCCTTTTAACACAATGATTCATTTTAAAATATGATAAACAAAAAAATCACAAAACTTACATTGATAGTTAATTAATTTTATTCAGTGATATTATTTTAAAAGTTATGAAAAAAATGTTTTCTTTATTGGACTAGCAAAGACAAACGGACATTATGGTATCCGAAATAAGCTGCCAATAGCAATTCCTAACTGTACGTGTAGCGTCGTTTAGAAGCCGTTCCATATAAATAATTACAAACAAACCAGTAATAAAGCGGCGCCAGTTAAATGATTATTGTTATTATTTTATGAACTATCGAAATTGTATGAATATGACTTTGACTTCACGACATGCTATTTTTCCACAAGATCTTTTGTAAACTTCCATAAAGAGGCACACGTTCTTATTTGAATCTCACAGAGTTTCTAATTAATATTATTTTGTACTTTATGCTTTAAATAGCAAAAATGTATTTAGTTTGGCTTTAAGAACTCCTTAGAACAATTTGAGGCTATTTACTTTCGTTGTGTTTAATCTAAATAAATTCTTCATATTTTTAAGGTAATGGTTAGTATAAAAAATATGTTCAACGAAGTTACAAATTATGTGGAGTTACCTACCAATGGATTCACAAAATGTATTTTAAAATAAGTAAAATGTGCGTACTTAAGTAAAATAAAGCCTATTTACTGTAGTGTTAAGACTGAAGAAAATTTATAAATGCTCAAATGTATATGACCTTTTTTATGAATACACTTTTAAATGAATTTTGAGCCTTTGCTCACTACATTGCGTCCATGACCGTTATTGAAACATTCCATTTTGACTGTATAAAAACTATTAGTGTTTAACACAGTAAAATTTATATTTTATATAAATGTATTAATATAGTTATGGAAATTTGGTTGAATTTGATATTTTATACCTTTATTAGGTAATATTGTACATATTATATTATACGAAATAAATATTGCATTACATTTGTAATGTTGTTAAACTGTCTTTTAACTTAATAAATCCCTTTTTATGTTTTCTAAACATCAACCGATGCCATGCCTAATTAGATGTTGTTATCAAATTATGTCATCATTAATTATTTTGTTATTATAATATCGTTGTGTTATCGGGACGTAGGTTATAAATAAAACATTCGAAAATCTTTTTAAATTATTGTATTAATAAATAATGGTAGTTCTATTTACATGACACATTCGATTACTCTTTTGTTTTGGCAGAAGACAATAATAAAAATATCGTTACAAAGTCCATCGTAACACAAAGTTAGTTACCGCGTTTCGTATAAAACCCACATCGGTAATACCCATTCTACAAACAAATTGTATTTTTGGTTACAACATTTTGACAATACTGGTCGTTTTTGGTTTCAATGGTATACGCTACCGGACACACTGCAGACACACACATGCACTCGTGAACTAATGGGTATATCACAGGTTCCTAGTGTGGTCTACATGATACAATAGCTTCTTATAAAACACCCATGTATACTAAGGAAGTATGTATCCGTTCACACAATTTAGTCATTACAACCTTTTCTGCTCATTACTGCTTGAATTTGGTTACAAACTATTGATATCGTAAAAATACTGCGATTGCTTCTGATATGTCTTGTCACACAATGCGTTGGAAGTTAACATATTGGCAAATAGTAAATGGCAAGAACTCTGGGGCACTCTACCAACGCTTCACGTAAAAACAATTCGAATACAATTTAGGCAATTCCGTAAGAACCAAACGCCAAACTCCATAAGACCGACGACTTATCGCACCATTCGTTATTATATTTCACTCCTACGTATTACAATGTACATAGACCCCGTTGTCTATTATTGCTTAGTTTTTATAAGTTTTGCTCACAAAACTTTTACTTATAAATAATTTTCACGTTCGTCCCAATAAATTTACCATTCAATAAATACGTACACGTAAAAAATATAAACTATATCAATAGTTTAATCTTTAAAACAAACTTTTTCTTACTCTAATTATATATTAATAACTATTTATCAGTATGTTTTCATTCATTTTCAATAATATGCCTACTTTATATCTTTCCAAGCGCCTGATTTTTTTTCCTTGCACGTATCCTAATCTTATAATGTATGTTTTTTTTATTATTCATCTTTTTTATTGTTTACTAATTTATAAATTTTATCGTCGCTAAGTTAGAGAAATGTTTAATTACACGATTTAAACAATAAGGTCACATGAGTGAGACAAGATTCGCTCCACATAATATCAACGGTTATAGCCAAAGTACAGGCACTCGAGAGTAAAGAAGGCTCCTTGATCATGCACAAAACAACTGCAATCATTTAATGTCGACTCATAAAGCAAATATATTAAATATTAACGTCTACCATAACACTAAATTATTACAAAGAAAATGATTTCATAATGCTTCACGTAATACAATAATATAAATAAGTTAAATATTCTAAAAAGTTAAAAATACACACATCTTAACCTAATAGAAAAGCACTCATGTCTTTGTTGTGTAAAATACATTGCGGCGATAACGCCTTCATTTGGAGTAACTAATGAAACATGCTAAAACAATAAATGTAGACAAAGGCATAGGAATGGTAATTATTACAAAATACACAAAATAAACCAACTTAATACACAGACAAAGGTACAAAAATACGTATAAACACGCCGTCGAGTCCGTCTGCGGCCAACCTCCTCGCGCTGTTTTGTACTTTTGTTCTGAGCACATACATACATACTCGTAGGTTAGTAGTTATGAGATCATTGCGTCGCATAAAGCGGATTATGCGCTTAATTAGAAAAAGCATGCAGACAAAAATGCTAATGTCACTATTTTATACAGCGCAGAATGTAAAAATAATTAAACTAACGCCAAAAAAAACGGTCGATTCGACCCCGGAAAAACTAAAATTACGACAAGAATATACAAAGAACTCTACACGATTACGGTCACTCGAACGATACGCGATCGACACTAAGCGATAACGTAAGACTAGCTGAAATGCGATAAACACTATTAAACTTAAACATACAT
Source organism: Pyrausta purpuralis (assembly GCA_963924145.1). NCBI lineage: Eukaryota > Metazoa > Arthropoda > Insecta > Lepidoptera > Crambidae > Pyrausta > Pyrausta purpuralis. The sequence continues at coordinate 25,215,942 of OZ001648.1, read as the reverse complement.
CTTTGATTGAAAACTCACTCGGTTACAAAATACTTCGATAAAACGGTAGTCAATTCCAAAGTTAAAGAAATCGTCGAAGACGTACAACTCGGCGCACCGCCTCAGTTTAAAATTAAGGATCCAGGAACTACGGAACGTCGGGAAGTTTTCGACGCTATCTACTCACGAAAGGCAACACACAGCTTACATGGCTAAGGAAGGGAAATTTTGACGTTTGGCAACAGCGCACGGACCGCGCGCGCCTGGCTTACGTCAGGTGCCTGACTCCTGATACGGGCCCGTCACAGTGCACGGGTGCATGGGAAACAAAGTCGTCCACGACATGGTGGTCTGCGTATCCGTCCGCAGCATTATCTGCCCGTTTCTCCGAGCGACGTTCGTTGCTTCTACGAGCGCCGCTAAAGAACTGTAACCCCCGGGTATAACATCCTCGTTGTTCTTCCACTTTTCTTGGCCAGGCCTCTGCTCTAAACCTGGTGTAGACGCTGGTGATACGGAATTTGAGTTCGGTCCAGGCGTGCCCGGTGTTGGTGGATTCAACCCTAGCTTCTTCAATCGCATCTTTTCCTCCCACTCCTCCAGCCCGTGCTTTGGCCGATTCAAATTTCTGTGCTGATAGAACACGAGCGAAATCCTAGTTGGATTCACTCTGTTCGGGTTTTTGACCGCTGTTGTCGAATGCATCTCGTGTTTCGCGCACTCGAATAGCACGCTCCCGTGACCAAGCGCTATAGCAACTCCACCCATTTGACTGTCCTTAAAACATTCTAAGTTATCCGTAAATTCTGTCACCTCTCCAATTGGTTCGGCTTTCGGTGGTTCCGGTGGGTATGGAATAGAGAATGGCGGTGGGTATAAGCACCAGTTTGACGAAGATTGACACCAGTTTGGACTCGGATTTTGGTAGAAGTTTGTTGCAAAGTTGGGGTTGTATTGATATCCGTACGAGTTGTAGCAGTGAGGATTTCGCAAGAGCTCCTCACGCTTATACTTTTCTGCGTTGTAGTAGGCTAAGCTATTGTAATCGTTGTAACTGTTTTCATAAGGATTAAAATGCCCGTACGGATTTGGCGGAAAAGGGTAGGCGTTAGTCATTTGTGGGTAGTTATTATACCCTTGAATGGGTGTTTGATTGCTATAAGAGTTTTGATTGACAGCATGAAAGTTGTTCCCAGTGAATTCTGGAGTTGTTTTGTTGGCAACGACCATGTTTTGTTCTTCATGATTTATTGTAAAGTTAGTTGGTGGAGCCGATGTCGTTTGTGGTGTTGCTTGGTTGTTCGCTAGCCTATTGTCGTAAGGACTTCTGTGTTCATAGCCCTGACTCAAATGAGGTCTCTCGGAAGGCGGATATGGTTTCAGAAAGGTGGAGTTCTCCATTCCTTCGGGTGGGTTGCTGTGCTGAGAGCGTGATGGTGGTCTCGCCTTCGGAACCCTAAACAAACTATTCTCATTCTCTGACACCAATTGTTCCTTTGGTTTTGTAGGGTCCCAGTTCTTTGAGTCAGGTGATTTCCACACACTCTTTCGGACTTCTGTAGCATTAATTGCGTCATTGTTCGGAGATTTTAGTTCGGGAATTTGTGATGGAGCTGGTGACTCAGGTTTGCTTTGGGGATTTTGAGCTATCTCCGTGAGACGAGGAGATCTGGGAATTTCGTACTCAGGTAGTTTATTGACTAAGTCTCCAACTGTCAAACTCTGCTTAATAGGTTCTGTGGAGATTTTTTGAGTCATTGGATCTGAATTGGTTTCACTTCTATTGGAGTCGGGGCTGTAGTTCGGCGGTACATTTAAATGCGCTGTAGTAGAGTCAGGGTCTTCTTTAACCACGTTGTTGAAAATTTCAGCGTTAGCGAAGTCCGGCCACTGGTTTTGCGGAAGTCCGCTCATTTCTTGGCTTGGCTGAGTCTGAACGTTGAATTGTTCTCGCTTTTGCAAGCCGGAAGCAAAACTTGGAAGCTGATTAGGATTATTTTGGCAAGCGTTTCCCTCGACTAGCGAAGGCACATTGTTAGGGTTGTATAGTGCGTTTTGATGATGAAGATTGTAGCTTTGATCGTAGGGGTTGTAAGGGGAGTCGAGTACGGTGCTAGAGATTTGGTTGCTCTGAAGCTGGGCGTCGGTGAAGTTGTCGATCATCGTGGCCATATCTAACAGAGCGGGGTTGCTAAGATTCGAGTTGATGAGGTTGGGATTTTGGTTGTGCATATTAGGGTTGACAAACGCGGAATTGTAGTGAGGATTGTTGGTGAACGCTGAAGGGTTAGATTGGTTTAGGGCTGGTGTTTGCGACCGAGGTGAGGCGCTGCTCTGACTGCGGGGACTGGCGTTGTTTCTGACATCAGCAGGTTGTGGAGTCCGAGGTGTGGGTGTGGGGCACTGCTGTGGTTTCTTCTGGTTGTTCCCCGGGCTGGGCTGCGAGCTGGCCGTGTTGCCGGAGTCGGAGCTCTCTTCCTCCTTCCGCTTCTTGCCGTGTCGCCTGCAAGGTTGCAGCGGTACCGAACGCACTCTGACTTCCATTGGGTATCTGGAATTAAGATGATTGGTTTATAAAATAACATGACAATATTTAACTACATGTTGGCTAAAATATTGGATCACCTAAAGTATGCGAAAGTATCCATGACTGTGAGAGAAATAAGCATTTTTAAGTGATCGAAAATTTTAAAAATGTGTTCTAAGAATAAATGTGCTTTAGTGCCGAAGATAGAAATAATATTTAAGTATCACATATTACTCCACCTAAACAGATCTCAGAAATCTCATACTTTATGATTTTTCTAGGTTTCATCAAATCAATGGATTTCTAATTTTAATATGTGGTAGGAACTATAAATCATGAGTAGGTTCTGAGTTAAAAATATTGCCAATGTTTTCAAAGCCCTCCTGTGTATTTTTCAAGATTTATTTATTGCAATCAAGTACAATGTTTTTAGTTCTAAAACTAATAGATAAAAGATATCAACACTAACTACAATACAAACAAAAACAGTTATACATCACCACTCACTTATCGAGGAGTTCTAACGCGCCGCTGCGCAGTTTCTCATCCTGTGCGTCTTTGGACCCAAACTCATCAGTGGAATCGAGCACATAGAGTGGTAGCACGTGCAACTGCTCGTCCGAAGGTCTGGACAAGGTTCGATGCCGGGCTAAGGTAACCACAGCCGTGCAGCCGTTGTTCATGTTGTGGAGGTCGCGGTGTGCGTGCGCGCAGAAGTCGATGCAGGCTGTTACTCCTGGAAGATTGAATAGTGGGTTATGTGGAAGGCGAATTGAAGATTATTGAATTGGTAAGATAATATCTCAGAGGTAAGTAAACTGTAAACTGAACAGAGATGTCAACACTCTGAATAAGGTTAAATCGTTTTAAGTGATAATATTTTAATTGTGTCTTTGTACATCATAGAAACTGTCATTTTTTTTGGAAAATCAAGTTTTTTTTCTAAAACCTGTTTTACAAAATTATAACAAAGAAAATTTTTTTTTAAAAACAGTGTTCTGCCGATTTTAAAAGACATCTACGTCATCTGTTTCACCTCCCTCAATTCAATGCTCAATCCTTCTTTTTCTGTAGTCCTAACCCCTTAATAATAAAAATAAAAATGTGACAAAAAATCCCTTAAATTTTCTTAAAGACCAGCGTATTAAAACCCGAAGAGTATTATTTAAATAGAATCATTTAATGTGCTGAATCGGCCCTTAAAATTTTATCTCTTAAAACTAGGTGACCCTATATACCTCTACAGATGAGATCACTGCAGCCTAACCAACTTAGAATCCAAAATCGCTAACACCTCGCGTCGTCTTTTGTTTTCGCAGAAAAGTTTTAAAAGACGCCAGAGACCTCGCCCGTACATAGAGGTATTTTACAAGAAAGAAAAATTGCATGTCTAGAATCCGAACATGATAGCGACTGAATCAGCTCATCAATAAAGAGTCAAGATATCAAGTTTGATCAATTCCATCAGCTCACTTCCTATACAAAAAAGTCTATCAACTTTACCATGATACTCATACTTACCAGAAAAGGGTCTCCCCGGTTTGAATCCAAGTCGGCAGTCCGACGCCTCTTTTTCGAACTGGCACTGATTCTCAAAGGACTTTGGTGCTAGGTTCATGTATAGTGGACTTAGCAGTGTTGCCAGTACATGCATTCGTTCTTCAATCTCGCTCTCTTCGGTTTTGACTGAGAGTCGGAACTTGCGGACTGTTTTCGATCGGGCGTATTTGCAGCCATTGTAGTACATCGACCAGGAACAGCCGAAGCTGTATGAGGCGCCGCATGTTTCTGGATCCAACCCTAGAAAGTAATGATGACGATATTTTTATAAGGCTGACTGGCAGGGGCCATAAAGGTTGTGATGGTATCAGTGTACAAAGACCATACATCGTAAGTGAGCCTTATTTTGGATTGCATTTCGATGGCTAGAGTTGGAAATAATATTATCACACAGTTCGCATTCAAGTTGGATGGTCCATTTCGTTCAGTAACATTTAATTTGTACAATGCAAGTTTCCATAAAAAAAAATCCATAACAGTTAGAAATTATAAGTTAAAAATATGTTCCATACTGATTTAAGTTTTGGTGATATCTATTACGTACTCGTATAAGGTTTATTAATTGATTTAAACTTATTGCACTGTGAGTTGCCGTTTGGCGGCCTTAATGCTTAAAGACATTCTCAGTAAAGTCATTTAGCTATTTTTTTCAAAAGGTTCACTAGCGGCTTGATGTATATTATATTTATCTAACTACAAACAATAACATACCCTGACAAGCGCAAGTCCGGTTCTCATTAGTAGCACATCGCCTCGTCGTTGGGAGCCCGTATCTATGGAGTTTATGAGACAGCAGGGTATAATCCAGGTCTGCCTCGGACTGCGGGATGCCCTCCCACGCGACCAAACAGACCACAATCCAGGCTGTCGCACACTTGTGACCGGCGCGGCACTTGACGACTACTAGAACCTTCTCCGTGTAGCTGGAACGACGGATCACCTGGAATTTTAAAGAATAAGTTTTTAAGCGGACGTCCTTTGACTGATAATAATGATGAATAATGAATAATAAATATCCTTTGGACATTCCCACACATCGCCATCCAGTCCCAAAGTAAGCTACTCAAAGCTTGTGTTATGGGTGCCAGACAACGGATATAATACATAAATACTTTTTGTTTGTAAATACATACATGATATACATAGAAAACACCCAGACCAATACAAACAGACATGTTTATGCACACAAATGTTTGTATTGTGCGAGGATTGAACCCGCACCCGCTGCGTAGTAGGCGATTTCTCGACCACTACACCAGACGGGTCGTCATGATGATGAAGTGTTTAGGTATGTAAATAAGATAAGGTGCTAAAGGTATGAAGATGAATTAGTAAAGTGTCGTTTTAGAAATTAGATACCTTAGTACCTTTCAATTTTGAATATATTATGATGACACACGAGTAGTACACTTTTACTACTTTTATTAGTCGTCATAAATCATGTACGGACAACAGCACGTCAAGGTAAACTATGAGGTATCTTATGCAATTGTATTAAGGGCCAGTTTGCAACATAAGTGGGTAAGTGAAAGTGCTGGCGACTGTAAATAAAATATAATTGTATGTAGATTGCATTTATTATTTTTCATAAATAGGCTCAGTTACTCATCTTGATAAACTCTATGAGAAATGAATGGATATAGGTAAGGTAATGGTTAAATTAGTTAGATTATGCAATGCAATTGATGTGTCTAAAGTATAAGTAAAAAAAAAATTCAATCTTGGGATCCATACACTCACCCATTTGGCTATCGGGCAGCCCTGAGCGGACTTCCCTTCCTTGCCCGTGTAGCAAATCTTTTCTATCCTCAGTTCTTTCCCGGTCAGACCGGTACGAGCTTCGAGATCTTTCCGAAGCTCCGCTAATGACGCTGCAGCTCCTAAAATGTAAATAAGAGTTAATATTTTGATCTTTTTTCTAAAGCAGACATTTTAATCTATGTATGACAGTCATTCTTACCTAAATGGGTATAATAGCTTCCAGGCTCAGGAGGATTCTTATCAGCTGGAAAACAGTTGCAGTCAGGCACTTCAGTTCTAGAATTATTTCGCAACCGCTCCAGGTTCTCCAAATATTCCTTTGAGTAATTAAAATGATTTTCTTTAGGAACTTTACTCATAGGATCAGGAACGGGCGTGCCAGGCTTTGATTGAGTTTTAGGGTCATTCTTATCGGTGCTATCCGGGTCTTCTTCTAATATCTCATCTTTGGTTTGAAGGCCTGGACACGCACCGTCCCTTAAATGCTCAGGCGGCGGTTTCGTCGTTGAACCTTGACGGCAACAAGAGTAGCCCACTTCATTCTTAATTGTTACCGGACCACCGTCCCCAGGATACATATACGGCTCGTTCCTAGGCGGTGGGTAGTTGTTTTTGTAAATTTTAGTCCCTGGTGGAGAGTGCTCAGATTTGATCTGCTCGATATAATATGGCGGCTTAGGCTCAGCAGACGCATTCTTGTCTGCATTCATTCTATTCTCTAACTCGTTAGTTGACTTCGGTTCACTAAAATTTCTACTGTATCTTTGGAATCCAATATTTTCTTGCAACCGAGGTACTTGTGGCGGAAATGCTCCAGCATCTTGTCTTCTTTCAAATGGATAACTTTGAAAATGCTGAAAGCTATTTGACTTTTGGCCGAAGTTCTCTTGCTTTATCGAAGATATTGGCGGTAACACAGTGTTTTGTTGCGGCCGAGCAATCATACCATTTGGATAATCACGGTAAATGCTATTTTGTGCCAGCTCATTTTGCTTTAAATACTGATTCTGGTTTATGGCAACTTGTGGATTAGCTTTCAACCTATCGTCTTTGTGATATTGATACGTATTATCTGGAATTTCCAATTTTGGTATTAAAGGAGCTGAAGGATGTCTAAATTTTGCATCATATGCTTCCCTATCATAAGCTCTTCTTTGTGCGTTAGTGTCGCGCGGCGGGGCACAAAGTTGCTGATTCATCTCCGACACTGGTCCAATAAGCATCTTCGACTGAAAGTCTTTATTATCTTGTGGACTGTAACTTAAACTATCACTACCGTAAATTTCTGCATATTTTTGCGCTCCATACTGTTCATTCGAGTAGGCACCGAATTGTCCTCTCATGTCTGCGTAAGACGGTAACTTCTGAGGAGTTTTGGATACGTTCTTCGACGTAGCGTGTTTATCATAACTTCTCGGGACTTCCGTCCCCCCCTCCCATACTTGGTGGCCACCACCTCCGAACTCGCCCGCGCCATAGGCTTGGGCGTTTTGTGCATAATTACCAGCGAGCGCGTATGTTTGCTCGCCTAAGCGGTAATTATCTCGGAGATGGTGGCTATACGATAAAAAATGACCGGTCGTATTTCTGTCGTCACTGACGGAGACCGCCCCGCCTTTTCTATCTTCTATCACCCGTGGCGGCCCTTCTCCAGGGTCACCTTTATCCGGCGGCGTGTTGGTGCCGTCCCGAGTATGATTCTGTTTATTTAATATCATTGTTTTCAGTCTCGAGTTTAAATTAACCCTGTCTGATTGGGAGAACATCTGCTGTTCAGCGTTCTCTTGATTCTGCTGTTGCATCTGTTGGTTCTGCATCTGCTGGTTTTGATGGTTCTGAATTTGATTCTGCATTTGTTGCTGCTGATTTTGCATCTGTTGCTGCTGTTGATTCTGCATCTGTTGTTGTTGATTCTGCAATTGTTGTTGCTGTTGATTTTGCATCTGCTGCTGTTGTTGGTTTTGTATTTGTTGCTGTTGATTTTGTAACTGTTGTTGTTGTTGGTTCTGGAGTTGCTGTTGCTGATTTTGCATCTGCTGCTGATTTTGCATTTGCTGTTGTTGATTTTGAATTTGCTGATTTTGTATCTGTTGGTTTTGTAATCTTTGGTTGTGCTGCCATTGGTGTTGCTGCCAGTCGTTCTGATTTTGTTGTTGCTGGCCATTCTCCCTATACTGTCCGCCATTATAGCCGCCCGAATACCCGCTACAATCTAGTGAAGCTCGCGGACCGTTGCTCCCCTGCAGGTATCCAGGCTCGGCGTTTCCCGAATGCTGACCGTTCGGCGTGGTTTGTTCCTGTCTCTCGCCGTCGTTGCTCGCGTCTGTCGTGCCATTTTCGGAGTTGTTATAGTCTTCCGAGTGTTCATTAGTGTACTCTGTGCGTTCGTAGTTTTGTTGGCTGACAGTATAGACGGGTGCTGCGGACGTTGGTACGGTGTTTTGGTACGAAGCAGCTGACGCTGGTCGGGACTCGTTGCCGGAGTTGCCGGTGGGTGTGGGGGCTTGTTGTGCGTATTGCTGCTGGTACTCCGTGGTGTAGTGTGGGGCTCGTGGGGACGGGACGGGGGTGTAGGCGCCGCGATTGGATGGCGGTCGTTGCGCAGGCACTGACTGGACACCAGCTTGATAATAAGTGTTGTTGGTCACGTCGAAGGTGGTAGCGACGTTCTGGACGGTGTACGTGGTGTTAGCTTGGTAGTGCGGCGACGTCGCGTATGCGGTATGGTTCCCTTGGTAGTCTAGCGTGGTCTGTCCAGTCTGCGTTGGCAGCTGCTGGATGAACTGGTTCTGCCAACCTGGAACAACTATCAAGACTAAGTTTTGGTTCATCGTTTCTTCTAAACAACTTCATTATAGGGTCTTAAAGTTTGTGGTAGATATTTAAAAATACACACCTTGTGATGGATCCGTCTGCCATGTTGTGGAGAATCTGTTGGGATCTCCCGCGTAGAACGGCATTGGCGCCTGTAACAAAAGAAATTACATATTTAGAATTGGCCACCTATATAAACAAGCAAAATTGGTATAAGCTTGACTGTATTCAACGAAATAATCCTCCAATGTATTTATGTAAATGCGAATTATGAAAATTTATGGCAGAAGAAAGGATTCAACATTGATTTATTTGGACATCATAAATTTTCTATAAAACTGAGTGTTCTTTTTTATATTTTTAAAGAATCTGTTTATGTTTCCCTTAGTTACTTCACTACTTGGGGCCAATTTTACCAACGTTAGATAAGACTTATCCGACTGAATAAGTTTGCTGACAAATAGGTGACGTTTCCAGTTTAGGTGTATGTTTTTAATCGACAAATATTCCTTATCTGGCGTTGGAAAAATCATAGATTTCCAACTGTAGCGTAGCGTTGGGTGAAAATTAGTGTCATGCACCATAAAACACTTATTTTATGTATATTTTTATAAGTTACAGTGTAAGAACTAAGTAAAGTAAACACATATGTCGTAACACTTGTCATCACAGCATCGGGGCCGAGGCTGCAGCCTTGGGCATTGTTTGTCGCGAAGCGCCCTAATACTCATGCGTTCACCGAGGTCGCTTGGACTCTGTAATGAGTCGTAGTAACACGACGAACAGTGGACAGTAGGGTCAATCAAACAAAGACGAGATTGTGGAAACGATTATTTATTAATTGTATCCTTCTTAACGTATGTTTGTGGTAAATTTTTTGTTGTTTATTTGATCCCGAAGTGATAGAGCTACTTACAGATTTTATTTTTATTTTATTTAAATTGGTCTATACTACAGTTGTCAATCACTGTGTCAAGAGTGTGTGCTTAGTATCTTAGATCTAGATTGACAAAGATATATATAATCACTTCATTAAATTTATGAGATTGTTGTAAGAATTTAGTTTTTAGCAAGGAGATGCATGTAGAATGGAATAAATAATTTTGCGTAAGACAACACACTAATTTTCTTGTTTTCGAACCAAGGAATTTTCTTCCATGAATGAATGAATGAATATCTTTATTTGCTCATAAATAGGGTTACATCGAGGATCCTAAGTTAATTATAATATTAGGTTCGTCCTATTTAACTATTAACAATAACATGCAAACAATTATAATTAGATTACATTTAATTAAAATTTAATGAAAATGACTTTACATGTGCAACGAATACCAGACAGCCATATTGCCTTAGCGAGGAGGTCTTACTTTATTGCATAATCGGGAAGAAGACATCGTTCCGATGAATTACGAGTGGACTATAAAATCTGTCAAACTTACATATTACTACTTTTCCTGATATATAACCTTGGTAAACTTTTGACTTAAAGCAAGCTGTATGGAAGTATAATGATACAACAATCCATTCATACTCGTTGCAGTCCTGTAAGCGTACTTGCTGCTTTCCTCTACTCTGTGGCCTTTGTTAATGAGACGTAGTAGTAACCTAAAATTAGTTAGACTTTATGTAAGTAGTTGCTAGGGCGTTTTGTGATGGTGGTTTATTTTCACGGTTGTTACGTGTTTGCAAAACTCGGGCTTTAGTATGGTAAACAACTTTATTGTTTCTGAGTTGTACGGCGTACCTACCCACAATGTTTGACAAACAAAATAAATAAGTTACAAGACTGCCTATATGACGCTATGAGCTGAAAACATTTAGGAATGTATGTAGATAAATAATAACCGCACCTACTTTAAAATGAAATATTGTGAAATAAAATTCACAGGGTTAAGATCATTTCCGTTTTGTTTTCAAGAAGGTTACTTATTGGAAAAGAAAACTACATGAAGCTATGGAGAAAATTTGCAACATACTCATTGCTTTAAAAACATCCAATTCTGAAATAAAACTTCTTTTAAAAAGGTGCGATATCTTACTTATTTCCCGAAAGTATACCGTTTTTTAACAATACAGAAGGAAAGCATGTTAATTAAAAAGCAACTCGAGGCGTCAAAGGCCTTCAGACACGTACGGTATGATTTTTTAATAACGCGCCGAAGAAATAAATTTTAATAAGTAAACTCGGCAACGCAAGGTAAACATGTGAACAAAATATACGGGTACATTGTGTGAGGGCTTTTACAAACGGAGCGTTATTCATGACGCGTTAAAGCTCTTTTTCTGCATGACTGCACAGATGATAAAAAGCTATAAGTATAATTAAATAGCATCACATGGTATTTTAAAGTTAACGTTTCCTGAGCTTCTCTTAGGATCCGAGATGATGGTAAAAAGGAATATATAATGTATGATTTGTAATGGCAATGATTCTACAAATAAACGAGCGTAAGTAGGTACCTACTTATTATATACCTATATATATATCGTATCTACCAGTGTGGGCACGTAATACTTGAAGTTAAAAATTAAGAAGAAATGTAACCTTTGATCGCAGGTAAAATACTAAGAAAGAGGAAAGAAAAGAGGAAAGAGGCGAGTAAAGGTTTGAAACGTACGGTATGATCTGTCAAACGTATGCCGTTTTGCTGTTTGAAAGTTCGTACCGTACGTTTTGAACTTTCAAATGAATACGATTGCTTTACACATCGCACCTCAAGTAGTAATAACAGAGATTTCTTATTTAGACATCCCGTTATATTTTCCTATTCACGTTGTTATGACAACGGAAAACATGAATTTATGATATGATCTTCAAAGCGCCAAATCTGGGGTGCGATGTGTAAACCAATCGTATTCATTTGACAGTTCAAAACGTACGGTATGCTCTGTCAAATGGCAAAGAACAAAGGGTTTGACAGATCATATCGTACGTTTTGATCTGTCAAATGAATACAATCGCTTTACACAATTCCACCTCATTTATGGCTTAAAATAATTATTTCGTTAACACAGCATTAAGAGAACTTCGAAGATTTGTACACGCCTCAAGTTCTCGGTATGTTTTATTAACATGTTATGTAATTAAAACTTTGTTGTGTCGCTTTAATGAGATCCGTAAAGAGATTACAGGTTTATTACACAATTACTGATGTAATTAAGATTTCGGCGCTGTAATTGTCGTTTGTGCCGGCTCTGTTGGAACTATTATTGCCTTGCTGATAGATTTGTTTAGAATTCTATTATTGGTCTTTAAAGGGTTTTGAAAATCATCTGGGTAGATAAGATAACGTTCAACTACATTTACGGATGAAATAACTTGAAAATCTTAAATGTAACGAAAGAAAAAAAAAAAGTCTTTAGCTCAATTACAGACTATGTAAACCTATTGGTTTAGTTAGGTTTCTCAATCAGACTGGGAGCGCATCTAAATTAACATAGTAAGTTGAAGAGTTTGTTAGTTTGTTTGAACGTGCTAATCTCAGAAACGACTGGACCGATTTGAAAAATCATTTTTTGTGTTGGATAGCTTATTTATTGAAGAAGGTTTTAAGCTGCTGTGACGGGAGAGAAGGGAGCAAACCCAAAATGCACGGACGAGTCGCGGGGGACCGCTAGTATGTACTTGATAATATCGGAATTTAATCCTTTATTTATGTATGTAACATAACATATTGATTTTGTGTAAGTTTTTTTCTGACCTTTTGTTATTATGACCAAAAGTCATAGCTTTCGAGGGTACCTCTTAAAATCAGATAACTTATCCGCTGCAGTGCAGAATGTGATCGAAGCACACAAATTCAAACAGGGTGCACTAAACAGCCGAATTTCAGTTCACAAACTTCGCGCAGGAAGCCTGAACCTGCAGTTACAGGTAGGATAACCACGTGTATTTAAGAGAGTGGGACATAATATTAGTTTGATAAACAATTCGTGTTTGTAAAATTAATATATTAAAAGAAAGTAACTGACTAGCCGCGCTAGTATTTCAAAAGATTAAAATCTAACTTATTCTAAGTTTCGAGTCTCGAAGACACGTCTTCAAAGAGTAAACATATCAGGATTTTTGTGAGCAAGCTTCCTCCAGCACTGACTCTGTCTTTATCACGCTTGGTCAAGTCAAGAGTTAAAAGCAATTTTTTTGCTCTTTTAATGTTGTCAACGAAGGGTTTCTGCTCCAGATAAAAAACACAGTTTTCTTAGTTACTTTTTCAAGGCTATATATTTTACAAACAAAGATGACACAACGTGGAATTGCTTAAGTTTAGGATTCCTGACGACCCTTTGTCTGAAACCATGGTCACCCCTTACATAGTTACACGATTGTTCTCACAGTCGTAACTTATTCGTTAAGGCGCAAAGGCAATATTAATTATTTACCTATAACAAGTCGAACTATGTCCAGAATGTTTGAGGCAAATATTTGATGGTACTTCAATACGATCGGTTCAGAAACCCTACTAATATAAACATTGTTTTCGAAATATCGGCGTAATTATGGCACGAAATATACGAGGGTCAAACTGAAAGTTCTTAGAAAATCAAAAACTGATTACATTAGCCAGTTATTAGTTTTATTATATCTTTTCAAAATATTGTCCATTGACGTCAATACACCGCTGCATGCGATGGAACCACTGGGAAAAGCACTTTGTCCACTCGTCCTTAGGGGTCTCTTCAATGGCATTGCGATACGCAGCCACCGCTTCTTCAGCATTCATAAACCGCTTTCCTTTAAGTTTTTCTTTAATTTTTGGAAATAAATAAAAATCACAAGGCGCGAGGTCGGGGCTATACGGCGGGTGACCCAGTAATTCAACGTTTGATGTCGCCAAATAGTCGATCGTTCGCTTGGCGGTGTGCGACGAGGCGTTGTCGTGGTGAAGGAGGATCCTACTGCGAGGTCGTTTCTCTCGAACTTTTTCCAAGACAAGTGGCAAACAATTGGTAGTGTACCATTCTGCAGAAACTGTTTTTTGATCCTCTAACACAATTGTTGCGAAATGACCTATCCTTCCAAAGAACGAGGCCACCATTTTTTTTCCCGCACTTCGATCTCTCTTCACTTTAGTTGGCAACTCCTCGAAAGGAAACACCCACTGAGCAGATTGTCTTTTGGTTTCAGGATCATAACAGTAAATCCAGCTTTCGTCACCTGTTAGTATGTCGAACACAGCATTTGAGTCACCTTCGTTAAATCTTTCAATCATTTTACGGCACCAATCCACACGATGGAGTTTTTGAGCCTTAGTCAAATTATGAGGTATCCACCGGGCGCAAAGCTTCCTGACCGCTAAATGTTCGTGGAGGATTTTGTGCACTTGACTCATACCGATGCCTAAGCTTGTCCAAATCTGCTGATAGGTCACTCTTTTGTCAGTCTCTATCATACGCCGCACAACACAGATGTTATTTTCAGTCGTCGCCGTAGAAGGCCGTCCCTCACGTACATCATCAGTGAGATTAGTGCGACCACGTTTAAACTCATTAAACCAGTTGTAAACAGTCGCACGAGATGGGGCTTCATCGTGAAAGGCCAATCGTAGTCTATCATAACTTTCTTGTTGACTTAAATGACATCGAAAGTCATAAAAAATCATTGCACGAAAATTTTCTCGTGTTAAATTCATGTTGACGTGACACAGACAATTTTCAATTTGCCGCCAAATCGTAAAACAAATGACAAATGAATGAAATATATACTCAGTAATATTGGCAAAGAGTTCTATTTTCAAATTTTAGAATTTTTTTTTATTATATTGTTTATAAGTGGCCAGTTCTAAGAACTTTCAGTTTGACCCTCGTAGTAATCTAGTCGAAAATACTAAATCTTTTATAGAAATGTCATATTTGAATCAAAATAAGACCAATCATTTAATCGCAGGGACACCTTTGTGTCGGAATTTCACAGTGCATCAATCAGTAAATAAGTTTTTAACCGACTTCAAAAAAGGAGGAGGTTATCAATTCGACTGTATGTTTTTTTTTTTTTGTATGCTTGTTACCTCATATCTCAGTCGTTTGTCGACCGAATCGAAAAATTTTTTCACCTACTTAGAGGGTGTACCTTCTAGTTGGTCCCATTTTTTTCATTTTGGGATCTGATGATGGGATCTTGGTGTAATCGAGGGAAACCCTCAAATTTTAAAGGCACGTATAGTGTTTCTTTACTAGAATCTTTATGTTGACGTGTTGTTACGTCTGATAGTCAACATCTTGTGGGGCTTAGCTGATGGTGGAACTCCTTAACGCTTAGGAGTTCAGTAATTATAATGAAACAACTTATAATAGATAATTTGTAGCTTCTTAAAAAATAGAATCATAAGGTGCAACTCCCCCCCCCCTCTTATGTAATCACTAAAAATAAAGAAATAAAATAAACTTTAAAAAAAAGTAAAAACCGACTTCAGAACCAAAATGCACTAAAAAGTCTTAAATAAACTCTTCACCATTGAAAGGAAAGGAATCCGTTTTAGGCAAACAATTTCTTTTTGGAGTCGGTGCCATCACTTTGACTATCAAGCATCAACTATCACAGCACCGACTCCAAAAAGAAATTGTTTGCCTAAAACGTATTCCTTTCCTTTCAATGGTGAAGAGTTTATTTAAGACTTTTTAGTGCATTTTGGTTTTTACAAAGTACTAACGAACTACCTAATTAGCCGAATATAATTGCAATAACTCCCTCGAATGCAAGAAACTTTTAATTAGTCTAGGAAATGGGAGAAATACTAGGCAATGAGCCAAAAGATGGCATAACATTACAATTACTTTAGTAGGAACTTTTACTGCTTGCTGGAGTAAATAGACGAAAACTTCGTCATTATTTCTTCACATCATCGTTGAGAATTGAGATACCTACTTATAGAAAAAAGAAAGAAAGTAAATCTATTTAAGGAAGTTAAAAATAACCAAGGCATATTTATTTCACTGAAATATTGGTTTGGGATAACCCCTTTTAAACCGAATCTATCATAGAAAAAATATCTTTTAACCGAAGATAAAAAAATATCGTCACTTATTTGTCAGCAATCATTTATATACTATAATCGGTAGTTTTATACTTATTTAGTCGGATAAGTCTTATCTAACGTTGGTAAAACGGGCCCTAAGTATTTCTTACAATATGTACTCGTATATATGTAAGAAATATACTAAACTAAATATCTTCTCAAAAATACGTATATATACGCACGGGGTGTTTTATTTTACTCTTTTTTCTACATGTTTACAGGCGATTTTCTCGAAAACTAGCGTATAAATTTTTTTTTTTTTCGTACAAAATATATTTCATTTATTTTTCTGAATCTGCCTTTAAAATATTATCACCTAAAACGAGGTAGCCTTATATATTATGTTGTAAAGCAAAGACCGAAAAATATACGCAAATAAATGGAAAATCTCTGACAAAGTCGCAAAGAAACTCAATTAAATGATCAAAATTGTTGCAGGATAACAAGGATAAACAAATTAGCCGAGTTTCTGAAAGCGGTTCAGGAGAAATTCGGACAAATTCAATTTGTACAGAGTAAGAAGGAGATTACTTTTTATTTGTATGACACAGTTGAATGGCTTGGCAACGTTATATGAGTTACTAGATTTTGTTACTTAATTTCATGTAAGAAGATTGTTTTGAGGATTTTAATTCCAATTTTTAAGCAATATTTTGACAACATTTACCTACGTACGTTGTAAAAAACAGCACTATTAATTTTAGCACAATTATATCATTTAAAGCACCCTGGACCTAAGCCCGCCTTAGGTAGTTTAAGTACCTACTCATGATTTCCAAAAATAAGGATAAACTTACTTAAACACAAATACATAGCTTTGAAATTGCGAGCAACGTGTTATCATAAATTATGCTAATCCGTAAAGTTGTACCGGCGCGTTGCTATTACTCAAAGCTAATCTAATTACGTATTTATATGTTTTAAAATGCTTCGTCACAATAATGTTGTATTAGCCATATAAACAACCGATTAAAAACTTAAAACTTATGAACGTCAATAATTAGTTTAATATAAATTAATTATGGCCCGTATGGGGCTAGAACATGTTTCCTTATCTTTTGGGCCCTACCAGCGCTTCGAGACAAGACACAGACAATTTGGCAAGTGCTGAGAAGAAACGCCGGAACAAACTCAGTAGTGTGAATACCTAAACCTTTGCTACAAAAAAAATAACTTTCTGGGTCATGGATAAGGTTTTCTTGAAACCTGAACGATCTGCGTCACAGATTAAATCAATCGACATTGGGCAAGACGCCAGGTATCACAGAAATGAATACACGTTGAAGATTTTCCATGACGGAATTCCTCAAATAAGGAGTGGACTAATTTGATGTATCAGATCACCTTTCCATCTAAAAGGTGACGACACCTCACAGAATTAGAGTATTTCTGTACTGAAGCGAGTACTGAGAACAAGACGGTTTTATACAAACATAAGTAGGATCTTAGGACCATGCTACATTCATCATACATGAAGCTTTAAAAATCAATAAAAAGTGTCGGTTATATTTCCGTATATAATCTTAATTTGGTGTGTTCGCTTCATATGAAACGACACCAAAGTGTCTGGGTGGCTGGAATGTGCTACAGGCATACTGAACCTCACTGACAGTGATAAACTTGAAAATATAAAGATGCCCTTACCATCGGCTGGCTGGGGTGTTCCTGCTTCATATGCGGCGTGGTAGCTGGCGCGGGGCTGGGAGCGGCTGCGGGCGCCGGACTGGGGGACGCTGCGGGGACCACGGGGCTGAGGCCGGGAACCCCGGGACTGAGGCCGGGGACGCCGGGACTGAGGCCGCCGGGCAGACCAGCTGATCCTCCGAGCGGCTTGCGACCGCGGTAGCTCTGTAAGAGAGATGTGGAGTGAGAAAGGTTGTGAAAATCAGCTTACATTTGCAAGTTTTTAGCAATGACAGGCTTGAGAATAGTATTTAGAGTAAGAAATAAGAGTTAAAGCATGAAGCTTTTAGGTCATATCCGACAAAACACTGCTGAAATGACGTTCGGAACCATTGTGGAAACGGAAAGACTGAATTCCCAAGTAACACATGACAGCAGTATATCGACCGACTTACAGCATTAATGTATCGTTGAAGCATTTTGAGTTAGCATTATAGTAGCATTGTAAACGTATATAGGGCTAATATCGTGCTAATTTGGGCACAAATTATACGGCTTTAGATCGTAAATAAGCATTATTAAAGCCAAAAAAAATGTCAATTGCACTAAAAAAACATTATTATGGTCAACGAAAATGCCAATAGCATTCTAGAAGCATTATTACGATCAATGAAGATGTCAATTGCATTACATAAGCATTATATTAGCATTCTTTTAATAAGAAAAATGTTTACAGCATTACAACAGCATTACAGTAGCATGAAAATA
Source organism: Pyrausta purpuralis (assembly GCA_963924145.1). Classification (NCBI taxonomy): domain Eukaryota; kingdom Metazoa; phylum Arthropoda; class Insecta; order Lepidoptera; family Crambidae; genus Pyrausta; species Pyrausta purpuralis. The sequence continues at coordinate 25,197,894 of OZ001648.1, read as the reverse complement.
TGCTGAAAACATTATACGAGCTATTTAAGTGTTCACAGTTGGTATATCAATAAACATTTCATCATTGCAAAAACAACTCTAATGCCATGGCACTATGATAGAAATATAAAAATGACATTATTTTTATGAAGTTCGTTTTTTACTATGATAGTAGCTTTGACAAATGAACGAAGGAACGGAGAAGCAACAACAAAATTATTTTAATTACCGTTCATAACTCCAAATATTACTACGCGATGAAGTTTACTGTGAATGTCTATATAGTATTCATTGATATTTTTCACGCGCTTTCGATATATTGTGTTTTTGTTATAAAATAAAAGAAAACGATATGTGTGCAATAATCAAATCACAAGTGTATAACTAGAACACAATGGTAACAGATAGGCATTGTAAAATTGTGTTAATCATGAATATTTAAGACACTTGATCTAATTAATAGATCAGAATCACACAATTTTTAGGTTATAAAATGTTAACAAAATGGTGTCTTTCTATAGCAGCACGGTGAGCCATATTAATGCTACCGGCAAAATAAATATTCACATGTGAACAGTTATCATGCCAGAGGCCAGTTAGAAGACTTTGTGTGAACTATTGTAGTGTCATTGCCAATAAAGAAGCCCTATATAGATTCACCGGGACACCAGTAGCCTCGATGTAGACTGATATAGTGCCATTACTTTACAATTTTAGGGATCCTTGAGCAAACCAATAAAACCCATTTCGGACTGCAATCATATTGGCACTCAGAGCATTTCATATTCTCACTAGATGGCGTTGGCGACTCTGTAGGAAGGAATAATTATTTAAAACGCGTATTTATTTATATTTGTATGTAAAAAGATATTATTTTAAGTCATTTAAAAAATCATTATTCTTTTCGTTGGAATATTTAAAAAATACACTGATTACAAAGTACAAAGCCATTCAGGAGAACAGGTATAAATACGATTTTTTTAAATATTCTCATTATTCGCGCTAGAACATTTTTCAAAAGACAAACATTCCGTATCGTTGTTTTTTTAAACAATATTGGCAAGTTGTAATTGATTTTGGTGACCTACGGAACCCTCTATAATTTCACTACTATTCACCTCGCACGAATTGTTCAGCTGTGTATTAATCGGACTCGACGGCAACATAATTCTTGCATATTCCTTCGATATCTTTCGCCTGATACCTCCAGTTCTTGCTCTTATTTTAAATGATTTTTTCAACATTTTGCGCAGCAATTTTTTATTTATATTTATATGAAATAAACACGCGTAAGTAGACTATATTATCTCAAAATTTTGTTGATTGCAATTCAAAATTTTTAAATACACACACGATTGCAATACACCTTCACCATGCATTCACTAGAAAAACATTTAACTTTTGAATTTTCACCAAAATGGCTGACAAGTTGACAACATCTTAGTTTTACGAATATACCAAAACTAACGTATTATACTGCTAAATGCATTAGTATAACTCACTTGTATTTTAATAAAGTGCTGTTAGCAGTACAACAGCACTGAGGTGACCTTTAAAAATGCAACCATTTCACTGGTTCACGTCCATGCTGTTCAACGGCGTTAGGCTTTTACTTACCGTCTTATAGTGCTATTATACAACACAGAGCATTCAAGACTGCTCAAAGCTGTATAACGGTTTTTAAGTGCATTATACTGGCACAAATTAATGTACTTATACAGCATTAGGCATTCTCATGGTTCACGTTGATGCTATTTAAGTGCATTAAGCATTTTTCTACGTCTTAAAGTGCTATTATAGGTTTAAGTGCACTGAAAATTGCTGGTAGTTGTACAACGACATTGTGGCTGGCTGTATTAATGCTAAAAGCTTTATTATAGCACTTTTATATGCTATTAAATAATCGTTATACAGCGTTAAGCATAGTTTTGGTTTTGAAATGCCAATATCGTGCGTCAAGTTGCACGGTGAACATATATACGAGTTTATACGGATCTTGAGTTGTAAATGGAGTCAACATTTGTCTCTTATAATGCTATCTGTGTTACTTGGGTTTTGACGCTATGCTTATTTAACGTACAAGAAGTAAGTAGCTTTGCAAGTATAATGAAAAAAGTGCCTTTTTTGTAAGAGATACGAAGGAGTTAAATGATAAGCACCTAAAAAGAAGAGTTGATAACAGCAATGAGACTTCTGCGGAAGAATGCCCAGGGCGTAAACCCGCAGCACCCTGGAGGATGGCACTGGAGGACACCGACTAGTTTTCAGAGGGTGTACTCGACCTCATTGGGTTGGGGAGCCCCACATAACCCCTGGTACCCCCGGAATCAGAGGGTACGTGTAAGGCATTACGCAGTCGAAAAAAAAAACAAAATAAAAAAATATTTGAATTTGAGTAAGTAATATCCGATTTTGTAGTAGAGTAGGGTGAGAAAGAAAGAAAAAGACTAAAGTAGCTTTAATACAGCTTAAAAGAGCCTGCTGAGAGGTGAATTGGGAATGGATAAAGAAACAGGCTTGGTTTATGAATACCTAGTAATTTTAAGCAATACCTGGTTGTAAGCGGAAGAATAGAGAGAGCCAATGAAAGGATATTGAAATAGTTTGTTAGTAATCCCGTAACAAACTATTCTAATGTTAGTGACCATGAAAGTTAAAACAATATAGTCAATTTTGGCCTGTACAAAGACTCAATAATCTTCTACTTAGATCATAATAAATGGTCAGCAGATTAGAGTCGTGGTAGGAGATGGATGGATAGATGGCAGGCGTGCACAATGTAGAGTATATATTACAGTATACGGAAGAGCATAGAAGAGATATGAGATTGCTCCTAATATTTATGACATTGTTATATTTACATAACTATTTTAGAATATTTGTTCTCAGCTATTATCACTGACCACGCAGCGAAGGGCCTCATAATGAACCCATAATATAAAATTATGGGTATAATAACAGCAGCGGTCAGCATAGCATTAACGGTATTAATACGCCTCTTCCACATCAATAGCAGCGTCTTCCCTTTTCAAACCCTAGACTATGATTGGCCAATTCCATCGTAAGAAGGACCGTCCACGATCGCGTTCCATAATTCGAAATTGGAAATAGAAGTTTGAAATTGCTGGCTCCGAGTTATTATTAGTTATTAGAGTAATGAGCCTTATTTGCAATGATTGGTGTTTTTGTAATATAAATAGTGGTGTACGGTTAGTTTAAAGTACCTACTTTGAGTAGGTATGATTATTACCAGAGAGAGTTGTGTACATAAATACAGGAAAAATAATAGTTTTTATTGTGCAATAGATGCTTATTGTGTGAGGTTAAACAGTAGACGAGAGGTGTGAAATGTAACGTCTCACTGCGATACACAATTGATTCACACTTTTTGCAAATCAATCATCACCTTATTTGCAGCAATGCATACAAGGTTATTCAAGGAAGAACGCAATAGACAATTTTCTTTTTAATAAAGTAAGAGAGCTTATTATTTTAATCCAGTTCGATGGACTATCTTTGCCAGCCAGTACTTACCTCACACCTGTCAGTTTTTACAACCATGCAGATTTGAAGTAAATAACACAATATTTTTTTATTTGCATGCAATCAGTTACATTTGAATTTAGAATCTTTTGGAATAAGTTCGTATTCAGTGTACAAAACAGGGTTAGTTCAGGTGTTATTCAAATGTATATTATAGATATTAGTCGCTTTTGAGTGCATTGTACCGTGAGATCGCTGCAGCATGGCTCGGTGCATTAATGCGCTTGCACGCGGAATTAATTCATTTTAGATATAATAATATTAATGCGAGTAAATATTTGATTTGCTCAATATAAATCTTCATTTTTTAAGCTTGGGTAAATGATTTACAAGTTTTACAAGTTGATAGCGCAAAAAAAAACCAATCTAGATTATCGTAATCCCATTATAACTCATCATTTTCATAAAATTACGTGTATTTTTAACCGACTTCAAAAAAGGAGGAGGTTATCAATTCGACTGTATGTTTTTTTTTATCATTATTTTTTTTTGTATGTATGTTACCTCATATCTCAGTCGTTTGTCGACCGAATCGAAAAAAAATTTCACCTACTTAGAGGGTGTACCTTCTAGTTGGTCCCATTTTTTCCATTTTGGGATCTGATGATGGGATCTTGGTGTATTCGAGGGAAACCCTCAAATTTTAAAGGCACGTATAGTGTTTCTTTACTAGAATCTTAATGTTGACGTGTTGTTACGTCTGATAGTCAACATTTTGTGGGGCTGAGCTGATGGTGGAACTCCTTAACGCCTAGGAGTTCAGTAATTATAATGACGAAACTTATGACAGGTAATTTGTAGCTTCGTAAAAAATAGAATCATAAGGTGCAACTCCCCCCCCCCCCCCTTCTTATGTAATCACTAAAAATGAAGAAATAAAATAAACTTTAAAAAAAAGTAAAAAACCGACTTCAAAACCAAAATGCACTAAAAAGTCTTAAATAAACTCTTCACCATTGAAAGGAAAGGAATCCGTTTTAGGCAAACAATTTCTTTTTGGAGTCGGTGCCATCACTTTGACCATCAAGCATCAACTATCACAGCACCGACTCCAAAAAGAAATTCTTTGCCTAAAACGGATTCCTTTTCTTTCAATGGTGAAGAGTTTATTTAAGACTTTTTAGTGCATTTTGGTTTTGAAGTCGGTTTTTTACTTTTTTTTAATATTCAGTTCAGTAACGCATGAAGTCGAATCCCAAAAAATAATATTGTAATGCTTTTTCATGAACACAAAAAGTTTTCACTATTTTGCGGTCCTTACTTTAATTTACTTAACTCGGCCAGAAACTTATTCCCAGAATAAGGATAGGTAATGCAATATTCAACCTTTTTCGCTTCATTACCCAACAATAACATCTTTATTAATATTTTACTACCTGTACTTCGCAGCTGGTAATCTTACGCAAGAATACATTTGCTATGATTAGAGCTTTTGTGTAACGAAAGCTTCAAATAGGATTATAAAGAGCATAATAAACTTACGCCCGATATAAAGTTTCACAGTGGCTCGGGGTAAAAAGCTGGAATAGTAAAAATAATATTAGCCTATTGAATAGAGACTCCAGGTGTACAATGGACATTAAAACAAGGATAGCCATGGCAAAGAAAGCTTTTAATGCCAAAAAATATATATTCAAAGCCAGAATATCGAGGCGAATTCGCAAAAAACTTATAAAATTGTACATCTGGAGCATCGCTTTGTACGGCAGTGAAACGTGGACGATGACGCAGCGTGATAGAGAGAGAATAGAGGCGTTTGAGATGTGGTGTTGGCGAAGGATGGAGCGGATTAGTTGGACAGAAAAGAAGACGAACGAGGAAGTGCTAGGAATTGTAGGTGAAAAGAGACATATATTGAAAACAATTGAAAACCGGAGAGGAAAGATGATAGGGCACTTGGTACGACATGACGACTTAATAAGGATCATCATAGAGGGAAAAGTTGAAGGGCGGAGAAAAAGAGAAAGACCTAGAAGGGCATACATGACGCAAATTAAGGAAAAGTTAGGAGTCAAGTCGTACCAAGTAGTCAAGGAAATGGCATGGGATCGATTAAATTGGAAAAAACTCCACCGACAAGAGCATAGCTCTTAAATAAGAAGAAGAAGAATAGAGGCTGAACAGAGTTGATGAGAATATAATTTCACGGATGTTGATTAAAAGTAAACAATTTAATTTACTACATACACATCATAATGTAACAAGCTACCGGATGTTCTGAATGTAGGCATTCTAAATTAAACCTTTTAATTTAATTCAGAAAATGTACGAATAAAAAAACACTGGCTACATTTGAAAAAGTTTACCAGCCTGAGCCATTAAAAAACATCCTAGCCTACCTCTCTATTTTAAGGTGGGTACACACTCGCAACTGCGGACAATAAGTGAAAATTCGGCTTCAGCGACAAAGCAGCTATGCATTAGCTGTAAACAAAGACCCTTTGTAGCCGCAACTTGGACGCCCTGCAAACTCGGCCTTTGTCCAACTCGTGCAACCGGCTTTATTTGATTGTCTCGCTCCATTTCGTTTAGGAGTAAAGTCATTACTAATGTGAGAAGGTGCTTTCTTTGTCGAAAGATTAAAATATGAAGTGTCTCACCCACTCAATTACTTGAGTCGAGAAACGTCTTTTGGGATTGCCACGTGCACAGCGCTAGCGTCGTTTGCTTAACTTAATATGGGTCATAAACACTCCAAGAGTTTTCCAATCTATCTATCATAATCTATGGTTGTGGAATTGTTGACATTGACGTCATAACATTAGTAGAATACGAATCAGCTTATCTCCGATCGAACGATAAAGTTGAGCTAAACCACAGCTACAACGCAACCATTTGGATTAGAAGAACTGAAAAAGTTAATTATCGACACCAATGCAGTTGACGTTTAGTTCTATTTTGACAGTGGAATTGATCGCAGTGTGTGTTACCAGTGACGACATACGGATCCGAAACGTGACCTTATAAGAAAGCTCAAAATCACACAGCAAGCGATAGAGAGAGCTATGCTCGGTATTACTCTACGTGATCGAATCAGAAATGAGAAGATATATACGTAGATGAACTATGGTAACAGACATAGCCCTGAGAATCAGTAAGCTCAATTAGCAATAGGTAGGGCACATAGCACGGAGATCTGATGGCCCTTGAGGCAGAAAAGTTCTAGATTGGAGACCCTTCAACCAAAGATGCGGCATAGGATGTCCACCGACAAAATAGACAGACGACCTTTTACCCTTAAACCCTTTAACCATAGGCTCAAACTGGAAACAGACTGCTTATGATCAGTTGCCGTGGAAAACCGTGGGGGAGGCCTATATTTAGCAGTGGACGTCCTTTGGCTGATAGTGATGATGATCTATTCTAATATTATAAAGCTGTAGTTTGTTTGTTTGAACGCGCTTATATTAGGAACTACTTGACTGATTTGAAAAATAGTTATGTTGGATAGCTTATTTATTGTGGAACGCTTTAGGCTATTAATCCTCACGCTGCGAAAGGATGGGAGGGAGAAAACTCAAAACGCGCGGACTAAGTCGCGGGAGACCGCTAGTATTTTATAAGATAGTGTCATCCACAAGGCGCGCGCGACATTGGACCTTATCGTTTATAGTACATGTGTGCAAGCTTTTGCCAATATTTGATAATATAACTATAATTATTAAATATGTGTTATTTCATATTTTAATATTTGTCACATACCCCGCACCCCGCGCTTTCTATAATCTAAAATGAGTGGCGCGCGCCTTCGTGGGTGGCACTTTCTATAAATGTGAGTTAGATTGTTCCTTATCCATTATTGGCATATTCATATCAGTAGTACCTTTAACTACCTGTGTCTACCAGGCTCTACCAGGCCAAGGTTCATCTTTGATCTTTTTGGCGCGCGATCAAAACGCGTAAAGCCGCCATTCGTACGACTTGCGAATAAACCGGCCAGGTTTACGTTTTGTTCGCCCCTGTTTGTTTTCACAGATGATTTATTATGCGTTTCATTGTTGTTGCGTTTAGTTTCTACTAACTTGAGGGAGTACTTTAGATTGCAAGGAAATGATGTAAATTTAGTTAGATGATTCATGATACGGTGTGTTTTTTCTAATATTAGGAATTGTGCATAATTTGGTCAAATATTAAATGTTATAAAACCCGAACCGACTGACATAGATGTATGAATCACGGATTTAATTTACTTACTTATTCGCAAAAAAACAGACATGCAAAAAAAAATTTCTCCGCTTCATAAGTTATTTATTACCCATAGCTATCTTAAAAAAAACACTAAAACGGTTTTGATGAAACTGAGAATCATCTCGATATGACTTCGCGTTTACAAGAAATCCGTGGACAAGCATACATACACTTATGAAATTATGAACAGGTGTTTGGAAGTTTTATTAAATCAACATACTCAAATATTATCATATTCTCTCGATATCACATACATTCACATTTCTCCTTTTTTTGAAGTCGGTAAAAACTAGGACCAGTAGGAGGAAAGAAAGCAGGATGTTTCAGAAGCAACTTCATTGCACAAATTAATGGAAGTGGACTTAATGCTTAAAGGATTGTCTCTCCATTATAACTTAAAGTCATACAAAAATGTTGTTTCGGTTGCAAGAGAATGTAATAAAGATAAAAATTACTTTTTCAATAATTCATAGATTTGGAATACAAATTCAAAGATCGAAACAATCTTCAAACATTGAAGGCATTTTTTTATTATATCAGTAATTGAGCCATGTAAGATAGTTACAGCGACCCTATTAGATAGTGTTATCGTAGAAGAGTAGGCCGCCGGGTTGCCATTAAACAATTAATCATGGTGTTTGTAGCCGCCGTGAAATGGAACGCGATAACGCTTCATGGAAACTCAAAGTAGGCCATGAGTTTTTGGAGTTCATAAATATTTAGAAAGAAGAATATTAGGTTACATATTATCTTTGGCCATAAATTTTAGAAATATATACAATGTGTTAATTTTACACTTGATCAAACTTTTGGGGAGTGCTCTAATGATTCTTTTAATCAACTTTTGCTATGGGACCAACTTCGAAATCGAGAAAAAAATCTGCTGTTCCATACAAAAACTCATTTCATCTGGGAGAAAATGTATGGAACAGCTGTTTTTTTTTCGATTTCGAAGTTGGTCCCATAGTAAAAGTTGTTCTAAACCGTGAATGTTTGATCAAGTGTAAAATTAGCACATTGTATAATATCTATACGTTATATTAAGAAGTTGCTCTTTGGCTAATTTTCACCAACCGATCTTTTAATTGAGATTACTAATTTATGTAACAGAAAAAAAAAGGTAAAAACGATTATCTAAGTCCAGTAATGGATCTTATCACTTATCAATCACAAAAGAGTTCGCTTTTTATAATGTCCTTAAATGAGTGTGTGGTTAAACCAAAAAATAAATATTACCATTCCAAAGGGATAATAATTTTATGGGTTAAACTTGTACTCGTCAGTTAGAACTTATAGAAAATTATGTATTTTGAAAAAGGTACCAGCTGGTACTTACGTTCTTAAAAAAACTTAGCTTCACATAGACATAGAACAATGTACCTCCATAGCAGTTAAAGTAATTCAATAAAATTGTATTGTAATAGTTAATTGTAGGCATTTAACCGTTCGTATTCACGCAGCGTAGCAAACGACCAACCTTGAGGTTTCAATGACATGGATTTGGACGTAAATAGATATAATAAATCTGATAGATCGGAACGAAACGGTGCCAAAAAAAATATGATTTTGCAGTAAGGAATAGAGTAAAATTTTTACTAGAAAGTTTAATCTTTAAGTTTCACACAAGTGATACCTATGTATGAAAATGTTGAGCCACCTTTGTAATCCTTATAATTTTGAAAATTACACATGACAGCTTGACCTTCTTTTAACATTCATTATAATACTGTGTTGTCCTTTTTAAAATTTTATCACAGTATTGCCTAATTTAACATTTGTGTTTGAGTAAACAGGAAACAGAATTAACTACGTAATATCAAATAATATGCTGATAGCTAATAACACACTAAATGTTATTTTTTTCATTTTATTTAAGTAAACAGTAATAGATGCTGTATAACTACCTGCGAAAAAGTAATTAAAGAGATACGAGAAGTCAGAAAAATATAATTTTGATCGTGATAAGGACAAATCTCAACAAATGCTTTTCTTATTTAAAAGAAGGTGACGTAAATATTTCTAGCAGGCCATTCTACCAAAGTAGGAAAGAATACAAATTAAAGTTAAAGTTAATTTAAAAATGTCTTCAAAGTTTAAACTAGCTTTCCTAGGTTCAGTGACTTAGATTACGAGAAAACTTTTATCTCAAAGAGTCCGCAAACGGTCATATGGCCGTGCAAAGTGGTTTTATATTAAAGTTTTTAAAAGGTAATAATGTAGCAGAAATTTATAATTTAAACTTTGACGTGTTTTATATTTTTTCCTGGTTAGAGAAGGATTATTGTACCCTTTATTTTTGTATCATTTATTATCATATATTTTTATCGGTCAAAGGATCGGTCACCTAGGAGACCGCTTTTAGTTCACAGCTGCACAGAGAAAAATAATTTGCAAATCACATATCAATATTCGAGCCTCTTCTTGGATGCCTCTAATTGAAGAATACAAAACTTTTGAGAAAAAGTAAGATCCTCTGAACATTTTAATTTTTCACGGTGGTACTGATAAAAGTTGATTTATCCAAGCGAATGTAGCAACTACATATAAAAGTAAGCAAAGAGTCATTTTATAATATATTGGGCACCATAGCTGGGCTATATATCAAAGAAAGTCGTTCATTACGCGAATATTATTCGGCTATTCATGAGAATACGCTAAAAAGGGAAACCCTGATTCATTGTTGGAATATGTAGCTTTTCGCACTATTATTTCCCTATATAACTCGTACACTTGTATATTAAAAGCCCTTATGTTCCAAAGAAATATTTAATTGTTCTGTTCTGTGTTCTGTGACTGTGTTTTTTGCCATTCGGCTACGGAAACCTAAAAAGGGGTTCCCAAGCTTCATTACCATTTCAACATTTCAAGCGTTTCCCTTTTTCAATTCCCAGCTTCTTATTAACTTCTATTCTGAAACGTAGCTCATGTGACGCCAGTATAGTGCAACATTTATGTTTTGCAAGCAAAAAATCGTGATGTGACGTACATTCGCTTATTTATTTGGCAACGCTCCTATAACCGATTGAATTTCACTTCAAAAAAAATGTAAGAATGTTTCATGAACTTTTTGGGTTGGGGTTAACCGATATTATTATTACAATCTAAACATGTGATGGCAATTTGAATCCAAACATGTGTGATCACTAAATGTTGTCCACAGATTATAATAGCGAAAATAACGTTAATTTATTACTCTGACAACCGTAGAACTCACATATGGTTCATATTAATTAAAGTCGACAATCGTTGCCATTTATTTCAGTAAAAAGTATTTAACTTTTATAATTAAAAATTGCCCTACGTATGCGCATTAAGGCAACAAATTATGTCGATAAGTCGATAATATGGCCCTTCTAACTTTATTTTTATTGTTGTATTTTTTATTGTTCTCTGGCCTGAATAAACTAACACTACCTGACTCAATCGATAGCCTAAGCTTACAAACCGGATTACTATAGCATATACGCACGTGCCAGATATCCCGCGCGTAGTAGCAGAGTACCTAGTAACATGTGCTCGACCACGTTGGCTACTATTCTTGTGCTAGGCGGGTGATATAGTTGCCACAAGTCGTGAGATAAAGCGGGGTAGTGACGCACAGTTTAGTTATAAGTGTAAATTTACTTTAAGCTTCTGTTACAATGATAAGTCTTAAAAGAACTTCAATTTAAATTAATTTCATATTCATTAAGAAACCAAACCCAGCAACTTTCTGGTAGCGTCTTCTTAATAGCGCAGACGTCACAGACGGACGACAGCACGCTAGCTCAATTGGAAGAGCGTTTGGCCCGGTTAGCCAGATAGTTGCTGGTTCGAGTCCAGCTCCTGCACAAATTGTTGGTTTCTTATTTAATTACACTGTTAGTGTTAAAAACATTATAAACCAAATTAATTTCATTGAAATATTTTATTTTAGAATCAAATTCCATATACATTGTTAGTACTTCTAAAGTTTACGTTAATAGCATTAAAATTAAATAAAAATTAATTTCTAATTATACGAGTATTTTAGTATTACTTTCGTAACAAAGATTTTAATTGTGAGTACCTAAATTATTATAATTTCATTTCATATGTGATGCAGATCCTGGTACTACTAAAATTTCGTAGCATTAAGATAGAACATTGCATTAGCCTCTGTACCTTTGCTTAAGGTGACATGAAAATATATTTTCGTAGCACTGCTACGAAGTGTGTAATACCTCTTCTATCGAGTCTGTTTACTTACATGGTAGATAAACAAAGCGTTTTATAATAAAAATAAGCTATTATTTTATATAATAGCAATCTTTCGATGTCGTCTCTTGGACCACCAGCTAGATCTGTGATAACTCTATAGAGCTATTTCTGAATGGTGCTGGTGCTAAAATAGTATAGTTTGTGTGTGCTCTACAAAAAAAATACCCCGACAAAAAGACCCCTTGGCTATCAAGCAATCAAAATCTATCGCTATTTTCAAAAAACTGCTTAAAGAACATCTACTCTCTTCAAAATAATTCTATCTACTCTTATGTCTCAGTTTATTTCCTTTCATTTCATATTGGTTGGTGTATATATTATTATGTATGATTATTACTGTGATGGTATATATATATAAATGTGTTATATATATTTTTTTTATATATGTATATTATTTATTTATCTGTTCTTATTTTTATATAATTATTTTTATTATACAGATATATTTCTGTTCCACTTTTTCAGCTCTTCATTTTCATTTTCTTTTCTTTTTATGCACAAAATACCCCTTCCTATAAAACTCATAATTTCTTTACCCAAAGGTTGTCTGGAAGAGATCGCTTATAGCGATAAGACCGCCTAAATTGTACATTTCCCTAAAACGAATTTGTAAATCAATTTATGTAATGTGCAATAAAGAGTTATCTATCTATCTATCTATCAATATCTAATCAGAACTACAATCGTCAGCAAATATCAATCGGTCCCATGCAATAAAGCCATAGCAAGCTTCAACTATCGTACAATGAATCGGGTTAAAGTTTCATGATTAATAGTTTTTCATCAAATGTGTTGCTGTAGTAAAGTTATTTGTTTTACGGACAAGTACATTTGTTGTACTTGGGAAAAATAACAATAAATACGTTGAACGGTATTTACTGGACCCTTGGAACCATGTTTTGTGTAATTTTGTGAATAAATATAACCTATCAATATCTAAGAGCGCTAAGACCGCCTAAATTGTTCATTTTCTCTAATCGATTATTTTTCTAATATTATAAAGCTGACGAGTATGTTTGTTTGTTTGAACGCGCTAATCTCAGGAACTACAGGATCGATTTTTTTTTTGGTGTTGAATAGATTATATATTAACGAAGGCTTTATGCTAAAAAACATCACGCTGCTATGGGAGGGGAGGAAGCAAACTAAAAACCGCTAGTGTTCTATAGGATGTTACATCTAATTATTCTTATTACTCTTCAGAATATCATCCAAAGTATGACACATAAATCGTTCTTATTTGATAAGAACCCATATTTTCTCTTAAAACTATTATTTTGCCAACTATAATTAGTATTATTCTTCCAGAAGGCAAACATTGATCGAAAATGATCGATGCATTGGTTATTTTTACTAAGGACAATTCCTGTCGTGTCATCTTTGGCAGCATGCCAGCAACGAAAATCAGAGACTCATGACACGGATCACCAATATGTATTTTATACAGTGTAATCGTGGCGCAACATACATTAGTATGGATTATTGTTAAACTAAAATATAGAGTTCTTATATTATGGTTTATATCTCATCTTTCGGAATAGCTAGGTTCTTGCATAAGTAAGCATGGTTCATTGTATAAAACTTTTATCTTTGAACCTAGAGGGCACGTTTTTAACAAATATTTTATATATACTTTTGTAAATACCTATTCCCGAAAACATATATCTATAATCCAGATAGTACGGAAAATATATGGTTAAAGAAAATAAGGTCCTATGAACTCAAAAAGGACCAAATTTGATTGTTAAAATAGGAATTACTTATCTAAACATATTTTTTAAGGGTTTATTTTAGGGGTAAAAAAATATAAGTGAAAAGAACACAGAAAAGTATAGTATACATGTCCTTTCTAATTACTAAGGTGTCCTTTTAAAAGCCAGTAATATGATCTGGGTAGGAGAAGGCATATGATAGATGACCGCTCTATTTAAATTTTGTTCATTCTGAAAACAGCTTGTATTATAGTTGTAATGATGTGTATTAAACTTGCTATATTTATTAAGTGTGGTTATGTAGTTCGAAGATGTTCTTGAATCCGTTATTTTCCCGTTGGCTTTGTCCGTCGATTGGTCCTAACGTGCCCATTGTGCACGGATTGATAGCTTCCTGTGGCGATGCCCGAACAGGTTCTACTGTAACCTTCAGTTTTTATGGGCTATAAATAATTTCGCGAGATGTGTGGTCTGTCTTGAGATCGAACGAGGCCTGTTTTGGTTTTACTTTTTGTCTTGGCTATACAGAGGCTCTCTACAATATTGATCTTTTAAATTGCACTTGTAAAAATCAACTGTGTTAGAAATGGAATCAAACACTGTGTGTCCTATGCTTATGCTATCCGAAAGTATGCCTATGCCATTCGGCCACCAACACATAGGCAAGTCTGTTGAATTTGCAATTTTTCTTTAACATCAAGCGTCTGTATTAATATGCAAACTTTTTAAAGTTGTATTATGCCTTTTTTGTAAACGGTTTTGTTAATCTAATCTGACGTCTGAAAAGGAGTAATCTCATCCTGAAGCAGTTTTCTGATAAAGAAACATGTTTAAATATTGAAATTTTCCTTCGACCTCCGCACTCAAAATGTAATTAGCTATAATAGACAAACAACTAAATTGGCGGTCGGTTTCCGAACTATTGTTATGGTAATAACGGGTAGCAAACGGCGAGTGTTTGACAAACAGCCGTGATTACAGCAACAAGTGGCGATCATGTTTGATAACATTCGGTCATCGTGTCCAAGCATGGTGTGACATAACTAAATCAGGTAGGTAGGAACTATAACCCAGAAGAAGTGGATAAAGTTCATCTAAGGTCAATTCTGGAATGAAGATATTTTCTAATCTACGGCAAAGGAAATTCGTAAAAGAAAAAAAAACCTTTTAAATAAACTGAAGTTTGTTACATCAGTATCAAATCTAAAAGAGTTTCTATAAGAACTTATTACTCAGGAGTCGGAAGTTCATGAAATTCAATCGCATGTAACTTATTTATTTATACATGCTGGTAGGTTACAATTTTCAAAAACTTACAAAACATCTGCTCATAAGTCTTACAATGGGTATCAGCAGATTTACTGATCGGATAATCAAACCTGTTACGATGTATTAAAAAAACTAATAAAAATGTTTATGAAAACCATTAAGTCAGTCGCTTGTTTCACTCTGCATTTCTCAGAACTTGATTAAATACTTGTTCAAGAAGTATTTCTCCAAATAAAAGATAAGAAATCAATTAACTCTGTTTGTTTTGCCGATAAAAATACTACTTTCAACTCGAGAGCGCTCATAAGCTAGTACATAATTTATTTTTAAGTTTCGATTCTTCCACTGGGAAAGCTGTTATGTTAGAAACAGCTAGCACTGTTCGACAGGGATAGCTTCAGTTATATGACGTCACCAACTCAGGCGCAGGCCGAGCGGCAACGTCGCACCGAATGTTTTGTAAATAGAATCTTCTACCGCGATTGTTGGACGAGCAGAACAGCAATAGCATGTTAAAAGGAGAGAACGTACACGCTTAAAAATGCGTAAAATGAACCCTATTTCTTTGACTGTTTTGGTCGCAACATGGTGTACAGTACTCGTCCTAAGCCGATGTTCGGTTTCTGTGCATGTTAGTTGCATAATGAGGAACAATATTTACGACATGGTTGCATGATTTTGGAAAATAAAATAAGTATTTGATGGTAACTTATGATAAAATGTTACTAACTTAAATCTACATAAGGAGGCAATACTAAGTAATTCCAGTCTTAGAAATTAAAATATGTACAATAATACAAATTATCTGTTTGTCAGAGCACAGAAACATTTTTTAGCTAAAAAAACTTTTAAAGACAAGTAGCGCGATGCAGTAGATAGAGTCCAAAGAAATTATCTTTTATGTACGTATACATAAAATTGTAGTGATTCCTAAAATGCGGATAAATGTAGATGCTTAAATCGTATTCCTTGCTGACTTCATAAACCAACGGAATTAGCCATATAGTACCACAGGGAGATATCGTCGTAATTAAGTCCATCAAACTTTATTGACACAATAAGAGCTGAAATTTTTAATAAATAAATAAGTGGAAGGCAGCACGGGGTGGTATCGAAATCCTCCCGGGTCGGTGACCCATCGACCGCTACCCTCCCCCCTCTTACCTACCCCGAGTGGCATCGAACCTTTGCGGATGCAATGTCTTAGGTACTCAAATTAATTCCAAAATGAGAGAAAATAGATATATTTTATACCAGGAGCAGGAGGCAAGGTACAGACCCACTCATTAAAAGGATAGCTTTCACCAGTGAGTAGGTATAAATTATGCGATCGAGATACATTAGCAGTACACAAAGCAGGGAGTTTGTTGCAGTTAGGTTTAGTCTGAAGTAAAGAGCGAACACATACTAAATAAAAATAAAAGATTTGAAGTGAAGATAGATTGTGCGATTATGCTAAAAAAATAACAGAGTTTGAGTTTTCTTGTCTAAACTAATCAACATTTTGGTAGGAGAATTCCAAATAGAGGTATGGAGGTTTAATATGGGAAATACTAAACTAATATCCGATGACGCGTTTTAAAACATAACAACTGTTACAACCTATAGTGACAAATAACATTTAGTACCTTCTGCATATTGCATCCCTGTAAACTAGCTCTGTAGGTACCAATTTAGTAAATGTTGGTTTCACAAAACTACCGTTTCAGCATATTGGAATTCCAGACCATAGACTAACTACGACTGACAGCTACAAAAGAAAAAAATAGTGGCAACAGAAACGAAAAAGCGTGCATGTGCGTTGAAGCTTTGGACATAACGTCAAGGAGAGAGCCTAGCTTTTCTAAAGCTTATCTAAACTGTTAGGTATTAATAAATAAAAAGTGCAGTTAGAAAGAAAACTGAATTGGTATTTACCTTGATGTCTTGTAAGACCTGTAAACAATAAACGAAAATTAGTTATTGGTTTAGAAGATTAAAACTTACTCTAAAATCAATTTCTAATATGAATATTTTTTGCAATCCTGCATCATACATCACGTCTTAAAACTCTAAAATCGTTGCTTGGTTACCATTCCAATTTGAAATAAAGGACCTAAAGGTGAAATGACAGCAGTCTAAATTTTCAAGCTATTACTATCGATCAAAATACTCGTGCGAAACATGAAAAATGAGTTCGTTTCTTCGTTTAGGAGAGCAAGAATCATGAATGTATGGGTGAATTTTACGTTTTCAATTTGGAGTTTGTCCGCAACACTTTACATAAGACTTATTATTTCCTCGATATCAAATACAAGATTCAATAATTAGACAAGACTTAATCGTGAAGTTAGTGTTCAATAAACCACTTAACATCAATGCAGGAAAAGTATTCGTAAATACATACTACTTCGAAGATAGGGGGTTTAGCCATTAGTTTCTTCGGAATTCAGCATAAAATTAGCATATTAACAAGTTTTGACATTGAAAATATTGAATTGGCCCTTAACGATACAAAAGTGGTAGTTCCAAAATCATTATGCCCCACAATAATGTCTAATTAGAGATCATAAAATCGAATCGCACGAAAGCATCAGCGATCGCCATCGCATTATTTCTATCTCGAATCAGCCCCCAACAAAGTTGTTAATTTGATAAAGATACTTTATGGTCATGAAACAAAACACGATCAGCGGTTGTCTGACAGCCGTCTGCGATACGGGGCGTATCGACCCGGATGAAAGGGTTGGAATGTGAGGCGAGCCTGTCTGTCTACGTTTTCAGGATCGAAACGCTGAACCTTTTGCTAAGTCCGGGTAAAAAAAACTCTACTCGTCGAAGCCAGATGAAAGAATTAGAAATGAATTAAAAGACTACAAAACGTTGCAAGGTGAATAAGATTGAACAACCTGCTTACGGAACATGATTTTTTTATTTTTGCTTAATTTGATTGCTTAAGGGCGTCCTCCCCTACGGTTTACCGGTTATTGTTTTCTGATTCAAACTGTACAAAAACGACGCAAATATACTTTTCCATAAAGAACAGTAACTTCACAATAAATTAAAATCTTTCTTAACTTACTGTCATTGACCGACGCTAAACTAAGCAATAATTAATTCCAAATACAAAAAACTTGCCAACAAAACCCTCCAGTTGATATATTTCCCCTGTCTAACTGAAAAGAGCTAAATGAATAGCAAATGAGGCGGTGACAGGACTGTCTGGGTCTAGACCATAAAATTAATATTCCTATCGGAATAGAAGGACAAGTAAAAGCTGTCAAACGAAACCGATTTAAGATGTCAGTAACTAACATAAGTAAGTAACATTAAGAGCTTTAAATGAGATAACCTTTCGATCAGGTGATTAAAAACAATGTTCCTAAGATAAACATATTAGTTTACTGCATGATAAACAGCCGACACAAAATATTGAACATGCAGCTCTAGTGTAAAACTAAATATTATTTCATTATATAAAATATTCATATTTACATTCCCTGTGTTATTCTGTCTTTACTTTTTACGTAAATTAACGTTTGTAGAATAGAATAATCAAACTGCGTACTTTAAATTTGAAGCGCATTGGCAAATATAAGTCGTATATTAAGAGGCTTCGCTTTGGACTAATTTACCTGTTGAATGATTATTTGTTGGGTTATTCCGCTGTAATGAACAACAATCAATCACCGATCAAGTCACCATGTTTCAACAGAAATATTTCTTCAAATTGTACACAATTTCACATAAATTTTTAAAAACTCAAATGAGAGAAATTTTCAGCAAGCCTCCATAAGCCTCCGAACTGTTTGACATCTGCCAAAAATGGTTCTGCTACCCATCTCTTTTTATCACACAGTTTGCTGCTAGTGACATCTCGCTTCTGTCGTTCTATTCCAAAGGGATAATAATTTTATGGTCTAGACTAGATAGACCGACTGTTTTGACTAATGTGTAAATCACAACGTTTTGTTATAAATGCAGTTTATGCAACGGTCTAGCTAGTAGTGAACTTTATATTTAACTATGTCTGGTAGTGAATGCCATAAGGTAATATGTCCGCCAATTGTACAATTAACAGTGCCATAGAGTTTAAATAAATAAATATTATACCTAGGTATTGTATACTAGCGCCTTCTAACGTAAAGTTTTTACTAACTGTACGTTGCATGATGTGAGATCACATAAGTGGATGGAGGCATAACATTGCAGATGTTAACAAGCATGTTTATTTTCACTTTAGTAAATAATTGCTTAAGTTTTACATTATTTATTGCTTTAATGATATAAGGTGTTAAAATTATTACTCTCACGCAATTATTCTACGATATAAAAAATAATGCATAACGTTCCTGCCTACATATACCAAAAATTAAGACTCTATTTCGTCATTGCACTCGTGAACTTTCCGTGACAAAATACCATAACTCATGAAATCGATAAAGTTGTAACAGATAAGAACTTCCCCACGAAAAGTCCTGTTTGTTACTTCTAAAATAAAAACCAATTTATATCATGTAGACTTAAAAACAGCACATATTAATAAAGTTACTACGTAAATTAGTTGTTAACTATTGAAACCGCGGTCTCGGGTTCGAATCCCGTAAGGGGCAAATGTTTGTGTGATCCGCATAAACATTTGTACCTGAGTCATGGATGTTATATGTAGGAGTATTATAAGTATTTATGGGAGACGCCCCTGACATAATCGTTGTCTGGTGGTATCTCAAAACACAAGAACGAAAATTCCTTACTTTGATACCAGATAATTGGTGTGCTGTCTGCCGCATACAGTAGAGTTATATATTATAGTATAAATAACAGTACATTTTAACCCGGTAGTCGACCCAACTGACCCGAGATTTGGTCCCATGAGATAGCATCGTTAGGGTAGGTCAGGGAGGCGAGTGAAAAATTGTAGGAAGACCCGAGTATTGATGGGACGAGGGTGCGCCGTGATTTGCGATAAGGATTCGCAAACATTTTTAGGCTCAATGGTCATTGAAAAAGTATAGGATAAGAGCGCGATGTGGACATACGTGTAGTGCTTTATTGAATAGATTGTTTTTCGCAGTATTTACTTGATTACTAGTGGTAGAAGAGTAGCTGTTTGTTATGGTTATTAGTGATAAGTCTCGTGTAATGACAACGTTTTTGTAAATAGGACATACTCTTTTTCAGCTTCCTTATTTCATTTAGGGCCGATTTCAATGGTCAGATAAAACTTATCAGACTGAAAAATTATAAAGCGACAGATTTTAAAAATGGCAGGTACCTATGATTGCTGCCAATCAGGTCATGTTTTCAAATTAGTCATATTGTATTTTGTTCGACGAATATTTCTTATCTGACTTTTGAAAAATCTGCCCTTAATGAAATATTATTGGTTTGTGGCTATAACATAAGGTAACCTCTACCAATCAACCATCACTTAAGTGAAAGCAGATCAATTTTTAAGATCAAGACATTTCAAACATATCTTGTCTGTGCTATTTGATGTTATTATCAAAGTAATTCCAACTTAACACCTATTCGTCGGTATCTTTTAATCGCACAAATGTCGCCCGTAGGTGCGGCGGCCCGCCAAGTATTCCCGCTGCGTGTTGACACCTCGGACAAATCACGCGCCACGTTTCCTTGCGGCTTCACGCATACCTTCACGCAGCCGGTTGCCTGAATAGGGTTTACTAACGTTTAGCAGACTTTTCAGTTTATTTACGAATACGTGTTTGCGTAAGTAACTAGTACAGCAGACTAAGAATGTTATGCTTTTTGTAATATTTTAAATGCTGATTATTGCCATTTTTGAAAACCATTTGAATCTAGGGCTATTTGTAAACGAGTATTTCAAGAATAACATAGAAGTTTTGAGTGAATTTTATAAGATTTTTACTTCGGTTGAACAAATCGAGAGTAGCTTTAGAAGTATAATATTCTATCTTGACAGTAGGTAAGCGGCATCATATTATATTATAGCAGAACAAGAATATTCAGTCGTTTATTTCTAGAAATTCTTGCTAGATAGCACTATATAAAAGTTCAGGGCCTGTCTGGCTCTAGTCTGAACATTTCCCAGGCCACGTGCGACACTCGTTGTTTTATCTCTTACATTTACAATGGACACGCGGAGGGTTAAGCGCTACACCTGTGCTGTTCGGATTTGCCGGAAAATTTTATTTGAAACACCTTTGACTTTGGTTACTCCCATATGTTCGAAGTAGGTGGAGGTTAAATCATTTGAAGGAATACGTGAAATAATTGCACTATTATGGTTAAGCTTGACATTTGCAAAAGCTTTAATGGAGTGCTTTAATAAAATAAAAATGAATTACAACCAATTAATTGTTGTAAACTTTTCCTTGTCTAGTAGAGTATGGGGAATAACAAGTTCAGTTAGAGTCTAAGCATTGCTATGTTTTCTATTATTCATTCGATTTTTAATTTTTTTAGCACCTACATCGTTTGAAAGTAAGTTGTATCGAACAAAGTCTTGCAATAAAAGCTTATAAAATCTTCTTCTTCAGCTTCAGCACTTCGTTCTTAGATATATCGCGTTTCCTTAAGTGTTAAAACCGGTCGTATTCCGTAAAGTTGCGCCACTTATCTCCTAATAGTATTTATCGGAAGAATATTCTCTGGAGTGCAAGTTTACAGGTTCAGTTAGTCACTGAAACTTGCCCTGTTAGAGCACTTTTTATTTTATGCTCTGCGATCACCGTGCAGGCAAACTTTTTGGAGTTATCGACAGGAATTTGTTACTGGCAACTGTAACTTGGTTATTGAAATATCAGCCAGAAAAAAATAAAAGGCACTTCAATCTACAACCTTGTCCATTTCTGTAACTGGCATTCTGCAAAAATAATAAGTAATAATAATGTGTTTTTTATCACTTTTAATTCAGCCAGTACTGCCTGACTGATCTAGTCCGTAGATAAATAAAAAAGCAATTTTCCTTGCAATCGGTGAGGTAAATGCCCCTTTGAGCGTCACGCCCCAAGTTCAAGGGCGGGTTCAGGATATCTTACGGCTGTCTGCCGACGACCCTCGGGAAATATGAGGCGGACGTCCGACCACTGTGAATGAAGTCATTCGGGCCCCGGGATGTTTGTAAACACGCAACGGGTCAGCTATTTTATTTGTCGACACGATTTCGGAGACGAGTAGTAGCGGTATAAATAAACCTTAGAGGGAAAATGCGGGAAAACACTTAGGTATTTTTTGACACATGAAAATTGAGGTTAATTCGACAATTGTTTCATGGGATATCTACCTAGTCATACCTATCTACCTATTCTATAGCTCTATCAGTCAAATAGATTTGAGTCGCAACAAACTAGATACCCTCTATTCGTGACAGTCGAGACATGTGTCGCATCATCAAATTTTATGCATCTTCAGATCATCTCGATCTGAAAAATGCAACGCGCGCTAGCGTGTTGACACTCAAAAATGCTCGCCGTTAAACTATTTATTTGTTCGCCTATAAATACATTTTTAATAGCGGCAGCCAGCGGGCATGAATGGACGGATTAAAGTGTCGTTTAGCGATGCGACACGACGTGCGTGACTGCCGCCACGCCGTCTCTGGCGATTAAGCTTTTATTAATATTAGTTTTAGTATTGAACATAAAATATTATAAATCTTTTCAGACGACAAATTTGGATTATCTTAAGAGCTATTTCGTCTATTTCAAGAAATCTGATCGTTACGTATGGCAAAGATACGCATATTGCTTACTACAGTTTGCTTATTTAGTATGCTAAACGTTTAAAAAGTTTTGTTTTCAAAATAAACTCTTTTTGTGGGGATATAATTTGACTAATATAAAGAATTCTTTTAGTTCCTAGTCTAGTGCAACTAGGTCGACTTATCACATTACCAAGCTTTGTTTCTTTCTAATTTCATATCATTCCAGTCGTAATGAATACGAGTTTCTCCGTAGAAAGCATGGTTACTGGTGAAAGTTGAACAAACAATAGAATATAACGGTGGGCCCTTGGTATTTCAGAGGTGTTCCGTCAATTCTTATGATTGATACATTTTGCTCCAGATTATTGCAAGACGAAAGATGGTGCATTTACCCGAAATATTTATTTATGGTAACAAGAAAGGGTCGGTTACGAAATTGTATCATGATCATGTGTTTGTTAAATGGCATTCACGAATTTTATGAAATGTTTTTGTGTTTTAATTTTCAAGCAGAATAAACATATTAAGGCTGCAGTAGCAGCGGGGCTACTAATTGCAGTTGATATGACTCGTAAAGTCAATTATGTCTCTCATGAAAATGTTCGGAATTAAAATTTACGCCGGTATAAAAGCTCCGTAGACACAAATGGTCGGACTTTAGTTCTTCTTCCTAACGTTTATAGTTTCATTAATATTTTATCACCTCAGTAAAAGCTGTGCGTCTAAGTAATGCCCGGAGGAAATTCATTGCGAAAACTTATTTAATTTTGACTTCATTTAAGTTTTTGTAAGCTTATAAGATTCGTTGATAAAATCAGAGTAATTATTAAAACTGTTTAATGTTGTCTAGCCTTGAAAAATAGTTTAGTACAGAACAAACAGGATAATCTTATGTCAACTTGATTAACCTTCAACTGATAATACAACATTTGCAAGGTTATAGCCCGGAAGTGTATTTAATAATGTAATAAGTAACGCTGTTTCTGTTACCATATGATTTAAAAAGTTGTGTGACGAAAACGTTTAACATAAAACTATCAGAACTAATAAATTGCTGAGAAATTACCAACGATCGCGTTCGCTTTTAATTTATTGGCGTTAATGCAACACGGAAAAGGTGTAACGTGGACAAAAGTGAAAATTTATAGCTTTCATCGTGCAGCGAATTTTCCAATTATCCAGACTCCGGCTGCGATGAGGGTTATATTGATTTTCGCTTTTTGTTCCGGCTAATGCACCACATACGGCTTTTACGCGCCGTCTTGTTTTGAAAATACTGCGGTTTATAAAACCAACGCTTACAATTTACATCTGAGCGTCCGCTTTAAATTGTCAGGTTGGTAAACGAGATTTCGAGCGGTTCACCTTGAATTAACGTAATTTTATTACACGCCGCCAATCTTGATGCTATGATAAGGAAGTCCCAATTTATTTAATATACGTTTATCTAGCAGCAGATAAAATATTATTACAAGTAATAAAAAATAAATCATTGTTATATTCATAACAGCGTATCGTCACGCGGTGTCAGTTCAATTTGAATTTCGGTAGCAACAAATCAGATAACCAAAGCGTACGCAGTGTGCGCAGGCCACGTGTTTTTATTTACAACTCTATCAAACACTGGGCTGGGCATAACGCACGATCGCGTCGACTCTCAATGAATCGAGGCTAGTGTGAGAGTGACCTAAATTTTTATTCGCCATCGTGTAGCAACAACTGGCCAGCAGATGATAACTGGTGTGTGTACCTCACAATATCGTTTGAATTTCGAAAGTCAAATATTTATGTTATTAACTGCATGTTGTTGTTTTTTTTAATTTGTATATATGTTACCTTGTATATATAAAGTCCGGTCGAATATTGAAATAATCTTGACATACCTTTTTAAAGAAATGATTATTTTTTAAATAAGATAAACACAAAACTCACAACTTATACACGTAATTAAATAGTGAATACAGAGTTTATTTCATTTGTGGAATTTTGAAAAAAAAAACAACACCTAACTAGAGGTTATAGCTTCTATTCGGTCCCATTGTTTCCATGTTGAAATCTGATGAAGAGATCTGTGTGCAATTGAGGAAAACCCTCAAATTTTAGAGGCACCTATAGTGTTTTTGTAAGAAAATATTAAGGTTGACATTTTGTCTCGTCTGATAGTCAATATTGTGGGGAGCTGTGCTGATGGTGGAACTCCTTAACGCTTAGGAGTTCAGTGATTATAATGACAGAACTTATGATAGGTAATTTGTAGCTTCTAATAGAACAGAGTTAAAAGGTGCAACCCTATCCCCCTCCGCTCTCCTATGATCACTTTTAATTAACAAATTCAGTTAACTTAAAAAAAGTAAAATTAACCCGACTTAAAAACTAAAAAGAATTTGGATTTACTGTTGTCTCTTTAAAGGAAACGAATCCATTTCAGCTGAACAATTTCCTTTTGGAGTCGATGTCATCACTCTAACCATCTCAAGCATCAACTATTTAGGGCACCGACTCCAAAACTAAATTGTTTGCCTAAAATGGATTCCTGTTCTTTAAAGAGTCAAGAGTTCATTTCAGATTTTTTAAGTGCATTTTGGTTTTGAAGTCGGTTTTTAATTTTATATTTTTTTTATTGACTTACAGGAAGTAGCCAGAGGTATTAGAAATGAAATATCAAAATGCATTGCATCCTCCTTATTATACATTAGCTGTCATTTTTTTTAAAGAAGTTTAGTTCCATTTAAACGAGACCATTAGATAAGCGTTATCTGCGGCCGTACAATCTAAGTTTACCGTGTTGTGTAAACTAGCATCGCGATAATAGTAAGCGAACTATGAATCAGGCCGGAATTTCAGTTTTTATGTCATAGTGCTCTAATCTAAAACTCCATGATAACGCAATAACTTTTCAAGTTGTTGCTTGGACATTCTATCTAATCTGTGTAAAACTTTCAACAGCAAATCTACATAAATTTTTCGCTTTAAAAATTACTTTTAAATGTTCAATCAAACGTGGACACATCAATCTATGTGGGAAAGATCTAGTTCATATCCGATGACTAATTAGTTAAAACTATCTTAATGACTGTCTGTATCATCAATATAATTAATCCATCATTGTTATAACAAAAGTATGTCTCTAGGCGCCTGACTAGGCGCTAACCAATCTTGTATAAGCTACAGTGGGTTTTATTTTGTATCCCACTTAAATAAGGAATTTATAAAGAAAGTCATTGATTATTTATTAGTACTGCGCATGACAAAAGACAGAAAAGAACTGCTTATGTTTCTGAAAAATAATTTTAATAAACAAGATAACTCCCAAAATATTTATAACGAGCTGCTGTGACAAATTATGAAAAAAAAACAGAATATCACAAACGTTTCATGAAATGCAACCATAACTTACGCATTAACCATAACATTGTTTCCTAAAAAATAGGTTGCATACGTTATCTAAGATGCATTTCATCTTTCTTATCATTTTTATCTAAATCCTTCGCAAATACTCTCCGTTATTACAATTCAACAAGGCTTGATAAGCAACATCACGTCATTCGTCCTTATGTAATTTGTAAACTACATAATTTAAAATAGCTGCGCTTTAAGATATCGTAGGTCGGACGACTTGACAAGTAGACGTCATATTTTATAATCTAATCGAGACTTCTCTTATTTAATTATTTTATTAAAGTATTAATCAATAAATATAATAATTCTAGATTGGAGACCCTTTGACCATAGACGCAGCGTAGGACATATTCTGGCAAGATGGACAGACGACCTTATTAAGATCGCAGGATCAAACTGGATGCAGACCGCTAGTGATCGGTCGCTGTGGAAAGCCGTTGAGGAGGCCTATGTTCAGCAGTGGACGTCCTTTGGCTGATAATGATGAATAATTAATAAGCATCTGATTAAAATATTTATGGAATTAGATGTTAATAAACTTTGAAAGAAATAGCTATGCCAGCCTATTTCATTAAATGTTGCTTGTGCGTAAGAATTGATAAGGAAGTATTTTAAAATCAAAATGCGCCTCATGTTTGACAGGCAACTTTGTGCTTGTTTATAATATGAGTTTATCAGTTATCTATACAAAAATTACATACTCAGCACATTTCTAGTACCTAAGAAGTTCTACAGAAAGTAGGTAGATCAGTGCTTTAACCTCATTCCTTAATAGGATTAGTTTTGATGGCATAACGGGTAATCTATGTGGATAAGTGTAATGGACATAGCATGGTTAGAAGGTATTTCATTATTAAACTTAGCCATTTTTTAATTATTTTATCTTGAATGATAGCTTTATTTAAAATGTTTTTTTTCAAATATGCTATACACCATGCTGCTATCATTAGGTTATCTACGTAATAATTATGTTAATTGTATTCAAAGATTAAAATCTAAGCTAGTTTATTAAATCAGTTGAGCTTAAATACAGACATTTTAATTGGTTAAAACCGGCTTAAAATTACCTCGTTAGATAGTCTAATTACAGAAGATAAAAAGCACATAATTTTTTTTACTCCATTATTTTGGTTCACTTACTAAGTTAACTATGAAATTGAATAATTATTTCATTTAATCCATAAATAAAATTTAAAAGCAAAAAAATAATATTTTTTTTCCTCAAAAGATCAGTAACTATGGTAACGGATCAAGGACTTTTAAAAATCTAAGTTATAAGTTTTAATAAGCGCACAAACTAGATATTAAGGGCATCTGGATAATATTGAAAGTTCGGCAAGTAAAAATGAATAGTGTTGTATCCCGTCTTGGAATCAATCAAGTGATCGACTCCAGCACGCTCTACATCCATCGCTCGCGTGCCGACGGGAGTATTGACCTTTACACTCAGCTATTTAGCGCAATACAACCGGTTTCATTATCCCATCAATATTTAAAAACGTTTGAAAAACTAACCTGGTTAAGACGGCACGCAAAAAATCCAAGGCCACTAATAAATTATTTAAGAAAAATAAAATCACAACACACGCGGTGAAAATCAAATTTGACAGTTCGAAATTTCAAAATTTAAAATTGCGCGGGAATCGCGATAGTGATGTGCATCAGCCGATCGGTCGATGGGTGTAAGGTAAATCGATGTGTTCGCGGGCGCGTTGAGCGGCGGCGTACTCGCACGTGACTGCCGCGAGTGTGCCGGGACGAGCGTGGCCGCGCCGCCCGCGCCCCCCTCACTGGCCAGACGTTTGATAAACAAATTACAAATTTCACGTATGTACGTGTATTATACGGGAACTCGAGCTTTTTAATAGGCTGTTTAACGAGCGTTTGGAAAGAGCCTCCTTTTGATGATAACGAAATTAAAATACTTCTCGGATGTTTGATATGAGCTTGTAAAGTTTTATTAAAGTACGTTAATGTTATATTAGAAGCAAAGGTGAAATTACATACTTTATTTATTAGTTACCAGGTTTGAATGGATAAATTATAAAACAATGATTTTTAAATTTTCAAGAAAGACGTTTCCATGATATAATCAGCCTGGTCAATGTTCGGTCACACTATCATTTGCTTTCTCGTGACATTCTATTTAATTTATTTTATTTAGTTTACTTCATAAACAGTTATTAAGATAACAACCCTTTTTTATTTTTGATGAAACCAAACAAACATTTCATATTTATTAATCTTAAACTGTGGACACATGACATAATAAACCGTAGAGCTGTCGACTGCTGCGTTACGTAGTGACTCATCTTATGTAACGTGAACGCGTAGTGTTATTCAGCTCGTTTTAGTGCGACGACAATTTTCGTGTTCCATATTTCAGTAACATCGGAAACAAAAGCAAACCAATTGTTGTCATAACGGACATTAAAAAATAATTTAGGTACCTATCGTTTGCATCTTTACTTATGTTTTATTTTAGATAGAGTCCTAAGATTACTTTTTGTTCGACAAAGGGAAATAAATTATACCATATTTTTTTGTATTTCATAATAGTTTCTTAACTGGTAATTGACGTGACAAGTTTGTTTTCATTAGTGTTTCCGTTAATGAGCAATTAGGTCGCTACGAGTTCCGTACTAGCGCCGTAGAACGCTACGCCTCGGTACTTATGCAAAAGAGGCCAATATTTCATCGCTCCAACGTCTATTGCAGTCGGTATTATCATAACAATCGCTTGTTCCATGTACTAAGCGTTTTGCACATAACAGTAATGTACAAACTCATCCCCACCCCATCCCAGACACGACCGTTTCCAACGACCTGTTTTAGCATATTTTTGTTGGCATTTTGCAAGGTTTTTGCTACATAGTAAAATTATATTGTAACAAACATTTTTAAAGATCTGAGGTTGAATTAAATCGGACCATTTTTAGAGGTCGTTATAATCTGTTCCATTTTACCTACATCTGGTAATTTCCACGAAAACCCTTACAAAAGGTACGTAACTTTAACGTACTGGCCGAAAAATGCTCATTGTTCCGAGCCTTAAAAAGAAAAAGAGTCCTTACTTTTTGTATTTTTCCGTCCATGCGTCAAGATGGCGACACGAGCCGATGGTTTATTTTGGTTTCAAGGTTATGGGATTGTACATTCCTTGTCATAAGTGTAGGCTCATAAAATACAGTCTTCGTAACCTTGCATTTGGAAAACTTTCCAATTAATGTTGAATTATGCTACAAAACCGTTACCTAAATCATTTTAGGATTGCATTTGCTATCTCCTGTCTGAAAATGGTACTCTTCAGCTGAATATGCAATTAAAGCAGGGCAGTTTCAGCACCAGAGAACGCGAGTGCGAGCGAGACAGAACACCACTCGATATTATATTGAACAAGTTTATAACTACGTGTATTAGACGAACGAGTTCCTACAACGTTTTCTCATTTCCCGAGACGAAACTTTTCTAATATTATAGTTTCATTCATATTGTCGGTAGTTTCGCGGAGTTTTCTTTCGTGGAAAATGAAAGACTATTTCCATAACTATTATTTCGCTTTTATAGCTTTGTTAGTTTCTTTTGCTTCAAATAGATTTGTTAAAGTTGGAACTTTTCTACTTTATTGCTTGGAAATAATGATATTTCTTGGGAAGTGTTAAGCCATACTGTGTAATATTGTTGATTGAGACAATATTGACGTAATTACATTTTCTTAAGTAGTAAATCGTAATAATTTTCTACCTTAATGGCGTTCCGACGTTTTATTGATAACCTTTTGAGTTAAGATCCTGAAAATAATAGCCCTGAAATCGTATCTTATAAATAAGGTGCGGGTGGCAACAAAACGGAATACAAAATTCGACCAGGTGTCAAATCCGAGCCACTAGTCTTGCATAGGCCCAACAAACAATGGGTGCATAATGCATCCCGTTCTCTATTCGCGTTCAATATGTATTACGAAACGCTCAAGGGCTCGCCGGATGCACGTCAGAAGATGGAATAACTTTGCTATGCAGCCGTGAAAAATAGTATTTTCTAAACATCACCTTGAAACTTTTTTCTTCGAATGCACTGCCGCTTCCTGTTTTTTATCGATAGGAACCTATGTAAACTCATCAATCGCATTCGCATCTCTAATTAAAAGTATATCACTTTATTGATCAAAATGCTTGATAGTAGCTTTTTTATCAAAAACAAACTTCAAAGAGATTGTAATCTAGTCAATAATTTAACTAACCTGTTAAGTTAACTCGTTTTGTACCTATGCTTGTTAATCGCAATAAGTAAAGTTAGTTGAATCACGTATCGCATGAATCATTACGAGATTACAGCCATTAAATGCAGCAGTAATCACCATTGTCTAGCTCACAACGTGCTTTGTCGGCAACGCAGTGTAGTTTACACTTACGGGCGCAATCCGGAATTTATTATTCAACTGCTTTAAAAGCGTGTTTTTAATGCCGCGATTATCATAAACACTTTTGCATGCAGGTAGTAAAGAATAAAATAAAAGCACATGATGATTATACGGTACTGTGGTTTTATCGACTTTGTATGGAACAAAACGGATGTCCTAATATTTGTGGATACCTACCTCACGCAGTGCGGAAAAATGTAAATTTTTACTAAATTAATATTCTACAAGAAATACGTTGGTGCTCGTGTGTGAATAATATACATAGAACAAAGGGTTTATAATATTTCATGATCCGCACTCACTGCGTCGTTATATTAACTAGAGCAAGTAATTTTCTTATTTTTTCCAGTCATACATCTGAGGAAGTAGGTACAATAGCTTACATGAAAACTGAAGTTGGATTTGATTTTTTTTCGAACACTACTGAAAATAAAAAAAATGGAAGAACACTGCTCTTTCTATAGCCCGTGTTACTCAAAACTAGAGGAAATTATTTCTCTACAAATAACAGTAATTGCAATAAAGCTTACTCTTAATAGCGCAGTCGTCTATTACATTCGTTAACAAAGTTAATTAAATCGTAATAACACGTACGATTTTTGTCGTCTTGTTTATAACGAGAATATAAAGAGATAATGGCGGACGCGATCGAATTGAATGTAAATGTTGATTTTTAATTACGTGCCGCTCTGCAATTTATGCAAGGCGGTGTGTCTCAGTTTTCAGTGCAAACAGTGATAAAGCTCATTCCTTCGGAAATGTGCAAGAGAAGGAAATAACTGAATGTTTACATTACGGGAAAACGTGAGCTTAATATGATTGTGTATTTTGTCATTGCAAGCCTAAAAATATTTTGAATAAGGTTTTAGCAGTCAGCTGTTACTACTACGTAAAGAGAAGCTATGAGAAGCAAAAAATGTGTCGCAAATATGACGACAAAATTGTGACGTTTTCTTAAAATTTTAATTTCGAATTATAAATCTGTACTATGAGTTGATGTCTGTGTCATCAATTCATGGAGCACGAAATTTGTCCGTGGTGTCACTTCCATACGATAGCAATAGTAGCTTAATAAGTGTTAGTAAACTTTTCAGTAATCCGACAAATCCCCACGACATCATATGGGACACAATAACAATTGATTGGCTGTAAGGTGACAAATACCTGATGAAGTAGGTCTAGGTTAAAGTTTAATTAAGGTAAGTAGAACCAATCTTGGAATGTTACTGTTACCCTAAAACGACTTCATACTAAATTAATATTTCATCACGTTAATCTTCGCAGAATCGACTCTACCAACATAATAGAAAAACAAGTTGGGTGCCATAACCGGGCTCGGGCAAGTTTCATTAGAAAAAGTTCTTTGTCGTCGGGTTAAAGTTTCGCTCACAATGGTTGTAATTAAAAGTTGGCGGCGCCGCGGCATAATCCACCAGAGGGCGCAAAAAGGGCGCCAAAGTTTGACAGATAAACAACTTCCCGCCTTTTTGCTGCAGCTGTTTTTGGACGATGCAGTGGCCTTAATGGAGTGAAGTGGGTAGAAATGCCGGAAAGCCTGTGACAAGACAAGAAGTCTTGAGACTTGGATTTAGAATTTATGGCTGTTGTTTTGCTCTACAATTTAATACATCTATCTTCAATCATGACCGTGTTTTAAAATATAAGTATAATTAAAGGAGGTGTATTCGTAGTAAAAAAAAAACTTCGCAAAGAATTATATTACGGTAAACTTAACGCAATGTCTTATCTGTTGATTTCGTTCTTAATATACGGATCCAACAGTTATATCGAGAATATATCATTTTACAAATTAATGACCATACGATACGGAAATTAAGCGGCGTACAGACAGGGTGGGGCCTGAAAGACCCCCGTTTCCCCCTAGTGGAGGCAGAGGGGGGTTAGAATAGCAATCTAGGGAGCCTGAATAGTCTGGGCGGTTGAATGAAATATCTAGCGTTGCGGACTGGCCATCAAGCCTGCGAAAACGCATTAGGCCGTAGATGAGGCCTAGCAACCCCATGCATGGCGAGTAATGGCGGCGGAATTTGTGGTTATTCCGACATTGCTTCAATTATTCGTACGGGTTACAGTCGAATGCGAAATATTCGTGTTCCATTGGCATGTTTCCTGATAGAATACTTTTTGGTGAATTAACAACTGAGTATGTAATATTAATATATTAAAATTTACGAAACAGTAACCCAAAAAAAAATAGAATGTCAAAGTGACATTTCTATTCCCGCGTAAACGCGCGCAGAATGCAAGGCGAAACGCTTTCATTAGCAAGATCGATCCCGTAACGAATCTAATAAGAATGCAAATGGATTCTGGAAGTACAAACATAATTCTATTATTAGCGCGGACGTCTACGTGATATATTATCAAGTTAAAATTAAATTAATTTCGTACCCCGCGCGAGACGCCATCTTGATACATAGAGGATGTTTAATTAAAATATCTTTAAGTGATTTACGGCAGCACGATAATGTTAGGTTCAAGGCTCATTTATCAGCTTGTCCGTTATTTATGTGGTGATAGGAGATGATTCATTTGGTTGTGTACGCTAGTGATTTGGTTATCATCAGTTAAACATAGGGGTAACCGCTGTTTTCATTATTTTAATTACAATCCTTCAAAAATGTAAATAAAAAAAAATGTTATCAGATCCCGGATATTATAAAAAAAACTTAAAAACTTATACATTACTCTTATATAAAACTGTCTTTTAATACTTTAGGGGGCAGTAATTCAGACAGAATAGAAATTATATTGTTATCCATTAAACTATTATTACTAGCGCATGGAAGTGACATCACGAACAAATTTCGCGCTCTCTGAATTGACACATCAACTCATAGTACAGATTCATAATTCGAAGTTCAAATTTCAAGGAAAACGTCACAATCTTGTCAAATAAGCGACACCTTTTTTTGCTTCTCATGTAAGCTTCTCTATACGTAGTAGTACAACTCAGTGTTGTTATTACGCTTATATAAGCTCACTGTCCACTGAAGTGTTAAACAAAAGAAGAATTGAAACAACTTTTATTATTCTTACACATCGGTCTAACATCGCGTTCGCCGTTTTATGGGTCAATTCTGCCTAGTAAAGGTATTTATAGGAGTTTTATCGGCCAAATTCAATTCATTGCCGTACCGCCGTGCCTCGGGATACCAATTTCCCGGGAAAATTTAATTTTCCTCTCACCCGGAAAAAGTTAAAGCTCTCAAAACGAAGACGTATACATTTTACGTTTCAACTCAAGGCATATCACTGGCGTGATGTCATTTGCTGTTTTTATTATACGTTACCAATGTAATAGGAATAGGCCTTCGACTTTTTCAAAAAACAAACATGATTAATTTTAACGGCATTCCTATTTTTTTGAATTTCTGTGTTATGTACCCACTTTATGTTTCCATTCCTATTTATTACAAACAAATTTTGATGAAAGCGTCTTAATAACCTTGCAAAATTAACATGCATGAGATTTTCTCATTTGTTTTCTTACCGCGCATTTTACTTGTATCAAGTACTGTAATCAAGATTTTTAACTAAGTAAAGCTACTTAAATGATTTCCAGAATACTCATGATCTCAAATCTTCATCCTGTTCCTCGATTATTAAGGATTAGTTTCCCGAGACCATCGCGATCTGCTAGGTAGTGCCATAAATTTCACGTTGAATACAACATACGCTGCCATATATGATTTGTACGCGCTCGTAATCAATGGTTCATTAAAATTCGAATACCACAATTAGTAAAATTATGATTGTTACATATTGCTGTGTTAAAATTGTTCCTATCAATCAAAATAAGAAAGAAACGATGAGACACGTATTCACCATGCGACAACTGAAATCCTAGCTATCTTCACCGCTGCGTATGACGGTCCGCAGTTACCAATAAGAAAATAAAGTGATTGTTCATGAGTGATATTAACTCAAATTAATAAAGTATAGAGGTAAATTGATTTAAAAATCTTATTGCATCGTGCGTAACCGGAACGAGTTGCTAGATTTTACATAATCCTTTTTTTGGCTAAATAAATGGTAAATAAGCATCTTTCTTCTTTCGCGTAAACCGTATTTAAATTAAACATAAGTTTTTTCGTAAACTAGATAATATGTAAATAGCGGAACTTTCGGGGAATCGACATCTCACATGAATAATTCATGCTATACATAATGTATACTTATTTACTGAAAACAATGAGACACAGGGCTTTGTTGAAGCAAACTTACATAATATTAACATTTTATCATTATAAGTTAGTTTTGTAGCAGACATCTATATTTATTTTTGCGATATAACTATAGTAATTCTGACCATCCCTGCTTTTTTATATTCGTTTTTTACTCTTGTTATACATCAGAAAATCAGGATAGAGACAAAGTGAAAGTCAAAAATCATTTATTTAATTTAGGACACAAAATGCCACTTATGAACGTCAATAAATAAAATCAATCAATTATGGCTCATATGGGGCCAGAACATGTCTCCTTATCTTTTGGGCCTTACTAGCGCTTTTAGAAAAAAATGAAGTTTCGAAGTATTTTCTCATATACTTTATAAAAAAAAATATTTCTTTGAGTGCTTGTAAAAAAAAAATGTTTTTCTAAAGTCCTTACTATAATAGTGCATACGCCAATGTAAAATTTAGAATGAAAGTGCATATTCTACAAAGCATAGAGCTTTCAATAACAGTTTTAACCTATTAAACTTACCGTGCCAAAGTATATATTACACGAATACCCGCAAGAGGGGAGCGCCAGCGGCAAGTCCCGAGCACTGACGAATCGCAGGACCCTAACAGGTATATTATCATCATGTACAGCATAAAGTGTTGTAAGGCATCTTCACGAATTTGAATGGGCGCAAAGTCGACATGGAATATTTGTTGGTGGGTCTTAAAATGTTGCCTCATAGAAAGAAGAGGCTAAAAAGGCATCAAGATCTATTTACAAACGTCACGCCATGAAATAAATGTGAGCACGAGTAGCACCAGTGGTTCAGCAACAAGTGTAGTTACAAATCGCCAGGGTTATTAGGTAACTTGCAACTAATCGCGATAGGATTTTAATTTTATACTTGTGGAACATGGAGCGAGTAAGCGCTTGCCAGAAAAATGGGGGGTAAGCCACGTCAAGCGTGTCCAACCAGTATTATTTGTCAGCTCTACCAATTGCTAGTAAGACATCTTACGCTCTGTGTCGATCACAGCAGTTTGCCTTCGACATGTAAATATATAATGTGGGCATGATGACTTGCAGATGGTCTTTATAGAAGCGTCATCAATGCTAATATTTATACATTACTAAAGTGATAAATATAATAGGAATCGAATTAGGCAATACCCCTGCGGTTGGCACGCGCGGGGCGCACGTACGATGTTTCACGGCTTATGCGCAGGAAGACGCGCGGAAAATCCTTCGGCGTCGGGGAACATGATGGGTTAAGACTAGAGCGAAAATATTTCAGTTGACTCAATACTCGTATAATGTTTGTATTCTGGCAAATTAACTATCTGATTTCTGATATAGCTGTCATGATAATTAAAAGAGACGTGTGATAATTTACATTAGGTATACAAAGTGTATTTGTCTCTCTATTTTCATCCCAAAACAGTCAGCTGTCTCCTAAAGGTTGTTCATACTTAACCTTTTACTGGTTGGGACTATTATGAGCTATTGTAAACTTAAGGGAAACAGAAGTTGATGTAGCTAAGGATTGGTTAAAAACGTTATAAAAGGACCATGTAAACATCAACTATTGAGATTATGTTATAGTGAAAAGTGAAAAGAAGACCGCGTTTTCGGTCTACAATCTATATCGCTTCGTGAGATATCAAATTGGCACCATGATATTAAGTTTTTAGTGTGATATAAATACTAATAAATAGTGCCAAGTATTAAGAGAGAGATGTCGTCTGTCGCGGGATTACACTAAGCGAGGTGCGTGATCTCTCGCCGCTATCATAGGGCTACCACCATACTTTTCATATTACCGTATGGAAAACATTGGCTCCTCATGGTAGTCATTATCCTATTTACGCAAGATTCCATAGCTATGGTGGTAGTAACTCAAAGTTTAGTTTTAAAAATAGAAACAATGATCTTAGGGCCTCTTGCATGCTCTGACGTCTTCGTTAATTTGCGGTCAAATGTATAAAATTCCATCATTGATCAAGTTAAGATATAAGAGAGTACTAAAGCTTTTAGCGACAAAGACTCTTGCTATACATGTAATACTAAAAAAACTCCACTGCCTTTGTTGCCAGCAAAGCACTGGGCGTCTCGCCCGTCACGCTACTCTTAATGACGCCATCAGAAGAGCTCTTGCAAACCATTAATTTGGATCGTGGGGACCTTCTGCTGTATTTCTGTTTAAGAAAAATGCGCTAAAACTAAATTCTGTTATGGTCAATAATAAAGCTGGCTAGCTAATAGGTTCCTAGTCCAAAGGATCAGCATAGCTATCCAACGCAGCAACAACGCAGCCAGCATCATAGCCTCCTTGCAGCAAGGAAATGGTCCCGTTTTTGAATAAGTAGGTTTAAAGTTAAATTTTATTTTTTAAGTTTACTCTTGTACTTACTTGTTTACTCTACGAGTATACATAAAAAAAAGATAAAAATAAATCAGACATCTTTAGCACCGCAACGCGTGACGAAAATGGAGATATGTATAAATTCAAAAAGAGACAGTTGCCACCCCTACCTATCACCGCACACGATCTGCAGGGTTGTCACCTCAATAGAGCCACTTGTTGCGCCCCTAGTGAGTTGGGTGAACCTCGAATATCGTAGGGACCTCGCAGGGCCCCGATCGGATGGGGAAAAAGTGAAATGTTAAAACAGTGTGTTTTATGTCATGTTTATAAAGACATGATAGAGTTAGGAAGGGGGTTGTGTTCAAAAGATATTTTTAAAACAATATGTAAGTGTTTTTGTATGGGACTTGAAGATTTTTGAAAAAGGGATGATTGTTGAAGGGCTCTTGAGTGTTTTGATTTGATGTCTACAAAATAATATCAAGCTTACAAATATAAGCCTATTAACTTCAGGCTATAGATATACTAAATAACGGAAAAAAAATACACCTACCGATACTGTTCTTAGCAAAATAATGATTTGTCATAGATAAATATTGGTTGTGATATATTTCGACGTAGACGTTATAATTAGAGTGACATTCCATACACTAACAGATTTCATAAAAGCATTAGCTACATAAAAGATATTCAAAATTGCACCTAGTAGGTAACCCACTTACAGGTAGGTTTTATAGTAAGTAGGTGTTGAAATTATACTGATTTTATTTTCTTCTAAAAAAAATACCGACTTCAAAAAATTTGGTATTTAATTCGACCGGGATGTACGAGTATGTGATACCGTCAGAATTGGATAATATTTTTCTAAGTGTTCCACACACTTTGTTAGTATATTTGTTTGTTTGTCTCAGGATTTCACAAAAACGAAAATTAATAGCGTGAATTTTTCTTGTGCAATTAGGTATAGTTCAAATAAGGTTACAGTGTAAGTTTCATCAAAATCAGCATCAGTAGTTTTTGATATATGTGTAATAACTAAAAATCATTAAATTAAATAAAAAATAAAAATTAAGCTTTTTAGTCAGCTTTTTGACGGCGGTTTTTTTTAACTAACTTTAGGCTAGCTACATGAACTCAAAGGTCGGTTGTCACATCTGACATTCGTGCCCTCACTTGTTGCTGAGGGTTACAAGGAGGGATCACCGCAGGCTCCTCGGGG
Source organism: Pyrausta purpuralis (assembly GCA_963924145.1). Taxonomy (NCBI): domain Eukaryota; kingdom Metazoa; phylum Arthropoda; class Insecta; order Lepidoptera; family Crambidae; genus Pyrausta; species Pyrausta purpuralis. Next base: position 25,159,701 of record OZ001648.1, on the reverse strand, counting down.
CTAATGAATCGACTCGTAATGCCACGGGGTAATGGGGCTATTAACTTGCTACATTTACTATGGCAACATTATTGCCTCTTGTTTCAATGCCGAATAATTACGGGTAATAAAAGTCGTTTGTTAGAAAAGAGGCGCTAAATCGCGACAAAGCTATAGGTACCTTGCGAATTTGATAAAATTATTCCTATTTTTTAATTTATTCTATCAATATCATTAATCATTAGGGAGCGTATTATGTGTATGTGTGTATCCCAAATAAGTAGTCACCAAAAAAAAAACATATTTCTTACTACCTTGGGTATGAAAACTACTGCAACACCTACATTTACTTAGTTTTTCGATTAACTAACATGATTAGTTGATTTACATCGCACCGAAAAATATATTTGTCGAATGATTCATACCTTTGCTTTAGTTAGGGTGACTAATTCAAAATTATGGCTATTTCGTGTGAGTTAAAAGCATTAATTAAGAAAGAAAAATCTCACCATCACGCTCTAATAACGTTAAAACTGAGCGCACGGCAGAGTGCATCGAATGCCTTTGCCTCATGTTGCACAGAAAACTGTTATTCTCGCCGCGATCCGTGTTTTGACTCTGTAAGTACGCGGAACTAGGTACTTAATTGGTTATTTTTCTTGCGTAAGATAAATAAATAAATATTTCACAACATCACATACATTGCTCCGATCCCAAGCTAAGTAGCTAAAGCACTTGTGTTATGGAAATCAGAAACAACGGTGGTACCACAACACCCAGATCCGAGACAATATAGAAAATATCGTTTTCTACATTGACCCGACCGGGAATCGAAACCGGAACCTCACGAGCTGGCGACGCTTGAAACCAGCGTGCTAGCCACTCGACCACGGAGGTCGTCGTTATGTAGGTAATTGATTGTATACTTTATTCATGTAATAATATAGCTAACTATTTAGACCTATGTATGAAATAATCATGCCATCGACGAAACTGAAACAGCAATACATAACAGATTTCAAAGAGGACGTCACTTGTTAGTTACCCCTCCCAATTTATTAACTCTCAATTCTTTCTAAATTCAAATTTAATCTTAAAAGATGTTCTTCTTTAAGTTGAAAGAAACGACGTTTAATTAATAAGAATGATATGAAGTACTAGTTGAGAAAAATGAAAATGAAGACGACAAAAAATGCTGCCAACACAAAATATCGGTTTTCCGGTCAACTTATAGTTACTGTCGTAAATTTACATAAGAAAGATGACCACTAATTTTTTGGTATTTACCTAAATACTTACCGAAAGGAACGCTTTCGGTTTTTCAAATAAATAAAAGCCAAATCTAGTCGTATAAATGGTGAGCCTTTGAGCCGGCATCCGCGTCAGTATTGAATCGTTAGTTAGAACGATACCGACATGTCTGAAACGGGTAGCCTGTCTACGGCATAGGCACCCAAACATCTGCTTGTGTCTAGACTCCTAAAAGGTACAAGGGGCGGGTTTTCAATATTTGATACGAAAGTACAAAATGATAAATGCTAGAGATAAATTGTACACCGAAAATCAGCTGTAAAGAATAAATTATTTAAACCGATCTCATACTTATGGAATTCGGTTGCAGATCAAGATTTTATTAAACTTTACATATTTTGAAACTATAAAAAGTCATAAAAGTAAAAGTCATTTATTTATGCAAATAGACCCACTTTTACACGTCCCAATATAAACTCTACTACAGCTTTGGGACAATTGTGGGCTAGTGCTGAGAAGAAGCTGCGCAACAAGCTCAGTCACGATTGCCAATGATTCTTTTCCATAGTTATTTCCATAGCTTGATGTCCTACGGTATTGTACTGTGGGGCTCGGCTGCTGATATAGAATCAATTTTTGTATAACAAAAAAAACCGTGCAAGCTATTTATAATCTAAAACCTCAAGATTCCCTACGAGAGGTGTTTAAAGAAATTAGAATATTAACTGTAGCCTCTCAGTATATTTATGAAAATTTAATGTATGTCCGCAAAAATTAACATTCATTCACGAAAAAAAGTGATAAACACAAATATAATACTAGGAATAAATAAAAGAAACGGTCAAGTGCGAGTTAGGCTCGGGCACTGAGGGTTCCGTGTCAACTTTGTTGACGTCCTTTAGCCGAGAATGATGAATCATCAACTTTTGGTAATTCTGGTAGTCATAGTAGGTACTTACTACTATGCAGCTGTTATAAAGGCCTTGTTGTGGTGATTTTTTCTTTTTCCGCTGTTTCTCCAGCCAGACTTGGACTGATTAAGATGAATCTTTATGGACATATCGGAGCTATGTATAATTAAATTATTTTTTTATAAGCTTGGGAATAGATTTTACCTAGATGCCTTTAATAGGGAGGGTTTCATTGATGCTATGTAGTTTTTTTTAATATGTGCCTAACATTATATTAAGATTTAAGTTGTTTTTTCTTAGTTTAAGTACCTTTTTTAAATTAGAACAATATAATTCTGTCTCCTTGATAAAAGAAATATAATTCGTGCCTTCACCCCTTCATTTTTGAAAGAGCGAGTACCGTTTCTTACATCAGCGCGATTACATATTTAAAGATTCAATTGAATATTATTGCATTTTGTTCCTCGGGTGTAATCAAAGAAGCAATTTCGCGAGCGAATAAAATAATAAAATATTAACGTTGCCTTTATAGCTGAACGTCTGAAAGTTATGAAATTTCAAATGTATGCCGGAAATTGCGCGTCACTCGTGTTAATAAGTTGCTTTTGGGACTTCTTTGTGTGAAATTTAATACTTAAACACGTCTTTTGATGAGAAAATTAAATCAAATTTAAATGACGTTTCATTAATTTTTATCATTAACATTAACTACGGAAATAAATATGTCACTGTAGTAAATTAATTACTATTATTATTGGTGGATAGTGTTCTGGTAATCAGTTTTAGTTCGTTATTTTAGTTCATTTGCAAGTCTTTTAATCAGCTCCTAGTTAACGAAGAGGATAATCTAATTTTAATTTGAGTAAGTCTGCAAAATTATCCAGCCTGGCAAAGGGAGCACTGAAACTGCACATAAGAGGCAATAGAATGCATTAATGAAAGTTTCAGGCAATAGTTTTAGAGTAAGTATCCAATAGAAACGGGCGTACCACCTTCTCCCACCTCCTCTTCCATCTTAGAGAAAATTATATATTAAATTCCGCTATTTTACATGCGGACGGATCAATTTCCTCATTTGGACGGCGCGAGTAAAAGATACGTAACTCAACTTTTCGTGTTTTGCCGCGCAAACGGCATTGTATGAAGAAAAAACAATAATAAAGTCTTAGGGTATTGATCGTCGCAAGGCGCATGCGCGAAACGACGAAATTTGCAATTACAAGGTGCTCTGTGCAAATTTCGTCCGAGTTTATAATTCGAAGGCAGCGTCTAGCGTCGAGTTTTCCGCTCACGGCACCGGCGGGGGAGCGAGACGGCAACATTTGAAAATAAATTCGAGTTAGAGCTGCGCCGTTTTGAAAATTTCCGTGTTTTTCCGTGCGATGTTAACGTGTGGAGTTGAGTATAAATATCAATTAGAGAAGTTTCTTTGATATATGGGGCTGAAATTGTTTATTTGTAACTCAGATGTAATGGATGACGCGTTAATACAGTAAATAATGGAAAATGAGTCGTAACATTTAATAAACCGCTGCTACTTGCCTACCTACCCTACCTGTATGATACTAGTTAAAATTGAAAATTTGCAATAGGTATTTGTATCGTAATTGGTAGTTTTTAATTTCCCTATTTTAATAAAAATATTCGTCCGTTTCTCTTACTATCAACGAGGAGAAGAGAAAATGTATTGAATGGTTTATAAGCATACAATTCTTTATAATTAAATACGATAGATAATATTACTGCTCAATTCCTTATTTCAGCTTCCAGCCTTGATAAAATCAGCAAAATCGTCCGAAATTCGTAGCAGAACTTCCGAAATTACTAATCAAGCAAATCGCATAGTCTTCTCTATCTAGGCATACTAGAGTGCAACGGTGCAGGAGGGGGCGGGCCCGTCTCGTCGCCATGGCAACCGCAAGATGGCGCCCACGAAATTAGCCGTCTGCAGCTTTATGCGCCGTCTTCATTATGTCGGATTTCAATTTATTTCCGAATCGACCGTCCGGATTGGTAGCTGCTTAATGTTCAAGATTGGGTCAACGATTTTGATGGTTAATTTAATTTCTATTAGTACCGTATCTTAACTAAAATTATACACAGAACGAGAAACAGAAAATATTGACCTCCTAATTTAGAAAACTGTTTAAGGCAAAACATTAAGTTAAAGCCCATACGATTCTGGAGTACATTTTAAGATAACATTCAATATTTATGCCCTGACATTCTCCTTACTTCCCCTTATATTGCTTTTTTATTACTTCTTCTTTTTATAGCTCTTATAAATAAGGAAATTTGCGAATGCCTCGCTATACTAGAACTTAGGTTTTTAGCAACAGAATTGAATTTTAGATAACTGAAAGGTACAAATTACAATTCCCAATGAGTGTTTAATATTGACCAGATTACGATCATAGAAAATTAAGTGAAGACACTTATTTTTTTTTTAATTTTACCAATTCATAATTAGTAACCTATGAAAGTTATCTTTGAAATAACATTAAAAATACAAGCCTCGCTATTGGGTTACGTATCGAAAATCAAAATACAGATTAAAATCAAATTATTCGGAGTGTGATGTAATTAATATTATATAATCTGTAACGTTTAATGTGCAAAACCTGATTAATAAATAGGTTGTTTGGAAAAATATTTTTTTACGAAAATTAAATCCACAAAATCAATTTATCATTGCGATACTAGCGAGCGAGTCAAAACTACCAACACCAGGTCGCTTCTTCGTAAGTTACTAGCTACGGCATAGTACTTCGTTGCTACGCGCGAGGGTGCGAGTTTACCCTTTTTAGGGTTCCGTAGCCGAATGGCAAAAAATGGAACCCTTATAGTTTCGTTAAGTCTGTCTGTCTGTCTGTCTGTCTGTCTGTCCGTCCGTATGTCACAGCAATTTTATTCTGTAACTATAAGCATCACACTGTTGAAATTTGGTAGAAATATGTATCCCGTTAACCGCTTTACGATTCTCATACAAGAAATAAAAAAATATGTCATTTAAGGGGGGGCTCCCATACATGAAACTAAAACCAAAAATTTTTTTTAGCCAAACCTATATGTGTGGGGTGTCTATAGATAGGTCTTTTAAAATGACACCGAGGTTTCTAAAACCATTTTCTTTTAAAGTCTAACGTTTCATAGCTAGACGCTTCCAAAGTGGTAAAATGGGCTTCCCCCCCCCATCTAACTTCTAAACTAAGCGAGTGTAAATTTTGAAAAAAATATATAATGTAGATCTTAACAATTACTTTCAACGGAAATTGGTTCGGACGGAATCGAACGAGAAGTTTTTGAGATATAGCACATTTTCAACAACCGCAAATATAACTTTGTACTTCATACAATCACTATGAAAAACAAAGTTATATTTGCTATCAACAAAATATTGTGGATTTTACTAAGTGGAAGTAAGTGGAATCCCAAATTCAGTTAAAGTTGGCACGGAACCTTCAGTGCGCGAGTCCGACTCGCACTTGGCCGGTTTTTTTTAATGTTGTGACGAGGTTTTCTTTTATAAAACTGGCCTATAATTAAAAGTTTTTTTTACAATAAGCATAACTCATATAATTATCCCTGAGTTGGATCCTCATGACCAAAACAACATACTGTATACATTATCATTATACCTACATTGTATGGCATTATCAATTATTAAGTAAAGAAAGGGTAGGTATATAACGTATCAAAGCTAGGCACAGTCTAGAGCTGTGATACGGGTAGGATTTAAAATGTAATATAAGTGCCTTTTATACATGTATTTTAATCCACTCCATTGTGTCGCTCTTCTTACATCCTCCATCGTACAACAAACGAACTCCTTTGAAAAAGTTTCGTCAGCGCAATCTTGCGCTCGTCCTTTGTACGGAAAACAGCACGTCAAGGTAAACACTGTGGTGTCTTATGCCGTTGTAATAAGGGCTGGTTTGCAATAAAAGTGGGTTGCTTTATGTGATGGGCGACTGTACGTAGCGGGTGTATGCTAATCGCTACGACAAAGGCACTATGTATGTATTCTAGGATATTCGACAATTTGATTCGAAGTTTAAAATGAATGAGTCTACGAAAGTTATTGGCTACTCGACTGTATTTACCTACTCGTGTTATTTCATAGAATTTGTGAGTCGGCAACGGAGGATACTCGATGATTGTAAAATACGGTACATACATATTATTGAACTCTCATAGATATGACAAAAGTTATGAATGTTTGAGAATGCCATATGGCAAAAAAATGGTTTTGCAATCACTATTATAGTATAAAACATAGTCGCTTGCTGCTGTCTGTATGTATGTATGATTAAATCTTTAAAACGACTTTTGATGCGGTTTTTAAATAGATACAGTGATTCAAGAGGAAGGTTTAAATGTATTGCACTAGTGTGAAGCCGGGGCAGGTCGCTGGTAAAGTATAAATAAATAGATAGAACGAACTAACTGAAACCTATTTTATTATTTAAGAACTAAGCTCAAACAACAGTGTACAAACGGTGGGCTTAGTGCAAAAAGCGTTCTCTCCTACTCATACCTTTAGGTCAAGCAGAAATATTGTTATTGGTGTATGGCAATCTACCCTCGCACCTAATCTAGTATTATTCAGTCAAAATAACTCTACTCTGGGCTGGATTTAATCTGAATACAAATATATAAAAACTAACGTATGTTTATATTGCGAGTTTTCAAGCCCCAAAATGCTAGAATGAACTTCAATCTAATTCTAATTGTATTGTTATTGTTCTTTATAAACTACGATTTGTTAATGAGGCATCTTAAAATGTATCTTTCTATTGTTTCAACTCATAAGTAAACATTTTATTTACTAAAGCCTCCGGAAGATGCACATGTATTTCCACATTAATTATAGTGAGTGCACAAATTTATTTTTATTATTATTACTATCATCAAGAGAAAAAAATATACACATATTAGCTTAATTAAAAGTAATGTAAAGCCTATTACAGGTTTGTCTAGATACTAGTTATTCTCTATGATCGTTGAGCATCCATACTCGTATAGCAATTTAAAGGCCTGCTTTCAATGAGGTGCATCATCAATATGATGGAAGCAGCTATAATTATCTAGAATTCATTGTATAAAAGCGTGCTATTGTGTATTTTTAATCGTAAAAACTACTCAAATGCATTTGTGTAATTAGACACAGAAATACATTGTAAGTCATCAACTGTATAAAATAAAGTATAACTATAGTTTTGAAAGCTTGACTGTGTTATGAATTGAACCGCCTTTTATTTTTGATGATTTGGTACTTCATAATTATTGTAAACATTAAGTAAAACACTAAAATTACTAGTGTTTTTTTTAATTTTACATTTATTTATTTTTTATTTGGCCTCTGACTAGGCTTAACGACTTACGTCAACCGATATTAGGAGATTATTAGACGATTGAACTACTCACATACATATTCGGTAAGTCAACAATCAACAATTCGAAAAACATAACAAATGAAAATCAACGCAAGCCTGACCTTGATCCTTTGCACTTGACCCAAAAATACAGCTTTGTCAGTAAATAACTGCACTCTTGTTTTCAGTTCCACGAACAAACCGCCAATCCATTCAGTAATTGCGATTTACAAACCAAACGCACCCACTGAATGAACGCAGGTGCTTCGCCCGGGGCTTTACGCGGAAAAATCTTTCACAGTCACACAATAAAACACGACTCTATCGCTTTAAACGTCATCCATCGCCTGCACAAACGCCAAAAGCGACCAAGTGCATTGTTAGACTCGTCGATGTATCAACTACAAGGGTTGTCACCATCACCCGATAGGTCACACTGCCTATTAATCTTCGTGAATGGGGCTTGTATTTGCCGTACAGGCGGCCATGAACCGTCGCAGGTTACTTTATTCCTATATTCGGCTATTGCGGCCGAGAGCGAAAGTGACCCGTTTTTGTGCGTCCCGGCTGATTTAAACCACGTAATAGGATGCGTTTTTCCGTTGTTTTCGTTTGATGCGGCTGGTGACAGCGAAAGTTGAACACGGGGACGGAAACGCACTATCAGTTTATGTTCAACTTAGTTCAAATCACGAGTTGTACATCTGAAAGTTTTATAACGATCTCAAATATTTAAATATTATTTACTTATTAGACTTTTGAATTTTTACTTTGACTGATGTGTAATAGTTTATTTTTGCTACAACAAAATAATGGAATTATTATAGCTAAAATCTTCGTAGACGTCGTAGCACGAATCGTAGCGTTTCGTAGTCGCGTAGCGCTGTCTATGCTACGGCGTAGAATTTCGTAGCGCTAGTAAATATTCACGAATCAATTTGTGCCTCCGTTTCTAAATTGTAACTTTTCTAGTGTTTTTTGTAACTTATGACTGTTACCTAATTTGTAGTTTTAAATACAGACGTCAAGTCACCCTTGGCCATTTAAAATTAAAACATATTTTTGACATATAATTTACTGTGTGAAGTAAATAAAAAACAAGAAGATGTCTATTATTCCTGTGGAAATTATGTGTCTCCCAACTAAACGTTTATACGTAAATACCTACGAATAAAATAGACCATCACGTTCTTGAAAAATCACACATCTTGATAAACATGTTAATGAATTAGTCATGATTAGTCACCGCAAACATGATACATGATAAATGAAAGAGGAAATCAGGTAGAAAAGGAAAGAAAGTTATGATTTTACTCACGGGAGTGGTACTGGAGCGCCCTCTGCCTCTTCCTCGCCGAGACTCGCTTTTGACCGTCTGCAACGTCCCGTCCGGCGCCAATATAAGCTAAAACAACACAGACACACCACAGACTTAACATAAAGCAAAATAAAGTAAAAGGAACGTTAACACAAAAGGGAGAAATGAACAGAACATGCAATGGAGTCGAGGTTAGATGAGAGATTAGTTATTAGTTCTGATGGAAATGGCTGGTTACATGAATCAATTACCTTATTTTTATTATTAAAACATAAGTTAAAAAAGTGAATTGCTTGAAAGAATCAAGTGAATTCCTATTTGTTATTTACATTTTTCATGGTTTATTCAGTTTTATTTATAAGCAGCGAACAGCGCCATCCAGTGAGACGCTCTGCAGATGCGATGTATAGAGCAGAATGTGCTTTGGAATGAAACACAAACTCTACGTAGCGGTTCAGCTACTCCCCGTTAGGTGGCGTCAGTTAATAAAAATAGGCTCTTTTTACGGTTACGGTATCAATATATTTATTTATACAGATAAAATAGCTTTTTAAATATATTTTTGTTTTGCTTTATTAAAATTGAATTAATAAATAATAATTGTGGTAATTTTATTTACCGTTTGGTTTTTTCTACGACCAAAAGCATATGATTTTTTGAACCGAAATTTGTTTTGATCCTAATAGTTTGGGGTTGGTCTTGCTAACATTATTTTGCCTATTTTTAGAGCTATAATTTCGAGTATTAAAGGTACGTGTATATTCATATAATCAATTTTTTTATTGCTACTGACTAAACTGCAGCAGATGTATATGATGGCTTTTATACTAACAAGTTCGCGATTCCTAGTCACACTAATTAAATTAGATACTGTACTGGGTTTTAATAAATACAGTTTCTGTTGGCCAGCACATGGCATTCAGCTCGCACCTGGCGTTTTAGTTCGTTACTCCTGTTTTTGTGTTGGAACGCGCCCGACATTTGTTCATTCGCTGTCCCGCTCACTACTCCTGCTGCTGTCTCGTTCGAGCACTGTCTATTCTTATTCAAATCGCAGGTTTTGTAATTATCTTTCTCGGTCAGGATTAATGTTTGGATCATTCTTGTTTCACATGACGGTTACGTTAGACAGCTGTGTTTATAAAAAGTTGAGAGAAACCAATCTTAACTGGGAAAATAACATTATTAAACCAAACTACTCTTGATGCTCGTTGGATGAGAGTCGAAAGTTAGTCAATGTTGTAAATTTTACGTTCCAGATACTGATAAAATATAACAGTAACTGTCTAATTGGTTTGGCCACCTTAGAGAGTCCCGGCAAGTTTAAAACCTGTGCGTTATCTTTTGTAAGCGGCCAATAATTGGCATAACGGCAACGAGTGCCAAAATACTTGCAAAGTACTTGCAGACGCAATATCACGCGATGGGATGTTGTTTACTACGCGGACGGAGTATTTTGAAGACACGTATTAAGAGACATGTGCGCGCGTGGGCCGTTGGGGTAGGTCGAGAGACGCACGCGACCGCACTCATTGATAGAGACGACGTAATTTACGTAATTAGGGCTCTTTATACGTGCCTCGGTGTGGTCAGCTTTTACTGAACATTTAAATTAAGATCAGGACTAATTGAGTACTTTTAATACTACTTCATCATATCAACGAGTTAAATTGAATTATATTTACGTGTCTGACGATTTAGGACGCTTATTGTAATGGTCTGCCTTGAAATATTTTTATAATGCTATCTGTAGACACAATCAAGAATTTCGACCGACATCAGATCACATAATAATTTTAGTAAGTCAATAACTTAAGTAAATGCCTATAGTAAATATAAATCACCATTAAAATACACTTTGAAGTCAGCACTGTACGTCGCAGCGAATTGTATTACCATGATGGATGGAAATGGCTGTTATTTAAAATCGGTTAAAAAGGCAGGTGCAACGTATCGGCAAAGATAATAAAAGCACAAGATAATCTCGAACTTTAATCTGTACAGTAAAAATAATGAGGTTAATTGGACTGTGTTTTGTTTCGTCCCGTGCCGTCCGTTTTGCGAGCCGTTACAAAATTACAATGGACGAAGTATTTAGTGCCGCTACCCGACGACAGATGGCATGCGAAAAAATTTGCGGAATCACGCTCGCGTTGATACGAATATTATGGTAGTGTGTGTAATTTACTTTTATGTATATTTTCACACATTGTATATGTAGTTTGCTTCTCTATTTAATACTTAGAAGTGAAAACTTATGCATGATTTTCATAGATCACGAATTGTTAACTGTTTCTAGACATTTTGATGTGATGCAATTTGATACATACCAAATTTGGGTGCAAATTGCTGACTGTGGTGTCTACCGCAATTTAGCGAATTTTTCAAGCGACAAAATACGATTTGATTTTCCATATTCCCCTTTTACGTAATCTAGCCTGTCGTAAAATTGCCGTACTTCTCACATACCTTCATTCTAATAGGAAAAAAAAAACAATATTTTACATATTTCATGGACACGATGGTCACAACTTAATAGAAGGGGCAAGTGACATCATACCCCACTTAATTATTATAAGTTAAATTCAATCAGATTGTGTAACCACATCAGCAGACTAAAGGGTTGGTTAGCCAAGAAAACTTCACCCCACATGTTCATTTTTTATTCGGCTCAATATTGTTCCGTTCCATGTCGTCACCTCACACCCCTAGTAGATACAATGTTTGACATCGTAGGGGTGGGAGTTGATCATTAATAACTACATAATATCTTGCATAAGCTCATTAACATTTTTGTGCTGTTATTACTGATATGATATGGTATGCTTTAAGAGTTATTTCTTATACTATTTGTTTGAAATAAGTTTGGTTAATTAAACTGCCGTGGGGCTACAGAAAAATAGATTTTCTTGATTGTCGATATATTTTGAGACAAAAGTTATCCAAGGAAATATTTATAGTACGATAATTATGTATCTTTTTTCCATGAAAATCCAAATCATGTTAGTGAGCAGGATTAACTACAGTTTTACATAGTTTTACAAAATATCGAGCATGAACACAATAGAACTCTCAAAAATAAAAAGATAATATTTAAACTCAAAGTGTTTCACCCTCGCTTCAGTAAGCAAACAAATCGGCATGTCTCCTTAATTTGGGGACATCGAGACCTGATTAACCTTAAACTGCTATCGATCTGCCCTAAGGTTGCTACAGGTGTCGGGGCGAGGGTTGGGGACGATACGGCCCTTGATGGGGAGCAAATTGGCCGAAAAGCCCCGTTACTCGTGATCGGTTATTCATCTGCAAGATTTTCGCCAAAATAGTGCGGTATTTGAGTATTGAATCAAGACATCATTGAAAGTTATCTGTAAGCGAAATTGCTGCTGAAATTAAATAATTTATATTGGATGATATTCAGCGAACTCAATCAGAATTTGCTTGAAGTCTGCGAAAATGGAAAATCAAGATTTTGATCACTATAAGCTAAACGAATCATAACTTTAGGCGTGAAAATGATAGGCTTAAGATCTGATCAAACAAGATTAGTTTGTGTTATATTAGTATTATAGGAACACCCGAGCAATAAAACTGGGAACCGAATTGAGTCATCACTCGCGCCGACGATGTGACGGCCATTGTTTAAAGCCGCTGAGGACAGGCACAGTTTTTATCCTGATTATGGTTGGGCATCGTTCGAAAGAATATCCTTTCCCAATATTTCACTTGGGAGTCTAGTTTTTGGAAGCATATTTGGAAAGATTGAGTTTGATTGTAGCTGGCATATTGCGTTACACGTGCATGTTTATCGGTCGGCCCTTATTTTTTTAATTGAAATGCTAATAATATTGCTAATCTAGTGTAGTTTGTATATAGAATTATTAAAAAAAGAACCGGCAAGCCTGGGGACAATTCTCACGTTATTCGATTTTTTTTCGTGCGGTGATTCGATTGCGAGTTTAGCCGTTTTACCTCAAAAATGAAGTAAAATATCTACACGTAAAAAAACAAGCAAACGAACAAAATTTTAAGGGGCTCCCCGAATTTTTGACGCGCACTAGCGCCACTTTAGTAGAAAAATCATAACTCTTAACGAGTTATGATTTTTCTACTAAAGTGGAAATAGGAAATATAAAAGACCAATCGAAAATCTGGTAGACACGATTGTAGTACAGGTTTTATAGTTTATTTAGTACGTTTAAATTATATCAAAAGTAGTTTACTGAAGTACGAGTTAGAAAAACTGCTAAAAGTGGCCAATTTTTCTAACTGTAACTGCAGATAACTCTGGTTTTATTGAACTTTATATTGTATCTAAACCACATAACCAGAGCTACAATCGCATCAATCACAAATCGTGACCCTAAGTTATCAAAAACTATTTTTACATCGACGGATAAAATTCGATCGGTGAACTTTTTCGTATACGGATTACACGAGAATTGCCCCAGAAATTTATAAAATAAAAATGTGGCGACCCTAGGCGGACGGAAGATCAATTCAGACCAATGACGCTGAGTTGTCGACCGACTAAAAGCACAGTCTGTAAATCATTGAATGTAATTTATTGTATATAATTCAATGACAAACCTCGAGGAAAATACTTTACACATTCTTTATTTGTTTAATTTCATAGAACTTAATTTCAATTCCTTTGGTTTTTCGATGAAGTGATGATGTATTTTAGCAATCGGTTCTAAAAGAAAGATTTCAGCAAAAATACAATTAATTAGATGAATCTTAATGTAATTGTCTCACAAAAAATATGCTTTCACTTTTCCCTAAAAGCTTTCGATTTTATTTAGCAAACTAGACTTGCATAGATGCTAGCGCTAACAGCGGTGAGTAGCAGAACTAGTCATGTCAGCCTCGACGTTTTCTAGATGGCAGCACATGACATAGATTTTTGTGCATATTTTTGAAAGTTTGCTTCTCATAGCTTACTTGTTTTCTTGTCACTAAATTATTTCTAAATTGTTTAGACAATCCATTCAGCTTCAGAAAAATATATATTTATTCAACAACTTTATTGTACAAAAATCAGTGTAAAAAAGGGTTGACTTAATGCCAAAAGCAATCTCACCCAGTTAATAATGACGTTCACGCAAGTAAATGGGTAAGCATCTCTACCTTCTATAAGTTGCTACTTTTGCACGTATATCGGGAACACATCAATGAATACATATAAATTACTTTGAAATGAGATCCATATTAAAAAACCATGCCAGTTTTGATTCTAAAAATATTTTATGGCTTGTAAATATTATTACAAACGAAGTTGATGGCAAGAAATTTGTTAAAGTCACTTTCAATAATTCTTTTTTATTGTTTAATAGAACTAAATCGTTTCACGATTGATATCCTTCAAACAAAACTCACGAGTGAATCTGTGCAACTAGCATGTCGCTTAATTTAACAAATTGAACCGCCTTCCGCTGGGCAAAGTGGCGGATACGTTATGATGCCGCGCTTGTGACGCACACTGTTGCGACATTAGAAAAAACAATCGAAACGACATCAAAAACATTGACCCAAAAACCTTAAAAAAGTTCTCTTTACAACAAATTAGTGCTTCAAACACATCGACAATGCTGATCGATAAAGAATGGAAGGAGAGAAGAACGTAACAAAAAATAACTCGTTGTGATACTGCCCGAAAATAAAAAGCATAAAAAAGAAAACACGGAAACACTTCTGCTGTCACTTTTCACAAAAAATAAAAAAATAACGCACAAAGAATCGTCAATAATGTGGTGTTCGAATATTTAAATTTGGAATTCGTTCGTAAAGCTCGCTCTGATTGGCGTGAGTCAGTTACATTGTCCCGTGTTTCAAATGAGTCACTCGTATTCGATACAACGTAGTATTTTGTATGATTTTCGTACGAAACAATAAAATTATCGGCATTATGCAAAGTTGCGAACAATGCCTGTTTCAGAGTTACCTCTTTGTATGTTATTTACCCAAAACTCGCGCTTTTGTTTTTATTCGACAGATGTATGGTTTAGTCCAGTAATTTGGACCTGTTATTGTTGCTTTGTTATTATTAGGGATCCGTAGCACATAAACTTCTGATTTCTTACTAGCCGTTTCCAGCGGCTTCGCAACAGGACGCTATCCGAGACCAAAATTGTCCTATTACATCTTATCAATGAGTCCATATATCTCTATATATTAATTTATCATAGCATACATTATTTTTGCCTTTGTTAAGTTTACAATGATAAACAAATAAATAATAAATAAATATCCTTTGGACATTTCCACACATCGCCATCTAGTCCCAAAGTAAGCTACTCAAAGCTTGTGTTATGGGTGCCAGACAACGGATATAAACTTAAATACTTTTTTTTAAAATACATACATATTATACATAGAAAACACCCAGACCAATACAAACAGACATGTTCATTAAAAATTAAAATTCATTTATTTCAGATAATAAGTATCCATAATTTACATAAAACGACAATAATTAATTAAATACAATAAATAAAACGAAAATAAATAAATATGCACATCAATCATGCACACAAATGTTTGTATTGTCAAAATATGGCGTCAAAACATGGCGTATAAACAAAACATGGCGTCGCTGTCAAATCGCAAGGATTTGACGTAGATCAAAAAGCCGTCAAAACCCCCAATTTTCTCGGCACTACCAACCTGTTAGATTTCGACCCGTTAAGATGGGCACGTATCTCACCATCTAAGGGGGGTAGGACCGTAAACAGGGTACATAAACATTCGGCCAAGTTCAAGGGACGGGTCTGACCTCGCGCGGCCATTACCCGGAGGTCCTGCGACCCTCACGGCCTCTTAACGGTATTACACATGGAAAAAGGGACGCCTTAAGGCTCTTTGGGATAGATCATGGTGCTCGGAAAATTCACGGTTCAACCCGGACCTCGAAACGTGAATTTAAATTTGTAGGTGCTCCGCAAGTTGGTGATGTGACCTTGTCAAATTAATAACCTCAAAATCTTTTTTGCAACTAAAAACCTCCCAAAAAATCTCATTAGTAAAACATTTTATGGACTGGTTTATTGTTCTAAATAAGATAAACTTACATGTAACATACAAACGAGATAATATAAGCAAAATCCGAGGCTAAGACCCCGATAGTAAAAGTAAAAGTAAAGTCTGTAAAAGAGCGTCCAAAGCGGGTAGAAGAATCGTATAACGGGTAGAAAATGTACGAAAGCACACTCCAAGTGTTTGAAATCTACGTTATATTTGCAGGAAAAAGCAAAATCCATTACATCAGTAGTTCAAATGAACATTAGTTTCGTTTTTTTGCTCAAGTGTTGTTCTTGCTGTCTTAACGTAGCGGTCATGCGTCTGATTCCAAGAAACAATGACACCATATGTTTTTGAATATTTTTTAAGATATTTGATGATACATCAAAACAATAATATTTTAAAAGACTAAAAAAGAACTATTTCAGCTCGCTACCCTAGGCCTTTTCAACCTCGTGGAGTACTTTTAATATAACAAAAGCCTCTAACGCGGAAGTAGGGTAATTCTTCCGCAAACTGTCTCTACTCAACTCAGTATATTTCGTGGCGCTATCTCGCAAGTTACAATTTAATATCAGACCTCGTTCACAATGGATATAGCGTTATGTAACTGAACAGAAATATACATGAATACAGTAGGGGTAGCAAACTAAAAGTTTGAAAGCCAGTTACACAATATCCTAATAAGTTTCGATTAACGTTATCTGAAGACTTAAATTTTACTTGTTAATAGCAACTGTGTTAAAAGAAGGAATCGATCTCTGTGTCTTACGCTATCCGAGCGCATGCCTATACCACTCGGCCCCCGACACATTGGCAAGTCTGTTGAAGTCGCAAGTGCTTTCTTTGAGATTGGTCTCTCAACATCCGTAGAAAATAATTATGATAGCAAATATAATAAAGCCCGTATCGCGTAAGACACAAGGTTCGATTCCTTGTCTGTCACAGTTTCTTTTTACAAGTGCAATTTATGTTATTAAGTTTGTATAGTGACCAAAATTGGTTATTAAGTGCTTATTTGACAGACCTTTTCAGTTGGTTATTCTGCCAAGTAACCTAAAAATTACAGGCTAAGCTCTGTTTAACTGTTTCCTATGTTTCACTTTTTCAATAGACCAAATCTATTTACTCGTAGACATTTTACGGCTTACTTCAATTTCAATTAAGGCATAGTATTTTTTAAGTTTATTTTCAAATGCACTGAAGTAATTACCTATGTAACGCTGTCCGTTTTCATGACTCTTTCTAACGCAATAAACATCCAGCTTAGCCTAAAACGTAGAAATAACCTTCTGAACGTAAATGTATTGTGTCAAGTTAGACAATAGGTAAAGTTGACTCGCTAACTCAGATTTGTGGCCTGAATTATAATAATTTTAACAACTCCCGAGTGAATAGTCCAAGTTTATGGTTATTTTTCAGAAGATTCTCTTGTTACTTAAGACTGTTTTAATTTGGGTACTGAAGTTTCTATTGTGCTTAGATAATAATATGACATCTAAGCTTTTATTAATAAAACTTTGCTTTATAAGTTTACTTCTATGGATCAAAATTCTCGCGCTTAACCACCTTAAGAACACAATTTAATAGCTCCTCGGGTCGTTACTTGTTTAAAGTGACGACGTTTTTGTGTAGTGTGTGCAAGCGATTTTCGCTGAAAAATGGTAAGGTGCGAGCTTTGAACTACTATTACTAGTGTGTGGAAGAGACACCACGAACAAATTTCGTGCTCCATGAATTGACGACACAGACATCAACTCATAGCACAGATTCATAATTCGAAATTCAAATTTCAAGGAAAACGTTACAATCTTGTCGTCGTATTCGCGACACATTTTTTGCTTCTCACAGCTTCTCTTTACGTAACAACTCGCTGGGTACGAGAGAGCTCAACCAATCGCTGTAACAATTGGTGTGGAAAAGTCCAGCATATCCTTAAGGAAGAATATATGTTTGCTTATGTCTCCAACTCTTTCACCCCCAGCGCCATCAGACTTCGGAACTTCCTCCCAGATACGATCAAGACATTTACATCAAAATATGTGTACAAAAAGTGATCTTTATCTCAATGAGAATAAAATGATATCTGTTCAGCATGAATTATGGATTTTATTGTATTTATGTATGTTTATGTAGGTTTATTTAAAAAGTATGTATGTAAGTATATGTAGTTAATTCATTTCGTTACTTTTTTTATTTTACGCCGCCTCTACAGTTTCTGCCTCACCCAATGGTTGACTGGTAGAGAATGCTTTAAAGCAATAAGTCCGCCATTTGTACTTCATTTTATTTGTGCAATAAAGAATATATAAATATGAACAAAGTTTACCAAAGTAACTAAGACATTAACATTGCTTTCTGTTAAACTTTAGTAGAATACTAAACATGATAAGAAAAAGGAAATTGGGACCCGGTTTGTGAATTATCTTTTACGTTCTCTCGAATTAAGCAATGGTGTAAATTATAAGGAAGTTGTAAGTATCTAAGACTTTTTGTGTGGACTAATTATTTCCAAGGACGCCTTCTTTGGAAGTAACACAATGTAAGTAAAATCAGTGTGCCCACTTCTTGATAGCCTTTTTTATTGAAAACTGTGTTAAAGGGTGTCATTTACTTTTAGCTGGTGTTATTACAACAGTTAATTTTATTTGTGACGGAATATTTTAATATAAATGTATAAAAACAACTATAGTCCGTCAAATATGACTACTGTCTGATATTAAACTACCATCAAGTTACAAGAAAAATACTCGATTCATATGCATTGGAGATACGGCGTTATGTTACAGGTAGAATGAATGAGACAACTCAATTCATTTTCATTATAGTATCAGTGTAAGCTTATCCAAGTTTGATAGCAGAGCCTTGAGCGTGCGCACCCAAACAGCAAGATAAGTATAGTGGATACAAGCTATGGTGGCATTCGTGGCTGCGACGTAGTAAAATATACTAAAGTGAACTTATTTGCGAATCTATAGTGTTAGTTTAAGTGACTGTTTTTTTAATTATTGGAAGCAGACTCCTCAGTCAAATTTTATAAATCTTAAAACATATATATTTCTGAATTCAACATCAAAAATAATTACTTCAAAAAAATAAATAAACCGCTTTCAAACAAAATTCAAATTATTTTTATTTAGTTCTTTATTTTTACTTATTGCCCATATTTCAAAAACTACTCAACCGATTTTGACGAAACTCACACTATACCCTAAGTAGAAATATACACAATTGAACTAAAAAGAATCATCTCGCTTTTTTACACTCAAACGATATCACATAGATACATATTTTATTGATTACCTCCTATTTTTGAAGTTGGTAAAATATTGCGTGTTCGTAAGACTTTTGTTGTCTTAATAGAATTAAATATGTATTGCAACTTCGATTTAAGAACAAGTCCAAATTGAGTTACGATTTGGCGCATCTCAATCGCATCCCCACGTCTAGACCGGCTGCAAAGATGGCCGCCGAGCAGTAATCAGCACTTACTTTAATTCCTAAAATAATAGCAATATGGTGGAAAATGGAGTGCACTCGTGTGTGGCGTGTGTGGCGGACTGTACATGGGGTCCCAAGGTCAGTGATGTCACCGAAATAAGAGGGAAAGTGTGTAGTGTCGCGCCTGATAGAGACGTTTGTCGTATGAGAGAATTTATATAAGGAAAACGGTTTCCATGTATTGCGTCTGTTAATGTTCATATGTAAAGGTATATTTTATTTGAAGGTCTCTTATTTTCCAGAAATTTACTGCTAGCTTGGACCTTCTGACTTATTAAAACATGCCTTATCTTCTATAGAATAACACTGTGAACTTAAGCTATTTTTTTGCCTTGAATGGCGCGCCAACTTAAAACGTTAATCTCACCATATCGTGAAAAATCTTCGTATTAAATCATATAGTTAAATCATCATCATTATCAGCCAAAGGACGTCCACTGCTGAACATTGGTCTCGCACACGGTTTTCCACAGCGACCGGTTGTGAGCGGTCTGCATCCAGTGTGATCCTGCGATCTTCACAAGGTCGTCCGTCCATCTTGTCGGTGGACGTCCCACTCTGCGCTTTTGGTCTATCTTCAATCTAGAACTTTTCTGCCCCTACTGCCATCAGTTACAATATTTTTCTTAATTGTTACTTTAATTTGGTATCCGTGGACAAATGTCATGATGACGTCACAGTAAGAGGGAGAGGACTACGCGTGGCTACCAATGGTGTTAATAAATACATTTGTCATATTAGCATGTTAAAGAGGGGAGATTAGGGTTATTTGCATTCAAATTAAGTGGACTGACTGTTTTTTTTTATATATTTAGTAGTCGTTACTAGAACAATGCTCGTTATAAAAGTCTGTTTTCAAAGTTTAAAACTTTGCAAAAGAGCTTTACTTTACACATTTTCTGTAGCTTGTAGAGTTCTCATTACTTGTGTTTCCATTAGAACAGAGTGCTTTTAACTATTATTCACACTAAGTATTACTTTTTTTCCTGGCTTTTCATTTTAGGAAACATGAGGTCCGCATTTTATCACGATTTCGCGAATATTTGGCGTTTCAATACGACTCGTTTTTAATCAGAGGAAGGTTTGAAAGCGTGGATGCGAGCGTTCCAATTTTCGATATGAGCTTTTTGATTTCTTGTTTCGATATTCTGGTGGTTTTCAACACGCGTATGTGTTTATACGGAATATAGAGATTGTACTACTGAGTTATATTAGAAATAAATAGCAACTACCTTCTACGTAAATTATCAAATCAGTATGGGCAAAAAAAATATGTTACAAAAGTTGTTCTTGGAAAATGATGGTGGAATTTTTGCTATTCTTGCAAGAAGGGGTCGGCCCTTCTTGCAAGAATAGCAAAAATTACAGTGATTTCAAATATTTTATGCAAAATTCGATACAGTTTTGATAATTTCGTCATATCTTCAAAATCAATAAATACGCCTAAAAGAGCACCATCACTGTAAATTCTCTATTCTATCAGCCTTCAGGCAACGTATTACTTTCACGCAAAATGCGAGCGAAATTTTCTATTTTCTCGGAAATCGTAGCACGGTGATTTCGGCAGGGCTGCGGGGAGCACTTGCGGGTGACACCCGCGGAGCCGCCAATTGACGCTCTCACCCTATAGCTGTAGACTTTTGATTTTTGTGGATGTAACAGGAGATGCCTTTGCCTCGCGAGTTTTAAAAATTGTTTTCTTTTTGTTGTTGGTGGCCAGTGTTTTAAGAAAGTTTTAGTTGCGCGTTGTTTTTTTTTGTTGGTGGCCTGGGTTTTAGAAATATATCGTTTTTAGTAGCATCTCTTTACGCTGCTATTTGAACTGAGGCGCATCAAGCCGCATACATTTGATCTGATTGGTGCTTGATTGTAAGTACATACATGGTAAAAACACCTTCGCAAAATGATCTGTCACCCAATGTGTCACCACTTTAGCAGCATCAACAGCTTGGATATTTATGCAAACGTCTTCCTTGGCTATTATTATGGTCGGCAAGTATGCCAGGTATAATTTATGTTTCAAGCAGTCACGCAATTATCACAGTGATCAATGAATGACAAACTTTACGAGTACGACTTTCTCTACGAGTGGTGCATTTAATAAGATTTAAGATAGTAAAAAATTCTCCGCTTGAAAAATTACTGTATGTATGTTTATGTTTTCTTCAAAACAAAGCATGTCACAAGACCACAAAAACCTTATTTTATCCATTTAACTAAAAACACCGAACTAATAAATGCTCCACAATTGTTGAACCCAAACAAAGCCCAAAGCCACACGGGACACCCGTTAATCCGGGACCGAAACATCACGTTGATAGAGGATGTAAATTCACGTGAGGGTCCGTGGTCCCGAGAGCCGTCTGCGGCCCGTCTGGTCCGATAATGCTATCTCCAAGGTCGTGGATGCAGAGGTTTCAATGTCAACCTTTTCCGGGTACTGGCCGCTTTTGGAGATAAAAAAATATGAGTTTCAAGTGTAGGTTTATTTTGTTCGACACTGGCTATGCTTGACAATTAAATAAAAGAAAAAGTTTTGATTTCTGACAAATTTTCGATTTTTGTCAAATAAAGAAAGAATCACAGATATACATCTAAGAGCCGGTGAAGAACGGCCTGCACCGATCTAAAGTTATCATGAAAAATTATTTAATGTCAATTTGAGATAAATGTTTTTTGTCTATTGTACAAAAGTTTTTTTGTCTGTTATAATATATATAAACAAATATGCCAATGATAACTTGCCTATCGAAAAGTGTTCATAACTATTTTTCACATTTTTTTTCATCACCTTCTCTCTTGTCATAACCGAATGGGTTTTATCTCAATTGATAGTATGTAACATATAGAATATACCTAGGTAGGTAACAGATTTACCTATATAGACTTACTTCACATCTTCTTGTCAGGTAGCCATGCACAGGAAGTAGTTAGTATGCAAGCCTATCTTGACATATTCTGTGTGTTATATTATAATCTATCACTTGAGAACAAATTCATTCGGTTATTACAATAGTAAAAGGTGATAAAAGAAATTGATTAAAATCAATAATTACATGTAGTTATGAACACTTTTCGACAGGAAAATCAAACTTAGGTATATTTGTTTATAATTTATATTTGAAAAAACGTTCGATAAATCGATGAAGGTCGATCTTGTCTCCTCAACTAATAGTACTACATACATTTTTTTTCTAAACTTATGTATATTTTTTTCTTCCTATAAATTTCAGGTAAATAGCTTTAGAGTACTTATTGCTATTTATCCATACTTCAGTGACATTGTAAGGTAAGTAATTGGACCAGTTTCCTTCCCAAAAAGTATTAACATTATCATAATAATGTTCGCAGTAACGGCGGATAATAAACTACAACTTTATTATAACAGTATCCGAAGTATTCTTAAAAGATACGGATCTCATTAAAAACTTCTTAGAGCCCTGTGAAATCTTAATACCTTCATAATTTCAATGTAAGTTCTTATAAAAAAAGAATAAAAGGAAGATTACATGGAAACTCCGTAGCCGGTGAGCCTTCGTAGCTTGCGGCTACGGGCTACGAGCCTCGTAGCGCTTACAGCCACTTAATAGGTATTTGCTACGAAATCATATTTCCATACATAACTGCCTTATAAGGAGCTTCTGAGTTTCTTCTCTTTTTAGTACCGTTTGAAGGATATTTCGTATTAAGTAAGTACCTACTTGTCGTTATGAGAAATTGTAAGTGAAATTTTATGGTCTGTTGACATTGAACTAATATTACCAACGTATCTGATGAGGACGTTTTGTGTCTGTTGGGTCGTATTTATATAAAAAAAAGTGTTGGCATAGATTCATTTCCTTATTGTATCAGTGACTAAGCTTGGAGATACTAATATTTGTCTCATCTGAAAAGTTGGTTCCGAAAACACACAGTGAATCATCTGTGGAAATTCCATAGACTAGGCGGTATTAAAACCTCCAAATAGATCGCGGAAGGCTGCGAGGGGTGGCGGCGTCACTTTCACCGCTCTCAAGGTCACACGGACATTGCACCTACGTGTGTGCATGTGAAATGCAAATGTGTGGGTTTGTACCGACGCGTGCCCCGTCGTGCGATTTCGGCTCCCGAACGCCGCGTTCCAACTTTGAAAATTCGAATGCGTCGATTTTATCTGTGTGGTGAAAATTGGATTGTTTTTTGCGAGAAAGAAAGATCGTCAATTGTCTATTTGAACTGTGAAGTGTATGATGTTGGACTTGAGTTTTTGTTAGTGCTTAAGTTATTTGTTTAATAAGTATCGTTTTTGTAGTATCGATTTTCATCCCTTACCTTTATTTTCGGATAAAAATTTAGGAGGGTACGAGAGAAAAACTACATTGAGCTGTCTTTTACAAACACACAATGATGGATGTACTTTTTGTATATACCTTTTATGTTTGTATTTCCTTACTCCAAACAAGCATAAAACTCGCATACACTAATGTAAATAGCTTGTTTACTATCCGTCTACAAGTTGTAAAACAACAATACCGCTTCTGATTATCTTCGTTACTTCTAAATAGTGAAACGTTCTCTTTTTTTTACGTTGCCATCATTTTCGGCGGCTGTAAAACATTTTACTACGTAACAATTAGCGGGATGTTGGTTTTACTTCTCGTAAATGGTAAGATTCACATAATCAAATCTCGAGAGAAATATTCTGACGTATCTTATATTGCTAATTTGTAAATGCAAAAAAAAACACTTTAATAATTCGGAAACTGTTGAGGTTTACGGTACTACGTATTACTTAAATTACTGTAACTCTCTGATTAACTAGCTTTTTATAACCCCAATACAATAACACAGCAGACGCTTATATGTCGTAGCCAATTTGACGTTAATTTTCAACTAAAATAAACTATTAAGTAAATCCATAACGACCTCGAAAAAGCTACAATGTCTCGACTGAAATCTACTTGCAAAACAACACCGATTTACAAAAAGCAAACGAGCGCAAATTATAGCGTTCAAACTTCGAACTTATGGAACCATAGAGCTAAACCTAAGTAAAGTGGAAAACACTCGATTATAGACTAGACGCT
This sequence comes from Pyrausta purpuralis, assembly GCA_963924145.1. Lineage (NCBI taxonomy): Eukaryota > Metazoa > Arthropoda > Insecta > Lepidoptera > Crambidae > Pyrausta > Pyrausta purpuralis. The sequence continues at coordinate 25,135,280 of OZ001648.1, read as the reverse complement.
CGCAATTTGTCGACTCGGCGTAATTTAGGCGGGAAATTGATTTTTTATGCCATTAAAGGGAGGAGCAGGGGAGGGGGGCGGAGGGAAACTTATCGGTTTTTCGCGCCTCGGGCGGTAAGCGCGCACAATCGTCACTTTGAAGGTCAATGGCTTTATTCGATACAGCAGTTTGGGACCAATGTCGTTTTGATCGCGTGGAGTGCATTCGGATCGGCATTTGTTTCGTGTGGGTTAACGTTTGGATGCGCTAGTGTTCTGTTTTGTGTTTTTGATCACTGTTACTAGAGATAGTGACTTTTAGTTGATATCTATAAGAGTTTAGTTATCTACGATATTTTACTCACAAACTTATGTGTTCCTTCTTAATTTCTATGTACTAGACGTAAGTTGAAGTCAAACTGAAATTCATAGAAATATGTAGTTGGTATTTATTTTTCCAGTTTCAACACTGAATAACTATTTACTTACCTACCGATTGTCTATTAGATAGAACCAAAAGAAGAAAGCAAAAGATAGACAAATTAAATGGGGAAAATAACTGTCGCTTATAATAAGGAAAATAAAATGGAACAACAACTAAGAACTGGCTAAAAAGAATCTTCCTCATTTAATAACTTTAATTGTTCAGAATCACGACGCAAGTCAGCGTCTACGAAAGTCGATCGAACGCGGAAGCGTAGAAACGTAGGTATACTGCAACGCTCTTACAATTCGTCTGACGCACACAAGCGCACTGTGTACAATATTCATCAAAACAAACGCACACAAAGACGCGGCGTCTGCCGAATTACACGCACACGCCGAAAAGTTACGAGGAATGAACTATCCTGCCTGTGTAGTGGTGTGAGTGAACGAGAGGGAGAGTGTGACGAAATTTCACTTTCCGTTTTGGCAACGCCGCGTTGCCCCCCGTTCGCCGACATTTGTGGGGGTGCACGACTAGTTCGTTCTGAAATCGAAATTTTTAACGTTCGGACGCCGCGGTGCTATCACAGAATGTTTTTATTCACAGAAAATCGTGTTATCTCGCCGGAAAATACGCAGCATTTGTACAACGCTCCGAGGAAATGACGTTATCGTAACCGTAGCACTCACTCACTTACGTACTTTATTAGGGTACAAGGTACAAGAATAAATGTTTCCTCTTCATTTTAATTCCCACTCTACAATTAAGCTCTTATTATTTCTCAAAACGTTAAAGACATCCCACAGTCTACTTGAAAGAGCTTAACGATAATAATACCTTATTAACCATTTAAATTGTGAGACGCAAAATCCTAATAGACGTTAGAAGAATGTTTCTTTTTGCAAATTCGCATGGGCAATCAGAGGGGAGCCGAATAAAAGATAGACGAGAGAAAAAAAAACTAAAAGTGTGTGGTAGTAAGCTAACGGTACTGTGTGTGGAGTATTTCAAATACTTCAAAAGCTCTGACGATTCTCGGAAGTGTCATCCTCGAGCGTGCGAGCGGTTGTGCCGATATTTTTGTCTCCGTCTCACGACTATCGACTGTAGTCAAAAAGGACGCGGTAAGAATACTTTTCGACCAATTTACAGTTTTATAATTCAGCGCGCGTTGATAAAATTGAAACTTATTTTGCGATGACAAATGTTACGTCATTTGCTTATCGCGCATACTAAATGAGGGACTCTGGAGGGGTAATTGAATGTTGAGTTCGGATTATATGCGTTAATCTCGGTCGGATAGGCGCGATCTCGCAACTTGACGTGTTTTCATTGTTGTAGCCATCAAGCGGATTACTTGATCCGAAGAATTAAGTCAACTCTTACTTACTTCCGTAATACTCTAAATTTTCTGAAAGTTCGTAATTACTCATAACAAGCTTCTTTTTATATTTTGTTGATGACTACAAACGAAGACTGTTAACTCTTGATTCCAATCAGTGTTGGTAACTTTTAATGAAGAATAACATTTAACCAAGAAATCTATGGGGTAAAAAAGGTTACTTCTCATTGGTTTTGTAAAATCATGACAAGCGGAGGCCAGAATTTTGCGTCAATCGAACTTATTTCGTGTGGTAATTTGATTACGAGTTTCACTGTGCTACGAAAAATCAAATAATATATCCACGTGTACGATGCGACCGCACCAAAGAAATGGAAATGCATAAAAATCGGGACCCTGATATAAAGCATAAACTGTATTTTCTACAAAAAAAAATTTGATCACCTAACTTTTTTCGTTTAAGAACTGCACGAGAATAAGCATCCAGGTGTTAATAACAATGTTTTTTTTAACTCGAATGACAAGTAACTCTAACAAGTAAAATGATTCCCTGCGTACGAGCCAAAATTCAATTGTTGACTTAATGTGGAAACTAAGTCTTAAAATATAGCTTTCCTTGAGATCGTTTATTTCACCATCAAAAAGAAGTTTAAAGATTCTATTTCTGAGAAAAACGTGTAAAAGAGCTCATTATTCGTCAGTTCTTTGTCGCTGAATAAATTGTGTCACTAGTCGAATCCGGGCCTCCGTTGAATCCATTAAGATAATGCCAAGGCCTTCGCGAACTATGCCTATTGCCCAAACCTGGAGTGGTCACGATTTAATGGCAAGTTCAAAGGCAAATTTTCAGGATTTAAAGTTGAAAAGCATGTACTTATAAGGTCAAATCGTTTTAAGTCAAAATATGTTAACTGTGTTTTGTATACATCATAGAAACAGGACACTACCAGTATTGTTTGAAAAATCATGTTTTTTACTATTTATTAAATCAAATATCATGTTTAGAAAGCACACTGATAATTTTAAAAGTTTCTACGTCATCAGCTTCGCCTCTTTTAATTCAATGCCCAATCCTCATTTTTCTCTTATAAGATAAGACCTTATTTAATAAAAATAAAATCTAAACGATTTAATGACCTTCTTATCATTTTTTTTAAACTAGCGTATAAAAACCCAAAGTGTTCTACAAATAATATTAATGTATTCTGCTGTATCGGCCCTTTATATTTATCACTTAAAACGAGGTGACCTTATATTTAGATACATCTCGTTTTGTAAAAATGTTCTTAGTAGAATTAAAAATTCGCAAGAGTCACTACTACTCCGATTAGATAGATCAAATAGGCGTTGTTTATTATAATCGCAGTTGTACACAATGAAAACATATTTTATCTATGTATGTTAGAGATGATTAGAAATATTCTTGCTATTTCGTACTGATTGAGACTTTTCATAGTGGTAATATCAGAAGATTCTATGAGATTGTATGAATTTAATCGTTGACAGATCTGCTTCGATTTTTTGTTTGACCACATCAACATAAAATCAATTATTGTGATATTTTGGCCACATTAAAGGCCACAGTATCTTACTACAGTAAATAATTTAACCACAAATTAAATTTCACCAACAAAAAGCGTGCTAATGACACCACATGGTGTAATTTGTACGTCATTAATGGATAAATATTAAAATAACAAAGGAAAATGTCACCAAGAAAGATTGATCAGTTCAATTGTTAATTTTAATGTAAAAAATGCATTATGTGTATCTGTCGCACACACGCATTCTATTATTGTTGTAAAATAAATGTAAGTCATTAATCGTTAATGAAGTTTATTTTACTAAAACATTTATTAAAAAATGCAAATAAAATAAGCAATAGACTAGATAAACTTTATGGTACTATATGTATATTATAATGCATGGTATTCTGCATTCGCTACCTTATGTTGAGTTCATGATCCTAATTTTCATCCGCTTAGCATAGAAACCTCTATTTCATATTCCTTGGTCTCATTTTGGGTATTTATTTTTTTCATTTGTTGTGGCTATCGAAAGGTTTGATCATTAAAGTACCTAAGACTGCCAAAAAGCATTATGACAGTTTAATTTTCACAAAAATATATTGTCCATGACTATACGAAGTAATAAACACATGTAAAATCTGTATCGATTTGTGATTTTACCACTATAGCTACTAGATCTGTCCGAATGTTACATGGTAAAAAATAAGGATAGTACCACATCAAATTGATTGGGCAAGGCTGTGCAGGCTGCGCAGGAGTCGGGTTACCGGACGCGGCCGCGGAAGTGGCGACGGACGCGCGCCATCTTGCTTTTTGCTCTGCGCGCGCAAGGATGTGCTTTTGTTTTTTAAGTGCACTAGTTGGTGCAGCCAGCAGTTTGAAGCTTTCCTTTTTGAAAAAGGAACGAAATTTACTTTTAATTTGTTTTTAAGGCACGTTTTGTAATGCGGCGAGGAGTTTTTAATCTTTTTGAGAAAAGAAGGTAACAAACTGCATACTTTTAAAAGTGCACATGGCAGTGTTGAACTGAAATACTACTAAATTAAAAGCGGGATATTTTGTTAAGAGCTTTACAAACACTGAAAATGGGTCATTTCAGTAGAGTATGTAGAAATAAATGTAGGCCTAATACCTAGTCCTTGCGTATGTGATTTTTTCGGTTGTAAGTTGAATGAATAATAAAAAACTTCCAATTAGCGTATATTTATTTTTTCTTTTAAGAACTATTTTTATGCGACTTAACAAACAGCTCATCATCGAATCAAAACCAGCATGAAAGACAAACTATTATGGAATTATAATATATCTGATCCTGTCTCCGAAAATAAAATAAGAAAACTCTCTTTTCTAAAGCAACAATAAATCGTCTGCTCGCTGGTTTTATGCTTCACGCATCTGCAATGCAAGTTTCAGTCTAAAATCAACTTTATACTTTCAAACATAATGCTTTGTCTCGCAGTTTTGTATTCTTGTTGACATTTGACAGCTCGGATAACTGAATAAAGTCGCATTGTTGGTGATTTGGCAAAAAAATTAATGCCAGGTAGAGTCTTTTGTGCGAACCATTGTGCAAGAAAGCTGCGATTTCGATGCGCAACGCACAATGTCTGATAAATTATTTGCTAATTTACTGCAGATTGCACCTGGTGATACGAAATGTTGTGGTTTAGCATGAATTTGTTTTTGAAGAAACATTTCGTTTGGTTTTATACCGTTACTTTGCTGTTCACAACTGAAATAATAATTAAAACATGCCTTGTAAATTCTACTTGACTCTTAAAGAAAAAGATTTGTAAAACATGGAGTAAGATTAAAGACTTTTACGCCTATGGGTACGACCGTACAACATCTGAACCACAAATCGGACTAATTATACAGTCGAAGAAAAATCTCCGAGCGGCTTCGCAATTAGAGAAACGGCAACAGCGTTTTGCGTAGAAACCAGAACGAGAAAAATGCAACGTCGCATTTTCACCCCCTATCGTTCTACCGGCCGCCCCCGCGTGACTCATTCAACCTTTCAACTTGAGCTAGTAATGTCGGGATACCGCGTTCTAAACTCGAATTCATATCACTCGAGACAAAAACGAGCGAGTTTTGTTCGTGAAAATTATCGATGTTACCGTGAAGACTCGATTTGACTATCATTTGTTTTTTTCTCCCTAATAGGTGTCTATATTTTTTGGTTATGGGGTTCAAAAATAAATGTACAAAAATTAAAGAAACAAAATAACTTTGTACATTAACTAAGCTCGGGTTACCTTACAGTTGTTCGCCATTCAGCATGTCTGTTGTTTCTGAAATAGTCTGAGAGACACATACCTGGAACAAAAAACGAAGGGTTTTTATAAAATAACCTTTACACATACCTAACACACCTAACATTTTATTTCGTTTTTAGATTTTTGACCGAGTTTAGACCTACTTTTTGTGACCAATGTAGTATAGAAGTGGCTCTATTGTTCCTGTAGATGTTATACTTGAACGCAATAATTTCAGAAACTGCTGGTCCAATTAAAAAAGTATTTATCGAGAAAGGCTTTCCAATGAAAATGCGGCGGACCGCTAGTGAAAATATGTTTAGTAGCTTAAATTTGAAGTGATTTTTGGCGATTGTCACTCATCAATAGAACAGAAGAAAATTGGTTTCGAAATATGGGATTTTCTTCCCTATTTTAAGAAGTACCAGACAAATACTATGACGTCTTTTATATACTTAAATACATATGATATCCATGACTTAGACATAAATATTCGAGGTCATCACACAAACATTTGCCCTTGACGATATTCGAACCCGCGACTCCTGGTTCAGTAGTCAGGAGCGCTAACCACTGCACCAAACGTATTGTCAAGTTTCAAAGTCACATAAAACAGTACGCTGAACACTCGGTCTCGTTAAACTTAAGACAGATGCACACTTTCCACACTTTACTCAACGATAGCCCAAAGTGTCACCGACAAAAAGTTGATAATGTTTTTTTCACGAATCGCGGATAATGGTAGAATGTGATAAATCCATCGCCAGCTGACTCGCGCATATGGCTCACTTCCTACCTGAGCAGCTGCGCGTACGCAGCACGTGTGCAAAGGTCACATCTTGGAACTTAGAATTATACTACTTCTGGCTAGTGAGGTCTAGTACTCTTTAAGAATAAATTAGTCGGTTTGAAATTAGAATTCATTTGTTTTTGCTAAAGTCCACTCGAGTCAAGGTGAATTTAAAATTGTTGCTGTTAACCTGTTGTATTTAACACACATTTTTCTCGTAGTAAGGTATGTTTTCATTTTCTTTTTATTTTATATAAAAAATTGCTTACGTTTGTTGTGTGTGGAAAATTTAACTTTTTTGTAACAATAATTCATTTTATTTATCTGCGCACCTTCTGCTTAGCTCAAATGTATTTACAGTAGAGAATGCCATACGGCGTTAAGTCCACCATTTGTACAAATTTTGGTGGTGCAATAAAGTATAAATAAATAAATAAATTTGATATAGAGATAAGGTCTAAAAAAATATCATTATGTTATATTCCAGCTCTACCCATAAAGTACATTAAGGTTATAGTTATGAGGTCAATTTGTATCAATATCTAATGATGTAGGGGCGGTTGCATATGATGCATTACTCTTTTCTAGAGACACTTGCTCTATAAATTAGTTTTCCAATAATTGGAATTGATCACAATATTATGATAGGTAATGGCCACCCGTCGTTTCTGTATGCAAGTCGACAAAGCTATTAGGTTATCAATCAATTTCTTACAGTGACATCTAATGACTTAAAACACTCAGTTAAACGAAAATATTTATACTAAAGATACACAAATCTATTTCAGGGTGCTTTCGTTATCAAATACTATCTACGAGTATCAGTCGGATATTGTATTTCTGCACGGTCTTAGTAATGGCAAAGTGAAATGCCCTGATGTTGTTAAACGTGCGAAACTAAAGGTATGATTCCGAACTCGGCAGCAAGCAGCAGTGCTGTCGCTGCAGTGCTGCCACTAAGGTGCTGCCCAGCAGTGCTGCCGCGACACTACTGGTCCCCATACACTGGTCTGTCGCGGCGGCAGGGCGACACTGTTGCGCAGCAGTGCTGCCGCTACATTGCTGCCGCGACATTGCTGCCTAGCTCGGAATGTGATCTCATAAAAGCTTATAGAAATTGTATGGGGACCAGTAGTGTCGCGGCAGCACTGCAGCGACAGCACTGCTGCTTGCTGCCGAGTTCGGAATCATACCTTAACAGTGCCAGCCCGCCTGCCTCGTTACCCAATAAAAATACCTTCGCTTTGCCTTTTACTTGAAGAAACCTAGGCCGTCATGCTTCACTTAATTGTCAGATGTTGCTCTCAATATAACAATTTTTGCACTAAGGATCTAGACATTTTCCACGATATCTTGCCTTAATTTAAGAAGAAGCTCACTAAGATGCTGAATGAGTAATGTTTAATACTAACTTGTTTAAACCTTTAGTAATTTCAAAATTGACCTTATGTCTAATTGATTTAATTACTGTTGTTTTGTTTACTACAATACAGTGTACGCCTTTAATAGGCCGACATATAAGATGGCAAACACTGTCAATGTTACTATAGTTAAATGTGTACAATATGTAAACTGTTAGTGTATCTTTTTACTATATTGTTTTTTGACGATGTCACTCAAACACCGCTTAGACTTGTTATTTATACATTCAGTTTCACCTGTAAACAGAAAATATACCAAAAATGAGTATTATTTGTGACTAGAAAAGCCTGTAGTTAAATGTGCCATAAGATAAACTATCCTTAATAACTGAATGGGTTGCTCATCGACTGGCAGTATGTAAGTGTTATGACGGCTATTATGAAGATTATCGTGTGTATATTAGTAAATAAAAGTTTCCAGTTTATTGGAGCTAAACACCAGTTGTGCTCACTTTGTAACAAGCTATTAACTCGTCGGACAGTGTAATTATTCCAGCACGATAGCGGTACAGCCTAGGTAAGAAAGAAAACTCAAACACAGAAAAGAACATTCATCTCAACGCTTAAGCACAATATTGTGAACAGACTTGTTTTTCTCAGTCTCTCTTACTCTCAATTTTTACCACATATCAAGTATTAGTGGATAATAGTGTAAACAATTCTTAGTTTTATGACGTATTTTCGAAATTTCAAGAATTCCGTAGGTCTCCCTAGCTAAACTACAACTTATGTATGAGGTAGTTGATCTTTAACTAGAATGTTATTATTGATTAATAAACTCGACTTATTGTAAAATACCGAAAATATTAATTGAGGTAACTGGTTTTCATCTATTTATTACTATGGTATAGTGTAGTGATATTTCGAGGCCCGTTGTATCACCTCACCTTTAAATAATTATTAGTGAGGAATTTGAAAATTCTAAACAATGCCATCAAATGTCAGCACGCTTCATTAACTGAAAAGAAATAGGCATGTAAGTACATATTTTAATCAACTAAAGAAATTCATTAATATAATAAGATAATAAATAGTAATAACATAAATAAAGATGATATTTATCATAAGTAGAGATACTCGTACCACAAATTTTTTGACGACGAGCTTATTTACTTAGCTTACTTTTTATCTATTTAAAAAGGAGGTTCTATGTTTGACTGTGTTTATTCCCAAAAATACGGAAACAAGATTTTTTTGTATTGATTATAATTATATATGAATTAGTAAGTTTATATATAAATACAGCTTTGAAATACACAATTGGAGGCAATAAGATATTTCAATAAAACGTGTAAACTCAAAAATGCTTCCCGCAGGACCCGGCTCCTATGACCGCATAGAGTGAGTCTACCTGGGTGTACCATAAAAAAGCAGGTCGATGACCCGCGACAGCTGCTCCAATTCAAAATGGCGGACACTTATGTCAAAAATTAATAAATGCAAGCCAGTTTTCGTTTGATGGATCGTGTACGGAGCGATTTACTTACTCACCATTATTTATGCTTCTTTTTTACGAAGCCGAAATTATTTTGGAGTACCTTTTTGTATTATGCATGGTTTGAGATTAATGGAGTATGTAGGTAGTTTGTTTCATCATCAAGTGACGTGAATAATTTTGAAATTGCTTAATTTCGGAAAAGTTTTAAGAAAATAGTATTTATTTTAAATACATTATTATTTGCGACTAAGTTAAGAAACTGACATTTTTTTTTAGTTTTTTACGATAGTTAGCATTTCTTGTAAGAACATTGCAATGTGTTTTAATTAATTATATTGCATCAAAATTGCTAAATCATCTACTAAAGATCAAGTAAAAAGCGTAACATTTAATAAAAGATCAGAGAGCGCGCCTTGTCACCTATCACGCTAACTTACTTAAATAGTCGTATATTAGTAAAGAAACTTTATAATTACTATCTTGTTTAATAAAAAAGATATAATTCTACGATATGTAAAAGCAAATAGACTGAAAGTTAGAACGTAATAGGTAATATTATCGTGTTTTTTTAAAGTAAGTTTTTATTAATGTCAAAATAGACTTATAAGTGTAATTTTGGAAATATTATATAAAACAAAATAATTTATGAATATTTTTTTAGTCTTATATTTATAATCAGCGTAACTTAGACCATTAGTGCGGTTGTTTAGTTTGTACCATGGTAATGACAGATGTGTATCGAAAGGCATCATTACAATTATAAAGCTCCAATTTGAATGGTTTTCATAGTAAGGTAACAAAAACCCTTTGTTTCTAGATGCGTATGGCAAAAAAAAAACTTGTATTTAATATGTTTCGAAATGCCCTTAGAATCGTGCAGACAGAATAGAGTCAACTAAAATAAATAACTACATGTCGAAGTCACTTTTATTTGTAAATTATTCTGCTATTTATTATACATTGGCCGGACGACAAAATAACGCAATTTATGCAACGATTGTCCTTTGTTTAGCTAAACAGCTTATTCATTTGATGTTGGCAGGACAGTAGGACATCCTTTGCGTATGACAAGTGTGTAATCCACGATGAATAACGACATGACAGTCTCAATGAACCTCCAACTACTGTCAGTGGCTGTTCCCAGGACTGCCAGAGCAAAAAAAAGTTTCATAAATCAAATAAAGGTGCCACGTATAGCGTTACAATGTTTGTAGGACGGAAGCAGAAGCGTTCGGAAACCGAGTCATAAATTATACTTTACCGTTCCCGCCGAGATCGGGTTACGTGCAGTTGTCACGTAATTACGATTATCGTCAATCGGAGGCGACGACTTTAATCGATTCTACGTGAGCGAGGGACGCGGCTCGATTGATTACGAGTCGGCAGTTGTCTTGAATCGATTTCGGCATTGTTGAGATTGCTAACTTACGCACTAACATTAATTCCTTGGTATTCTTTTATTTTTGTAAAAGTTTAGTTTTCATTGCGATTCGTATTAGGCGTGTCGTAAGTATTAACTGCTAATTAGGTAATATTAAACAACGCGTTACAAGCATTACATTTTTAGCATTTACATTCACATAAACTTGGCTATTTTGTTTGTTATCGACTATAAATTAAAGACCTCATATAAGTAAATAAGGCTACACTGGTTAGCATTGCATGCTACGCATAGCCAACATCGTCGAAAAAGGTTAAGTATTATTACTGGTAATATTTCAGGCAATTAAAAACACCTTCACCTGACCATATAGCTGGTTAATTTTCTCAGAACTGAATACTTTGCATCATTTTATAAGCTCTAATTATGTTTAAGCCGTATCATCCCTTAATCGCCGCTGTCGGCCATCTTGAAAGCGCTCTATTTACCTCAATTACACCCATACACCCTATCTCTTACCCTAGTGCATAAAAAACTGCAATTTGCCTATCAGTGCTTAGGTCACACAATAAAGTTGGCTCAGACCCTTTCTAGTATACGTTGAGCTCCCGCGGTCCTCTCGCACTTGAGAAATCAGGTCTTAGAGGGAGAAGCGAGTGACGAGGGAGAGGTCAGGTTAAATTGGTGAGCTCTGAAAGGGTATGGGAGGCTTGAAGCTGCGGGGTCGTTAGCCTGGACTCGATTGTTCGTCGAGTATCGCAATGACTCACTTGTGTATGTAAATAATCGGGAAATATGGGGAAACGGGATACGGCGGAGAAACGCCGAGATCATGATTTGTTGACGGCTGATTGGAGATTGTGGGGCCAATTTGCTTAATGCCCTATTCATAACAAGAATGGACCAATTAGAAATAAGCGGTAGTAAGCACTTCTAAGCATAAAATGGTTGTAGGCTGGAAAAAAGAGAGCCGGAGAAAACTACTTGGAAAACTATTTGTTGTTTATGCATGAAGCATGATGCGTAAAAATTGAAAAACACCTGTTAAAATAAATATAGAAACGAACATTAAACTAGACAGTTTCACGAAAAATTAGGAGAACTCCTGACAATATTCACAAACATTACAGTTACGCTATATAGCTATAGCTAAACAGGATAATTTCGTAAAAAATAGAGTCGATGTCTTATTTTACACAGATCAGATTTCATTGACAACGCTATACATTTAAAGCTCTCTCTCTCTCATCATTATCAGCCAAACGACGTCCACTGCTAGACATAGGCTTCCCCCACTGTTTTACAACAACTGATCACAAGGAGTCTATCCAGTTTTCCAGATCTTTACAAGGTCGTCGGTGGACGTTCCGCGTCTTTGATCAAAGGGTTTAACTTCATTTATTATGACACTTTACAAAATAACGCTCCCATTATCTCTAAGCAAATCGTGTTAAAAATAGGACACCTAATTCTTTGCAAGTGCGTAGTTCCTCCCTCGAAGGGAGTGCGTCAGTGGGTTACCTGTCCCTACCCCTCAGCACATTATGTAAAACCTAAACCTACCCTAGCTGTGGAAGTCTTTGCTTACTCGTTAATTAGGTCATTTGGAAAAAGGATTGTTTATTTACTAAGACCAATGAGGTTAAATTAGGATTTGTTCTCCGTCATTGATCTGAAAATTGTGTACTAGGACGCCTAAAAATATGTTTTTTATTTAAGGACGACTCATTTACGATTTATGTACATTTTAACTTAATTTGTAAGATTTTTACGATAAAAAAAACAATTATAACAACTTCCATAAACCTTCTTTTTTTAAATGCATTTAATTCACAAACTAAAAGCACGTTACAGTAGTTAAAATATCCTTATTACTATTAGTTATATTTGAAATATAAAATTGTTTTGGTGCCAGTAACAAAAGAACACATGAGAAATTATCAAACACTGGCTGGCTACACACAAGTAAAAGAAAAAAAAGGTTTTATCACCAATTTAAGTTAGATGGTACAGCTTTCGCCTCATTTATAGCTCGAAATTTAAAACATTCACGAACATTTTTATTTTAAAAATAGAACAGAATTAGATTTCAAAGGAGGTTATAATAATGCGTTTCACAGCTAGGTCGTAACAAGTGCAGATTTGTAGGTTACCGTGCAGCCTATTGCCCTGCAGCGGGGGCGGGGCGTAGCCTTATGTACACGCACACACTCGCAAGTGGGGAAAACTGCGTAATTCCAACTTCTTTGACTGTTTATATGCGCGTAACCTATATTTTTTGTTTCTGTTTTCAGCCAGTACTTTGAAACATTTTCGTAATTTCGATGTGTTATGTAAATTGAGACCACATAAAAGTTCTTATAAACTTAAAAACTCTTATAAAAAACAATCAAAAGTTTATATTTTATTATGTTAAGCATTTCCTCCATTATTTAAAATGTTCCCGAATAAAATTGAACCAACAAACTTTTCGTGTTTACTATTTGTTTAAAAAAGGTTTTAGCGGATATTTTTTATCTTTGATTAAATTACAACTTTCCGGTTGAAAATATATATATAATCTACCTACTAAGCTAAGTCTAACTTAGATAAAAACTATTGACTCTAACTCAGAGATTGACATTGCAATCAGAACGTTGGGCGGTTGTGAAGGGAGGATTGGCGCGTGTCACGCTGCTTTAATGAACTAACCCGGGTAAACGTAGTTGCGTTGCTAGACCAAAGATTAAAAACATTTATCCCAGCATAGTAAGTTGTAGTAAGCTGGAGGGAGACATTGCCATTATGCAACACTTGTCACGCTACCATCGCGCCAAACACACTAGGATTACTATTTATTTTTTTAATTAATCTATTAATATTAATATTGAATTGCAATATACGAGTATAAGGTCACCTCGTTTTAAGTGATAATATTTTAAGGGCCGATTCAGCACAATAAATAAATCATATTTTGTAGAATACACTTGCTGAATGTTGCTTGTGTTTTTATACGCTAGTTTTTGATAAAATCACAAATTAAGGTAATTCTTTTGTGCAGATATTTTTTTATTATTAATTAAGGTTGAGATGAGAGAATAAAAAGGATTGGGCATTGAAATGAGAGAGTTGAAGCCGAGGATGTGGATAACTTTTTAAATTGTTAGGGTGCTGTTTAAAAAAAAAAAACATTTTTTGGTTCGAGAAAATACAAGAAATTCAAGTCTCGATTTTCCAAAAACTTTATTGTGCCCTATTTCTATGATGTATACAAAGACACCTTTGACCTTATTTATGTTTTTTATTTTTATTTATTTAGTAAAATTAGATTCACAACTATTTCCTGGACCAGTTTTCAGCTCAGATTGTGTATACAATGCAATTAGTCGCAGGGCGGGCGGGGTAGGGCGGTAGGCGCGTGTCAGAGGCTCTAATGAACCGAAACGGACTAGCTAGGCCTAGTTGCGTGAGGTGATAGGCCAAAGAGTAAGGGCTTAGGTGATGTAGAGCGTTTATCTTGTCTTGTTTTTTGGTTGAAATAGAAAGATCATAGAAAATTCTTATCAATCTTACAAAGGATTTAGATGATGTTATCTTCAAGCTGATTTTTTAGTACATTTTAAAATAAAATAAAACTAAATACTAATATATCAATAGATGGTTTAGTTTTTTCCCTGATTTTAAGGCAGATTACAACAGGTACATAGGTTTATAGGATGTAACAATAATCATGATTAGGTATTATCATAATACGTACGTAAGTAATAAACACTCCCGAGATCTTTGTACGATTCCTTGACGACATAATAATCATAACTTTTAGATGAATTAAGTCACAAATAACTATTCAAATTCTTTAATTATATATAAAATTTGAGTAATAAATCTAAAATGAGTCACTTCATATTTTACGCAACTTTCAGCTTGGCTGCATAAATTAATTTCCTTTGCTAGCTGCGGTGTTTATTTTTTTTTAAACGCGCTAAAAGCCCTCGAGCATCGCCTCGTATGCGCAGGCACGCGTTTACCCCACGCATAGTCCGTCATTATAACTTCTAAAGGCTTAGTTTCAGGTGAGCTAGCATTTAAATGAAGAACGCACAGTGCGTTCGAGCGTTGCCTGAACAGTGGGGCATAGGATGAATATACAGAACAAACTTTTTTTAAGTGATTCTTTATTTGCGAGAACACTGACAAAGATATTATAATTTTGGCAGTCCAGTGCATTCTACCAATATAAAAGGGTTTAACATAATCATGCAAATAAATAACTAATATTAATGCATTTGCACAAATAATCACATAAATTAAATGCAATTACAAATAAGAAAGTTTAAAGTTATCTAATACATAAAAATGTCAAAATTTTTACATACTTACAATTCAGAGCAGACCGTGTTTTTAGAGACACCTAAAACGTTAATTGAATAAGTGCAAAACTATTACACGGTTTAGAGCAAATGATTTGTTTTACCAAAAATAAATATATTTAAAGTGATTAAAAAAATACATTAGAGTTAGAGAGAGAATTGGCACAACCAGTAAGTACCTAGATGGAAAAATACAAAACCAATTCAACTAATACAAAATATTCACCGCAATCTAATAAACGAATATTGGATCCATCCATTTTCATAAAACCTCATCTATAAATTCCATTATTGATGGGAGCGAATCGCGTATTTTTCATAAATGTATATAGCAGGCGGCTAGGATCATAAAGAATAATAAATTACTAGATCTGGGCGTACAAAATCCAATTTTAATAGTAATAATAAAATGCATCAAGTCCAGTTTCGTGTTTATGCACGGCAAGGGTGCAACCACGCACCCCTCACGCACTTTCACACACAGGCGCACTTCACACACACAGAGGTCTCACTTACGTGAAACTGTGCCGCGATTGGTCGGTCAGTCGTGCTTGTGTGGGTACCTGCTTCGTAGAAAAGAGGTCGTATGGATAGAGTTATTTATAACTCGGTGTTCTAGGTTGTATGAATTAGTTGCGTGCATTGGGGTAGTCTTTGCT
Organism: Pyrausta purpuralis; assembly: GCA_963924145.1. NCBI lineage: Eukaryota > Metazoa > Arthropoda > Insecta > Lepidoptera > Crambidae > Pyrausta > Pyrausta purpuralis. The sequence goes on along the minus strand of OZ001648.1, from coordinate 25,119,704 downwards.
TGGAAAAAGTATTGATTTGTTGCATACGCCCGCGTCCGTGGAGCTTTTGCAACGCTCTATTTGTGAGAGAACTGCTCTGAGAATATTTCGTTATTTTTTTAGTTTGGCGTAAGGAACTACTTATTTTATAATTTTAATATATTTTGACACTGCGAAATCAATAAGAAAATTTACGCTAAGTATTTTATTGTAGTTAAACGAAAAAAAAAACTATTTATGTCAAAATTCTAACAATATTTTTCATATTAGTACAGTGGTTGCTTGCAACATTTGTTTTGAAAAAAAACATGAAAAAAATATAAACAAAATGCATTTGTTGGAACCGGTCACATAACCGTCCTTTTTTCTCGTTATTTCAATGCGAGCTTTAATTCTCTATTTAAATTTTATTATCAGCCGACAATAGTTCTTTTATACGTTAATGCCATTTTATGCGTCGGCCATGTTGGCTGCTTTGTGTTTAAGGATAAATAAGCTTACATTAAAATCTGTCTCAAAGACTTGATCATGGTATGACGAACAAACAAGACCGGCTTTCGCCTTGAGTATTTTAATTTGAGAAGCGGTTTTGAATAAGTTAAGATTAATTTCATAATTGAATAACTAAATGTAGATTAATTTTAGCACAGTAGTCTGTAACGTTTCATCACAATAAATGTCTGTGTGTAGAAAATTGAGCTCGTACATCCAACGCGGAAAAAATACTGTTATTTTAAAAATAGTTTTCAAACACCAGCAAAACACGCTTTAGAAAATTACACAATTCTCACAAAGCATTATTTAAATGTGCTGCTTTATGTGGTAGATGTTTCGAGTGTGCATTAGAAAACAACACTTTTATTTTACAATTAATGACATGGCTCTCTCGCCATATTTTTACACGGCTTTTTAATAAATCACGCGAAAGGAAAACCAAACAACCTGCCGTTATTTGTGTGACTCTACAAAGTTTAGTAAAATATATTTCTTTAAGCTAATGCCGTTTTCCTGTTTGTTTCAAGCACCGTCAAGAAAAAAACATATTCAGGAAAAAACGTTTGGGATTTAGTACAATTATATTTGATTTACCAGACAATTCGTCAGTTTAAGATATATAAATAGATATAACTTTATCGCACACCACTTAAGTTAACTTCAAATATATAAATAAAGAGTTGTGTAATTTTATTATTTTTTGGAAATCAAATTCAGTGTTTCGTTTCTACAAAATTTACATTTCAGCTTTTTATGTCATAAATCATTCAAACAGTCTTTATCGAGATAAATCAATGATATAACCACGTAAACGAGCCCGCTGCTACAATATAAAAACAAAAAAATCAATTACACAACATCGAACCCTGTTACACGTAATAGCTGAGAGCCATGCATGCAAGATGTATCATTAATAAGTCGATCCGTCCTGCCCGTTACATCAGCTGATATCACAAAAAGTACGACTTAACATCTGCCTGCCGAGAGGCCGTGAATCATCGGCCCTTGGCGCGTGCCGCTTCGAAAAAAAAAGAGAAAAAAAAATCAAAGTGTAAACTCCCGCCGTCCGTTATAATCGCCTTGCCCCACTGTGCACCGTAGGCGGACTCACGTGTCGGCTCCTGTTCGAAAATCAAGTTTTTACCCCAATTTTTAGCGCGATCGCCTGTAATTATTTTTGAAGAGGTCGCAAACAAAATGTTGCCATATTTCCTGGGATGAAATAGAACGATATTTACAAAAATCATAGGAAATATCTAATGGAAACAGTTTCGCATAAACAATGCCAATTTGCGACAAGGTCGGAGTTTTTTGCTCATAAATTTACATCGTTATCCGTTTATAAGAAAACAATATCGAGTCTTTTTTCGCTACAAATTATAATAAACGCTGAAAAAATATAATGTCGTAGGTCACCGACTTCTTTATAGTGATTTATAAATCAAAGTATATGAGATAGCGTTCAGCGTAATAAATTGGATTTAATTTCATGATGGCGACGTGTCTACGCTATTAATCAACTGGGAGAAAATTTCGTCGATTAAAATAAATATATGAATGTGCGTAGGACAAAAAAGGCATTAAAATCCGCGATAGAGCTACAGATTTATAGGAAAGTTACTGGGTAATATTTATCACTTGATCGTTTGCGAGAGACGCAAAGAAAATAACATTCCTTTAACTAAACCATTTTGGCTCTTTTTTTCTGCCAAGTTAAGACTTCATGTTACACACTGGCCGTTAAGAGCAACCTTTGAATATACCTAGCAGCCTAGGTTGTTGGCATTGACCTTTTGTAGTCTCGTGATATTTAGCTCATGTAAATTTTAGCGCATTCTGCTCATTGGATATTTTTGCTAAGGCAAATGGGTTTTAGAAATGCATTTTTTTTGTTGTATATTTACTGCTACTACTTATATTGCAAGATTAATTGTTTTCAGTAAATCAGTCTTTTTTACTGACTTTAGCTTTTGGTTGAGATTGGACAAAAACTTGGCAGGTCTTTGCTGAGGTTGAAGCCTAAATATTAAGAATTTGTTGTATCTTACGTCTAAGGCTTGATCTTAGCTCTCATCCCTACTTGATATTTAAAACCTAACCAGATAATAGAAAAAAGATAATATTTTCCAATAAAGCAAGCCGATCCCGATACCATTGACCTAGTTTGCGTGGAGTGCACGCATAGCAATCGGCCGAGCTGAAAGTGGCGCCCTCTATACCGTGAACGCTTTATGTTTCAGTCGACGCGGGGAAAATGGCTTAGCGCTGTCGTGCAAATTGATCCACAGGGTTTAAAAGTATAAGTTTGTGTAGTGTTTAATATTCTAACCCTGTGTGAAAACGACATCCTAAAAAGTAGGCATTCAGGATTTGTATAAACTTTAGTTTTTGTACTCATTCTAGATAATTTTATTTCAATACTTAATACTTAAATCAATCAATAAACGAAATTCAGTGTAATACCATTTCGTCACCGAGTGAAATATGCAGCTGCATTTATTTAAAAAATGTTAGGTTACTAAATAAATTGTCGAAATAACCTGGTTCCGATATAATTATTCACGGCGACTTCAAAAATATACATTTTGGTAAAATTCAGTCCACGCAAACAATTTTCATAAACATAATAAATACTCCAATTAATTCCCGTTACCACTGCAACATATTTACAACATGTTCCAATATCAAATAAAAAAGTCTGGAGTACCTTATCCTGGTCTTTATTAAAATTCCGCCCGTACTTCGCGGGCGTTTCCGAGAAAAATGTGTGCAAAGCATGCGAGCAATAGCTTTTGAAGGTAATAAACTACATTTATTTACTCGCGTTTAGCAAGCAACTGCACTTAAAAGTATTCTTTGAATAAACGTGGCATGGAAGTGTCAAGTTAAATTATTATCAAAACAAAATCTTTACTTGTAAAACACTTTTAATCTTATCTATCTCCCATTCTTTTCCCATGCACACATTTTGAACGGCCTTGTTTTGCCGATCATCGGAGGTTATTAAAATATTGCATTAGAGTTACCGCCGCTCCTGTTAAAAACTTTTGAGGCGGCCAGGATAGCACGCCGCAACATTTATACCTACTAAATACTTTAAAAAGTGTGCAACGTTTTTGAGCTGCCTCCTAAAGTTCACTTATGGAATCTTTTCAATTTTCTCAATGAACCAGCCGTTCCACACGGTTTGCTTTTATTTCGGCGCCACCAGTAACTTTTACGTGAGTTGACAACATTTTACTACGGTCCAATACGTTGATTTACTTCTCATATGAAATTTAAAATTGCAAGTATTTGATTTTTAATTAGATAGACCAGAATGACAGCTACAATCGCACTTTTTACTTTTTAATGTTGCAAGCGTGTTGTGCAATAGTTTTGTAACAATTCAATTGCGGCCGTTTGAAGTTGGGATATGTTTTTTCAATAATGTTATCCTTAGTTGGAATTACTTTTTTGGATAAAATATACATGTCACATGTTAAGTGCACATTAAAAATCGCAACGCATAAATATATTTTTTAAATGAAAGTCAGTCATTTTCCATACCATAGCATTCTTCTAATATGACGAACCTATTAAGACTTTTTACTACTTTCTATAAAACACATTATTGTTAATTATGTCATGATAATGGTATTTGTAGGAAACATGATTTAAAGCAGTTTTTTTTTGTAAAAGCACTGTTTTATTTAATGATAATAAACTGCAGCAAATCACAAATTCAAAATATATCTATTGATAAAAAATTAATTAGTCGATTATTTAAAAATATCACTATTATTACATTACAAAAAAGTGGCATCCCACCAAATGTCAATTTGGTCTATGAAATTAAAAAAGGGTATTTGTTGTGTGACATACAATAATGGTGAAATGTCGAACGCTATCTCTAATTTAATGGCAGTTGTTACGGATGTTTGGCCGTATACATAAAAAGGATATTAAAAAATCACAAGTACACGCACTCATCTACACCGATAAGAAATCAATCATCTGTCACCGCGCACCTTTTCCCGATCATAGAATTACAGCCGCTAAACGCGCTTGTTAGCCGAATGCACTTTTTAGCTCAAAATCCATCTGTGGGGGTTGCAAAAGGGTGATAAGTCTTCAGTTTTTCATTCTGGTAATTGAAAAAATGTGTGAGTATAAGTATAAACTAGTTTCGTAAGTATTAACATTTTTAAGTAGAGATGGCAGAATGCAGGGTATTTATTGATTTTTATATAGCTTTGTTTGCTTCTGAATATTGAAGGCGGGACATTGCAGAATCGAATGCTCGAAACGTTAAGTCAAGTTCTGAACTGACAGCTGTCAATTCGGCATCTTATTTCTAAAAACCAAATTACTGAGCGCTAGATTTTGCTTGGACACGCCGACAGGCAGCGCCACACAGTGCTAAGTAAGCGCTATCTTCGGTTGTAAGCACACAATGGCTAGATCGAGATACAACGAGCTGCGCAAGCGCCGGTTGGCTCGTGCGCAGCTGCCGGTAATGTGAAAATGTGGCCGACATACGGAGAAGGGATTTGTTCTATTAACTTTTTATACTAGAAAATTGGTTGGGTGGAGGTTCGAGTTGAAACAATCGTCAGGACCTTTTAGGATGAAGTTTTGAATAGATAAAGCAATAGTGACAATGGAATGAGACGTTATAGTAGTAACATTTACTTCAGTACTGCAGTTTTCTTAACAGTTATAAAATAAATATGTCACATTAGTATGAAACAAGCTTATTTTATTAAGCTACCAGTTTCTGGTGGCGGCACTTCAGTAGACTTAGATTGCGTGATCTATTTATTGATTTATAAACTACTAAGCCTGAAACATAGGCGCAAAGTAGCTTGCCTTTTGGTATTCTAAAGGTTGCATTTCGGGGAGTGTGCGAAGGAATTGCACGACTTAACTCGGCCAGCCATACTCCATCTTCGGAATAAAAGGGCGCGGCTGCCATCCTTATGTCGTTGACATACTATCAATGCGCACCAAACGGTTCCGATAAACATTTCTGATGCGGCTAAGGAATGGAATGAGCTACCGGCTGAAGTGCTCTTGAAACACTTTGATTTGGGCATTTCCAAAAAAAGAGTGAATGGGCTTTTACTGGGCAGACATGATGCATCCATTACCATCTGGTATGAAAGTAATATAAACCCAGTGTTTAAAACTAATTTGGCAACCGTAAATCATGGCAGCATCTCTTGCTCCATTTAAAAAGCTTCTAAATTGATGTGAGCGAATCAACTCACAATTGTTTTCTATCGTTTTAACAAAACCTGCCAAATCCGCAACCTTTCAAAATTAAAACGCTTGAAATAACAAAACCTTTGAAAGTTTACTGATTTTTTAATATCGACCCCTGCCACCCTGTATCTAATAAGAAATGACCGAAGCGCGGGCGGCAGATGTTCAGGCATACTTCGGCGCGTGCGCGACACATGCGTAACTGTAACAATGGCGTAAAAAGGTGCGCGCGCAGCTGAACTCTGATTTTGAAAGGTACGATAACAATTTCAAGTTTCATGCAAGATTTTACTGGGTAGATAGGTAAAGGTGACATTTGTTTTGCTTTGTTCGTATTTAGAAAGTTTAAGGTTTTCTTTTGGAGCTATTGTAATAGAATTAGGTAAACTACTGAATTGGTGTCGGATTAAAAAAGTTTTATTTCGTTTTACTTTATGCAACAAACCACAACTAACACTATCGCTATGAAATATACTCGTTATTGTTAAGTATACATCTCACTGACAACTTAAGTTACCAACCTTCACATTGGAATGCTGCTATTTTGCTTAGTAAGATACACCAACAGTACATTCATTATGACTTTTTTTTAAATCATAAAAAATAGCAATAAAATTACCGTTAATATGGGCTTACAGCGGTTTAACTCGCTAGCGACGACATAAAAAAAAACAATGAAAAATTGCACAGCGCCTCTAGCGTTCACTTGCAGAACTAAAATTTTCCGTACATTTTTTTACGTCGTCGCTAGCGAGTAACACCGCCGTAAGCTCATGGTAACGGTATACACATACCTACTTATTACAGGCGTACATAGCATTTTTTAAAACTACATTCACATTTTTGTAAGAAAAGCTTTAATTGATTCTAGCTAACGTATTCGTACCAACATATCAAGTCTGCAAACATTTGCGTGACTTAACTACATGATGACGTATTCTGAACGAGATCTCAGTACGCTAACGAAACTCCGCAAAAGCTAGCTAACAACTGCGCATAAGCCCCGAGTGTGTACCTCCCTTAACACACACTTAATGCGTACATCACATAATTAATCACCCTGTCAGTACAGAATAGTGCAAAATCATAACCGCAGGTGCACACTCCCTTGAAAGTAGGCTTTAAATAACGGCAATTCCGCCCTGCCGAGCTTTACGGTGCTTGTTTTAAAACTAATTTGCTGAAGTTACTTCGCAGCCGGTAACTTGTAATCGTAAATTAACTCCAGCTACCTTTCTCCTTACTTTCGTTAGAAGTTCCTGAGCCAAGTCGAGCGTGGAGAAAAAATATTCAGATAATTCTTTAGTTGGAGTAATGTTCTCCGTTTGCGTAGTCCCTTTTTCTGAGTTTGGATTAACGGTTTTAATGAGAATCATGTGAATTTTGGTTGTGGGTTAATGGGTTCGCTTTGCATCGTTGTGTAAATTGGAAAATACCCATTAATGAGTCATTATCAAGCCTTTGTGAAAACATTGTCAAATAAAAATATCAAGTTGCTACCGATGTTTAATCATTTGTGTGCCTAATAAATCTTGTGATCATGATATTTTACTGCTTGTACCTTCTCGCATGAATCCATCCTACTTTCAAAGACCTAAACATTTTTTTGAGCTAGTTGTAAATATTTAACCTTTGACCCCAAACAAGTCGTTTTTAAGGAATACATATTTTGCACGTGTAATTGAGCGTCCAGTCATTAGAACTCTATTATATAGAGAGTTATACAAAATAAGCCGATGTAGAGTCCTAACGATGCTTTCGCGGGCTATTAAGTTCACTGCTTTATTTTTTATTGCAATTTTATGGTAATGTCAGTTATTGTCTTTTGTTTTCGCGCTGAATTCGTGTTATAGTAAACCTTTTTATGTAAAATATGATTTATGTAGAACATGTTGGCACTGAAAGAGGCATTTTTTGTTTTAAAATCTATGCTAGCAGTCATTTTATTTAAAATAATCATATATGTTTAATTAATTAGACTAGACATTTGTCTAGTTAAAATAGAATGTAATATTTTGAAACAGGTTAATGGGTTAAAATAATTTATGTAACACAGTATACTAATTCAAAGAAGTTACGCACGTATCGTCATCGTCAAAAAGAGCTAGGCTTTCTCGGTGGAGTATTTTCAAAACTCTAAATTAGGAGATGTTAGTGTGCTAGTTTCCCTCTTGCATACTGCAGTTTTAGAACCGGGAGATTGCACATATTGTAATAAAAACAAAATATATTTCTCATAACAGTGCAACTCTGGTATGTAGATAAAGCGAAAATCTTGTTATTATTGGGCAAATAGACAAGATGCTTTGCATCTTAGTCATAGACATAGGACCAGGATTAAATAATCACCTCTTCAGATTGAGTTCAACCTCTCTACCCGGAGTACGCAGTGACCTTCTTGCCAATCACACTTGACCGAGGTGAGATGACACTTGGATGTTCCGCGACATACTCATAACAATTTATTGCGTTTTTATGCAGAGGTATTTAATCGTTGTGAATTTTCTCGAGTCAGCTGCTGATAAATCAACGTTACATTTTTTTCAGTATTCCACTATTCAGCAATGGTATTAAAGCTTACGTTTACTAGTAGATTATATATAATTTATCCTAATTGATGTACCATGGACTCACTAGATCTTATAAAGAATTTATCAATAAAAAGTTAAAATTAATTAATGGTTTAATTCTAGATCGATGACGTCATATCTCGTAATAATAGCCGCACGCCTTTTCACGGTACACTAACTTGCGACACGTGGCTAACGTAGATCGAGCTTAAAGCCTTCCATCATCAAAATCTCGTGTAAACTTATCATTTGCCACTTTGTTTTGCATACTTAAGGTTTATTTAAACGGGTTCAGGAGGTTATTTTTATATCTTGTTCTGAAGTTTACGCGAATTCTACTCATTGAAATGAAAGACTACGAATTTATTTCTTTTTTACTAAGAACTTAGTGTTATGTAGTTATTATTCAAATATATACATAATATTCAACGACATCCATAAATATATATATAATTTGCTATATAAATGACACCTAGGGTCCTTCGGTAATGATAACTAGGGTAAGGTTTCTTGGTTATATATTTGAATAATTTCTACCCACTGAGTTATTAAGAAAAATTTTAATAAGAAGTTTTCCCATTTTGTCTAGGACTGCACCATTTGCTATAGCGATTTGAAGCAAAGAGCGGCAACAAAATGGCGCTAATATATGCGATCGAATAAATTAATGCAAATGACACATACATAAAAGCAACGCGGAGTATCTGCGTCATTCACGAATCGATTCGAGATTTTTTCACAAACAGAAATGGATTTGAGCGAATGTTTAATACATGGGGTGTATGAAAATGAAAGGTATGTGTTTATATCCATGCGAATTGATATCGACGTTTGCAAACTCGTAATACTTAGTAGATATTCGTGAGTAAACCGTCCCACATTTAACGCTTGAATATCATTTTACATTACACAGTATAATAAGTTAGCCTTTAATGTCCCACTGCTGGGCAAAAGCCTTACCTCAAGTATGAGGTAGTTTGAGCCATACTCCACCACTCGGGCTCAGTGCGTGTTGGTAGAGGGGTGTTTGTAAGGCAAGCGACGAACCCTGCTGTCAGATGTTATCGAGCCGCCCATAAGGCCTCTGACTAGGCTTAACGACTAATATTAGCCGGGACCAACACTTAACGTGCCTTTCAAAGCACGGAGATGCTCGTAATATACGTCACTTATATGGTCGGAATGGTCACCCATCCAAACACGACCGCGCCGGGGGTTGCTTCACTTCGATATCACTACCAAAGCGCTGCTTCCACTGCGCTACGAGCATCTTGTTCTATCAAACAATAAATAAAATCATTTCACTTGATCAAAGTGGTACTAGAGCAACTTTTTAACCTACTTATCTAGTTTGTTTTCTTGGCCCTAAAGTTCTTCCTAGGATTATCTCGGAGAACTTTTTGCACCGCAGTGTTTGCAGGTGTAGTCGCTACTCTTTAACTTATAAAATGCTAATTACATTTTTCTTTAACCTACAATTCCAAATGGCCAGTACTTTTCCATCGATCGACGGGCGCTCTTGTTTTTTTTCCTTAACCTAAACTAATACTATTTTTTTCAACCTTTAATTTCTAACCAGCCAGCACTTACCTTCTTCTCGGTGAGCTTCTCGCACCGGCGCTGCTTGCAGATCTGGTGGGACTTGTCGTTGCGACAGGGTGCACAGTCGCCACAATTGTCCTTGCGCTGGCAGCCGATGCACTCGCCGCAACGCTTGCGTTTCTTTTTCGTCTGGAAATTCGTAAACGTTTTAGATACACAGTTACTAGACAAAGAGTTGCTAATGCACTCGAACCTTATTAGATTCATAACCTCGAAATCTCTTTCGCTACAAAAACAAACATCCCAAAAAGTATATTACTGAAATGTTAAATTTGTTGATACTCGTATTTTACTATCAATAGGACTTTATTTAAACAATCAGAGACTTGAATGACATTAATATATTTAAATCTAAATTGCATGAATATTTAATTGGAAAATGTTTCTATACTATTAATGATTTTGTGACGGAGAGAGCTTCTGACTGACATTATGAATTTAAATTTATGTTTGTAATCAATTGAATTTACCTTAATTATTATTGTATTAACTGTATTTAACATGTGCCCTTCTATCATTGTACGCCCTAGCTAGAGGCAGGACACAGAGAGTACTTCTACCATTGTTCAACGTTTTTAACCTGTGATCCACAATAAAGATTTTTATGATTTTATTAAGTATCATACAAAACAAGATATCAAAAGAAAAAACAACGAGAAACATAAAAAAATAGCAATTTGCGGGGCTTAGTCATACTAAAGGACACTCCGTATAGTACAGTTGAAAAGGGAACACGCAGCATGGTCAGAATTTAATTGGCATTGCTTTATATTTATATACCGGTCTTACTATTAGTGACAGTATAAAGTAGTTTAGAAAGTTGAGTAGATAGAAAGTCACTAACTGAAGAATTGTACCAACACATATTTAAAATCAATTTCAACTCTTTAACGTAAGAAACGGAATTAATTGGCACAATTTTATAAGCTGTCTGTAAGCAAATCATCATAATTCCTACAGTTGTATTAGTATCGCTGTCTGTAAGCAAATCATCATAATTCCGACAGTTGTATTAATATCTCGATCACAAAACATAAACCAGAGTAATAAACAATTAGCGATCCATCTAAATTGTCTTATTACTTATCGCGGAGCTTTCGGTCTTGTTAAGGAGCTTTTGCGTTTAATGAAATAATGGATATTATTCGTCTCGACTTCGCCTAGACAGGGAGCTTTGAACTGCCGAGCTTCCGACATTTAAAGTTCCGCTTACTGTATTGCGCTAAACTAAGTAAATTTGTAAAGTTCTATTTGTGTACGAGTATGTAGAAAATAGTGGAATTTGTTTTGATGACAATTAACTAGTTTATCACTAAATAGGTAGTCAAATACCTGTATTAAAGTGTAAAAGTAAATTTCTACCAAACAACTTTGCAAGCTTTTCTGCATAAGAACTTATTAAGTTAAATCTAATTTAACGCAATAAAATTGATACATAAGGCTTTTGATAAAGAATTCAATTTCCACTTTTTTTATTTCTCATGTAAACAGCCACGTTCCCTTATCCTCATCATACTTTATACGAAAAGAAATTTTCGATTCCTGTAAATAAACTTGCTAACTGTTACAATTGGCATATCAGACGATCTGGCTCGCGTGTAAAACATTAGTTGGCTCGTTATTAAATACTGATTCCTCGATATTTTCATCCTTATTTATATAAAGATAAGGGTTATAATGGAAAATTGAAACGACCAAAAGGGCTCAATTATTTGCCAGACAACAATTTGGGTGCATTTTGCACTCGTTTCGGTGGTGCCCCGGCGCATACAATCGAACCGTCTGGAACAATTTTGGCCACGTATGTGTGACCTATTTTATTTGGAAACGATAAAATCCCGTGTTCAGTTTATTATCTGTTTATGTATTGTTATAAAAGTTAAGCTAAGAGCCGTTTAATTCGCAAAATAAAATAATGCAAAAAGCTTTTTAAAATTGTTTCTATTTTAACAAATTGAGCTTTTATTTTTAATTCTTTTAATAATCATAACGTTAAGCAATCGTCAAATTTGCCATAAAATTAAGGTGACAAAACTTTATGACATAAGTTTATCACTTTGGCAGTAGAAAGTAGTTAACTTCTATTTGGTTAAGATTATTAGGATTGTACAAGTATGTCTGTTAACAGCTAAACAGTCATATTTTTAATCCTTATTCAAAATCTAATTACAATTTGTGCTTACAATTTAAGAACGTATTGTAAAGAGCACAACAGCTGTTTAGCGGCACGAGTATCGACGCCATTTTGTGTTCGGTTCGTAAAAGCTCGGCTATCTCCGGCGTGGATCGGAACTCGCGATTACTTCCTCAGCTAGCGAACAGCTGACGGATCTTTTTTTTCTTCAGTTTTTTTTTAAATAATCCTTTTTATGTTTTTTGTAAGCTTTTGTGCAAGTTTAGCTGAGTAATGGCAAAAAATGCAATTACAGATGCATTCTCACAGTGGATAATAGAGTTCTGTTGTTGTAACATAGGTTAATAAACTTTTTTAATTGGGTTTACGTATTTACGCAGACAAATAAAGTTAAGTCTTAAACCTAATATTTGCGCATTTTAAAATACAAGTACCAAGTTCGGATAACAGCACGTCAATCAAGGTAATCACTGTGGTGTCTTATACCGTTGTAATAAGGGCTAGTTTGCCACAAAAGTGGCAACCTGATGTGTTGGCGCTGTACATTGGTGTACTAGTACAATTAATTACGCCTTAATGGTTAGTTTATATGAGTATTTTAAATTTTATAACAATAGTAGGTGTGACTTGCAGTAAAATAAATACTAATTACTATGTTTTTATGAAGTTGTTTATTAATTATGGACAAAAATGCCGCTCTGGCAACCTAATCGCATAGATATCCGGTCAAGCAGATGTTTGTTTTTTTATGTAATGCACTTACAAGGTAAATATCATGTCACTTAAATTAGAAGCATAGTTGCTACTGCAGAAATAATGAAGTCCGCTAAATATTACAAATTACATATTAGGTACTCAGTTGAAGTCATACAAATAAGAGCCCATTTAAATAGTTGTATAAAAGAAAAAGGCACCATCTTTATTTTTCTGCCAGAAACTTTGTTCCATTTTCTCACAAATAAAATGGTTTTCTCTCATTTGACTTATTCTTAATGAGGCATTGTCGTTAAGCGGCTGATAGAGTGAAATGTTGTTTATTTTCTTTTCCATAAAGTTTCCTTCGCTTGTAAGGTCGTAATGTGGATTTTTTTGTTGATTTATAAATAACTGGCCTGTTTCACCATCGAAAAAGTACCACTAATCAAAGAATAATTAAAAAATGGAACGAAATTTCGTATGAGGTAGTGGAAAGATAACGGTATTTGGAACTTATTCAGACATTGTGAAACAGGCCTGAAATCTGTAACAATAATTTTGGCATGTTATGAAATATACTATTTTAGTATGTACATTGATGTAAAGGATCGTTGATGTCTTATGTATTGAATATTATAAAAACTACGAAATTGCTACGAATATTCTAAAATTTAATGATCAATCAAAATACCGCGTTTTGAAATTGTCTTTAATATGATCAGAAACAAAATAATCTTTATTTTTTGGTGTAGGTCACTAGGAGAACATACCTACGTTGGTATATTTATTTTCGTTACAGCCATACATTAACTTAGCAATTTTTCGGATGCTGTGCTCATAATTTTAAAAGAAGTGAATAATGTCTGCATTAAACCATTTAAAAAGCCTAGTTAATATGGTTTAGAATTTATATTATGGTTTCGCCTAGTTAATACTTTCACGCTGCTTCGTAAAGTTAATTTTGTATATTTAAGCAGCTACGGGTGTATCAATTAAATTAATTAATTACTAATAATGAACTTTTAGTGACTTTAATAGTAAGGTTAAGGGAACACCGTAAGTTTTAACTAAATAAATAATTAACTACACTATTACGTGTTTTGATCGAGATAGTTTAATATCCGAAAACGAACTTTTACCACTTCAGAATGTAAAGGATTTTATTATAAAGGCATATTTGATTTAAAACAGGTTCAATTCTAAGAATTTCGCCTGGCCCTAAAACACTGCATTTTATTCACATTTGCGTGTTTTTAATGAATGCATTGATGTAATCGTACATTGCATGTTAGTCTCTGGGCGAACGGTATTTTTATGGAGCACAAGAGCTGTACTTATTTATGGTTATCTTTTGGTATAGGCAATGATATTAAAATAGACTAGATATGTCATACGCTCACAAAACAAACGAAAAATATGTGCTGGTAGAGAGTGACAGCACACTTGCGCAATTCTTATTAAGATTTCAAATACCTAGACGATGTATGAAACAAAAAGCATAATTTATACAGTAAGAAAAAAAAAGATAACGCGCAATTGTAAACTAAATGTCGGCCAATCACTGCTCTGTACTGTACACTTGAACTACTAATAACCAATCTATGATCGACTTGGCGACGAGGACATTGCGTCCTTTTCACACTTGTAAAAATAACAATTTACTTTCTCTTTCACCTTTGTTACCCGTATTTAGAAATTTACTTTGAGTAAAAATATTTAAAATTTAATGATTTATGTTGTATTATTTTTTACCTACATGTTATGCGAGACACCTTGAGTTAATATTACTTTCTTATTATAGTTTGAACACTTTTAAAACACACACAAGCCATTGCATTTTATAGGATATACAATCACTATCAGAGTCAGAGACGACACACTTGTTGTATATGTATTCGCAGACTAAAGGTAAAACGTCTTAATTAGGACGTTTATGGGTCTTCACATTGCGCGCCCGGGTAACTATCTAATATTTTTAAATATTATTGGGTATAAGGACGGTATATTATATTTTTTTCGATGAAAATTATTAATACTAAGTGTTTGCATAGACCCTATTGCGATATTTTATTTTAAGTTGGTCCTTGCCAGTAATGATAGTCAAAGTTATTAAACATTTACAATTTCATAAAAGCTTATAAGATCGTAACATTAAAGTATCAATTACTTACTTACGATAGTACGCCATTTCTAAGTGTCTACCTCATTATAAATAATAAGCATTAAGTTTAATCTAGTAAAACATCTCGTGGTCTCTAGTTAAGTGATATTTTTTACTTAAGGCTAGTTCTCTCTAATGGTTGGATCCTTCACAGGATAACAATCGCTCGTTATCATTGCACCTGCTTTGCTACCAAAAAAAAAGTCGGATTTTTGATAAAATTAAGATAGGTCTGACTACTTTAAAATGAATACCTACTTTTTGCTCTTTAACTATTTTAAAATGAATATAAATACTTTTTGCTCTTAAACTATTTATGCACGATGTTGTTATAATTTTATTCAGAATTTAGACTTTAATTTGTAGTATGCATACAATTTAAAACCACTCCTAAGTCTAAGCCCATTATGGAATATGCAGTTATGTATCAGATTAACAAAAGACTTTGTAAGAAAGTCAAACTATTTCTTACTAGCAGTTCCCCGCGACCTCACCCACATAAATTTAGGGTTTAAAAAAATGTTACTGAAAATCTGTTCGTTATTCTGATATATGAGGTATATTATTGTAAATTTTCATCAAAATCCATCCAGTAGTTCTTTCCTGAAGGAGTAACAAACATCGATTTGAACAAACTTTTGCGTTTATTATATTAGTAGAACTAATAAATTGGTTTCAATAAATAAATCTACAATTGATCTTTTAACAACCCCTAGGAATAATAAGCACCTCCAATAAAGTAGTTTCTTAATCGGCAGATAGGAAGATTAAATGCAGTCTTCTTCATAATTTATTAGAGTCATAATAAATGAATGATTAAGTATCCGCTGGTGATCGATTACATGCTGATGACACGAGTCACCTCGGCCGTTTGTGACTGGTTATACGCAGAAGTAATACCAGCAACAAAAAAAAACACGCAAACATGATGGCGAAACAAAGTGCTGGATCTTTGTTCAGACTTACTAGGGCTTTAATTTTGACTATCGGAAATGCAATGTAACTATCTTACTAATTTTGCTTGTAAATGAATTATATATAAAGAATGTAAAAAAGTGCGAGCCAAATTCAAAGTAGTCAATCGAGAATAGAATACAGGATTAAAAATTGATAAAATAAATTGTTTTATTTTAAGTTTCTAATTTTATTTTTCGTGTATTCTAGACGCGACTTTTAACCACCCCCTTGATTTCTTCATTCTTTCATTCATCCTGTATAGAATTTAAGGGATCCGTGAAAATGTTATCTTATAAATACAACAGTATTTATATAACAACAATAGTATTTACATAAAACTCGTATTTAATTCAAATTCAAGGGCGTGATTACGAGTCCAGTCTAGAATAAAGGAAAAAAGATTATTTTTATTTTCTTTAATAAAAAAAATAATATTCCAAACTCGATTGACAACCACCCCCTTGAATTAGGTTCGTATTTTTTTACATCTCGTGTATTGATGGCATTAATTGCTTCTTTTAACAATTTCATGTGCATTTTGGAATATAATGTTATTTTTATGTAAATTAATTTACATTTTTAAACTAAGGATATTTAACTTAATAACTATTCAAGTGTAATGTGTTATGTGAATCATTGGGTGTAATTTACAATTAATATTTATTTTCTTATTTAAGGCATAGATTGCTTGTTTAAAGGTTTGTTGTATGAGTTAAAAATATCTAGCAAGTCCTCATAAGTCATAATCATAAGATCTAGATTAATGCACGGTTATCTATTAAGAGCCGGTGACATTTGTCATTAATGCCATCAGTTATATGAGATAAGTGCACGTTTTAGGTGGATCGTGTTACTAACTACTGTTCAACTGCTTTTAACGCACAGAAGCTTTTCATTATCTCTTTATCTACGCTGAGAAAAAATGCAAGGTGGTTTCAATATAAAACATAGAATTTTTGTTCTTTTTTTAAAACGAGGTAATTAAAATAAACACATAATAACAATTGTGAGCTGATTATGGCAACTCTACTAGTTTTATACTATACATAGTTGGCCTAACATCTAAACAATTGGCAAATTAACGTTCAGGAATGATAATTATGTGAATAGACAATATACGACAGGTGCTAAAGGTGTTCCTCTATTAGACAAGGAAACGTTGACATTTATTGCGGCAAGAATGTCGTCGCGTCTGGCGCTGGACCTTTCGGACTTAGATAGCTTTTTATACTCGCTCCTGCCTGCAATTATTACCAGTTAAGAACTGCCAACTGCCTAAGATACCAACCTACTTAGTCACTAACTTTTAATGTAAGAATATCATCATAATTAAATCAGCAAACTCCTTAACACCGGCTCCTCAAAACTGCCTAATTGCATTCCCTCTAAAATTTGAATGGAAGGCATAAAATTTTCTAAGCAGGACACGCGTAAATCGCCCGACTTTAATTTGTGTTTTAAACGAGAGAGGAAGTTAATTTATTGGCGGAGCAAGAGAATCGGCTAACTATTAAATTTATAGCCGCGAAGACAGAGAGTTCGGCCATTTCGAAACTCGGGCCCGGGAATAAAAACTGCTCCCCGAATAATAAAAGGTGGAATTACGGGGAAAGTTTCTCTTTTTCGGGATCTCTCGAATATCCACTTTCTACGGCGTGTAGTCGGATGAAATTCTGAGAATTCTCATATCTTTCGTCGAATATTCAGTCGGCTTTTCGCAATTCCCGCGAGGCTTGTTTACGCAATTCGCCAATTCGCGGAAAGCGAGATTAGTTGTCGTTCCCGATTTTATTGTAGCGCTGTATCTCGCATTAGCGTACGTCTAACTAACTTTATTAAGTGATCATTGCCCCGTTCTGTACGAGTACATAAAGTACTAAAATAATAGCGGCGCCTGAAAGCAATCAGAGCCGTACTTTCGGCGGAGTCGAGACGAATTAATAAAAAGTTAAGACTGTCTGATATTATCAGCTCAATTTATCTACTCGCGGAATTACATTTCAGAGATAAAATCCGCAACATTTATCTTTCAAATAAGAGGATAGATGAATAAAAGAATAAAAGAAGCTCACCTGTTTTTCGCTGGAGATGTCATCAAGCTCCATGGGGCCGGTGTTCATTGGTGGCGCACCATGCATGGGGGACTTGAAGCCCGCAGTCGAAGACACAGCGGCAACCTGCCCGCTGCTCTCCGAACCGATATCCATGTTCGAGCCGTCAGACTCCGAACTGTTTGCACGCATTTTCCGTCTCTCCTTCTTCCTAAAGTCCGACCTCGTTGGCGACGAACCGCTTCCGAAGCCGTTCGTCTTCTTCTCGTAACCGTTGTCAATTAGCATCGGATTTTGGAAATTACTATGATGTAACCCGTTTGGTGTATATTTGTCTTGTAACGATTTAACGTCGAACGGCTCATTCTTCAGCACGTGAACGACGGTCGGGCTTTGGATGTTTTGTATTAAGCTTCCGTTTTGGTGTAAGATCGTTCCGTTCTGGTGGAGGATCCCGTTTTGCGCTGGGAAAGCGTTTATTGTTGCAATGTTTGGCTGGTACAGCTGTATATGCCGATCGTCTATGTAAGTCTGGCCGGCGGGTGTGAGCTCCCTCGCTTGAAGAGGAGCCGGCACGATCGGGTAGCTTCTAGCGTTAACCGCCGTTAAAGTATGGAATGTAGTAGCATTGACTGGCGATAACGTAGTGAGAGTCGTCGACAGCGGCGTCACTTGAGCCAGGGTCGTCAGGTGCGCTGGAGACGACGGCGTCGTGAGCTGCGTGAGTTGCGTTAACTGACTAGGACTCGCGCTCGGCGTCGGACTGGTCGTGACCGGCACGGGCGTCACGCTCGGCAGGCCCGTCTCTGGAATGACCGTCGTCTCCGGAAACGTCTGGAACTGGCTCTGGAACGACGGCAGCTTGTTCGGTATAGGCTGCAGTGTAACTGACTGATAATCGAGTGGAGTTGAAAATCCAGCTCGAAGGATGGCATCTTTGGAGTTGACAGAGAGAGGCATGGACTCCCAAGGTCGGTACTGGGGCTGGCTGGAGATGACGGAGACGGTGTCGCCGTGTCGCTCGTAGTACTCCCAGGCGGGGTCGAGCAGGCGGCCGTCGGCGGTGAGGATGCGCTGCTCGTCGGCCATGTCGCCGAAGGTGGAGAACGGCGGCAGGTGCGCGCCGTCCGCGCCCGCCTCGCTCCGCAACGCCTCGCTGCGCAACGCTTCGCTCATGACGCTCGCCCGGCTCGCTTCTTCATCGCGCTCCGCTCACGCACTCCTCATACAAAAATAATTCACTAAGTCTATGTTTGTTGTACTGAACACGGAACTGCACTGGAACTTATCAATTTGTACTCTGATTATAGTCGGTAGTTATGTCTAATCTAGCACTTAAACTATGGTTATACGGCACACCGGTTTACACTACACTAATCACAATATCTTCGTTTGCCCACTAAATAAATAATGTAAAGTCCTTAACAACGGGCAGTTAACTTACGAGTCTTAATACTAGGGTTTATAAAATCTTTGGCTGACTTTTAGAAAATGCTCGAGGAATTGTTTCGTAACTTGTAACGGTCGATAAATTATTTTGTGCACTCGTTTAACGATTATTATTTTGGAACGTTTAAATACTGGTCGTTGATAGATCTCTTTCGCTCGTACGAAGGCTTCTTATTGTAAATACCGATCACTCAGACTTAAAGTAATTTGTACTGTTTGGGAGTAGCGTATACTATGTACGATTGTTTCGTTAAAAGGTTAAAAAAATAGTGCTTATATTATTTAGTTTCGAAACGAAAGATATGACTGGAGGCTTTGGTTTGATGTCGTGTTTGGTTTCTGGCTGGTGGTGTGGCCGGTGCTATCCGGGCGACCTGCACCAATCTGAAAAAGAAAAATTAAAGTCAGTGTCAGTTTACTTCAACTGTAAGAGATTTCCTACAAGATATAACATATTAGAGTTTGTAAAAAATGTCACCTATAGTACTAATAACAAATATCTAAGTATACAACGTACAGAGCAGCAGATTGTGGAGTTTTTATTTCTAAAATCAGTATTATGTCAAATCAATGGCTTATGACCAAGAGCTGCAAGAGTTGATGCGTTGAATACTTGACCCGATTGCCGCAATTGGGTCAGCTTGTTTTTATGGGATGCGAAAGTTCAACTGATTCTTGTCTGTTTACGGTAGCGAGGTAGCTGAATATTTGAGGACCTACATTTCCTAATTTCCATAACAATAATATTTAAGTGATTGGTAGACTTTAACAGTTTAAATTAGACTGAGCTGCTAAAAAAAAGTGAGTGAACACTGAATCGAAAAAACGACAGTCAAAGTCATAGTGGGTAAAATAATCATTTATTCCTGCTTTTGTTTTCGATGTTCGCAGACTAGCCAGTCTGCATTGTACAAGTAGATAAAAGTAATAAACTTGAGTATAGTCCCCGTAAAATACTGAAAACGCCTAAAACCTCCAAGCTACGAACAATTACAGCTCTGTCAAAGAGAGTTACAGCAAAAGTTGTTTATTCCGCGTTCGCAAATCGTTCGCACCATTACGACGCTGATAAGCAGGCGATAATAGCCCTTGAGCCGTGACGTCACCGACTCGCCCCGATGAGATCCACCCCGTGTGAGAATCACCTATTCACACTTTCTATAACTACACATGCAATTATTTCACATAAATATTGAAATCTAGATGGAATGGTGTGCACTGGATTAAATTCACCAGGGCCTGGGATTGGAACCTTCCGTCTTTTGCAAACTGGGTGAATGCAAACCATTCGACCGAAATACAGACCTAAAACAGTTTGGGGTTTAAATCTGTTAAGTACTTTCCTTTATAGTTAATTAATTAACGCACTTCGCCAATTTGTTTTTATTTACTTTATAACTTCATCCAATTATTATATTCTCTCATATTTATAATAATTTTGTATTTGATATTTTACAATATGTACTTTATGAAAATATTACATAGGTAACTAATCTTAAGTGATTAAAGTCATCGCATTTTAAGTTTGTGATACAATCAGTTTCATAAATGAGAAAAGTCGATATCTTCAAGTGCATTTTCTAGTAATTGAACTAGAAAGTCCAGTAAAATGCATTCAAGTGCACGTATGCACTATGGTATGACGTCATAGGGTTTTCCTCAGCTATTCACATCGTACTGAAGTTACACGCAACTAGGCTAGGCCAGGACTATTGGCGCCAGTTGTGTTTCATTGATGTTTAGCATACAGTCGATTGTGAACTCAATTGCATTAAAAAAATAATCATTTTCGACTAACAAACTCAAATATAAAGGTGGTTTAAGATACTAGTTAAGGTCACGATAAGCATGCGTTGAACGAGCTCAACTTTGTTGCTGCATTTAAGGGATGTAATGGAACTCTACAAGGCACTAGTTGCTGATCATCTTTACTAATATTATAATCCTGTTTGAACGTGCTAATCTCAGGAACTTGTAGACCGATTTGAAAAAAAAATTTTGTGTTGGATAGCTTATGTATCCAGGAAGGCTCGAGACTATAAAACATCACGCTGCGACGGGAGGGGGGGGGGGGTCAACATTATATCAATTAGCCAAGTTGCAAATCATGGAAGTCCTCAAATATTAATTGATTAATTTTGTATATTTCTTATATATATAACTGTTAAATATATTATTGTTACATGCCGTGTGCTTTTGTTCTTGGAGTTGCAAAAAATCATACAGCATACCCGAAGTTGATACTTTTATAATTAAATGGTTGCAACTCTGTTGTGTGTACCAAATAAATAGATAAAAATATTATCGTTGATTGCCAATTTCGCTGTTTAAATACAAACCTCGTTATTATAATTTGCATTTATTATTATTATTATCTGTGAGTCAATACTCCCAGAAGAACAATTAAAATAAAATAAAATTATTATTGCAAGTTCACAAAGGAAACAGTGTTTTGTTACCTTCACAATATTAAACCACAAACCAGCCAAGAAACTTAAAAGCTCCCGACCTAACTCAAACACCGAATTCATTTAGTTCCGAGCCGTCTAATATATGTGAGTAAACAAACTATTATTAGACGCCACGCTAATAGTAAAGCCATGCTCTATTTCAGACCAACTATTTTGAGGGAACTATTTTTGAGATGTTTCAATTTGAAACTGTGCCGCGTTTTGATTAATATTAGATAAGACTGTGATATTTTTAAACATTTTTTAAGTTTAAAAATATGTAGTATTTTTTACATAAAAAAACAAATCAACATTTAATAAATAAAAAACAAACGTATTTTTGTTGTCGATAACAAAAATTGCTAAGAGTTGCTTCACAGTATACCGAGTTTCTTTGAAAACTTTTGTTTGTTTATTTAGGAGGCCCGCACCGAATTCCACAACAAATCTATGTATACAGAGTTCATAGCCAACTTTCAAAAGGTTTTAAAATTATGCTTTTGAAATAAAGAGATACACGTAGGTACATAACAGAAAGGATAATGTTCTATTCTGTTTATATTAAAAAAGAAAGAAAGTTCTAATTTTAAAATTGATCACGGAACAAAACACGCGTATTCTATATTTAAATTTACGATACCATTCATTCATACCGATATTGGTACTGTATTGATCACGGAGCTAGTCACGTTCCGTTCTAAATTTAAAGGAAAGAAGATATTTTACAGCGTATTGGGTGTCAGTTTGTCGACACATTTCATCTACAGACATTGTGACGTCAAATTATTTTGTAAATGAAATCTCTTTTTTACTTACCATATCACATTATTCACTGTCAGTGTTTTAGCAAGACAACAAAACGAAGGCTTTTCAAAAAGCATCGGAAACGATCCAAAACAAAAGTGGGCGCTAATTCTTAGAGCTTCACTATTCCAAATAGACTTGATTGATATCGCGAGCCTACCAAAGGCTCAACATCAAAGCAACTCTTTGTTTGGTCTGTAAAGCGGGACTAAATTGCAACACGCTCGTTTCGACTTTCGCGTCCCCTTGAGTACCTCCGCAGATTTTCCTGGGGGAAAAATAAAAAAGTTTCCATCCACACTCTATTCAGAGCTCGGAAAGCTTTAGATGTCTGATGCCTATAAGTCATTTAATCAAAACAGAATGAAATGCAACATGACCCGAATTGGCGGTCTGCTTTCAGTGGTTTCAATAAAACATTCGACGACAATTTAGGCGTAGTAGTTAGCGCTACTGACTACTTTGAGAATCGTCGCGGGTTCGAATCCCGTAAGGGGCCAATGTTTAGGTGATGAGCACGAACATTTGTACCTAAGTCATGAATGGCTATTTAGTATTTATGCGTTGTCTGGTATTCGTACCACAAGGAAGAACATTTCTACGAAACGAAAGCAATATTTATTTATTTTATTTACAATTCATGACTTAATCAGGTAAGCGTTGAATAGATATATTATGTTTCCACAGAAAAGCCTTCTCACATGAGAAATCTTGAGTACTTCTTCATGTAGGTGATTTAGAATTAACACGCAATTACTTGATTGGGCTCATAAGCTTATTACGTTAAATCGTAGTTTCATTCAGTTTAACTGGCACCATAAAAAATCTTTACCATTTTAAGAAAAGAGTCTTACGTCATCATCAAATGGCGATCAAAACGTTCAGCAATCACAGCTCAAAACTCTTTGTATGAAAGCACAAAGCGCGTTCTTAAAAAAAATAAAAGCTTTAAAACGGAACGCGTTGCGTCCATGTGTGTCGGCTTGTCTGTGTTGCAAGGATTCGTCTGAGGCCGCATGTGTGTGTATGGTGGTGTTGTGTGCAATAGTATCTGGGTCTCGGTTGTCAAGGGCAACCGTACAACCAGCGCTGCAGCGAAAGCATTGCGCTTTCAGCGCAAGCTGTAATTACATGACTTATTTTTAGCATCGGATGTTGTCGCTTTTTTGTGCAACGCGAGTGCAGCGCGTCTGTTTAGATGACGTTCAGAAATCCTTGAATCGAGTAAACTTTGATTCAACTTGTTTCTCGTCTTGAATGATGATACAGTTTCCAGAGAATTCGCACTTCATTTTCTCTTTGCATTCCCTTGAATGCACTGATTTGCCGAATATAGAGTTTATTGTGTCGTTGTTTGGACTTTAGTACCTATTTATACTGCTTTCTCATTTAATTTAACCACTTCTTTGTTAAACAGAGAACTTATTTTATGTCTATCCATGGAAAATAATTCAACATTAAATTATTAAATTCTTTCATGATTGTTTCCATGTTGTAAAGTCGCTTCTGATTAATGTTATGCATTCTGTTATATGTTATAAAATCTTTGCAGTAAGTATCACAAATTCATACGAATTCGCGACAAAGCTTGACACAGTACCTAATAATGATGTCTGCAATGCCTCCATTGAATCTATATACATAGTTTTTCGATGTACAACTTGACAGCCAGCTGGCATCCGTCGCACGCGCATACCTGCCGGAACTGATGCCAATCGATATCGATCGATAACGACCCGATAGCCCGATCATAATAAGAGCTTCATAGATTGATAACGTGTACTTATATTTATGAGCATGTAGCGATGTTAGTGTCAGTGGTTCTTAAGATAAAATAATTTCTTGTGATACTAGAAGCAGGTTCTTTAAAGCATCTTTAAAATTCTAATTCTCTATTATTAATATGTGCAAGTTCATGTTGCATAGTTTTCTTTTGTTCGTGAAATAAAGCGTACCTTTTGTCTCTTTCTATTTAAAACGATTAGGTACGGAAATGCTAAATATACAGCTTTATTAATTTTGATACTCAAAAACACTATGTACGTTGATAAAATAACACACGTTTACTTAAAAATCTTATTTTGAAACTTAGTATAGCCCCATCAAAAAAAAAAATGAAAAATATATTGTTATTTTGAATAGATCTCAGGTTCTTTTTCAATTTGAAAAATTAGTATTTTGTATTTTGTAAGTTTGATAGTTATTAGTGAATCACGCTATTTTGAAAACTTTGTAATAGCTATAAATACTACTTTTACCCAACAAGACCTATGTTTAGCCCATCACGCGTGGCAGACCGAAACGAAATTGCATACGAAGCGACAACGTTTCTCACACGGCAGCACTAAACAACTATGATGCCAATGTGTTCCACCAATGATAGTGCCAGCAGGATGCGTGCATCAGCCTGATTGCCGGTAACGCGCCGATCCAATCCTGACTATTATTTTATATCTCACTGTTCACACACAATGTTCCAGGGGGCCAATTCTCGTGCAATTCGTATACGAAAAAAGTTCACCGATCGAATTTTCTCTGCCGAAGAAACAATAGTTTTTGATATCTCAGGGTCACGATTTCTGTGTATTTAGATTTTGTTCGTGCGCTAGTTTTTTTACGTGTAGATATTTAATTGATATTTTAGATAAAACTGCTAAACTCGCAATCGAATTACCACACGAAAAAAGTTCGATTGCCGCGAGAATCGTCCCCCAGAAAGTTCACTTGATAACGAATAGAAAAATAGGAGGACAGAGCAAATACAAATTATATCTCAAGAGTTTGAATTTGGAACATAATTTCCAAAGTTTCTTTTACAGCGACTGTTCCATAGAAACATCATGAATATATCAGTAGATTAGTCATCTTCAAATAAATAAACGATTTCCTTCGAATTTATGATTTCCGAGTTAAAAAAGATAATTCTAATTCTTAGCTAACTTTCTTAGCTGCAGTGCCATTCAGTGTCAGTTGCTTGAAAAAGCTAAGTACATAATTATGATAGCAAAGAAGTTAAGCAATAGCTTTTCTTTCTGAAAACATTATTGTCACAATTGTGCGGAAAACAGCGACTGCCTAACAATAGTATCGTCAAAACTTTGTGAAACTGCTGTAACTCAGTTTCAAGATAATGAAAATGTTCCTTGATGAGCGTTGAACACCCTATTAGATGTTCCTATTCCGTTCTTCATTGTTTTAACTCAATGTGATGGTCTTGTTTTTACTGAGAATCAGAACTTAAAAAGCTTATTTCATTAGACCTTTTCTTGGAACATTTATGCCTAGCAAATACCCACCAGTTATCTTTTTTCTTTTAAAAAGAAAGGAGAAACCGAAATATCTTAAGTAAAAAAAAATGTTGCTTTTTATTACTGTTGTAATTATTTATAAGTGGAAAACTGTATTTACTGTGCTTATGGAGCATAAAAGTTTACCCAAGTAGTGGATTTTACAAATGCTAGAAGACGACTCTCTTCCTAAATAAGTTTTCAGAATAAATATTTTGAATACTTTTTCCGTCATTTAAAATTACCGAATCCCTCTCGTATATTATTCCAAATGTTCATTAGAAATGACATGTAGTTTTGTGAAGGAGATGATTATTTATTAGTTTTACGTGTATTTCCATTTAAAGTTAGTACAAAATATACTTTTCTATGTTCTTGAAAAATTAACCAACCAACCAACCAAATTAAATATAAAATTTAACTTTGAAAAAATCCTTAAGCTACGTAATAAGAAGTTTTAAACAAGCAAGTTTTGTTCGTACCTTATGTATCTAAGACAATTAATTCGGTATATCTTGGTTAACGCCATAGTTCTCAAGTTCCATTCTCCTTCATCTTTTATATCGAGCTTTTGCTTCGTAGCTTTTTACGTCGTTGTTTCAAGGTCTGTACAATTTTTCGCTCCGCAGCGTTCCGAGTGAGCTGCTCTGCTATGTCCTGCCGACGCATCACGATACAACAAAACATAAATAAATTATAGTCGGTAGTTTTTTGTTATGTATTAACTATGAAAAAGCGCGACCTGAGTTCCTTGTTAATAATAAAAACGATGAAAGATGCTACATAAAATAGAGTCAAAATTAAAGTAAGCTCCACGTTTCTAGATTCGTAACACGTACTAGATACATATATTTGCATAAATTAAAAAAGCATTTTGTAAATGACGTAACAATATTAACGAGAACAAAACCGAAATTGAGATCGGCTGAGATTAAGCCACATTAGAATGATAAGGCCTCCGTCCCGATATAGAGTTACGTCCCATCCCATTCAACCACTCCACGATGAATAGCGGCGCAGATGTGGACTTTTTTATAACAATCTTTCCCACACTACCACTTTTTCTGATGCCTTAATACCTCGCCAAACATAACCGATGCGCTTTCCCTCCATCCCCAACAAACGATTATAAACTTTACCACCTTCAAAATAAAGCATTATCAGCTTCAAGCTTTAGCATCTCGAATGCAAAGCTGAGTTGGTCGATACAGTTTTGTAAAGATTTTTTGTGCGCACGTCTGTCTTTGCTATCGGATGCGACATCGGAAATTGAATAGTTTTTATACTTGCACCTACGAGATGAAATTGTTCAGAGGAAGTCACATGTGTATGACAATGTATGTATGATTTGATTTAGTATTGTTTCCTTTGCTTTTTAGGTACACTTAATTTTTGTTCTCAAGTCGTTGAAGCAAATTCTTATTGGTCCTAAAGCGGCGGAAGAAATCTCGTTGAAATTATTAAGGGCGTCGTCCAAAAGAAAAGGAATGGTAACCAAAAGGAAAAAGGAATATTAGAAACAAATTTTTATATGAAAGCTTTGCTAACTTTAAACTGAATGGAATGCTGAAATAGCGAACGTTCACCGTCGAGACGCTCTCTGTAAATAAAATATTCGCAGTTATAATGCTACCAAAACTTTGTCTTTGTACAACGTTCAACACATCGATGTTTTAAAACCAACAGATATGAAATCAAAGTATCCTCACGCAGTCGAGTACCTTATGAAAACTGTAAGCTTTTGGATTTGTGGGAGCAATAAGAAGAGGATTATCCTTCGAAGAAAGTATGAATCAACTTAAGATATTACTTGTGGCAATAATCGGGATATTGAGGAGTACAGACGGATGGGGCGTTTGATCTCTCTTTTAGACTTTGAGGCAACATTTGCTGTTCTAAAGAAAATATCTCAGCTTTCAGAGTTGCATCCTTCAGATCAACGGCTTCTGTTTTCGAGTGGGTTTGATGTAGAGTTTAGAAAAGCGTGTTTTTCATACTATTCCAGCATGTATGTTGTTTACCATGAGTAATAATACAAGGAACTTTAAGTGCATTTACAAACAGTCGCACCAATGTCCAATATTCTTTGTGCTGTTTTATTTCTTTATTTTGATGACGATATCCTAATATTTTTTTAATACATATATTCTTCATTTTTCTATCTCATAACAATGTCGTCAACAAGAATTGACAACCAGAAACATCTGAAACTAGACAGAGGAAACATAACTCGGCAGTCCAACTAAAAAGGAAGCATGTGGCATTGCACAATCCGTAGCGTCGCTCTCGTACCAACAGTTAGCAGCGAAATTGGTCAATTTGTATATTTGTTTTCATTGGCCTCACTGAACTTGACTCCCCATTATCGCATTCACGGGAGGAAGGCTTATTTATCAGATTAATCCGTGGGACCAGCCCAGATTGTCTATATCAAGTCAACAAGTTGTAAGCATTGAATTGATCTATAGCATATAATAACATCACATCCGGTAGAAGTAAGAGATTGTACTGTAATTCAAAAGTATGTCCAGGAATTTGTAGAAACTGGAGGAAGAAACAATGTAGAAGTTGTAGAGTCATAATTCTAGAGCAATTTGTAATCAGAGATTGTTTTCTTGAATGTACTCTATTTGTATTCTGAACTAAGATATCTAATATCACTAGCAATATGTGTAGCAATAGCGTTGGTTTTTGACCCAATTTCGTGTGACGCGAATGCTTAAGTTAATCCTGAAAGAGTTAATTAAAAACGAAAGCTTCAAATTCATTACGGTGATTGTACAGTCGCGAAAGAAATGAATTCTTATTCCTTTCAAATTGGATTCCTCGTTTTGTTCAGAGAACGTCTTGCGAAGCTACGTTTTCTTTGTAATTTTGCATGAATTAGAAACCATACAACATAAAAGTTTCCGAAGGTTCTCGATTGGTTGATCATAAATAACTTTCCAGATTGTTGTTTGATAGGTTTGTTTGATTGTTCTTGGTTCCAACTCCAAATTATATAAATTGTAATGTGTGAAATGTGTACTGCTTAGCCGAATTAAGCACTTATTCGGCTAAAGCTAAAGCTAACTCCAGTATTATTTTCCTCTTCTTTATGGTTCATAAAGCCTTGTTTCTACTCAACCAAGGCCATTAGTATGGAATGCAAACTGGACCAAGCAAACCATCTTCCATACTATTTAAAATGTTTGCAGAGCAGTCATCAACATTGCTGAGAGATTGAAAGAGCAAAATGCTTTAAAAACTGCTAAACTTGTCTATGGAACGTCCAAAGAGAATCAACGAAGGAGATGCAACAAAAATGATAAAACTATTGATTTCATATCTCGGTTTCTATCTTCTTTCATTTTTGCTGGCTCTTGATTTGGCAAGGAGGCAAAAATCGTTGGCTAGATTCTTCTAGTAAAATTAAATCAAGATCTTAGTAGCATAATAGGTGTACGGAGCTATGATTTTATCTCATCTTTCTTTGATCTTACAATTATTTTCCAGCAAAGTTATAGGTAAGAACATCTTTGTAAACATGGATGAACTCTTAAACAAAAAATACATCTGTCGATGATTAGTTTAACTTATCAATCATTTGCTCTTTACGACAGTCTCACGGTGGTTTACTTTTTTCATGAACAATATAAAATGCGATGATGATGCGAAAAAAGCTCAGCTACAAGGACAGGAATAGGTGGATAGGTACACACAAACATATTCAGGTATTCTACACAGGTAAAGTAGGTAAAAAGAAACTCTGAGGAGATATCAGATAACTAGAAAATATACTAACACTAACATCATGCTGTATAAAGAAACAAGAACTAACAGAATCCTGACAAATGTAGAGACAATAATTAAGTGTTTTATTAATTAGTCTCAATATCATATATTAATATAATGAATTACAACTACCCTCTGGTATTGACCAGAGGGTAATTGTAATTCATTTCTACCACTTTATTTATAATAAAGTTACCCTAAGGTTAAAGCTCCAAAGAAAAGCTTTTAGCTTAAACAGGAAAATGTAAACTATGAGTGAATATTGCAGTATAGTCTGCATTCCTGGCACTTTAATTTTACTGGATGCAATTAAGGGTTAAATTACGTGACATCAGCCTCGACAGCGGTAGCGGCTGGATGTGTCATCGCAACATGCCATTTCTTTGACGCTCATTTCCCTTACTAAGTAACAATTAAGTAAACTTCGCAATTAAGCCCCAACTGCATTTACTCCCAACTTTTCCGGTAACTTTAACCTATACAAAATTCTCTCGAACCCGAGGGTTCTTTCAACAAGTTTCAACAACGGGAAACTCGTCGAAAGAAAGCTCGAATCGATTCGCAAAAGCTGCACACAACTAAAGCTCCGGCGGAAGCACGCGCACCGGACCTCGCTCCACGCTCTGCTGCTCTGTACAAAATCTAACCAAACAAATCCACGAGACCGAAAGCTCACTCGAACTCGAACTACACTTGCACAAAACTTTGACGCGAACTACCTTCTCCGGTCGCTTGATCCATCCGCGCCTCCTTTTTTTCTTCGTCTCGCTGCCTCGGAAACACAAAACGGTCCGAAGGACGCAAGCGAAAAATAAACAAAAAGGGAATCGGAGTTCGCGATCGCGTCAGCGCGCGTCGTGTGCGTGGCGCGGGAGTGTTATGACGCGGTTACTCGCGACGGTTGCCGGCGGCGGACTGGCGCGCGCGACGCTACGCAGCTGCCGCGGCGGCCAATGGCGCGCGGTCACGTGACACCCCGCGCCCGCACGTTGTTTACAAATAATAATAATAGTGGCATGGCGTGCCGGTGGCGCCGCCTCTACGGCTACGCGCTACGAGCTACGCACAGCTGTCGCTGCATTTGGCGGGATTCGATTCGGCATTCGGCTAAGCTTCGATCTGTTTTCGGCGCTTTCGCGGCGTCTATCGATCCGCTTGCAACCGTTGTGCGTGCAGCGTTTTCCTCAATCATTGTTTTTGATGGCAAAGTTCGGCGGTTAGTTTTCGAAACTTTCGACGAATGAAGAATCTACATTATAAGCAATAGATGGAGTTGATTAGATACAATTAGGTAGTAGAAGCATTGAAAGTCGTTGTTTACTTCAAGATTTGCTGTTTCATTTCCCCCTTCGTATCTGACAATAAAAAGAATCAGGACGTTTAACCTGGCGTTACAAGGGCATCGATAGGTGTGCTAAATTGTTTAGCTTCCAAAAGGGGTGACATCTATAATAAAATTATGCCGCAATTTTTGCGAAGAGGGTGCAGAGAGCAGAGACCACAGGTTGATGTTTCTGATTGTTTTCAGTAAGGTGCAAGAGGGATCGGACCCTGCTTCCCCTGCTCATAGGAGCAGTGCCACACTTCGTCACTCCCCTCGGTCTAAATCTGATCTGAGGCATAGCACTGCACTTGACGGAGTCAATTTTAATTGATCCCTTCAAACACACCTTACAACCGAAAACATGGGGTATTTACCCCAATTCAGGAATTCAGGGCAAATTTAAAGACCTTTAAAAGCCCAGTAAGCTCTTTTGTGCCTTAATACTCTTGTGTTTTGGGCAAAGTTTATCTGAAGATAATTTTACTTAATGTACCATTTTCGTTGAGTTGTAATTATCAATACATACTAAAAGTAGGTACTATAAAATAACTTCTGTGAAACTTCACACAAGTAATGTTCTCAGCAACTCACAACAAAATATGTGCAACTAATTGGAGAATCAATTCAGATAAAACGAGTCGATTATACTTCTTACGAAAAGCTAAGCTTAGCTTTTTAAGTCTTATTTTCCAGGTTTCACAAAATGACAAGAGGGTTCTTATGATTTTGTGTATGTATGATCATGTAGATAACTAGTGATAGCAGTTTTTCTTTTGTATTATCCTATTACATAATACAACCTATTATTATCCTATTACCCATATTATAGAGCTCTGGCAGTCAGCAGATTGGTGTATTGGTTATAATCTTGGTTAACCAATACACCAACCTTCATGGTCTTAACGGAGTAGGTTAACAATTATTAAATTATCTCCGCGTAGTTCAATTGAAACAAATTACCTAAACATATGTTTTTTACTTAACTTTCTTTTGTTTTTGTTTACACAACTCTAACTCATAGGAAGCGTGCTAAAAGCTTCAATGTTTATAGTAAGCTTCGAAAAGCTCGCTTGTGTTGGTCGTCTGAATTAATCTAAATTGTAATATTCATTATATGGTATACTTTAACCCAGTTATTACTACTGATCTTTATAAAGATCACCCGAGTTTTAAGAAAGGACATGTAGTTTTATCAAGTAGGTTATTATCACTTTAATTTTTTTCTCAAATCCGAATTAGTAAAAAACAATACTTTTCTGTGTACTTGAAACTCATATTTACATATATATATAATTACATTTTAAAATAAAAAAATGTATTTATACAAAGTAATAAATATAATTAACAAACAAACTTTGTTCCAATTTTGTACATAGGACCTTGTTTTTGAGACATAATATTTCCGTAATAACTGGGTTAAAAGCGTTATTTAAAGGATGGCCTGTAAATAACGATTTTTAATTATACTCTAAGGTTGTGAATGTGATATACATAATCAGTGCTCGAATAACGTTATATTTTTTAAGCGGTTTCGCCTTAAACACACGGCTTAAACGGAATCATTACAAAAACGTTATTTAGGAGAGCGAAATTTTAAATCGTTCCTGTTCAATAAAGCGTATTTTACTTTAACTTTTTTTTTATTTTTACGCCTGAAATAAGAAACAAAATGCAAAGCCGTTCTAGTTGTAATTTTACGGCTGTGCACGTAGGTATAACTAAGAAATATTCTTTTCGTTCGCTCTTCTTTATTTTAAATTTAACTCTTGCTTCCTGCAGATTGACAACCTGTGTAGCTAAGCACGCTGGGTTTCAAGGCGTAACCGCCCCAAGATCCCGGGCTCAATTCCCGGTCGGGTCAATGTAGAAATCATATTTCTCTATATTGTTTCGGTTCTGGGTGTTGTGGTACCACCGTTGTGTCTGATTTCTATAACACAAGTGCATTGGTTACTTACTTTAGGATCAGAACAATGTATATGATTAGTGTCCAGTGTTTATTTATTCATTTAATTGATTCCTTATTATTCATAAATCGTTCTCATTTTGTTTTTGTTCCGAACAAAATGTTGTACACACTTATACAAGGAACCGTTCCAATCATTTTCGAGCCCTGTATATAATATCTTCTGATAAATTATAATTGATTTATGAAAAAAGTTATTTCAAAACTTCAAAACCAAAACCTTTTTAGCATCTACCGTTATCAATAAAAGCGCCAAAGAGTTCATAAATATTTTCTTCTACGTTTCTCGGAAGAGATACATTTTCAGAAAATGACGAGCGAAGGGATAGAATGATAAACAGTTCGCCGAAATAGAAATGTTCCTGTTCTAAGAAAAAAAGTATATTTTCGCGAGCAGCGAACCCAGCCACCCCCGACCGCGGTGACTCATCAGAAATTCACCACCCACAACAACGAATTACTCATTTTATGTTCTGAAGTCATCATTATTTATCAAATTTTCATCAAATACACCATCTGGCAACTGGCATATCATTAATTACCTACAATTTAATTGTAAAATTCATTTTATTATTTTTTAATTTAAATCTTCGCAATTTAAAACTTATTCAAACGCTTACATGTACTATCTTTAAGTTAAAGTATTATATTTAAGTTGAATAAAGCCAAATTTACTTGGATATTATCTTAATATTTAAGGAAGATTGCAACGCGTGCGAAACGCGTTCTTGCATCGTGCCGCGCCAATTTCATTGCTACAAAAGTGCGTAATATCGATTACTGACTCCCTTACCCTATCTTCCATCTCGTTCCCGCAACGCACAAGAACACAGCAAAATGAAAAAGTCGTAAATGAGAACGCAGCGGCCTTGGGGAGACTTTACGCGGGAAGCAAAGACGCCATTTTGTCATTTCCTACTTTGTCATAAGACCTTTTGGAATGGCGTTTGCGTCCCCCGCCGTAGTCGTCATGACAACCGATCTGTCACACGCATAGAACATAAAACGCAAGCATTGATTTTTTCCCCGCTTCCTTTTACGCGTAGCGCGACTTTTTGCTTGAATTTTTGTTTTTAAGCGCGAGTTTCGGCGCTAGGTGTAAACGCCCGTTGTGTTTGCATTGTTGGAGGAATCCCGGTTTGATGAAAATTGTAGTGAGTGCGATGTAGATACTCGTGTTGTTTTGGGGAAAAAAAAATAATGGGGGTGGATGTTAAAAAAACGCATAGATCAGGTTTTTTTTGAATACGTAGGAAGAGATAGTCATATAAAGATAATTAAGAGGAAGAAATGTTGAAGTTAAATAATACCTAACAAAGCTGAAGGTAAAACCTAAGCTGCTGAAGAAACTTTTAGATACACAAACTTACAACCTGATAGTAGCACAATAAACGGAGCACGTATGATATCACACTGAACTATATATTTTCCTTCTTAAACTAAGATAACTTTTATTCAGATTTTTTACCATTACGTGCGTGGAAAGTAAAATAATAGTATTACTTACCGTTTTCAAAAAATAAAATAGTTTTTTTTAACAAAATAAAAAGTAATAAATCACAACCAAAGAAAATGGAGTTGTATCGATAAATAAGCATCAAGTTTATCGGATAAGGGAAAATTTGTTAAGGTAGGCCCGCAGGCCCAAGGGTACGTTGGGGTCGCCCGATCCCCTGCAGATGTGCCGATTTTCCGCCCCTGCGCTAACTCGCTCCGGGAAAATATGCTACCTTGAATTTTGAGGTCCCAATCCACCATTCATTTCGGTGAATTTGCAATTTTCTATCAACTGAAGGTTGGGTGGAACACAACGCTTTTATCGCTATGACCACATTTGAAATTGATTGCTCTACAATTTCATGCTGGTGAAATTAATTGTGAAGTAAGGAGTTGTCTTTGTACTTGTTTATTACTTCTGTATGATAATGTGTGTAGGTATACCTTTGTGAATGTAGAATGTAGAGCTTATAAAGCTTTGATTGCTGTTTAGTTATTTGTTTAAAGTTGCGTGTCAATTAGTTGTTATTAACAATTGTTGGTACCTACTTCCTATGTTATACTTTGTTTTTTTTTCAGCAGCCTATATGGCATCACTTATCAGTAATGATATCTAATAATAATGTAGCCTAATTTGATTTTCTGTCTTATTTTTTTTACAATGCTTGATTCTTCTGGTAGACCCATCTGATCTGAGGGTAGACCTAATTCATTAAACGACAATTTCACACAACCCTTACCCAGTATGTTATGTATCAAAAATAAGTTACTTGATTAAGGTCTGATTTTCCCAACGTCAGTTAACGAATATTCGTTGAGCAAAATGCAATGCGCCTAATTTAAAAGCGTCACCTAATTGTCAGCAATCATTTATGTAAATGACATTTTAAAATCGGTAGTTTTATACTTATTCAGCCGGATAAGTCTAATCTGACGTTGGTAAAATCGGCCCTAATGAGCATTACTACCCAGTTTGAAGAATTAATGATAAAGCTAGGTGAAAGGTTATATATATCGCAGGATCACTCCTCCACAGCAACCGGTAGCATCTGCATGTTACCGGTTGCTGTGGAAAACCGCGGGGGAGGCCTATGTTTAGCATTTCTTTTGGCTGATAATGATGATGATGATGGTCAAAAGCTCGCTTACAGGGGTATCGTTTTCAAAGCAAAGTTTCTCGTTAAGGGCACACCTAGTCTTACGCATAATCATACCTAGCTGACATAATTTAAGATTTAATTTCAGTTATCTCGTAGCAAAAAAAAACTTCATCATGAAAAATGAAACATATTTATTTTTTATAGGTTGTGATGTAGATAAAATGTGGTTTTGTTTGGTTGAAACAAACAATCTATTTTAACTAAAAGTAATACTAAGCTGGAAAAAGAACGAATAGCCGATTTTAATATGAAAGGAAATTAAGAAAACGTACAAAACAAAGCCTCATAAAACAGTAAAATATAAGCATTGCAATATTTTTAGCAATTATTATTCCTTATTTTTAACATTAAATAGGTAACTAGCAAATAACCAGTTTTTTTACAGACTTACGCGTAATATTTACAATAGTTCTATTAAAATATTAATACTTGGTTATTATTGCCTTACATACGCTTATTTAAAATATAATACTCTGCCTTTAGGATCAATTATAGACAATTAAGTATCTTAACAAATAATTTTAAGAAGGATATTTTCAAAATGTTGTCCATCTTTGCATTTTATCTACTTAAAATAAAATGTGAAGATTTCTTGTTAGTGCACATAATGCAGAATTCACTCAAACACTGTACCAGAAAATATTTATACATAACAAAAATGATTATCAAGATGAAATAAAAGGTAAGT
This sequence comes from Pyrausta purpuralis, assembly GCA_963924145.1. NCBI lineage: Eukaryota > Metazoa > Arthropoda > Insecta > Lepidoptera > Crambidae > Pyrausta > Pyrausta purpuralis. The sequence goes on along the minus strand of OZ001648.1, from coordinate 25,083,413 downwards.
TATTACTATAGCTACAATTAATAAATTTAAATTAACACAGGCCGTTTTAAAAAGGATGTGACTAAAAAGAATAATTTTCTTCACAGCGTTAGCGCCATCTAGTGGCGAGTAGCATAACAATTCTTATCTAAGTTACTTTAAAATTAAATTACACACCGAAAATCACAAATAAGAATATTAAACTTGCTATTACACTAAATCACTAGTTATTCGGGATTATGGTACATTGGCAACAGCTCGGAATCCAAAATAAGTCCGTGTAAAGAGACTGCCCACTCGACTCTAGCGCCACCAACCGTTTCTGAATGTACTTCTGTTCGCACCGAGAATTATATCCCGGAGGAACTGTACATAAACCACTGCATTGTGTGGACCTGAAAAATAAGCAAATTTCAAACCGTTGGTGGTTAAATTGACTAAATAATTGCTATAAAAACAACAAGAATAATAATTTGTGGTTAGCAAAGAATATTGCCGCCGCTCAGTAAGAGATGGCGTTGATCATATTTAATAGTTTTATCGCAGTAACCTAGATGACACTGTTCTAAAATAAATTAGAACGGACGCTTGCCTATCACCTGCCTTCGTTTTTTGTTTCTTTAACAGCTGCCGATCCTTATGTAAATAGGAGTATGAAAAACATATTCCAAAAAACATTGGATAGTCCAATGTATTGTCGCCAGCAGATCCCATTGCATCATATTGGAAAATGTTTGAAAAGGGCTGCTACAATTTAAGGAGGCCGTCTAAAATATTTACTAAACCGAAATATACATTTTCTTCCCTCAGTTTTACGAGATAACGTTAAATGTTTAGTTTCTCAATTGATTATAGAATCAGTGTCATATGGTTGGTCCTAACCATATGACACAAAATCAATATTTGAATCAAAGGCTTTCTGTCGAATAACTACTAGACTTATGTGCAAACATTTTGGTCCGCCGCAGAAACTGCATCATAATCTCAAGCGTGTTCGGGTTCTACCGTCAATTCCCAGGACGGTTTGTTGTGTGTTGTTTAGGGCTGCTCTTGGCGTGAAGTACTATATGTGTGTCTAACAGAGTTAAGAACTCTTACAATTGCAGTAGTTCTTAGCAACTACAGCTTGTAAGTAATTGTGAATTACAAGCATAATTATATGCACTTTATATCTCGGCTCGTATCAACTGCGTTGTTTTCAGGTATGTTAACGAGGTACCGTCAACTGAGATTGTAGTTTTAAGAGCTGCTCTCGGCTTGATGTTCTCTGTGGGTGTAGCACTGCAGCTCTTGACAACTAAACTTAGTTGTTTAGCTTATCCTTAATATTCATCCTAACGACTAGAACTAGCCAGTAATATGTATTTTTATCACGGTAATGTTACTTATCACGTTAAATATCACGCTTTGATTTCGGCATGCGCTCGGCATGCAGACAGTCGTCACTGTGCCGCATTCACGGACGTTGTGTTGTTTTTTAACTACCTATTAAACTATAACCGCGCGATTTTTCACTGATGAAATATCAGTTCAAGTTCATATTTAATATGAGGAGTAGGATATATTGTGCTATTTTTGTGTTGCTATTTTGGTGTATGAATTCATCATTAAAGCATCCAGAGATAACTTTTTTTAGATTACCTGAAATCTATGAAAATAAGACTATACAACAAATTTACTTAATTGTAGGTAGGAACATAATGTATGTCTTTTTAACGGAAATTATTATGCAAACATAAACATGTTTTTTAAATTAAATCTACCAGTCGAATATCAACACACATTTTTATTGAACACTTCCTATTCAATTCACAAAATGTTTTATTTATGTATAAAAAAATATATTTACATTAACAAAACTAAAACACAAAGTAGGCGAATGTAATAAAAAAGCTGGGGGGCGGCAGCCCCATCGTATGTTTTCGCACCGCGCGGCTGTAGGCATTTATTTCAAAGATACGGCCGAGTTACAATCTATACTAATATTATAAAGCTGAAGAGTTTGTTTGTTTGTTTGTTTGAACGCGCTAATCTCAAAAACTACTGGCCCGATTTGAAAAAAATTTTTTACGTTGGATAGTCCATTTATCGAGGAAGGCTTTAGGCTATATAACATAAAGATACGACTCATAAGACCACAGCAGAAATGAAAAATGTTGCGAAAACGGGAGAAAGATATTCCTTTTGAGAGCTTCCGCTGCATACGCTGCGGAAACCGCTTAAGTTACACAAAAATCATGTATGACAGTATTGTTCAACAATAATGCATTATTTTTAGAGGTGTATTATACACACAGGTATTAATTCTTATCAAAATAAATACATTCATCATCACGAGCATTTCATTTAGAACCAAGTTGCCCTTTATATCATTTGATTTCAATAAATATCTTAGGAGCTATCACAGTTTTAACATAACTCCGCACCAAAATAATGTTCGCAGCTTAAGTACAACGTGCGCTTGCGCTAATATATTATAAAGCTGAAGAGTTTGTTTGTTTGAACGCGCTTATCTCAAGAACTGCTGGACCGATTTGAAAAATATTTCTGTGTTGGATAGCTTATTTATCGAGAAAGGCTTTAGGATATAAAACATGACGCTGCGACGGGAGGGGAGGGAGCAAACTCAAAACGCGCGGACGAAGTCGCGTGGGGACCGCTAGTACTGTATAGATAACATTACCGTGGTTTAGTGACTTACGTGCAAATCTCGGCGCGTACCAACTGCGTCATGTTCTCAGGCATGTTGACAACGTACCGCCAACTACCCTTGTTGTTGAGCGCTGCCCTCGGAGTGATGTACTCTGTTCGTGTCTTGCAGAGCTCTTGTGCCCCGAAGGTCTGCCGCCTTGAACGCTCCGCGGTCGTCTCTGCGCTTTGGAGGGAAGAAATTGACTATTAGCTAGTCACAAATGGAAGAGGTTACACTACATGACATACAACAGTTAAAAACTTTTCAAGAAAGTTAGCTTGGCCTGTAAAGAATGACCGATTTTGTAATTTATTGAATAAATGTGAATAGTATTGTACAAGCAGTGTTTTTGGTAAACGCTTACATACTTGGTGTTTGGTACATCGTGTGCCAAACGAAAGTGGCTTACAGTAAGGGTCATTAGCTTTCATTTTCTGACTTAAAATTTGCTTTTGGCGCGGGGGTTTTATACTGTCTTTTTATGGTTTTTATGGAAAAGATCCGAAATTTGCCATTTGAATCATATTTTTTTATAACTATTATTATTTTACTGGAAATATTTTTTTGTATCTTATTGTGTATTATTTTTCGGTTTTTCAAAAATCAAAATCACATGAAATCCATCTAGTTCTTTTTTTTTTAATTTTCTTGCAAACTTGTGCAACACAATTTTCTCAGATTTGACCTGCAACTTTAATATGGCTGTGAAAAATAAACTAAAAACGACTGACTCGTCAGACTATATGAAAACTTCTCTAGACTATGCTGATGGAAAAATATGGTACATATCATAAATAATAATAATAAATAATCATATCATGAAGCCATTCAAACTGCTACGTTAATATTCTCATTTGTGACGCAAGTCACAAACTGCTGCATGCAAAAACGCACTGAAACAAATTTTGTATCATAAATAAGAGGGAGCTTTCATATAAAAAAAGTTTTGCCCGAAGTCCTATTATGTTTTTCAAAGATATCCAGAGGAATAAGATAGATTGACATGAAACATTCGTACAAAAACTAGATTAGGCGCGATTTTCTTTGCAGCATTTTGCCATCTGGATCAATTAATGAGAAAATTTTCGGAATGTTCATAGTCCAGTCGTCTTTTATTTATTTTTACATATGAAGTTGCAGGTCAAATTTGATAAATCTATGTTCCGCAACTTTGCAAATAAATAAATAAAGAACTAGATGGTTTGTTTATATGGTTCCGATGTTAGTAATATGCAGAAAAACAATAATAGTTTGAAATAAACCTGCCAAGTGCGAGTCGGACTCGCGCACTGAAGGTTCCATGCCAACTTTAACTGAATTAGGGAATACACTACACTTACTTCTACTTAGTAAAATACCACAATATTCAAATGTATAACTTTTCTGTTGCATAGAGAATGAATTCAATGTTATATATTGCTTGAATTTAATTTAATTTACAAATTTTATTATTTTATTTTATTGATTTATTTTTAATTTTAACTTGATTTCCAATGTTAACTTGATTTGCATGCTGTGTGCACTCGCCCTTGGAGCTGCAACAACTCATATTACTGTTTGGAATGAATACTTTTATTATGTAATGGTTGTAACTCTGTTGTGTGTACCAAACAAATAATTAAATAAACTATTTTGTTGACTGCAAATTTAACTTTGTTTTTCAGGGTGTTTGTATGAAGTACAAAGTTATGTTTGCGGTTGTTGAAAATGTGCTATAATATCTCAAAAACTACTCGTTCGATCCCGTGTGAACCAATTTTCGTTGAAAGTATCTGTTAAGATCTACATTGCGTATTTTTTCCAAAATTTACATTTGCTTGGTTTAGAAATTAGATGGGGGGAGGACGCCCATTTTACCACTTTGGAAGCGTCTAGCTATGAAACATTCGACTTAAAAAGAAAATGGTTTTAAGCACCTCTATGTAATTTTAAAAGACCTATCCATAGACACCCCACACGCATAGGTTTGACTAAAAATTTTTTTTTTGGTTTTAGTTTCATGTAGCCCCCCCTTAATGTCATTATTTTTTATTTTTTGTATGAGAATCAGTAAGCGGTTAACAAGATACATCTTCCTACCAAATTTCAATTGTGTAGTGCTAATAGTTACAGAATTAAATGGCTGTGACATACGGACGGACAGACAGACAGACAGACTTGACGAAACTATATCGGATGCAATGCGCCTACGATGCTACGAATACGTCACATAAGTTGTTAATATATCTAGTAATGACCAAAACATCAGATATAGAGGTAACATAAAAAGTAAGTACCAATCTGATGCCAATGGAATTGGGGAAGGCTTTGTCGCAGAGAGATAATTACTAATTACACACATTGGGGCTAGATAGCCATCGCCCTTTTGTTACACAGAATTCCTATGGGTACCTGTTTTTCCACAACCACTACTATCTTGAGTTTATCTAGATGGTTTATCTAGATGAACTGTTACGATTTTAAGTTAGTACCTATACGATTCTTACGAACTCATTTAAACTAACAGGACAGTAATATTATAAATTGATAAGATATTTAGAGATCAAATCACAAAACATAAGCAATTCAGACGATGATGGACTCTACGTTAAATTACATATTATGTTTTTTTTTAAATTTACAAGGCTACACGGTACACCAGAAAGCAAATTAGGAGTTGGTACGTGTCATCGTCTCTTCTGCACTTGATATCTCTTTGGTCTTAGTCGGATAGCTTCTTTCTCTTAATTTATGAGCTTCACTATTGCCGGAGGAGTTTTTTCCATTCGTCTAGATCAAGCTAACTCTTTTTTTTTATTGATCCACTAACATTTGTAACATTCATTACATGTTTTTGATTCTATAATAACAAAAAAGAATTAAAATGTACAAATAATAACAGGCAGATACAACATGCAACTAATAAAATCAGCTTTGTGAAAATATTAATCTAACATTAAGACAGGCACTATTACAATAATACTATAAAGTAACCAAATATTCAATGAAACATTATAAAAAATGTTCTCGCAAAGTGCGACGGAGCTTGTTAGGTGGGTCGCAGAATATGTCTATTACTTCACCAAATTCATTGACAACTTTACTCATTCTACAAATTGGAGGATTTGAGCCAAATACTGTTCTTCGGTGTGGCCTGGTCAATGAGGTAATCTTAGGGACGGTTATTTTGAATTTACCCAACATTTCAGGACAGTCTATAGCACCACTGATAATTTTGGAGGTGAAAATTAGGTCAATAATGTCTCTGCGTTTCTCTAAAGAAATCATTTTGTAAAATGCCAATTTTTTTTCATATGATATCCGTCTCTCAAAACTTCTAAATCCACGTGTTCACGACAAATGTCCTATAAATCTCTTTTGAATCCGTTCGATTTTAAGTGAATGTGTAGCATAATGAGGCCTCCAAACTACAGCACAGTATTCTCATATACTCCTAACCAAACTGTTAAATAAAAGAATTTTAGTGCTAGGGCTACGAAAGACTTTTATTTCTAATGAGGAATCCCAACATTCTAGAAGCGCGCTTAGTAATATTTTCAATGTGGGGTATAAATGTTAGTTTTTTATCGAAAATAACGCCGAGATCACTAATTTGATCCAACTGTTTTAAATGAGTACCACCAATGTGATATCTATAGTCGATGGTGTTATTTTTTCTGACATATTTTACATAGAAACATTTACTACTGTTTAAGTCCATCCGATTTACCTTGCACCAATCAACCAGTTACTACTTAGTCCAAATCTCTTTGACTACAAATCTACATCCAACTTTTATTTTATTCGGGTAACGTATGTTCTTCTTGAATTGCTTTCCTGCCCAATAACGAGACTGAAGAAAAAGAAGAGAGTGACAGTCAGTTGCATTCTTATCATTATTATAGGTTTACTTTAAATACTTAAGACCCAAATCTTCATGTTGTGCACATTCGCAAAACACACCATTTTTTTTAAAAATACAGTTTTAGCTTTCACATAGGTACGATTTGTATGCAATCGACCTTCTTCTGTATTTTTTTTACGTATCGAATCACATAATGTTTTCAGTAGAATTATGAAACTCGTATTCAAATGACCACACATAAAATGATCGATTAACGCAGGAGGTGGGCCTCGGCGCTATCTTCAGTGTCTCGGCGCCGATGAGTATGCTTTAGCTGACTCTCGCATGTTGCTTGTCGATGCGGGATGAGCTGTATATTATGTTGTTACCTTATTTGTTTATGAAGACTACTTACCTAGCCAGCCCCAGCGCTATTCTCAGCGCTTCAGCACCAGAAAGCGTTCGTTTGGCGGACTCTTGCACGAGCTCGGCGTTGCGCCGGCGCCGCGCGCGACGGGGAGGGAACGAGACAGAACGTTCCACTGTCACGTCTGAACGGGAGGGTGAGATGTATCTGGAGCATTGGAGATAAAGAAGTTTATCAAAAAGTACTTTATGGGACCAGAGGTGGAATTGTATAAAGCAATCGTATTCATTTGACAGTTCAAAACGTACGATATGATCTGTCAAACCCTTTGTTCTTCGCCATTTGACAGACCATACCGTACGTTTTGAACTGTCAAATGAATACGATTGCTTTACACAATCGCACCCCAGATTGGTTAACTTGTTGAAACCTACAGATGCACTTTTTACGTTTTATTGATACGAAAAAATTTGGTGAGTGATGTGCTTGGCAGGGTAGACCATAACACAACTCCGACAAAATTGTGTTTTTACTACTATGTACTTTAGTTTTGTTCCCATGAATGTTGGCTTATAAGGTATGAATGCTATAAGGTACAGGCCTGCATTTTTTAAAATCAGCTGGATGAATAAAAAAGGTACATAACCAAAGTATCGAGTTTGAATTGTAATAAGAATGGGGTGTTATCAATCAATCGAAATTCTAACAGATATACTGAATGAAGATAGAAATTAAACGTGTGTGTCATTAGCTCATCATTCCATAATTTACGATCACAAAATTAATTAATTTATCAAAGCTAACAATTAAACGTTTAACTTACTTCCACCACTCATTAGGATTGTACTGCGTTACTCCACTCGCAGCCTGCCTGTACCAATCAGGCGCATCATAGTTGTACCCGTTTTGGACATCATACGCGTTCGCATTGTATCCTCCCAATGTAGCTGTCAAACTGTTCTGTCTGTAGAGCTTCTTGTTATATTCACTATCGTACTGGTTTAACGAAGGGTTGAAGTAAGCTGGACCGGTTTGCTGGTAGCCTTGGAAGCCGAATTTGGAGAAGTTTGTAGAATGATAAGCGTTGATGTTGTAAGGTGAAGGGTCTACTGGAGATGGGGGCTGGAGCGGCGTTTTTTGGGTGAAGATGTCTGAAAAATACGTTGGAAACAGTTGAAGTTTTAAAATGTATCATCAGTTCAATACCGGAAACAAGAATAAGCTTGCCTTGCCAAGCTTCAGACTTTAGAAGGTAAATCACTCATTTATTGGAAGATGTTTTATTTATTTATCTCAAACTATAATTGAATTACTCTTAGATACATTCAAACCGATTGTTGAACAATGTTTAATGACAAAAGGATATTATAAACTAGATGAACGATAAAAATGTATGGTCTAGCTTGTGTGAACATATATATTGAAATATTTTAAAAAGAGGCATTGACAATAGTGACTGAGATTGTTGCGTAGTTTCTTCTTAGCACTAGCCCACAATTGTCCCGAAGCTGTGGCAGGGTCAATTTTGGGACGCGTATACGCGTAAGTACTAGCAATTGTAAACATGGAACGACATTTTGTATGGAGAAACATATAACGCTATTGGAAACTAATTCAGACATTGTAGAACAGGCCGCCGGAAAATATGTTTAAAGATTATACATGAGCATAAATTTAGATTCTAGCTTAAAAATTAACCCTGCTTCCAATTATTCATTCTAGTTGTACTCACCGTGATTATACCTATTAGGAAATTTGTTCCCGAAATCCTTGTTGTACACTGGATCATTGACCAGCGAGATCTGGTCAACATGGGGCAGCGAGTTCGGTCCATACCCGTACGGGTACTCGGGCTTCTTGTTCGCGTTGAAGTCGTCCCGGCTCTCGTCCGAGAGGAGGGTCCGGATGTCGTACTGTCCGGCTTCGATGAGCTGGCGGATTATGTATCTGGAATGTTAGAAGTTAGGGTTCAGGTATAAATTGTAATGGAAAATCCTAACAAGCGATAATACTATTATACTATTACATCAGCTTTGAGGGATTCGCATGAATCTCTCAAGCTGATTAAAAAGTAAAGCTGATGAAATGTTGTTATCATGACAAGTTGGAGAAAATTTATAAAATCTGTTTTTTCTTTGCTAGTCGAATATTGTAAACAATCTTACATTGTGTTGAAACCAAATTATTGATTTAATAATGCAATAAAATACAAATAAACACAAAATTCAAAACCTACATAGGCAACTAATCGTTTAACACTGAGATCTTTTTAATTATTCAGTAAATTTGATTTATTCACTGATATTACTTCAAAAGTTATGAATAGATTGTTTACAATATTGGACCAGCAAGGAAAAACGGACTTTACTCCAAAAGTGATTTACTGAATGGCACAGTCCTTTCAGTATAGTTCTCTGTGATAATAGATCCCAAAAGTCGAAGGCAGCTGTCGGCAAATCATTGTTATACTTTTTATTTTATTTTATTTATTTATTTATTTAGAAAACCAACAGCTTTACAGATCTTTAAACTAAAAGTATGTATATGATAGCATCGCCAATAATAGGTTTCCCTAAATTTAACACATGATACACTGTATTAATCGGTTCTGTGAGTCCTTAAATATTATCTCAGAAATCTCAATATTACGCTTATGAAAAATATGGTAAGTATACTATTTAAGTGGAGTTCATGAATGCCATCCAATAATAATAACCCAGAAAAAAAAGAACCTACTTTAATTGTATAAAATAAAAACGCTATTAATTAAAAATACCTAAATACCTAGAACGCATGCTTGCATACCTAACTTTCGATACACATAGTAGTGCGCGCGCGTATATACAGTAGGTATACGTACCTACAGGTGCCTGTTAGCCCTACGGAATACAAAAGTCCTTGGGATCGGAAAAACAATTGCCCACGTACATGCCCCTTTAGGTAAGGCCGATCTAGTGAGCCTATTAACGTCACAAAACAATAAAAGATCCGTCATTACAATGTGAGTTTTATGATAATATCCGTTACTTTCTTTACATAGTCGTCATACATCTTATGACGACTATGTGCTGACAGCATACCGACGGAGTGTATTCTGAAAGTTAACGGCAAGTTGATGGCATCTGATGCCTCTTATCTCTCAAGCAAATTTCTTAGTTGATATTACTACATCAGATGGATAGACGACCTAGTATAGATCGAAGGATCACACTTTATGCTGACTGCTTGCAAATGGTCTCAATAACCGTGAAGGAGGCCTATGCTGAGCTGAGGACGTCCTTTAGCTGATGATGGTAAAACTTACTCCGGATAGGGGTCAGGGTGTACGCAGTATGTGAGGCCGGGCTGCGCGCACGCAGGTGCTCGGCCCGGAGGCGCAGGTTCGAATATGCAGCTCTGACCGTACGGGCAGCTGTATCCATCGCCGCCGCGAGCCACGCTCCAGATTAGCTGTAAAAAACCAAACAAAACATTATAAGGATGTTACTTTTAACCTCCACGAGTGGGACTAAACTGATTATCGTAGGTATTACCACCCTGTAAAATTGTAAGTACCCTTACTATGGAATTTACGAATTCAATTTTGAAATTTTATTTTTGATCTGCTTTATTTGTTGAAACTTCCGGCTCTTGCCTTTTGCCAAACATGTCATTCGTGAACATCTTGGAAACGGATTTAATGATCTCATTTCTAAAACTTCTTCATATTGAGTTATTTAAGGTACTTTAATGTTCCCACTAAGGCCAGATTGCGTGAACGATAGTTCACTCAATAAATGGTTAAATGTCGGCCATCGGTTGAAATTTCACGCTCGTGCGTGTTTAAAAGAAAAAATATTTAACTAATGGTTATTAAAATAGCCATTCTGACATTTGGTTAAGGTATGTTTTTTTTAAAACACAGACAAGCTTAAATATTCAATCGCTGGTTAACACATTTAATCATTATTTGACTTAACTTTCGATCACTGAACTGGGCCTTAGAATTACATACTAATACTACAATTATTTCAGACAGTTACAAGGTAAATATGCGCCTCTCCGGAAGGAACAGTGTCTGCTGCTACCCACACAACTCCACCAGCTAAAATGTCAATGCCTTGCTGTCACCTGTCACTAGTCAAACTACAAGACAGACAACTGCATAGTTGTGTGATTGTGTGTGACTAAACTGGGCCAGTAGGCAAGTATATTTTCTGGGAATTTACCATTGTGAAATGTAGATGACACATCAGACTTCATGACAAGATCAGTAGTGAACGCATAACCTTGGTAGAATAAACCAAAATGTAAAGCCTTTGCCATCGTTTACATAACATTTAAAGGTAGTAAGTATTTATATGAATCGGAATTTTGTGTGATTGATTTTTTAAAAGCTGTAAAATGCTATGTGGGTAGTCTACTTTTATAGATTATGTATGACTTTTGAAAATGTAGATCACACGAAACATAATAAGATTGCATTGTGATCGATCGTTACAAAATATATTTCCATTTTGATACTATATAACATACTTATGATTTTAGGTTTATTTCTCCTGTTTTCAATACTATCTACTAAATTGTCATCGTTCTTATCATATTATTTGAAAATACAACATTTGCAAAACCTTAATAACTATACACTTAAAAAAACGGTCAGTTTTTAATGGTATGAGGTGTTTGTCCATTTTCTCGCTTCCTTTATTTAACTCTCGATCACTAGTAAATTACCAGTTACCATCATCATTACTAGTTCCATATAATAACAGTTACCATCATTTCTCATATAACTTTTTAATCCAAGGAATATAACTAAAACTGTTGATGTTTCTTCGTCAACAAATAAGTATAAACTCCGTGAAACTGCTAAAGATTAATCACGCGCAGTTTGAACGCGAAACACGTAAAGGAAAGTGCTTGCGCTAATCTGTGCTGTGCGCAGAATATCGTCCTGCGATGAAAGGTGCGCCTGCGCAGGCTAAGCCGATTATTAACCTTAAGTCAATACGATAAAGTTTGGAATCAGGTTAGCAAGGTGCATTGCGTAACATGGCATTTGGTGATCTGATTATTGACCTTAAGCTAATGTGATAGAGTTTGATGTCAAGTAAATATAAAAGCTTTAGGATGCTACCATACATCTGGCTCTAAGTTAGCTGATCCTTTTTTCTAGTGAACTATCGGAGACCTAGAGTGGAAAACTCACCCGTGAGATGCTCAATTGCTTAATTCAGTTTGTTAAAGTACAATTTAATCTTATGTAGTTTATAAAAATAATAAATGGTTAGCTATATAGATTGTGTCAGGCCCATATCTGATAGGTACAGACTATTTAGCGACTGAGCTAAGGATAGTCTGAGCTCATCTAGAAAACGCTTAAGCTTCTCATATTATCAAAGTTCTTCATGCACAGATTATTTCTCATCAAGATTTCCCACATGAGTTTAGCTATAATGTCTACACATCTATTTGATTAGGACATTATAAGAGCAAGGCTGGCGCATTGAATCTGCTAAGCGACGATGGTTAACACCTTGACTTACACCCGTTAAATTTGGTACCTACGTGACAATAGGACAATGTCTTGTAATGTCAAACATTACACCTCAAGAACAAATCAGGAGTTTGAAGAGTAGACGGTTGATAGCTGTAACTTGTAAGGTCGAGATTAATTAAAGGAATGATGTTGATAAAATCTAAAAATATAGTTCAAGAATTCTTAACTTCAAAAATAAAGACAAATAAATCCGAGCAGCCTATGCTTTGGCCTTTGAAAGCGCTTTGAATACAGACAGACCCATATTTATTATTATTAGTAATTGAAACATTTTTGCACAAATTAAATGTACCAAAGGTGGACTTAACGCAAACAGCATTATCTCCCAGTCATACCTTTTGATCAGGCAAAGGCTGCACGAGAACTTTTTATTCAATACAAAGCAACGCATAGGATACTGAATTGTCTCGAAAAAACCTTTCGTTTGTTTATTTAAAGCAAAAACAAGTGTTTTTGCTTTAAATTCGAAACTCTCTCTACAACACACTTAATAGCTTAAATAAAAATATGTTCAGCATGCAAAATTAGGTTAATAATTTGTAAAGACGTTACTTGAAATACTACTCGGAGATGCTTTAGAATACTACAGAATTGAGTTACAATACAAGCAGATATGAGGACAAGATTGTAACACTCAGCTTAATTTTCAGCCAAAGGACGTTCACTGCTGAACATAGGCCTCTCCCACAGTTTCCATAGCGACCGATCACAAGCGGTCTGCATCCAGTTTGATCCTGCGATCTTAACAAGGTCGTCTATCCATCTTATCGGTGTACGTTCTACGCCGCGTCTTTGAGCTTTTCCGCTTGAGCCTACTGATTCTCGGGGCTATGTCCGTTATATCAGTTATTCTACGTATCTTTTCGATTTCGTAGAGAATCACCGAGCATAGCCCTCTTCATGTAACACTCAATATCTCCACAATTATCTAGCTTGTTGCACAGATCATTGTTCTGAAACAAAGTTACTCATTTACTCAAAATGCGAGTTCGTCCTCTATGTCAGTATAATTTACTACAGACCTACAGGCTGTCGAAATTATTCACAGTTTCATATAGAGGCAAGTAAATATTTACTTGCCTAAACAGTTAGTACCTTGTTAAAATTATGATTCATTGTTCTTGGATGTTCTTACTTTATTGAGAGCTTTATAGAGTTAAAACGCAAGCCATGGAGTTATATTTGAAAACAATTTACGTACAATAAGTTATTAGTTATAACCTTATAAAATTAGCTATTATAGTATTATGTGAAATATACTCTTGTTCAAAGAATATTGAATAATAGAATAGGTACGTGAAAATTTACAAATCAGACAAAAAGCTCAATGTATGTTTAGAGAAAAGTTCAAAAAGCTCATGAAGTTTAGAGAAAAGTTTAAAAAGCTCATAAAGTTTGAAAAGTAAAATTGGTTTCTTAAGTTATAAAATATGTGAGTTTTAAAAACATTCTAAACCATTGGATAGCGTTATCCATTTCAAAGTTGAATATATTTTGCAATGAATAACAACTTGGCCCACTATTGCAAAAACAGACGGCTAGATAGCGCTGAAGTCACGCAAAATGACGTACTCTTATGGTTACGTTAGAACAGAAATTTCGCACGTCAGACCGACAGCACGGTAGCTCAATAGGAAGAGCATTTGGCCCGGTAAGCCAGAAGTTTCTGGTTCAGTCCCACCCGTGCGCAGATTTTAGTTTCTTATTTCATCTTCAAGAATATGAAATATGACACTGTATTAAAAACATTCTAAACCATTAGGCAACATAATGTTCAACTTTACTAATACTTTTGTATCTGACCGAAACTTTGCCAGAAAACTAAGTGTTATTGTCTTTTTAACTGTACTGTCACATACCCGTATATGCTATGTCACTAACGATAAGGAAAACGTATTGCATCATTTTGCACCGTAACGCACTTTTTACTAGACTTCCGATTTTTTTAGATAACAACCAAGTTCCTACACGTAACCGGTATTGTTAAAACATGGCTGTACTTCAAACGGGTCGCAGTAAAGATTTCTATGTTGCTTAAGAAGATCATCATTCGAGACGGAACAGCACTGCTTTCTTGTTTTTGCAATAATTACAACGTTGTAGAACTATTCTACACGTGTTTACATAAACTCAGAGGAGTACACGTTTAGCAAGTTACGCCTAGTTTAAGACTATGGTTTTAAATAGATTTATCAAAATAAACATGTATGAGACAGACATCAGAATAGCTTATATCTTCTTTTGTCGAAGAAAAGGAAGTGTGTTTATGGACTGGCAAAGAGAGTTTTTGGCAATAAATCTATCCAAATAATATAACCATGCCTTAAAAAAATCTGGTCAGTTTATTTTCATTTATTTCTCTATTAATAATGAGCCAGAATTAACATGAACTAATTATACGACAAAATTGATTCAAAAATCTTAAAGGCTCACAACAGTGCCGGCCCAGTGCCGACTTTGTCTGTTTTAGATAAGAAAGCCTTTTAAGTAAGAAAAATATATTAAAAAATATAAATAGGTAAGTAAATACATAATGTTAAACCATAACCTTTGTGATTAGAATTCCAACTGAAACTTTAACTACCTTCATGAAGGAAGATTTTTGGCCGAAGGGTGTCGTATTCCGGCGATTTCGCGGAAGTCTACGCGACACCACAAACAACACAAAGAGCGTGTAAATTTAATTATGATATTTTATTTTGATTATGTATGTTAGTCTGTAAGGTATTTATTTTATGGGCCTGTATTTCATTATCTGTTGCCTGAAATAAACGTTTATTATTATTATTATTATAACTCATAATATATTATACTAGGTCAAGGCCACTTACATAACATCCTCATTTTGCTCCAGTTAGTTGGTTATTGTTTACAGAGTTTCACATATGAATACGAGACATCTCTATTGTTTGTAGGCACGGCTCATTCGTCCCACTGATGGTTTGGGGTTAGAATGAATAACCGTAGCATTACATAAGTAATGTTTGAAGCTGTAATGGAAACTTTTACGAAGCATTAGAAAAATAACATAACTTTTATGTAACAAAAAACATATTCTTTATTTTTTAAGAAATACACAGATTTGAACTGAACTTGATTTTAACAGAGGAGTTGTGGAGCAGTTTGTTAGAAAGTTTTCTTTCAATGAACTCATTACTATAGGCTTCACTTTTTCTGTTAAAATTCCAATTTTATTTGAAAACATTTATTTTAAACGTTTCCATTTTTTTGTATGTCACAAATGCTCAAAGTATACCCGCTCATCATCATGATCTAATAGACTCATTCTCAACCTGTAACGTCCATGCAATTCTTGTTTCAGAAACAGTTCTAAAACCAAACCTACCCTCAACTAGTTACAGCCTCCCAGGATTTGTACTTATTAGAAATGATCGAGTCGGCAAGGGATGGGGTGGGATCGCCATTTATTTGCGAAGTAATATCCCGTACAAGATCATTTCCATGTCATTGCCGGACTGTCATGCCATGGAGTTCATAGTTTTAGAGGTAATTCTGAAGGGAGTCAAGGCAGTTCTTGGGGTAGTCTACAGCCCGACACATAGAATCAGTTAGCACCGACTACTCACATCACATAATTATGGGTGACTTTAATGCGAATCTTCTCAGCGATACCTCACAGTCCCAAAACCTTCGTTCTATTATAAATTCTGCCAACTTTTCTATTCTGCCTTTATCTCCTACACATCATAATCTTGACACTCTTGATACGTGGATCGATCTCATTATTACTTCTTCCCCTGACCTCGTACTCCAGCACGGACAATTACCTGCCCCTGGGTTCTCCCGACACGATCTTATTTTCATTACTTATAAGTTAAGCACGATCAAACCCAAACCCACTGTATTGTCATTACGTAACTTTGCCAAAGTCAATATTGAAGAATTGAAAAAGGATGCCGCCACCATTGACTGGACGCCCGTGTATCCCGCTTCTACAATTGATAAAAAAGTGGAACATTTCAATATGACTGTTCTAAATTTATACGATGCTCATGCTCCAAAGCGGTCTGTAAAACTTAAGCGTCATCCTATCCCTTGGATCACTCCAGGGGTTAGGACGGCAATGGCGAAGCGAGATCATCTTTTTCGGGCCTTTAAGCTAAACAGATGTGAGGAAACGTGGGAGAAATTTAAAAAAGCCAGAAATCGCTGCAATCAGATGGTGAGAGCAGCCAAACGACCAATACCAAACCACCATATCTATTCTAATATCCAAAACTCTTCTCAAGCCAATACATGGAAATTTCTTAAAACTCTTGGCATAGGCAAGCCTATTTCAATCACTAACTGTCACCCATTCTCTCCAGATGAAGTCAATTCTCACTTCTCATCATCTGTTTTCCTCCATGCTGACATCAAATCTTCGACGATAATTTATTTGGCTTCTTTTCCGTCTCCCTCTTATGATTCTTGCACTTTCTCGCCTGTGTCTGTTGATGAGATCCGCAAGTACATCACGTCCATCAAATCGAATGCGACCGGCTGTGATGATATAGGTAGAACTATGTTCTGTGAACTATGGCGTTAGGATTGGGGTGATTTGGGTTAGCACGAGTGAGAACTCGTGCTAACCCAAATCACCCCAATCCTAATGCACATTATTAATTTCTCTCTCGACTCTGGCGTGGTTCCTGCTGTGTGGCGTAAAGCCTACGTTCTTCCTCTTCCTAAATTATCTAACCCTAGTCAACTTACTCATTTTCGTCCTATCTCCATTCTTCCTTTTCTTTCAAAAGTCCTAGAAGCAGTCGTCCTTAAGCAACTAACTACTTTCCTACTTAACAATAACCTCCTGAATGATTATCAGTCTGGATTTCGTCCGGGACATAGCACAACCACAGCACTTCTTAAGGTGGTTGAAGACATTAGAGAGGGCATGGATAATTCTAAAGTGACTGTTCTAGTTCTGACTGACTTCTCTAATGCCTTTAACAATGTCGACCACGACGTGCTCCTTGCAATTATGTCCCATTTGCGGGTCTCACATTAAGCACTGGAATGGTTCACCTCATATCTTCAGGGACGCCAACAAACTGTTCGGATTGACCAACAGTTTTCTTATTGGTCCAATCTCACAACTGGCGTTCCTCAAAGTGGCATTCTCTCTCCACTCCTCTTTTCCGTTTTTATTACTTCTATTACTCGCCATCTTAATTGCTCTTACCATCTGTATGCAGACAATCCGCAACTATATGCTCAGGCAGAGGTGCCTGACATAGGCTCGGCCATATCAGCCCTTAATCGTGACCTCGCTTGTATTGCTGACTGGTCCGAGAAATTTGGGATATCAGTGAATCCGTCCAAGTGTCAAGCCATCATTATTGGCAGCTCAAGGCAGTTGGCCAAGATCGACATGGATTCCACTGCTCCGATCTTATTTAATGAGGCCGTGATACCTTACAGTGAAAATGTCAAGAACCTGGGGCTATACATGGACAGCACCCTCTGCTGGTCTAAACACATTTCCGAGGTCAGCAGGAAAGTAACCGCCACTTTACGGGCTTTCTATAAATTGAAAAACTTTCTCTCTTCTCATACTAAAACTCTTCTTGTACAGTCTCTCGTCCTTCCTCTTCTCGACTACACCGATGTTTGTTGTACGAACATCAGTGAAGCTTATCTCAATAAACTTGACCGCCTCCTCAACAATGGTATTCGCTTTATCTTCGGTCTCCGTAAGTACGACCACATTTCTGCTTACCGGTTCAAGCTTAAATGGCTTCCCATCCGACATCGCAGAGAAATAAGAATCCTGTGCACTCTCTTCAACATACTTCGTAATCCTCACTCTCCGACCTATTTGGCACAGCGCTTCAACTATCTGGCTTCCACTACTTCGCGCAACCTTTGCTCTTCCCATAATCTCACTCTTTTCACACCTCTTTTCAAGACCGGCTTTATGTCGGACTCTTTCACCATCTCTGCGATTCGACTTTGGAATTCTCTCCCCAATGAAATCAGAATGTCCCCCAACAAATTTACTTTTAAAAAGTCTCTCCGCACCCACTATCTTAACCTGGCTCTCTTTAGAATTAACAGCCATTTTCTTTTATTTGTGTTCTTTGGATGTCGTCATTATCATCACCTTTATCATTCATAATTTTGTATTTATTAAGTTTATGTATTCTTTGTATGTTTATTATTCTTTTGCTTATGTATCCTATTATATATTTGTGTAATATTAGTATGTATGTTTATGTTAGTGCATTTTACTTCTTTTTCTTACCACTCTTCTCACATATTATTAATATTCCGCCACTGATTAAACTCTCTGCATTACCAGGTGGTTGACTGGTAGAGAATGCCACTAGGCATTAAGTCCGCCAATTGTACAGCTTACAGTGCAATAAAGTTTAAATAAATAATAAATAAATAAATAAAAATATGTCTGCATTTGAATGTACCGAATAAGAGTGATCAGATAAATTTTCATCAACGTCAGTTCTGATGTAATTTGTCATTTGATCTTATCTAAATAAAAGTATAATAATAAAACGAAACCGGAGCTTTTGACGGTTGCATCGGCCTATTACAAGTGTTGTATAACAATGGTTAACCTCTGCTAAGCATTTCAAGTAGGTTTTAGGGTTCGTCATTCCTAAAGTTTCTTAATTGGTATATGAAGTTTGGTGCCAACTTAACCTTGTGATTTAACCATTTTTGACTTAATCTTAGGATATTCAACACATATAGCATCAAAGGCCGTATTTTTTGATCACTTGCATAAAATGACGTGTGATATTCATTGACTTTTGACCGATTTTCTAATAAAAAACAGTTTAATCCCACACAGAGGAAAAACAAAGAAAATATAACTGAATTTTATTCACGTATATATTTAGGTCTGGTTTTATTGATTTTTTTCGAACGAAATCGAACTTTTTCTCTATTTGAATTACTCGCTTGGATATGCGAGTGATTCAAAAATAGAGCACCAGGACGTGAAAATGTGACCATATTCAAAAAATACAGCAAGGTTTGAATCAACTCTTGGCACAATATTTATCACAACAGTTAGCTGCAATGTCTCTACAAATTACACGATAAATAAAAAAATACTCAAACAAAATCTCACAGTGTTCAACAGATAGAACACATTGAAAATTAAAAACATACCTTTTTTGGCTAAGGAACCTGCGTAATGTGAGTCAACTTACACTTGACCGGGTTTTTTGTTCTATCTAGAAAGCGACATGATCTACGCAATGGCGTGGATTAAGTGAAACTAGCAGATAGCATCGTCCAAGACACACACTTCTGCGCATACTAAACGTGTCCTTCGATAGAGACTTTGAAAACATAAGGGAGTACTTTTTGGTTTTAGCTTTTTTTATTCACAACCAACTATACTAAAACAAGTGGGAAAACGCTTCTATCCACAAGGTGTAACCTCTAACAAAACAATATAATAAAAAATAATAGTTTTGAACCATAAAAAAACAACCATTTCCGATGCTTTCTTGACAGAAGTAGAGATTAGATCTTTATTTTTTACTAGGTAGTATAAAATAAAATGGCAGACTGAATAGGACTTAACTGACTGAATATGGATCTTATATTCTCATTTTGAAAATAAATAGCTCAGACATTTTAAATGAAGACATTTCGATAAAGCTGACAAAATAGGAATGCAAACATGATAGGAACGTAGACTATTTAAGAATTGTAAATTTTAGGAAAACGGATATTTCAGGCCTGATCGAATAATATAATTTGTGTAGGTTCATAGAACCCGCGACATTTCTGTGTCAATTACAAGAGCGTGTGTTTCCGTGTCATCGTATCGTAACTAGTTCAAAACAGTTCACTTTCCAAGACACGTCGTTTTATTGAATACAACTATTGTCTTTTTCGCAATGCTCCAGTTTTGAATTTTGCACAACTGTTTCGGAATATTTAAGTGCTCTTATTGACAAAAAAATAAAATGAAGATAAAAGCTTTGTGTAAAATTATGTAAATTAATATCTGGACAATTAGCAACCTATATTATTTGGATAACAATCCAAAATAAAATAAAATTCAGGGATTGATATTCAGTAAGAATTTGTTTATATTAACATGCTTCCTAGTATGCTTTTTATCTATCGATAGAAATGTTTACTTTAAAAAGAATAATTAGCAATGACGGAAGTAGGAAACAAGAGAGAAAAAAATCAAAATTAAATTATTAAAAGTAGTCCTGCGTACCAAGTTTGGTATCTAGAGTATGTCCTTCCAATCAGTTTACAATAACGATTCCAATCTTGACAGATTTATTGATGTTATCGCACTATAAATTACAATTATAGTTTTATACGGATGTTGACAAAACACCGCGCCCGTGCCACAGACCACGACAAATTGGACACGAACTTCGAGACGTGTCTAGATTTTTTTGTGTTGTATTAATAGATATTGAAATGAAAGTGTTTATTTGACAAGGATACCTTAACTTCCTTGTTAGTTAAATGCCTAAACAGACGGTTACGTTGATTAAACTACATAGTTTAGTTTAGTCTAGTCCATAGACCTCAACTTTTTAGCATTTTTTGAGGTCTGACCACCCATTCTCGTCCTTGGTGCGTATTGCGATGCAGCTTTGACAGTTAAACAGACAGTTTTACTGATAATTTAGCAATTCTAATTGTAATTTCGCATTATTATGTTGATAATATTCGTTTACACTGAGTGGGAATTGAACTGCTTGGAAATTGAACAGATTAAGTTGGATGGCAATACGCCCTGTTCCACTGTATTCTACCGACAGCGTTATTATTATCAAATAATGTCAAAGTCTATTTAAATAAACTTTCGCATTCAGTATGTAGGTTGTTTTAAAGTAAACAATCTTAACCTTATAATAATCGTTCATTACCTTGTTAGCGCACATTAATGCACAAGCTATGCATAACAATAATAAAATTATAAATGTTAACATTTGTCAAGTGAGTCACGAATGCACCCGAAACTATCAACAGCTAGACGGTAATAAAGTTATTAAGTACCGGCGAGTACAAAAGTGATTCTATGATATCGCGTTCAGTGTTCTTAAACACTTTTAAACATTCGCGTTGCATTTTAAATACACTTATATATATATACGGGAATTAACGCGATCGCGATAAAAACATAAATACCTTATGTTTTGGCCTGACGTTTCGATCGGGTTTCACCGATCGTGGTCACAGGCGAACTGATGATCTGCGATTTCTTAACTCTGTTTGCGGGGTAGAAGCATCTTGTTCCACCCGCAAAGTATTTATTATTTGCGCACCACCGCCACACACTACACTGACAATGTCCCTATTCTGGACACCGCTCGACGCGTCCGTATTCTGGTGATTACTCGACTGCGAACTTAAACAAGGCTGTGTCATTCTAATCACGGGGTTCCACGTCGGAGACAACTTAAAACCATCTTCCCTATTGAAATTAACATATTTTTGTATTTCAATAGCTTCACGCACAACTCTCGAGTGAAAATGGCGATCTGTGGAGAGGACTTGCGTTTTGTGGAATTCTATCCAAGGATTGGTGCCCGCTTCTAACATCTAAACCGTGCTAACATCTATATGTTCAGCAATCGCTGACTTGTTAATTTGGCGATTTTTCACAGCTGCGATGTGTTCTTTGATCCTTTCCGCAACGGTCCGCTTCGTTTGGCCTATATAGGAACTACCACAGCTGCAACTAATTCTATAGACTCCCGGTGTATGTAGGGGCAAGACATCTTTAGGTGTGCGCAAAATATTATTTACCTTAGATCCAGGAATATAGACAGTGGGTATGGAGTACTTTTTAAATAGGGAACCGACCTTGTCTGTTACCCCTAACCTGTAATATGTTAATTTTAATAGGGAAGATGGTTTTAAGTTGTCTCCGACGTGGAATCCCGTGATTAGAATGACACAGCCTTGTTTAAGTTCGCAGTCGAGTAATCACCAGAATACGGACGCGTCGAGCGGTCTCCAGAATAGGGACATTGTCAGTGTAATGTGTGGCGGTGGTGCGCAAATAATAAATACTTTGCGGGTGGAACAAGATACTTCTACCCCGCAAACGGAGTTAAGAAATCGCAGATCATCAGTTCGCCTGTGACCACGATCGGTGAAACCCGATCGAAACGTCAGGCCAAAACATAAGGTATTTATGTTTTTATCGCGATCGCGTTAATTCCAGTGTTCTTAAGTTATAAAGGCGTCATATGCCGCTAATACATTTTTTTGTCAGTCCTTAGAGTATATTTAAGACTAGCATAGTTACGGTTATGCCTTTAATGTATTTTATTCTTGTCCTAAATTCAGAGACAATAAAGTATAAAAATGTAAAAACCATTAATAGTACATTATGATACAAGTGTGCTAAGTTGACCATTATATACAAGGTGATATTGTGTGCGCACGAGCGAAAGCGAGTGCGCCATAAGAAAGCCGCGTATATTATGGTCACAGGCACACGCGTATCATACGACGTTTTTCAACACACTTGCGAGGAAAAAACAAGACTCTTCATTTACTAAGTTTTTAATTATTAAAACATTTAGTAAAAATACATTTCACTCGATTTTGATGGCAAAGACTTTCGCACGCGTTTTTTGCCTCGTTACGTATGTCCGGCGGAGTTATATTTATAATAGGTTTTCTTCATTTTCTTCACTTGAAGTAGACATTTTCATTAATATGAAACTTCATAATTAATCCAAACTGCCGTCACATCACATCACAGCCGACAATTATTTTTTACGAAAAATGGCGCGTTGTTTTTTTTTTCTTGCCGCTATACCGATGCGCGCGCAAGGCTTAGGCGCGAACTAGATCGGCCAAAAGCCAAGATTAAAAATGTAATCATTTGTGTTTAAAACACAAATCACAGAAAATGTTAAATGAGTTGGAGCTATTTTTTAGTAACAAATCTGGATTGACCATTTATTGAAATAAATATGTAGATACTGTTATTTTTCGCATAAATACTGTTTGTTGCTAAAATAAAAGTATTGTATAACCCGACTAAATTATATCGCTTCTTCTTCTTACTTACGACTTGGTACTAGGGTACAAATGTTAATTGGTCGGATTAATAAACTAAAGGCACTAGTGCAATAATATAATGAAAAAGCACGCGTGTTTAATATCCATGATTATGAGCCAAAAATCGGTGGAATAAAGACGTCATTATGAGCAAGTGTGTTGAAAAATATCTTATTTCTTAACTCTTTAACAGGATGTAAGGTTCATAAGTTTACCTAAAGATGATTAAAACACTTTACGGATTTAACTCACGAACATTTAATTTTATTATACTTCCTGACATTTCAAATGCTTTTCAGCAGCTGTGGTAACCGGTCATGAAAAAAATACTTATGAGTGATGACTCGTTATATTAATTGGCATTACTATTATACTTAATTCCCCTTAATTTCATACTTAAACTCAGTTTTTTAATATGATAGACTAGAATAACAGCTTTATCAACTCTTATTTTTTTATTGCTAGCGTAGCGCAATACTGTTGTGACAATTCGATTGTGTGCGTTAAATTGAATGTGTAATATGAATTTTCAATAATCTTATTTATCTTCTTTACTAATTTGAAAAATAATACATGAGAAACGTTGCAAAGAGCTATAAACAATCATATAACACATAAAACGGTTTTTCTAATAAATAAATTATCAAAATCCTTGTATGTAGTAATATTGTTGTATTATTTACCTTTTTTAAATTTAATCTAATAAATTTTTATTAATAATAATGATATTTGTAGGAATCGTGATTCTTAAATGTATTAATATTCTGTCGATTATTTAAAATAACATTTATATATCATAAAACTTAAGCAAAACACAAATTCAAACTACAACAATTTAATTATCGTCACTACATAGTATAAAACAAAGTCGCTTTCTCTGTCCCTATGTCCCTTTGTATGCTTAAATCTTTGAAACTACGCAACGGATTTTGATTCGGTTTTTTTAAATAGATAGAGTGATTCAAGAGGAAGGTTTATATGTATAATAACATACATTTAATAGTGGAAAAGTACTGTTATTTTTGAGTATTCGAATGTGATGTTTTAAAAATTTTCATTTTTTCCGCTTACATTGCAAACGCAGGCTGAACCCTACGAGTTTTATCAAAATAATGTTGTAAGTATTGTACACATTAAAAAGGTCTACAGAAAAGTTCGTGATGGTATATGTCTATCTCTTATGGATAACCCACGATAACTTTTTTTTGTCATTTACTTTTTACGACAAATAATGGCTAATTTTCGAAGCGATTTTAATCAATACAGCATTAATCCTTAACCAATTAAATGCCTTGAATACATTGTTCATTTAATATAGATCTGTATGGCTCTTTACACCGTATGATTTAAGTGAATATTTTCGAAGATATTACAGATGTCCGCCGCGCTGTCATATGTACACAATAGAATGGCAGAAACGTGGCTTGCCACATGTACACCTGTTGGTGTGGTTAGTAAACAAAATTAGACCAAACCAAATTGACAGGGTTATTTCAGCTGAATTACCGGATAAAGATGAAGACCCTATCCTGTACGAAATCGTAAAGAAACATAGGGTACACGGAGCCGGAGCGGGCCGCTATGATTTTATATACAACGTTCACACTTTTTCTGTAGTGTATTTAGTATCAGCATTGCACCCGTGCAAAGCCGGGGCGGGTCGCTAGTTTTATTATATAACACAAAAACCACGATTTTACGATTATTTGGGAACAACACTGATTTTAAAATACAAGATAGTGGCCACCCACCAAATGTCATTTTGGTCTATCTAATTAAAAATCAGAGTATGTGTGTGTCACACATGTTAAACGAAAAAAGTCTTAGCACTTTTCTACCCGTCTGTCCAGCCTCGCTCCACTTGCATACAATTAGTTGACAATGGACTGTCTGAATATTAATTGTAGAGTATAACTGTATACACTGTGTGACATTCACCTATTATGTTTGGGTACCGCGAACGGAGTTTAAACATTGTGTAATTAAGTACCCACGGATTTTCCTCTTTCTCAAACGTTTCTCTGAATCGAAGTAAAGCATTTGTTTTACATATTGTAAACTCTTCAAGTATATTTGAAATATTTACATATTGTAACTTTTGTAAAACATTTTTGTAGCGTTCGCCATGTTGCTTTTTAGGGTTTCGTAGCTGAATGGCAAGAAAAGAACCCTGATAGTTTCGTCAAGTCTGCCTTTCTTTCTGTCTGTCTGTCCGTCCATACGGACGTACAGACAGACAGAAAGAAAGTGACATATACGTGACATACGTCACAGCCACTTTATTCTAAAACTATTAGTATTAAACAGTTGAAACTTAGTAGGTAGATGTATCCTGTTAACCGCTTTACGATTCTCATACAAAAAAAATAAAAAATAATGATATTTTAGGGGGGCTCCCATACATGAAACTAAAACCTATTTTTGTTGTCAAAACTATGCGTGTAGGTTGTCTATATATATATAGCTCTTCTAAAATGACATCAAGGTTCCAAAAACCATTTCCTCTGAAAGTTTAACGTTTGAGAAATTGAAGCTTCCAAAGTGGTAAAATGGGCGCCATCTCACTTTTAAACTCAGCGAGTGTAAATTGTAAAAAAAAACATGACGTAGATCTTGACAAAGATTTTCAACGAAAATTCGTTTGAACGAGATCGAACTAGTAGTTTTTATAGATAGAGCACATTTTCCGTAGATATAACTTCAAATACAATGAAAAACAAAGTTATATTTGCTGTCAACAAAATATTGTGGTATTTTGGCTAAGTGGAAGTAAGTGGATATCTAATTCAGTTAAAGTTGGCACGAAACCCTTAAAATGTGCTTAATGTGCGAGTCCGACTCGCACTTGGCCGTTTTAAAAAAAATAGAGTTACTACTAAAAGCATAACCCTTCCTTCATGATGAAGAGAAAAAAAACATTGAATTGATTACCTCTCTTTTTAAAGTGGGTAGAAACATGATGTGAGTTCAAGGAATATTATAATTATAATTTTGTAGAAATTACTATAAGTATGATAATTCACTTTGCTGCTAACGAAATTGCTTATAAGATCATCCTTATAGAACCTTTAAATCCGAATCAAAATCTTATCGCAAAATTATTAAGCAAACAAGTTTGAAAGGTTAACAATCAAAGGTCGATGACCCGGACTCAAGATCTAAAAGGGACTCTATTGCATTTACAATATAAGGCAATACGGGAGCCCTAATAAGTTAATGAGGCAATATAACGTGCCTAATTTGTATGTGCGTTTAATCGAACTAACAGTTAAATTCATATTCATATTCCGATGCTGTAACCCTTTTGGTTTATTAAACTTATGTACTTATTCATTTTACTGTTTTGCACATAACATTAATTAAATACCTCGTGAAATCTAAACTTCTTTGTCTGTGCCAATATTTTAAAACACAGAATTTATTTTACAAATTAATTATTCCCCTATTTGTCAGCAATCATTTATGTAAATGACATTTTATAATCGTTCGTTTTAGACTTATTCAGTCGGATAAGTTTTATCTGACGTTGGAAAAATCGGCCCTTAGACAAACAAATATAGGAGCAAAAAGCTTGCCATCTGGTGCGTATAAATTGGCTAGAATAAAGAATAAAGAACAGAAACATAAATTGTGCCTTTGCTTGCGATCGCGACATACAAAAATGTCGTCCTACTTTTATAATGAAGATCTTGCATCTTGTAGTGCAACTCCAAGCACTTAAAGCTTTCAATAATAATAACATAACTATTAGGGTTCACTACTATGACATGGCCTGGTTTTTCGAGTCATTATAGGTCGCGTTCGTCCACTTACGCAATCGCATGCGGCATGCAAAAGTCGTGCAGAACTATGAGAAATCTGTAAATTGCATGGCAAATTTGCAATTATTTCGCTTATGCTATGTCTCGCTCTAATGCATAGCTAGATTAAGTGACATCCTCCTCAGTGTGATTCCGTAAATAAATGCGAAATATTGTGGTGTACTAACGTTTGTCACATGTTTCATATTCGCAATATAATCGCTGTCGCATGCTAAAGCGTAGGTAATGGCGCGCGGCGTTGGTGTTTCAATTTGGGTTTGCTCTCAGCTTTTTGACGTCTTCTATGCTTATCGTTTACCGTTTCGATCACAATTAAATTCGCATATCCAATTAGGTTTGATACGACACGCAGTTGGATTGATCCGTTTATCAAGCTGTATCAATTTGATTATACGTAGTGTTTTTATTTAGTACACTGCCCTCAAGGAAATCCGTCTCGAGATTATTGAAATAATTGTCGTGTTTTAATTACCATGCTATTATTAATAAACAGTTGTGGTTAGGAAGTGTATATTTTATTCTACTGAAACAAAAGTTTAGATAAAGGGTATTTAAGCATTCACATAACCCAAAGTGTCGTTGATTTATTTTTAACGAATTATATTTAAATCTATGTAATTTTAACCAAATTATCATAAGAAGTTAACAAACTTAAGGGCAATCAAACACAAATGCAAATTTAAGCCCCTTCGATTTCCCAAAGCACATATTGAAGGAAAATCAAGTAAAATACATTCTGAGTACCTTCGATTTCCTATTTTATGTTAAGTAATGTTTGATTTCTCTATCAAAAATGATAAATAAATATGGTAATACAGTTGATATTTTCGCAATTTTTTTCTTCTCGGGTCAACAAGGTTTGTTTTGCTGTTCAGTTTATTTCGTCAATCGAGTGTAAGTTGAGTGCATAGCTCAAATTCGTCATTGAGGTAAAGGTCTGATACGCATCAGCAACTCTCCTCATATGTTGCGAAATACTAATGGGTAATGGTAATTATTTTCAGTGTCAGATGCTGGTAAAGTCTGTTTTTTTTCCAAGTAGAATATTGTTATCAATCTTGACATTCCTTTTTAAAGAAATGATTGATTATAAAATAAGATAAAGAGATAACTCTCTGTTCACATAGGTAATTTATAGTTGAATACTGAGGTCTTTTTAAATCAAATGCTTAATTTTGGTGTAAATCATTTTTGTCGCTGATAATATTTTAAATGTTATAAAAAGATTGTTTACATAATTAGACTAACAAGATAAACGGACTTTTCTTTCTAAAAAAATATCTTTCTTCTGGGAAACTAATCTTTTTCATCTCTGATTACAATAAGACAATATAACTTATTGAAAATGGTGTTATTTAAACTAACCTTCTTCAAACTAATGATGAGACACATTTCTTTGAAGTTAGTAAAGAGGTAAAGGAGGTATTTAATGGACGTGTACAGTGAAAACATTTTAATACTAAACCTAAATTCACAGATTACGAATTGCCCTCAGATCATAAATCCTACTCTCGATTATTTTATGAAATTATAGTCTCAATCAATTCCGCTATTAGATTTATAGCAGAATTGATTGATTGTACTTCTATTTTCCATTTCACTAATCAATCCGCGCTGATTGACCGAGTGGTTTTATTTGTGGAATTTCTTCGAAACCATGCCCATGACCTTGCGTCGAACTTTCTTTTTAGCGTCACGCGGCGGCCATGTTCGTGATGCAATACGTAGGCACGACTGATTTGCATGCTCAGATTCCTAGACTGTGGTATTTATTATCGTTGGCATTTTTAAGCGATCCGTCTGGACCGGTATTTGATCTGCAGAGCCACCTTTGACTCTGACTAGACGAAGATGTTTAGTAAATATTTAGCTAGTCTTAAAGTTTATACTGTTTACTAGTTCTTTGTGTGACAAAAGCTCAATGAAAGAAGACTCTAACTACTAACACACTCTTTAACTCTTGAGTTTATAACTTGCTGTGCTTAACACATTGCATCAGCAGAAGTTGTAGATTAAGGGCTGATTTTTCAATAGCCAGATAAGAAATATTCGTCAAACAAAATACAATATGGCTAATTTTAAAACGTCACTTAATTGACAGCAACCATAGGTACCTGTCATTTTTATAATCTGTCGCTTTATAATTTATCAGTCTGATAAGTTTTATCTGACCATTGAAAAATCGGCCCTAAATGTTATACTTTATATGAAAGATGTTATCATATTATAGAGTTAATATTTAAGGGATATAAGTTTTTTTTTGGAAAGGTTATGGACAGCTTAACCAATATAAAAGTTAGTAAACATCCAATTAGTGGCATCATAAAATAGTTTCCTTACACCTGCAAGCTAATTCTAATCACTAAGGCTATTAGTATTCCGCAGCCTCTCATACGACGATTAGCGGCTACTTTCGATGAATAATTTAAATTTAAATTTAATCAATCAGATGGCGCCCGGGCATACGTAAGTATGGCGGCTTTGCGAATTTCACAGTTCGTATTGGACGTCGATTACGACACTTTATTATTTTACATTAAACGCAAATTAGTCACTGTGATAAGATTGACTCTGGTATTTTTTCGTTATTGTGTGCCTTTTTGTTTTTTTTTACTGTTATTTATTTTGTTAAGTAAAAGGTTTCGTAAATAAAACAAAGATAACCATTGTGAGTGTCAAAAATTTTTAAACAAAACTATCTGCCACAATTCTGAAGAATATAAGAATTACCAAAAAATCAGCCAAATATAGTGATAATATTAATAAAAAAAGTAGTTAACATTATGTGTCACATTAATTACGGAAAACAATAAATATTACTGTGTAAGTTTAGCTCCATTTAATAAACATCTACTAGTACTTATTTGTTGATTAATGAATGCATGCCCATAGCTCAAAATAGTGTTTTTTTTTGCTTCCGATCACAATTTTCTTAACTATTTATGGTGATTAGACTAGCTTAGATTTATAATACGAAATTGTGCGTGCATAAACGAAGAATATTGACATTTGAAGTCGGCTGGACGTTACAAAACTAGTGTGCACCTAGTCTGTGATTTCACGGTGTTTGGTAAGTGACTGTGCGCTTTCATAAATTGGAATAATCGCCGCAAAGGTCGTGGTATAATATGCGTGTCTTCGGACATTACCATTTTTCCAGTACTCAGAGCTAGTGATTTTGTGAAATGAAGAGCACGTGAAATATGTATGTATTATGTTATCAACTTTCTTCCTAAGTTGACTAATAGTTGAAGAATCAGACGACCAGTTAATAGGTATAACTTATGTAGAGCAGTAAGCTTGACATAACTTCCAGGGAGCTGCTTCTCGTGCAGTTAAAAGAAAACAGGTTCACTGATCGAATTTTCTTAGTTGAAAAAAAAATTTTTTTTTTGATTTCTTAAGGTCACGATTTCAATGCATTTCGATTTTGTACGTGCAGTAGATTTTTACGTGTGTAGATATATTGCTTGATTTTTTCGGTTTAACAGTGAAACTCGTAATCTCGTAATTACCAAACGGTAAAGTTTAATTGACGCGAGAATATGGGCCCCGTTGTTTCCTGTGTCTGGATGACGAACGAAAGCATTGTAGTGAAAATGGAGATGTAGACGTAGATAAAACCATTAAACAGGATCGCAGGCTCAAACTGGATGCAGACCGCCAGTGATTGGTCGCTGTGGAAAACCGTGGACCGTGTTCAGCAGTGGACGTCCTTTGGCTGATATGATGATAAAAATGATGATATGGGTACTATGGGGCATATACTTACTTACATTACTCCTTTGGCGCAGCGACCCAAAGGGTGTCTTGGCTTCCGACACAAGAGAACACCATCTGATCCGGTCTTGCGCCGCCTCTTGCCAGTCTCCAACTTGTAGCTCCTGCAGATCTGATAGGACGGCGTCCTTCCAGCGGTATCTGGGCCGGCCGACGAGGCGGCGGCCACGAGGTATTCCAAGATACATTGCTTTCGCGCTACGATCCTCCCCCATTCTTTCGAGATGGCCCATCCAACGGAGTCTCTGGGCTTTGGCTTCTCCCAAGATGTTAGGTTCGGCAACCAGCTCCTCGGTTTTTCCGGACCCTCCAGCTGCCATCTTCTCTCTATTTTATCCTTATAATGTATACACCTAGTACGCAAATGTGAATAAATGAATGAATAAATGGACCCAGAATCTTCCTCATGATCTTCCTCTCCGCCACTAAAAGCTTTTCTTCTTCCTTAAGGGTTAGTGTCCAAACCTCACTGTCGTACATCAAGATCGGTCTTATGACAGTTTTTTATATCAGTATCTTGGTTCTCCTGGTAAGAAGCTTGGACACCAATACCTTGTGAAGGGCAGCTGTACAATGCAAGGCATTCTGTATGCGGGTATCTATCTCCTCTTCCCTTGTGTGGGCCTTATAAAGAAGCTCAAATTCCCCTAACGAGCGATGGAGGGCTATGCTAAACGAGGAGATACATAGAAGAACTAAGGTAACAGATATATCTCTACGAATCAGTTAGCTCAAGTGGCAGTGGGCAGGGCACATAGCGCGAAGAACTGATGGCCGTTGGGGCAGAAAAGTTATGGATTGGAGACCTTTCAATCAAAAGCGCAGCGTGGGACGTCCACCAACAAGATGGACGGACGACCTTGTAAAGATCGCAGGATCACACTGGATGCAGACCGCTCACAACCGGTCGCTGTGGAAAACCTTGGGGGAGGCTTGTGTTCAGCAGTGGACGTCCTTTAGCTGATAATGATGATGCTTGAAACCACTTAGCTACCTTCGTACTGGCAAGTCATCGTACTAATATGTATTTACATCTTCTCATAAACCACATACTTACCTTCAGTTAAACGAGAATTTATATTATCCAGGACTTGCCCAATTCACTGTGATGTTTATTTCCAAACCTAACTATTCACGTAGCCCAGTGATTCTCAACCTTTTGCTTCTAATGTAGCCAGCACTGACAGAGTTTGTTAATAGTAATGTGTTATTTTTTTTTTACTTTAAAAAACATATTTTACATGCCATAATTGTGGCGAGACATGTTGATTTTTTAAAAATATTCAAATAAATGGGTATTTTTTTGTAAAAATAAATTCATCTGATTCTGAATCTAACCTTTATTCCCACCATTTTTCACTCAACTGTCTTGTTTCAAAGCCCTAAAGATCAGAAGATATATTTCAGCTCCTCGAGAAACATTTATTTATTTTTAACAATCGTAAGTGGCTTTGATGTCCTAAAAATGTTTGTTATGCGGACAAAATATCCTGGTTTATTTTTAGTTTCTAGAAAACTACCATACTATATTTATCTTATATTCTTAATAATACTTCACCGCAATACCATAAGATTCGTCAAAGTACGGTTTCGTTAGGTTGCTTACATCCTGCGAACCAATGTAGATCGCGATTCAATGGTTGAGGACCATTGACCAAGCTCATTGAGATGAGCTTACGCCACTCATGTGTGAAATGTACGGCAGTTATAATGTCTGTTTTATTGCACACTTAAATTGTCATTTGTTTGTATCACTGAAACCTTGAGACCGTATCGAAAGTGTTTGCAGATGATTTTTAAATGTAATTGCTTAATGTAATTTGTTTAGAAGTTCCTAAAATGAACTTTATTATACAGGCGGTGGATGGTGGATATTATCATACACACATATAATAGAGTGAGCTCATTTTATGGATTTTTTGTATATACAGGTATATACAGGCTGTAACGGAATAAGAGTTAAATTCATGAGGGTGATTGTCCTTCGAGTTCGGAATACAGGAAAAATGCTTAAAAAATTAAGAAAATGTATACAAAAATGTTTTTTCCTGTATTCAAGACTCGACTCTTAAGCACCCTTTGAATTTAGCTAGTCCTTTTTTTACCACTCTGTATTAGAAAGAAAAAGAGGAGATAAGATAAAATGCCGACGGAGCCCTAAAATTCTATGCAAAGGGC
Organism: Pyrausta purpuralis; assembly: GCA_963924145.1. Taxonomy (NCBI): domain Eukaryota; kingdom Metazoa; phylum Arthropoda; class Insecta; order Lepidoptera; family Crambidae; genus Pyrausta; species Pyrausta purpuralis. The sequence goes on along the minus strand of OZ001648.1, from coordinate 25,050,206 downwards.
CACCCCCTTAGAGTTGGCTCCTAATTTTTAGTTACTAAATAGTTGAGTGTAAAATACATAAAAAATATTTATTAAAAATGAAATAAAATTGATATCTGTAACCAGGGGGCCGATTCTCGTGCAATTCGTAAACGAAAAAAGTTCACCGATCGAATTTTCTTTGTCGAAGAAAAAATAGTTTTTGATATCTCAAGGCCACGATTTTTATGTATTTAGATTTTGTTTGTGCGCTAGTTTTTTTACGTGTAGATATTTTACTTTATTTTTAATGCAAAATGGTCAAACTCGCAATCGAATTACCACACGAAAAAAGTTCGATTGCCGCGAGAATTGCCCCCTTGACCTCTATTCTAAATTTCGATTGACAATTTAAATTAGGCTCTTACTTTTTACACCCTGTATAACTGAGTAATGCATGATGATTATTGACTTTTAAAAATATATTTTTTAATATACTATACATTTACACTTTTGAAAAAAATTAAGATATTTTTAAGCTCTTAAAAGGTCGTATAAATTGAAGACGTTATCAAAACATTACCTTCCTATTGGTACTTGTAATAAATAAAAAACATGACATTTCAATTTAAATGCACTTATAAATAAATCAAGACCTTCAAATAAAACATACTACAAATTTGGGCACATAAATGCTTGCGAAAGAGATATGTGTCATGCTCAAAATATAATAATACTAATATTACAGAAGTAAATTAAAGACGAAAAGTTATTAGTATCAATATTTTTATTCAAATAACGTTATTATAACTAGCATATTGGTTTGTTTTCTAAGTGAACTATTTTCTCCTTCTGATTCTAAAACGCCAACCAATACCTACATTATATCTGATCCTATTGTATGTTTGGGCCGTACCAATGCACCGTGTAGAGCTAGTAGCAAACATGACGACTATTAACAACCGGCTCAGTCACCGTTACATAATACTGTTATTGTTGTTTAGCGATGGAGGCGCTATGTGCCACTTTCTTTCTCAAGGTCGGTTTTCAAGTTTATTTATAACGAAAAACGATACCACCCCCTGTATTATTCCTCGATCGCCTCCGTAACAGTACAAATAGCTCAAATAAATCCTGGAAGCGTTGACTAACCGGTGGGACTCGCCGATGCTAGAGTGCTGGATTGGTTTTCACGCTACCAAAGCTGCGGGTTCTTCTAGGTGGCTTATTTCATTGTTTTAAAATGTATTTTACTAACATAGGCTATGTTAAAGTCAAATTTATTACTAACATTAATATGGATCATGGTCTGAAATAAATTATTTCATTCATTTATTCATATTTGCGACTTCCGACCGAATTATGCTTTGTTGAGTCTAAATATCTACACAAGATTAAGTAAAACGTTATCTCTTAGGCTTGGGCATCAATGTTGAAAGATAAGAAAATAATCTGTGGCCTAGGTTTTTGCACATATTAGTTAGAAAATGCTAATACTAGATAGAAAAAAAACCTATTTGTAACGCGAGACTGCAAAGAGACCATGATAAACTTGTGTTAGACATTATCCCAAGGCTTGCTTAATACAATAAGGCTGCCTGGCTATGTGCTCAAAAATATATAATAGGATTCAAGATGACATCAAAAACCTTAAAATTATACAATTGAAATCTGGGGTGCGTCTAATAAGCAAAAAAACACGTTATATTTATAAACGACTAGATAGCGGTCTCCCGCGGTTCCCGCGTAAATGTCAGATTTCTCGAAAAACAATTATGTGCAAAACTTATATTTATATATTTTTTGAAATCAAATGATGTTAAGGGCAGTTCTGTTAAAAAAATCTCGTGGTGATGAACATGACGTTTATTTTGATAACAATAAACAACCGTGTGCAAACTCCTTTAAAAATAGCATTTTATTTATTTATTAAATGTATGAACATAAAAAAGTTTGTAGTGAGTAAAACATATCAGATACAAATATGCTGTTGCGGATTTTATTGTAGAACTTTTAAAGCGGAACAATCCCGTCATACATGATTTTTATTTTTCTTAAACGGTTTACGCAACGAAAGCTATCAAAAGGAATATTTTTCCACGTTTTCGCAAGATTTTTCATTGATGTTCTGCTCTTATACGAGATGTTTTGTAGCCTAAGGCCTTTCTCGATAAATAAGCTATTCAATACAAAAAGCTTTCTTAGCAAATAGCTGTGAAATATTTGTATTGTTGAAGTGAATCAACCAACTGATTTAAATAAAACAATAAGCTGGCCTTAATAATCAAGCTTCTTTGATGCGTACATTAAACGTATCATGAACATTAATTAGTACTAATACTGTTGTTAGTACCATAAATGTGGAATATCTCGTTTTTAACGGTTATTTCCAAAATTTCAAAAACTCAAAAGCAAGACCTATTACAAATTATAATGAAAATAGTTAAATAATTATTTATTTTCGGTTTCATGTCCAATTATTGATATTACCACCAAAGCAACTAGAAAGTTTTAGTTTAAGAAGGTATCTATCAGGCCCGAGATTCACTTTTATACTAAAAATATCAATACATCCACACCAAAAAACTTCCACACCATAGAAGGTCGATTTTATAGAAAAGGTGACCCTGAATCAGCAAAAGTTGTTTTTTCTTATAAAAGGCAACTTGGGAGAATAGGCCCTGAGCTTCATTCTACTGTATGACTGAAAGTTGACTAGTTTCTTTAGTTAGTATATCTAGTCCTAGTCCTATTGCACATATCTGCAGCAGAAGTTAGCGCTTCAGTTGCAAAACGGAGACCATAAACAAATGCATCTTGACTAATACGGTGGACTCCTCGGCGCCAATTAGATAATAAAACAGTAGGTGTAGAAACTAAAGCCTAGATCCAAAGTGGAACGCGAACGCTTGAGTTTTCGAACGCGAAATTCGAAAACTTAAATCAGTTGAACGCTTCTTTGCAAAGTACTAAACACTCTAGGTGGAACTACATATTGACTTAGATATTGAACTCTATGAAATCAATCAGTGTGAGGTGTGAATTAAACAGTTACGTTACTTCTTAGGGTACAAACCTTATTCCAAAATTTTGTAGGCTTAGCACCTGTTTAAACTAAATTAAAAATAGTATCACAAATGACGGCATCCCATATGTGAGGTATATTCTTCAAATTGTTCGGGTAATTTTATCGTGTTTTTACCTGGGTTAATCTTATTTTTTCTATAGGGAGGATGGTGTATGACCAGAGGAGCAATTGTGTAAAGTAATCGCACCTCAAACCACCATTTATTTAACTGAAAGCTTGATGAGGTAGAAATTTTCTAGTTTAATATTTTATCTTATCTATCATTTATATTATTTATCATTTATTTAGAAATAGCAAAATTAGACGAAAAACTAAGGTTCAAGACATCACTCTGAAAATAAGGAGACAAAAGTGGAAATGGGCAGGTCACATGATCCGAGGAAAAGATAAATGGAGTAAATAATCAAACAAATTTGTTTTTAAGGAATGGAACAAGAAAGAGAGGTAGACCACAAAGTAGGTGGGATGACGACATCGGACAAGTCGCAGGTACAACATGGAGTAGAGTAGCCATGGATAGACCAGAATGGAGAAAATTGGAGGAAGCCTTTGCCACCTGGCAAACGGGACAAAAAATGGGATGGGACAAAAGAGAACTATATGAATAACATAGGAAAAGCAATGTCTGAAAGAAGGCTATAATAATAAAATAAAATACAAATCATTTATTTGACTGAAAGCTTTATTAAGGTAAAAAATTTCTAGTTTAATATTTTATCTCTACAAATTTCTATAGTGATATCCGACAAGCAATCGGATTTGCGTCCTCTGTGTCACAAATAGCGTGCGTATTTATTTTATTTGCCAAAAAGCTATAATATTGAAATTTATGTTAATTGTGTTTACTCGTACACAATTATAATTACACTGTGTTGTTTACAGCACGGATTAGTATCCGTCCATTATTTAGCGTCTGCACATGGGTTTGTTCTGTGGGTGTGTTGCGTAACACACAACGGTGCACGCGTGCAGTCGATATTATTAATCGTCGCAAACCGGATAGACCTCGGAATGTGGGACGATTTGGCGACAGTTATCAATGGAATCTCTAATGATAAAGCTTAAGGAAACGAACTGTCCGCGTAGACTTAGCGCGCAGAATGTAGGACACGTTGGCTAGATACATTCTTTAGATCCCTTAGACACAGCGACTTTTAGCATCGATGCAGTCGTAGCGTTTGGAAACACGTGACAGCATCACGACTCACGCAATGAACAGATTTAATTTGGCATCAATGGAGTCGCGCATCAGCATCGATGCAGTCGCGCTTCTGCGATCGATGATGCTGCTGATGAAATGCCAGACGTATAACCACTTTTAAATCAAAAGGTTTAGATGTTCCGATGCTCATCACTGAATGTACTCGTATCTCGAGTGAGCAAGTATGTCAACAGAAGGTGCTGATGTCAAGTGCGTCGTTACGCAACGATATAGACTGACAGATATTTTGAAGGTCCACCGTTTGAACCGTAGTAGCTCCGGTACTACACTACGATATTTAGAGGAGGTAGCAGCTTATCATATCTCCCTATCAGATAAATAATGCAATAAATCGGTGTAACATTTCTGAAAGTTATTTTAAAATTAACTAAATTCATATATACATAGGTAATTTATCACCGAAGCATGATATTTGCAAAATGTTTAAGTATGATTAAAATAAAATTTGTTCACATTTGATACAGATCATTTTTCCGTGATTCGTTTCGCTCCCCAGGACACCTAATCGCAGCATTTTGATATCATGTAAATCTACTTTTTATGTGAGATTTCTTTTTTAGTATTATTTATTATGTGAAATAAGTATTTGCCATGAATTTTAGTAACAACTTGCATAAACGTATATATTCCTTAACATAATTATCCATTAACACTACATTCAAAGTGTGGGGTTAATTATCTTCAACTTATCAACCTGTGTTCCACTTACCAGTAAAAAAGTCCTTAGATGTACTGCGATTCGTTTCATTTTAAACGCCATATTGGTATGTTGTATTGTTTTCACACCTGCAACAATTATTTTTCTTTCATGAATATTCATACCTAAAGGTAAAGTAAATACACAGTCAATCTTGAACATAGAGAAAATAAAATACCTTATGAAGCTTAAAAATACTTATAAATAATAATCTATGAAAATCTACACACTCCATTAATTTCAAAAATTAAGGTCAATTTTACCAACATCAGATAAGACTTATCCGACTGAATAAAAATAAAACTACCGATTATAAAAACATAAATAATTGCTGACAACTATTGCTGACCGAATATAATATTCGACGTTATTATATTCGACGAATATTCCTTATCTGAAGTTGGTAAAACCGGGGCTAAGACGCATGATATCATTTATTTCACAAAGCAATAGCGTTGGAATAACTTCACAAAAATCATTGAAATGTAGAGCAATCTGAGTCATAAGCCTTATAAAGAATTCAGCCATTTCGTAACGTCATGATGACGATGATATCGCCGTCAGCCATGGTGGATTACTCGACATTTAGCTGGTGGAGTTTGATAATTACTGAATTGGACCACTTCTGTTGAACTATTCTCACGTCAGAAAAAAATTGAACCATTTAGCTTTTAAATAAGTAAGCTGAAGCTGACACTTTTGCATCTTCAAATGGGTATGTGTATGTGTTGCCAAAAACATAAAGGTTAGCTCCACGGGTTAGCTCTACAAAAACAGCAATTTCATAGTTATCACTCTAACCGTTATTCAGTTACTTGTTACACAGGAAAAGTATCGGAAATGCAGCCCCTTTCTAAACGAACTGCTTTAGGGAAAATAGTTAACTCGCGCCCAAGATTTATAATAAATAATAATAATAATAAAATCATTTATTCCGGGTGCTTAGTCCCATTAATTTGCACATACATATGAAAAATAAAATAAAATAAATAGTAAGTCACATCAAATAGGCCTATCTCAAGTCCACGTTTCATAATATACCTACCGCCGATTCGCCTCCCAGTTGGTTTCGAGCCAATGCCTGTAAATAGGATTCCCATATTATATCCTCATTGACCACCACCAGTATCCCGTTTTGAGAACAGCGTAGTCGATTCCAAAAGGACACAATCCTTTGTCGAACTACAGCAAAAAAGTCGGACACTCTCGCTTCGGCGAACATCGCAGAGGCACTACAGTATCACGGCAACTTCATGAGGATGCGGTAAGCATCAGTGTACTGCACCCTCAAAGTGCTAAAAGACTTTTTGTACTTTACCCACAGCTGAGACGTATAGAAGCACTGACAGTACGCCCTAAATAGGGTCTTTTTGGCTTTCACACTGCACTTGGCGAACCTGCGGGCAAGCATGTTACACCGAATCGAGAGTGCCCTTCTTTCTCGCTCAATGTCCTGTTCATCCTTAAGATCATCCGTAAGAATGTGTCCTACCTAGATACCGGAAGGTGGTAACCACCCGTACCGCCGCGCCGTCAAGCCAAATATTCGGAACGCTATCCGGACCTCTCCCATTTATGAAATTCCAATGACCTTTGACCGCCAATCACGTCATATGTTTTTTTTAAATAACTACCTATTGTATTTAGTTCTAACATTGACGTCAGATGAACAAAAACTGAAATTCTCACGCTTAAATTCTAATGCGTTATATTGTCCATAACTCTAAACTCAAACTCTATTAATGAAACTGTATTATGTATTACCTAAAATAAAACAATTTTATCGCACAATTTTCCATTTACGAGACTAATGTTCCTATATGGCTACTAGTGTTAATGAAGGCATGATTCTATTCTAAATATATTTTCTCTATCAAATTGAACTTCACACGAAAGGAACGTTCATTTGAATTAATATCTAGTTTAACTACATCTACATTTAACACAGTTACATACATCTATACTAATATTATAAAGCTGAAGAGTTTATTGATTTGAACGCGCTGATCAGGAACTACTTTTGTGTTAGATAGCATATTAAACGAGGAAGGCTTTAGTTAGGTTATAAAATATTACACTACGACAGGAGGAGAGGCAGCAAACTCAAACTACACGGACACAGTCGCGAGAGCTAGTATAGCATATTAACCTGAACTCAATATTGCCAATTGAAATGAAAGACTTTAGGGTTTATTTCGCGCACATTTTATTACAACTTGCTTTCTTCAAAACCAAATATCAATACTACAATTTCCTGTCCGTTATTGAAAGGAAACATTTTATCAAACGCTGAGGTTATTTAATAATAACAATTCTTAGGCAATAAGGCTTTTATTTAGGCTGTTGAACAGAACAATAAGATTTCCTAAGGAGCCTACAATGCTTGATATTTCTCACCGACCAGTTTACGATTTATTACGTCTTATGTAATGGTTTTATATGACATAACTATATTTATTAGGTGATTTGATTTGCATGCATTTGAGCTGCGAGAGGCATTATTAATGATGCTTTGTGTTATGATAGTTTTGTAGAATATATTATGTCAACGTATATTTTGTCTAGACGACGAATAAATTCGTCAGTCTACAACACAAATGTAGTATTTGTAATCAAAAGCCGGAAGAGAGACATACAAACATCAGTTTTTCTTTGCTTGGCGATTATTGTTAACAATCTTTACATTATTACATTAAATAATACATTTTAAAATAAGGTAAACACAAAACCTACAACCTACATAGATTGCATCATTAAACATTGAGATAAAATTAACTATTTAATAACTATTTGAATAAAATAAGTAATTGATTTTGTACACTGAATATCAGTGTCATTAAAGTTATGAAATGCAAAGATAAACTTTGGGAAATCGTTTTACATTTGATTGCAATGACAAAATCAATATGTTGTGGCTGACCTGTGAACTCTGCGATTTGAAGCGATACAAAAACTAAAAGTGATCATGATTTAATGTGGTAGTTGACCAAATATGCGACTATTAATGAATGAATTTGCAACATTATTATGTATAAAAAAGGAATGTAAAAAGTAAAATCAATTAGATGACAATTAAAACAAAGATAAAAGAAAAATAGATTTGCTGCACGCACTGTCGTAGCATTACGGTTGCCAGTCGGACCATGCCAAACAACATCGAAAAAATAAAATAATTGTCTCTGGGCCTGTAACGCGACGGTCAAATATGAGGCGGCCATTTTGATGACTAATTTTATCGAGTTCATCAATCGGAGCAGAGGCCCCATTTTTGAAATACTCGCGACAAGATTGCGTATGATATTCATTGATTATACTCCAATTTTGGAATGAAAACCTGAAAAATACTATCAAACCTTGTCCTTAAGGGACAGTTTAATGACACCAGCCCAGACGCAACGACGGTAACGACATAACGAGCCACGGAACCCACCTTTCACGCTCACGCTGACCCCTGATCTCTCATATTGCCTGTTTGATTGTATTTACTTTGGTGTAAAGTTCCGTCGCCCTAGGTTGACGACGTTTGACAAATTCAAAAAGGTTATTCTTATACAAGATTAATTAAGAAGAGAACAAGAGATAAAGAGACATAATTAATCCATACGGATTAATTTATCCCACCGCAGGTATTTTAAAGTAATTTTTGACCGAAAAAGGTACAAAACGCATCATAAAAAACTTATTCATATCATGTGTGAGTATAGAAAAAATAGTGTAGTAACGCGTTGATGTCTTTTATATGGCAGTTAAGAACGTATGAAAATAAAAAAATACTGAAACCTTAATGTAAGTTAGGGTCGATTTTTCCAACGTCTCATATGACTTATCAGACTGAATAAGTATTAAACGGCCGATTTTAAAATGTACGTTATGATAACTGACAAATAGGTGACGTTTCCAAATTAGGCGTATTGTATTTTATTCGACGGATAATCCTTATCTGACGGTGAAAAAAACAGGCCTTACTATCATAATGTATTCTAAAAATTCTGTTTTTACTATAACAATTAAAAAAATATATACCTACAGCATAAACTTTGAACACGCAAGGCTAATCGTGAGTTTAGATGGAAATATACGACTTTATAGTTATGTACCAACCCTGTAACAACCTTTGGAAAATTCCCCGCGTCCTTATAAACGCAAAAACTGCTTGGATACAGGAAATTTCGAACCCACTAAATGTTAAAATTATATCAGAATAAATACAAAATTAACTACGCGTGACTACCACCAATTAGAAGGCTAGGAACACACTGAACTGAACTGAGGCTTGATGTGGGCTTTTTGAAAAGTTGCAAGAAACTGGAAATTCTGTTCACAGCCTAATTGGAGACAACTTATTAAGTCTATATTAACTGTGTAATTCGTGATAACTTAATCATTATTTCACACGTATAGTAATAAAACTGATAAAAAGTATCTATTTTGATAGGTGAAAAAAATTAAGGATCAAATTCTGAAGCTTAAAATCAACTTAGAAAACTTAAAATTTTAAGGAGTTCTTTTAATTATTATTAAGATATTTTTTTGTTTCTTTTGACGATTAAAAGTATTTTTAGAAATTAAATAGAATAAGTTAAGGCCAACTGCGGGCCTAAGATGCGCGCCTGTTTATTATTAATCTCGGCAATAGATAAGTTTAAACATCTTTTTGATCATATTTAACAAGGTTTTTACCAACTTTATCATTTGTTTTTAAAATACACTATGATTGCCTTACAAGTGAAATAAAAAGTGGGAAAACAAGTTGTTTAGGAAATAAAGTTACTTTATCGACACGATAAACGGTATCGAGGCGTGCATACAGAACTTCTAGTCAGGTTTCTTTAGTTTTAAAAGACTGACTGTCATAGTGTTTAAGCTTAAAAGTAAATGGAATTTTAAAAATCTCAATGCCCAGTGTACCCTTACCATTATGATACTGTTTACATACGTTAAATTATAATACTGTAATTACTTAAATTAATAAAAAAATGCGTTCTAAGAATTCAAGTCTCACACGCCCAGTGTACCCCCAGCCTAACCAGCTGCAAATGATTTGTGTAAGTGATACTGTTTATACGCGGATGCAGGCGATACGATCGCGAGAACTGCCGAATCTGACGGATCGGGCAAACAATGGAAAGCCACTGAACTCGATTACTTATTATAACGAATAGTAGTGACGTCATTTTCATTCGTGCTAGAATTTGCTTTGACTTTGCAGTGAACGTCATTACCAGGAACAACACAGGGTTTGTTTTTGAATCACTTGCTTGGATATGGCGTGTGATTATCGTTCAAAAAAGAATAAAAAGTCAACAAAGATCACGCGAAATATAGACGTGAGTACTCATTAAATTGAGCTATCTTTTTGTGGATATCAACTAATTTTCATTCGAAAATTGAACTTTGATTAACGCACACACGCCATCTTGACGCAAGAGGTTCATAAATAGGGCCCCAGGGGCTCTATTTTTGAATCGCTCGCCACAATATGGCGTGTGTGCGTTAATCAAAGTTCAATTTTGGAATGAAACTAAACTAAGGTAACGGACATAGCCTTGAGAATCAGTAAGCTCAGGTGGCAATGGGCAGGGTACATAGCGCGAAGACTGATGGCCGTTGGGGCAGGAAAGTTCTAGATTGGAGACCCTTCGACCAAAGAAGCAGCGTAGGACGTCCACCGACAAGATGGACAGACGACCTTATAAAGATCGCAGAATCAAACTGGATGCAGACCGCTAGTGATCGGTCGCTGTGAAAAGCCTTGGGGGAGGTCTATGTTCAGCAGTGGACGTCCTTTGGCTGATAATGATGATGATGATGAAAGAAAATAGTGTTGAAATTCACATGCCAGTGATTATAAAAGATAACTAAATTTTGTAAGCACTCCTGGCAATAATTTACGTAATATTCGATGGTTTTTTGATTTTCGATTTAAAATCACTCGTAATATTGAGGCGACTGATTCAAAAATAGGGCACTAAGACGTCCACTAGTTTACTACAGCGTCCAGTTGTGAGCGGTCTGCACCCAGTGTGATCCTGCGACTTTCACGTGGTTGCCTGTCCATCATACCGGTGGAAGTTCTTCGCTGGGCTTTTGATTGAAGTGCCTCCAATCTAGAACTTGAATGCCCAAATTGCGAGCAGTAATATTTGTAATGTGTAGTGATCGGATAATCGGATGCATATTTACCTAAGATTCAAGGTCAAATTAGTTTTTTTAATTCTTGAAAAAAACGGGAATGGGTATATTTACTTATTTTAATGTGATGGATAATATGGAATGCACTTTTACTATTTTTGAATCACTCGCTTCGAAATGGCGAGTGATTTTCGTTCGACAACGAGTTTTTTTTCTATGACTTTTAATTAATCTTCAAACGAAAATCACTCGCCATCTTTAAGCGAGTGATTCAAAAATAGAGCTACAGGATTTCTGAATCAAGAAATCTAGTGTTTTTATTGTGAAACCAAATCGTGTGTACTACTGTGTGTGTATGTACTGTCTAGTTCTCTTCTCACACTCAAAATACTTATAAACTGATGGGCAGCTTAAAATAAACTTGAAGTACGAACAATAGCACGTCAAAGTTAATACTGCAGTATCTTATGCAGTTGTAATGAGGGCTAGTTTGCAACAAAAGTGGGTAACCTGCTGTGCTGGCGACTGCACATACACATTAATAATATATCATCCCGGAGTCCTGTTTTTTTAAGTAAAATATCTGATAAGTTGATTCCTCGGTATGTTAGTAATAAGTTTCACATATCCGAAATTTTTAAAATCCCGAGATTAATATTAAATTCCTGGATCACTGGATGTGTCCTGCCTATTGCCATTACCGCGTTTATTGATTTGCAATACAGAATTGTAAGTTTTAAGCAGTGATACAGTTTGTTTGACTTTAGAAAAGGTCCAATACTACTTACTAGCGGTCCCTCGCAACTTGGTTCTAAATGAAATGCTCGTGATGATGAATGTATTTATTTTGATAAGAATAAATACCTGTGTGTATAATACATCTCTAAAAATAATGCATTATTTTTTTACAAATTTATTAACATACAAAAGGTTGTAGTAAGTCAACCATAAAAGATAGACATATGCTGTCGCGGACTTTATTATAGAACTCTTGATGCTGATCAATCCTGTCATACATGATTTTTGTGTAACTTAAGCGGTTTCCGCAGCGTATGCAGCGGAAGCTCTCAAAAGGAATATCTTTCTCCCGTTTTCGCAACATTTTTCATTTCTGCTGTGGTCTTATGAGTCGTATCTTTATGTTATATAGCCTAAAGCCTTCCTCGATAAATGGACTATCCAACGTAAAAATAATTTTTCAAATCGGGCCAGTAGTTTTTGAGATTAGCGCGTTCAAACAAACAAACAAACAAACTCTTCAGCTTTATAATATTAGTATAGATATGTATTTTTTTCTCAAAAAATAGTTGCTATGTTGATTAAGATATTTCCGTACGTAAACGGGTTGACAAACCATTTTAAAATACGCATTGATTTACATAAGTACAAAGTAAAATATCTGAAATCACCTAGCTTTTTTGTTTAGTGGGTAAAACCCAAAATGAAACATAAGAAACGACGAATAGCTAAATAATGAGTAAATTGTCTATTCTAACATGCCAGTCGAGGTTTGCACAGAAATGTTTATTTTCAAGACAAGATTTTTTGTATTGAATTTTTGTCGATACTACGAGAAAGGGTCTGTTTCATTAATTTCCGTCACTGCAAATTTCTCAGCTTGGGCGAATTCACAGGAAAAAAAAACTATGCAATTAATATTTGATTATGATGAAGTCAAGCAACTGAGCTACGATTTTGTAACTACATGAGAATCATTAAGGTTTCCATCGCCAATTTCAGACTGCTCTTGTTGAGTAGCATTTGCATACAAATATAGCAAAAAACATTGATTTATTGAAAAGTAATCGATCTATTTGAAAGATGAACTGAATCACTGATTCCGTGGATGTATTTATGTAATGATTGCACAAGAAACTTGTAAGGAAAAGATGTAATGACACTACTTTCACTGTCTCTACATTTGCACTGATTTACTTGAAAGGACTTAATTGGTGACAAGTACGTGTCACAGAATATCATGATATAAAATTAAATCCCATTAAATGATTTCTAAGCTTTAATATACAATTAGGCTCAGTTGCACCAAAAAATTATTACTTTTACATAACATTAAACCATAACAGATGTTATTTGCTGTACCGTCAATACATATTTGACGTTTGTTATTGCTTTTTATGATTTATTTATACTTTATTGCACAACCAAATATTTTACTAAAGGTGGAATCATAAAATTATTTTCCGATAGTGATAGTACACAACAGTGTATAAACGACGATAGTGTTTTTACAAACAAAAAGTATTTAAGTATTATATCCGTTGTCTGGCACCCATAACACAAGCTTTGAGTAGCTTACTCGTACTTTGGGACTAGATGGCGATGTGTGGGAATGTCCAATATTTATTTATTTATTTAGTACATCTATGGGTAAAATAAACGCCCTATGGCATTCTCTACCAGTCATACTTCGGTTAAGCTTACGATGTAGTACCTAGCCCGAACCAAAATTCACTAGAGATAAAATCTATAATTGGATAAAGATAAGGTGTTTGAAAAATGACTGAGGTTGTTGGAGTGTACGTATTTTTTATAAAAAAAAAACTAATAGATATTTTTTAAGAATTTAGGACTTATTGCAGAAATTTGCCCTTACGAAGAGGCGCGTTCTAAACAACTTTAATTCACCACTTACTCGTAGTATGTTGCACAGAATGCACGTATTCACTTTCATAGACTTACGCGACTTTAAAATAACTATGTATTTCCATTTACGATTTTCTTATTAGAAGACTATGCTCTTAGTACAATTGACATTACTCGATAGTAATGTCGATAATGGTGAGAGCTTTATAAATGCATACAAATTATGTAAGAGAAAAGCTTAACCCTTAGGTTAATGCATTGAAATGAAATGCTTTATTGTCCGTCGAAAACCAGGTAACAAATGGTTTATATGGTAATGACCTAAAGGTTTTATTAGTAGAGAATGCTTTTAGCATTAAGTCCACCTTTGTACACTAAATTTGTGCAATAAAGTCTTGAAAATAAATAAATAAATATATGTTGTTTGTTTTATGTCTTGTATATTAATTTAGTACAGCCAACAGGAACAGAATTAATATTCCTTTTTTGCAAAGCAGTAAACTACTTTTAGCAAAAGGAATTCTAATAGGAAAGGTGTGCGCATAATTTTTGATTCTTTGAGTCTAAAAGCAAACCTGTTGTGCAAAAACGTACCGGCTTCTAGACTTACTGTTTTAATTTCAACCGTACCATATTCGCAAGTCATAAAAATATATGATAGAAATAAGAAACAATAACAGAAAATACTTATATTTTTCATCGCTTTGTCTAAATTTTAGGCACTTAAAAAAAAGTGAGTCAAATAGATCTTAGCTCTTATTGAACTAATTTAATTTAGCCTATTATATGAAATATTATACAATGTGTTAATTTTACACTTGATCAAACTTTCAGGAAGTGCTCTACTCACGGTTTTGAACAACTTTTACTATGGGTCCAACTTCGAAATCGAGAAAAAAAAACAACTATTCCATGCATGAGTTTTTGTTTGGAACAGCTGTTTTTTTTCTCGATTTCGAAGTTGGTCCCATAGCAAAAGTTGATCAAAACCACCCTGAAAGTTTCATCAAGTGTAAAATTAACACATTGTATAAAATATTTCTTTTTCAGCTAAAATGTACAGCGATGCTGGCGCTTATATCGTAATATTTATTTATTATAAACAGCTACAAGAACAAAACTTCAACAAATGTTTTGGAGGTAACATTACTTAATTATTCAACCTCACACGCTACTTAGTTCACGGATTATATTTTAGCTGCAATTGTAATCGGTTATTGCACAAGTTTTTGAATAAATAACCGTACTTGGCAAACTTCAGCAAGTAGCATTGAAGAAATAATTACTCATATTTCTCGTTAAGTAAATAGTAAATAATAAGTCATAATTTTAACAAACTGTATCAAAGTTAGACGATAAAAATTGGCGAAAGTAAACAACAATCAAATTTAAAAAAAGAAATTCGAACTGTCACAAACGCGATAGTAAAACAAAAAAGTTTCTTAACAACTGCAACTTATTTACCTATTTTACATGACACTGGCCAGCAAACGCCAAAAAAACTACAATTAAAAAGAAAAACGCACCAAAAAGTTCGCAAACAACACGTTAAGTACCGTTCCGTGTCGCACAGACCGCGGCATGGTCGCAGGCGGCGCGGGCGCTTGCGCGGGAGTGACTGACTGACTGTGTGCTATTGCTGCCATCACTGATACGGTAACTGTATAGAGCTGGTAAAAGTTCAGCAGAGCCTTTAGAGTTGAATGAGACATTATGCTTTACAAACACACGCATTAGAGGTAGAAGGCTCATTTAAAAATCTTGATTCGTGGATTGTCATTCATGTCATTGTTTACGTTCTAATATATGAAGTTAAGTTAGATTGTTATCACGACGAGGTATTCAGAATATAACGGTGTCATATGCAATACTTCATACGAAATAATGATGACTTTTTGAATTAAACATTGGTTGGAGCTAATTTGTCGATCGTGCAATTTAGGAAACCAAAACCTACTTCAATACTATTTTTTAAGTAACAGAAAGGTATGAGATAACAATAATTTCCGAGCATATTATTTACTGATTACACAAACTGTTCATGAAAGATAGAGCTTCTAGGTACTCTTCTTGTTGATTGTAAGTCATATAAGCCCATGTCAAAGCTTTACTAATATGATATTGGATACTCATAACGATGAAAGAAATAGTATTTTCCTTAAATAAAGGTTCATGTGTCACACTAAAATTATATCTGTCACACTCAATCAACCAGCTCGTTGACCCCATACACCTGACATAACCGAAGCAACCTACTTAAAAGACAAAGAAAGCAATATTTAGCGTACAATTATGTCACAATACAGTCACGTATAGTAAGGTCACTCCGTAAATAGTCGAGCTCTAAAATGACAAACTCACACAATGACGGTGTAGATAGAGTCGATGAGAATATAAATAAATAAATAAATAAATATCCTTTGGACATTTCCCACACATCGCCATCTAGTCCCAAAGTAAGCTACTCAAAGCTTGTGTTATGGGTGCCAGACAACGGATATAATACTTAAATACTTTTTTTTTGTAAATACATACATGATATACATAGAAAACACCCAGACCAATACAAACAGACATGTTCATGCACACAAATGTTTGTATTGTGCGGGAATCGAACCCGCAACCCGCTGCGTAGTAAGCGATTTCTCGACCACTACACCAAACGGGTCGTCTAATATAAACTTATTAGATACGTATTCATAATGTAGACAGTATGCTTTCAGTCAATAAGGGCCGGATCCGTGATCCATAGTATACGTATCTAATGGTAAAAAGTCGTTACCATCAGTTGCATATTACAAATTTTGCGTACGCTCGCACACTAAGTGCTAACTTTAACTGCATTAGAGATCCACTTACTTCCACTTAGCCAAAATACCACAATATTTTGTTGACAGAAAATATAACTTTGTTTTTCATAGTATTTATATGAATAACAAAGTTATGTTTGCGGTTATTAAAGGATCCTCGATGTCATTTTAAAAGACCTATTCATAGACACCCTACGATCAGCTGACAAAAAATGGTTTTAGTTTCATGTAGTTTCATGTATCCCCTAATATCATTATTTTTTAATAGTTGTAAGACTCTACCCACTAATTTTCAACTGTGTAATACTAATAGTTTCAGAATAAAGTGGCTCTGACATACGGACAGACAGACAGACAGACAGATAGAGAGACTTGACGGTACTATAAGGATTCCATTTTTTGCCATCCGGCTACGGAACCCTAAAAATACATTCACCATAGTTTATTAAAAAAGCCCTTCTGTCAAGTGAAATAAATTTATTTTGTTAACAACATAAGTAATTGCAATTATTCCACCACTGGTAACGACTATGAACCATTATTTGAGTTTACTATCGATCACGAGACCAGGCCTAAGTCTATTGAACATAAACCGTCGATATTGCACATAACTCCATTGTGTCAGAATCCTCAAACGGATTATCTTTTACTTGTCTTTCGCACTTGCACTACATTTTAAATGAGATAGAAATCGCCATTTGTGTTTTTTAGTCTTACGCTTACGCTTACAAATAAAGAGATGTCTGATACTCTAACTTAAAGTAAGCCTGTTCCTTAAAATTATTATTAAGGGGATAGCACTTCTGTAGCCTGTTCAGAGGTCAGGTTACATCTTTACATTAAAAAGTTCGAAGTAAATCGAAGTTTTAAACAATTAACTTCATGAAAAATATTTTGGAGACAATTTCAAATGATTGGAAATAATAATTAGGCTCATTTTTGAAACCTAAAATAGAAATAAAATTAAATAGCATATCTAAGCGTTGTTAGTAGATAGATATGCCATAGTCGGAAACTTTACTGTGCCATAGAAAGGAATGTTTAAAAATCACAGCTTGACAGCTGGAAAATTTGGCAATGTTAGGGCAATGACATTACAAATTTTATCGTCTTTGCATTTGTAATATTAATCATAAATATTTACATTTCAATCAAAGAATGATAAAAATTGAATGATTCCTCAATGCTGCTTCCATCATGCACATCTATAGTTGTAAGGTATACAATAAATCATAAAAAAGCGAGTGTTTAGAGAAGATTAAGTCGTGAACTAAAGCGCTGTTTGGCATTTCGTAAGTGGTCGGAAATGGCTCTCCGTACATGGAAAGACAATACAACAGCAAGTGTTATAGAGCTAATAGAAAATTTTGTAGCACTCAGAGCAATTGAGTACGAGAAACAGCGATCTTTTGAACATCACATGATTAATTACCTACATACATGTATGTATGATCGCTGTTAGCAAGTG
Organism: Pyrausta purpuralis; assembly: GCA_963924145.1. Taxonomy (NCBI): domain Eukaryota; kingdom Metazoa; phylum Arthropoda; class Insecta; order Lepidoptera; family Crambidae; genus Pyrausta; species Pyrausta purpuralis. Next base: position 25,032,227 of record OZ001648.1, on the reverse strand, counting down.
AAACTTGCTTTAAACTTTAAAGTTTCACTTGCTAATTAAATAAATTATTGCACAACAAAGACCTTTAATGATTTCTAGGACTTGTTATCATAGGATTTATAATAGTATATACTATCTATTAGTATAAATAATATTGTACCTAAAGATGATATAAGAAACCACAAATTGCGCACGGGCAGGATTCGAACCAGCAACTTTCTGGCTAACCGGGCCAAACGCTCTTCCAATTGAGTTACCGTGCCGTCGGACCGACCGGGCAAAATTTCTTGGATAGCGATGGGTTATCAATTTCCAAGTGAAATTATTCCGTAATAAATAACTACTTAGCCCACTGCTGTTGTAAAACAATAGGGGTGGATAGCGCAGACGTCACGCGAAATGACGTAGGTATTCATAAGAGACCAGAAAGGAGACGGTAACTGCTGGGCCCTAAACGTAACTAGTTGATTTATGGTTTAAAAAAATGGGCATATTTTTCCATCCTAAAATACCAAAAATCAGCCTATTTCTCTTTATGGAAACTGAGCATTATGAAAAACAAGAATTTAAGAATTCACTACATTATCGATTTGAGTCAATGTGATTACACAATTTAAAAAAAGAATCACTTTTGCTCTATTCGTGGCGATAAACCCAAAAAAAAATACGTTACAATAACTATTTTAGCTCATAAAACATATATTTTATATTTTAATTGAATTGAAACATTATTGCTTAATGAAATAAAATCGATTCTTACTTTTTTTTGTCTGTGCACTGATACTGACAGCTGCCGCGTCAAATAATCTATGAATCACTCGTTTAGTTTGTATGGAAGTTTTGCGCGGAAAACGAAAAGGGAAGGACGGACCTTATTTCTTCGTTTTAGTAATTGGTTTTTTCGGGTCAATTATTGTGATTGTGTGGTGGAATTATCATAATAATTTGTGCTTTTGAAGAAAACAATGCAATTAAAGTGGGGAATTAAGTGAAGCGATCTGATCGCGCCGTCTTACCCGGATCGCTGTTCCCGCGCTAAGCTTCCTTGTTAAGCATTGAAATGCGATCCACCTCGCATTTCAATGAGTTAGGTTAAGATAGGCTAGTTTAGTGTTAGTTTTAGTTAATAAGTGTTAAAAATGTTCAATTTTACTTAAGAATAGTCTGTATGGCATAGAGCCAAAGACGTAAAACTTGTATGAAAAAAAAATAGTTTGTATTTTTCGTTTTGCGCGTGTATGCCTTTTGAGTGTTTTTTCGTCGACCACTGCTTTGTTTTATGGATTCTGACCCTGCCTAATGTGCTGTCGTCTATTTTGTGGCCTAATTGTAACTGCTGACGTTAAAATATCCTTTGCAGTTCGGAAATCAGCTGTTTGTTACATAACCTCACTTTAACTAAACCCCTAATTATTGGGCTCTCAGATTGTCAAAAAACATAGAATTTTCAGTGTAGGTCTACTAAGTATTAAGCTATAAATTGACACTATTTTCATCTTATTACATCAGGGCCCAAATTTGTATGTAATGGTTTCCATCTCCTTTTGGCCGGTCGGTCCGACGGCACGGTAGCTCAATTGGAAGAGCGTTTGGCCCGGTTAGCCAGAAAGTTGCTGGTTCGAGCGAAATTTTTGGTTTCTTATTTCTTCTTTATGAATATAAAATATGACACTGTGAGTGTTAAAAACATTCTAAACCAAAATTGTACCACTTCATAATGAACGGTGCTAAAATACAAATATATCAACTCAAATTTTAATACCGTCAAAATTTTATCACAACTATGTGATAGAGTAGGCTGATATTAAAACAGTTAATAAGCAAAAATAAACGAGTAACATAAACACACTAGCATCATAACAGCATATATATGTAACTCCAATCAACTCCATGATCCTAATATTTAGCAGTATACGTGTGGTAGGTACTTAATATACACAGATTTATTAAATCTCGAGTTACAGTGAATCTACTTGGAAGAATTTTTATTTTATTTTATTTAAACACAAAACAGTTTATATTTGAGGAGAAACAAATTTTATACACAAATGAGTATAATGCTAAACTATAAGCCAAAACATGTGCTTTAGGAAATGTATAGAATGAGTTACATCGTTTCGCAAATTCAACTCTTACTAACTATATTTTATTGCACACGAATTTGTGAGGATGGAAGCTTGTTACTTTACAACCTGCTACTTAATTTAATAAACTTATACAAAATGAAATAATCATTTTGACATTACAGCTTATTCATACAAATATAGCTATGTGCTGTATTTTGTAAAATATTAAAATCTGGTGAGGCCGGGGAAACTAATCAAATACTTAATATATTTAAACAAATATAACAATAGAGAGCATAAAACAAACTACCACAAAGTCTCGCGCAAACGAGAGACTAATTTATTTTAAAACATCACGTATAAATCTAAAGAAGACACACGGACTAGATCCCATGATATCGATACTCGGATAGTCCTGCGATAAGTCCTTGTTGAGGCGACATACACATCCGTAGAGGCGACTATCGGGTTGTAGTACGAGGTGTTCTTGCGATACACCTGGAGTGAGAATAGCTTAGACCTGCGATCACGGGCTCTGTAATGCGTGTTTATAGATGCAAGCAAGGACGGAGAATCAATCGCAGAGTGTAAGATATTATGCAGGTATTAACTTGAACCGCTTACGTCGTACTTCCAGGCTAACCATGTTAATTTTTTCTAGCCTATCCTCGTAGGAAACCAATTTGCGATAGTAACCGTGATGAAAAGTGAAATATCTAAGAATTATTTTGGACCTCCTCAATACGGTCAGTATGTACGGCATAAAACGGAGACCAGATGACTGCACCGTATTCTAGCACAGTACGGATGAGTGAGTTATATAGATATACCACACTTTTCTTGTTGTAGAATGCAAGTATTCAGTCAAAATGTTCAGCAAAAATCTAATAAAATGCGTATTTCCACTAATAAATCACATTACTAAGAACCCTTACACACTGCTACTTTTAGCATCGATGCAGTCGCCAACTGTCAACCTTTACACACTGCGCTACTTTTCGCGAGTCGCTATGCAAAGCTGGAAATTGACTTTATATAATTATGTACTGTATTTTGACGACTGCATCGATACTAACGTGCTTTCGCATCGATGCGGTCGCGTTTCGAGATCGATGCTATCGCGGAACTGCATCGATACTAAATTAAATCTGCGCATTGCGTGAGTCGCGCTGCTGAAGCGCGTTTGCATCGATGCTAAAAGTCGCAGTGTGTAGTGAATATACTGTGTAGGGGTCTTAAACCCTACACAGTATATTCAGTGTGTACAGATCCTAAGCCTAGAAAGTTTAAATCTGACTCATAAGATCTATTTCAGACACATATCACTGGATTAGAATGCACACCAGACAACCATATTAACATACATCATGGTAGTTTCCTTTTATCTCCTATAAAACTCTTTGTACGAATTAAATTGCTTTCCCTTTTTATTCTGTTCGCAAGTGACGCGTCTTGAATTATAAATTTATCATCTTTGCAATACTGTTGCGAGTGCGCGGTTCCATTGTAGATAAGTACGTATTAGGTTAGATTATGTCTGTGTTGGTCTCCAACGTCATAATATGTATAATGTTGGGGAAAAAATCGGTTGCACGTACGTGACGAAACAGATGCATAGTGACGACCACCGTGGTGTAGTGGCTTAGCACGCTAAGTTTCAAGGCGCTGCCGCTCCGAGGTCCCGCGTTCAATTTCCGGTCGTGTCAATGTAGAAATCAAAACTTTCTACATTGTCTTGGGTCTGAGTGTAGTGGTACTAATATTTTCTGTGGTACTACTGTGGTTGGGATCAGAGCAACTGTTGACGACCCGTCTGGTGTAGTGGTCGAGAAATCGCCTACTACGCAGCGGGTGCGGGTTCGATCCCCGCACAATACAAACATTTGTGTGCATGAACATGTCTGTTTGTATTGGTCTGGGTGTTTTCTATGTATATCATGTATGTATTTACAAACAAAAAGTATTTAAGTATTATATCCGTTGTCTGGCACCCATAACACAAGCTTTGAGTAGCTTACTTTGGAACTAGATGGCGATGTGTGGGAATGTCCAAAGGATATTTATTTATTTATTAAAAAAAAAGAGCAATGTATCTGATCGGTGTCCAAAAAAAAACAGGCATTAGTTCATTACAAGTACAGAGTGTACGGACAACATCACGTCAAGGTAAACACTGCGGTATCTTATTCAGTTGTAATAAGGGCTAGTTTGGGACAAAAGTGGGTAACCCGATGAGCAAGCCACTGTACATAAATAATGTATTAAAACATTCAATTCCAGCCATAAAATTAATATTCCTATCGGAATAGAAGGACAAGTAAAAGCTGTCAAACGAAACCGATTTAAGATGTCAGTAACTAACATAAGTAAGTAACATTAAGAGCTTTAAATGAGATAACCTTTCGATCAGGTGATTAAAAACAATGTTCCTAAGATAAACATATTAGTTTACTGCATGATAAACAGCCGACACAAAATATTGAACATGCAGCTCTAGTGTAAAACTAAATATTATTTCATTATATAAAATATTCATATATACATTCCCTGTGTTATTCTGTCTTTACTTTTTACGTAAATTAACGTTTGTAGAATAGAATAATCAAACTGCGTACTTTAAATTTGAAGCGCATTGGTAAATATAAGTCGTATATTAAGAGGCTTCGCTCTGGACTAATTTACCTGTTGAATGATTATTTGTTGGGTTATTCCGCTGTAATGAACAACAATCAATCACCGATCAAGTCACCATGTTTCAACAGAAATATTTCTTCAAATTATACACAATTTCACATAAATTTTCAAAAACTCAAATGAGAGAAATTTTCAGCAAGCCTTCATAAGCCTCTGAACTGTTTGACATCTGTCAAAAATGGTTCTGCTACCCATCTCTTTTTATCACACAGTTTGCTGCTAGTGACATCTCGCTTTTGTCGTTCTATTCCAAAGGGATAATAATTTTATGATTCCAGCACTAAAGCCTAAAATTCGCAACCGGATTTTATAACTGCGATACAAGTGCAATAAGCACTTAATACGAATAAACAATCAATAAATCCTGCCATATCATTTTTTATTCGTAGCCTGTTCTGGAAGTGTTTTTTTTTTATTAATTTGTATAATAACAATACTACGCAAGTCTATACTAATTACTTCTTCTTCTATCCAAGCAGTTTCCTAGTTCCTAATGAATAAAAAAATAGATTTCTGTAAGATATCCGTGATGGATTTTCGACTATAAGTCGAAAAATTTTATTCTCATAAAAACTAATTACAGTTCACTTATAATGAGATACATAGAATTTATACAATGAATTTTATTCTCATAAAAACTTATTACAGTTCACTTATAATGAGATACATAGAATTTATACAATGTGTCCCGACACCAGTGTCTGAGACTTTAATGTGGCGCTTAAAAGTGGCGCTATAAAATATGGCATTTTTATCGAAAAATTGCTGTTTGAAATCGTTTATAACCGACTTCAAAAAGGAGGAGGACGATTGTATGTCTTTTTTTTGTATCTATGTTACCTCATGGTAACATAGATACAAAAAAAAGACAGACGACGATAGAACGAGAAGAACGACAGATATGTATCTGTCGTTTGTCAACCGATTCGAAAAAAAAATTTCGTCTACTTAGAGGATATACCTTCTAGTTGGTCCCATTTTTTCCAATTCGGCATCTGATGATGGGATCTTGGTGTAATCGAGGGAAACTCACAAAGGCACGTGGAGTGTTTCTTTACTAGAATCTTAATGTTGACGTGTTGTTACGTCTGAAAGTCGACATCTTGTGGGGCTGACCTGATGGTGGAACTCCTTAATGCTTAGGAGTTCAGTTATTATAATGAAAGAAGTTATACTAGTTAGTTTGTATATTCTTAAAGAACAGAGTCATTAGGTGCAACTTCCCCCCCAAACTCCAGTAATCTCTAAAAATGAATAAATAAAATTAACTTTTAAAAAAATTAAAAGCCGACTTCAAAACCAAAAACTCTTGCTTGACTATTGAAAGCAATGGAACCTATTTTAGGCAAACAATTTCTTTTTGGAGTCGGTGCTATCACTTTGACCATCAAGCATCAACTATCACAGCACCGACACCAAAAAGAAATTATTTGCCTAAAATAGGTTCCTTTCCCTTCAATAGTCACGGGTTTTTTATGACTTTTTACTCTCACGGTTGAAAATTGGCCGCCATTTTTATTTTTTAGTTACCAAGAACCGGGTTCTCGTACTTTAACATAGTAATTCAACCACCACTAGTCGTGTTAATGTCGTACGTTCATAAAAAGGTCTCATTTGATAGCTTAACATGTATAAAATAATAACACATCCATTATGTTTTAATTATTATGAAAAAAAATATATAGAAATTTAAGAAAAATCGATTTTTTTCGGTATTTTTTTAAAATTGGCTTTTTGTGTAAAAAAACAATTTCAAACAGCAATTTGTCGATAAAAATGCCATATTTTATACCATTTTAGTCTCTAACACTGGTGTCGGGACACATTGTATAATATATTAACAATGCTGCTTAGGTGCTAGAATTAGAGTGCTTAAAAATATCCCTTTAACTTAGACTTATATATTTTTTTGGTAGATTAATTTTTTTTGGAATTACCACCAGTAAATGCCGCATACAATATTAAATTTGTAGTTATTTCTGTGACAGATCCGTCATCTGTGTTTGTTTAGGGTGTTATTTTCGGGTTGGATCCTGATCGGACTTACACTAAGTCTCCTACGATTATGCCTTAAAAGGGGCTCCCCTAATTTTTGTCGCGCACACTAGCGCCACTCTATCTATATATAAAAAAATGAATTGCTGTTCGTTAGTCTCACTAAAACTCGAGAACGGCTGAACGGATTTATCTTATCTTAGTCTTGAAATGTTCGTGGAGGTCTTGGGAAGGTTTAAAAGGCGAGAAAAAATCGAAAAACGCGCGGACGAAGTCGCGGGGGACCACTAGTTGAAAATAATTATTACTCCTTAAATACAAAAACAATCAAAAATTTGGTAGAAACGATTGTAGTACAGGTTCTATAGTTTATTTAGTGCGTTTATATTGTTTCAAAAGTAGTTTACTGTAGTTAGAGTTAGAAAAACTGCTAAATATGGACATTTTTGGCAGTTTTTCTAACTATAACTGCATATAACTCCGTTTTATTGAACTTAAACATTTTATCTCAACCACATAACCAGAGGTGGAATTGTGTAAAGCAATCTTATTCATTTGACAGTTCAAAACGTACGATATGATCTGTCAAACCCTTTGTTCTTTGCCATTTGACAGACCATACCGTACGTTTTGAACTGTCAAACGAATACGATTGCTTTACACAATCGCACCCGAGCTACAATCGCATCAATCAGATTTTCGATTGGTCTTTTATTTAACGAGTTATGATTTTTATACTAAAGTGGCGCTAGTGAGCGCGTTAAAAATTCGGGGAGCCCCTTAAGGTAATAAGTCGTGTGGCATGCAACAATGGATCCTCACACCCCACCGCATGAAACGAGATCTATGATTGCGCAAGCGCGCGTGGGAACACACGATCGACTCGTCTGTATGCAAAAACCGCGCGGAACTCACTTCCGACATAGTGATACAGATTGCATTGCGACGCATAATAGTTTGGTAAGAGTTGGGGAGGGCAAGTGAAGAATTTTGCCGGTTTCTAGAACTAAGGGACTGCATACATTAAACGCAAGAGATCTTTAGCCATCCCTACACGCAAACGCATAGCCACGCTACTAGGCATCCACCCGTAAGTGCCTACACAGATTTTATGAACAAGTTTGTTGGTAGAATATGTTCAGTGGAAAATATATGGTTTATCCATAAAAAAAACCTGTATGTTAAATAAATAAATAAAATAAACAAATAAATTGTTCATTAAAAAATAGAAACTAGAGATATCTAGAGCCCTTTAACTAAACGATGGTGGCTACATCGTTTAATTAAAGGGCTCTAGATTGTTTAGCAAAGTCCAGTAAAAATAGATCTGGAACATACATAGACGATAGTCTATCTTAAGACGATGGTGATCCTAATGTATGATGATACTTTAGGATTACTTTAAATAAATTATCTGCGAAAAAAATACAACACACCCTGCTTTACGAATCTATTTTAAGGCATCAGCAAAAAACTTAACGACCAACAATTAAAAGCCGTAAAAGCAAAAGTATGTAACCAAAAGATACCCGTATTGTCTTGAAAGATCCTTCACCGCTTCGGATGTCTCCACAAATTGAAAATCGTTGATTAACTCACCATTGTTTCTCCTTATTTCCTGAGACAGAGGTCAGGTTTGTAAGGTCACGGTGGCATTGGCATTTTCTTAGTGATTCATCAAGGTTACTTTCTAACATGTTTAGCAAAGTTGTAGACACTAAACTTTCTTTAATTATTGTGATGTGGGGAAGCCCGAAAAAGGGGTTTTACATTTGCTGCTGTTACATACAAATGCTAACTAAATAATTCGTCAAGTTACAATTGACTAAAAAATCTTTTTAAATAGATATCTACTATCTATTTAAAAAGATTTTTTAAATATCCTATTCGATTTAGGGCTGATTTTTCAATAGTCAGATAAGAAATATTCTTCAAACAAAATGCAATACGGCTAATTTGAAAACGTCACATAATTGTCAGCAATCATACGAAACTGATTTTTTTTTGAATCTGTCGTTTTATAATTTATCAGTCTGATAAGTTTTATCTGACCATTGAAAAATCGGTATATATTTTTGAAGGTTGTTGAAATGTTGTAAGTTCAAGTTACAAAAAAGAAAAAAGACGAAAGTTTTACACAAGATTCCATTTATTTACCTCAATACAAGTCACATAACCAATAAATAATTAAACACATACAACTACGTACGTACACATATATTTATTAATTAGGTACACCGTAATACCTACTAACCAGCACATACTTTGCAGATAGTCTTAGTGGAAAGTGATTTTTAATGTTATACTAGTATAACCAAGGCTCATTTGAATCCTGTCATTACTGCAATAGAAGATAGGAATTGTAATAATGGACTTGATTCTTAAGCTCCGTCGATTAAAAATCAGTTTCCACCAAAAATCATACGCGATATTTCACTCCATAACATCGATATAATCTAGAAGATCATTGAAATTATTGAAATACTTTTTTGTGACAGAGTAATGGCGAATATACAGCATTAGAGTAAAGTGATTTATAACTTTATAAATATTATGTTGTACACGATCCTTCTTAGTACTTTCAGTAAGTAAAAGAGTGACAGAGATGGCGCTCTGTTAAGCATGTTCTAGTACCCGCAGAAATATTTTGAGTCGAATTTCTTTAGACTATCATCAATGTTTAAACATTTTTTTTTTGCTTCATATATGTCAAATTATACTTAGTAGTATTATAAATATTATAAATTACAACATTATGAATTATAATAAGGCGTGAATAAAATTTACATAGTATTTTTATAACGGATTTAATAAATATTAGTGTGTATTTTGTCTCAATAAAATAACTGGGAAGATTTGACTCTTACCTAAAAAATATCAATGGCAAATATATAATCTGTGTTTTAATCAATTCTGAATAAAAACGATCTGTTCTGCCCTAATCAAAAAAATACGTTGATTTGGTCCGTAGGTAATATTTATGACATGTCCTAATATGAACCATTTCACGAATTACATCTATTGGGGCATTCAAATAAATTACAAACTACAGCCTTATTAGCCGAAAAAACAAAACACTTTTTGTTATAAATAGTAAAGTAAGTTTTGTTTGGATTATAGTAATTCTAAAAAAAAAACTATTAAATCATAGTAGGTATAAAGGAAATGAGATTATTGATGTTCCAATATGGAACTATTTTTAACACAAAAGTTAACCAATTTTACTATCAGTCTAGCATATAAATTGTTTTTTGTATTTGAGATTTGAGTACTATATGTATGTTTCATCAATCCCCTGAATCCATAAGTGTACTAATTGCAAAAAAAATATAATAAAATTGAGTAAAGTTAAAGTTAAAAACAAGAACCCGTTTTTAAAGTTAATGTGTAATTAAGAGACCCACCCTGATAAAAATTATAATGTGAGAGTAGTACATGCTGCATATATTTTACACTATTTATATGTGTATTAGGTCAGAATTATATCTAATACAAAACCACCGTATGCTATAAAAACTAGGAGCTAGCGTAACGAGCTGATTAGCAAAAAAAATGAGAGATATAACGTAACGTAAAATCACAAAAATCATCACCAAACTTAACAAAACCTATTTTAAAGGCGAAAAGCTTTACATAAACTATATTTATACAACTAAAGCTTATTCATTTTTCAGAGATGCAGTTATTAAAAACGTTTAATTTAAAATTATTTTTAACCTTTAAGCACAACGAACATAAATAAAAGGTTATATTGATAACACTTTTTCTGGTCTTTCGTACTTTTATTATGTAAAGAACTACATCAAAAAAATCTACTATTATAGGTCATAGATTTCCGAATTGTATCCTCAAACCGCGTAAATATAAGCACAGTAGTTATTTTTCTTCAGAAAAAATACCAAAATTTTCTTCAAGATATGGCAGATTTTTCGCTTAATGTCAAATCAAATGTGCTTCATCTTATCTCTACATACCCTCCTTGACATATCAATACATCACTTCTAAAATTAATGGTCAGTTTAAAGGATTCAAATAATCATGTATAATATTTGTAAATGTCCAAAAAAGTTTAGCACATGATACAGTCGTTTTGATTTCAGTCAAAACACTGAAATAAAATGCAAATATATACTAAAGTTAAATCCACTTTCAAAATTAAAGCGCTTTTTTTTAATTGCCTGTTTTAATTTTACTATTGAAAACGGTAACTTATTGATTTTCTCTATGGATTATAGTAGTGGTCATATTTTTTTAGTCACATTTTTGTGAGTAACTATTAATGACTAAAATTGTATTTTTTTAATCATTCACGTGGACTTTGCCTTATTTTTTATGTTTATAAAGTTTTATATTTAAATTTTATTATTCAATATTCCAATTATTGCACATCGATTGTTGCTTTCATTTGTTAATAAATAAGCCACATATTTTTTGACTACATAGTTACCGATCCCAAACCTTACTACACACATTCGAAATACCTACTACTACAACAATAATACATTATAGACATCAATTTAAAAGGGACTGTCAATTTCCTAGCTTTGATATTATAGAGCGCTGTCTCTTTTTCGCTGAAATGCGAAAAAGATTACAAAACCGAACTAATCTTACGTATTTCTCTTTCAAACGATAAATATTTATTTTTCCTTGACGGGTAGTTTAACAACAAATAAATTCTAAACCTTCCACCGTAACGTCATATAGAAGACTTTTAATATTTAAATTAACAATAATTCGAGTTTTCACACAAGCTAAGGACCACATCCCTATAAGGTTATGATATTATGTAATAATTCTAATTAATTATATTCATAAAGTCAATCAATTTTGAAATGGCCAAACTTATAAACAAATCACTTAAAATATTCAGTCAATATGATCCTAAAAACTGAAATAGAATGATCAATACAAGCCAATATCTAATGGTCATTCATGTTGTTTTCACGTTTGATCATTTCAAAATTGATTGTCTTTTTCAGTAACATAATCTAATCATTTTTTTTTTTCGTATTTATGTTACTAATGGGACCCTTACACAGTCCGATTTCACAAACGTATATTAAAGGACACATTCAGTATTTCAAGTTTTCAACACCATTTTGTTATGTACTATGTAAATCGCAACATGGAATGTATGTTAATTCAGACTGTGTACTAGCCCCGAGTAGTATAGGATATTAATATTATTAATAATATTTCGCTATTAAAATCTATGTTACTTGACCCTATTCGTATAATAATTATTTACCAACAATGGTAGTTTTATTCATATGTTATATCTGAATGTTATAAATGTAGGTTTTTAATTACTATACTTTATCCAATCATTCACTTTGATGGTATTGAAGATAAGTATTTTTTATGGTATAGTGTCATATTTTTTACTCGTAATTAATTTTACATCATAGTAAATGATTCCACAATCACGGACTAGAATATGTTTTTCTCTTTTCAAGGTACACTCGATATGTAAACCTTACAGCACCGTCACACTTGGCGACCAAACGCCATCAAGAATATAATGTGCAAATTGTCATAAAGCAAAACGGTACCACGACTTGACACGACGACGTCAAGGTAAACACTGCTGTATCTTATGCACTTGTAATAAGAGCTAGTTTTCATCAAAAGTGGGTAACCTTATGAGCTGGCGACTGTACATCGAGTTTGCTTGTTTTTGAAGACAGATAAAAATTTTGCTGGTTTGTATCCAGCTTTTAGTTTCTGATGATTTGATAGGCAAAGTTTACGTACAAATCAGTAGGAAATTTTAAATATAAGGTACCTGGAGCAGACGTCGCGTTTCGATCGCCAAGTGTAAAGTCCCACTTACAGTTCGGTAGTCTATATTGGGTAATTTAACGTTCAAATACCTGGGATCGTTCGAGCCACTTAAGGTACCAAGTTGAGTATGTTCCGGTGCTCCAAAGATTCTTTCAGAGCGTAGAATAGCTGCAGTTGTTGTTCTGGTTTCAAGTTGTACACCTGTAAAAGAAAAATCTTGGTAAAACTTGGTGTATAACCAGGATTGATGATGATTGACCAGGATATTTTGTACATTGTATTGTTGTATATACCATTAAAAAAATGTACACTTTCAGTCATTATCACAATATGAGTGTAATCATATTGCTGTTACAATATTAATACAGATTAACTCAGATTTTAATTTCTAGATGGCGCTGTACGGAGACTAAATCACGATTTTAAAAAAAACGGCATAAACTCCACAAAGATAGACCAAGGCAAAGGACAAGATAAACCATTGGACAGTTGTATCAGGCAACAACACCCATTAGGTTGAAAATGTTTGCCTTGTCATCTTATTTCAGTTTGCCTGCTAGTAAGTTCGTTTGTTTTTGTACATGAGTCACGATCTTTTATATCATGAGAATATGTGCTTAGAAACACTTCGTGGCTTGGTATTTGACGCTGGTAACACCACTGCCATGCCTCATGCGCATGTTAAAATTTTCGCATACAGTACTCCAGACACAATATAAATTTTATTGTTATGACATCTATAGACGTTCACCAATCCCACCCAACGGGCTATGAGAGCGAAAGGAATAGAGAGTGCACCTGTGTTTGGGCACACACCTGTGCACTATTATATTGTAGCTTAAAATGAGATAACTTTTCGTTCAGATGATTTATACCAATCTTCCTGAGTTAAACATATTAGTTTACCGCATGATAAACAGTCGACACAAAATATCGAACATGCAGCTCTAGTGTAAAACGTATTATTATTTCTGTATACAAAATATTCGTAGATACGCATTACCTGAGTTACTCTGTCTTTACTTTTAACGTAATTTAACGTTTATAGAATAGAATAATCAAGCTGCGTACTTTTAATTTGAAACGCATTGGTAAATGTAAGTCGTATATTAAGAGGCTTCGATTTGGACTAATTTACCTGTTAAATGATTATTTATCGGGGTTTTTTCGTTGTAATGAACAACAATCAATCACCGATCAAGTCACCATGTTCCAGGAGAATTATTTCTACAAAATATACACAATCTCACTAAAATTTTAAAACTCAAATGAAAAAAATTTCAGCGAGCCTTTATGGGTTTCTAAACTGACTGATAGCTGCCAAAAACGGTTCTGCTACATTGCACCTCCCAACTCTTTTTATTACACAGTTTGCTGCAAGAGACATCTCGCTCTTGTCGTTCTATTCCAAAGGGTTAATAATTTTATGCGTCAAAGTGATGTAAAGGAACAAAGCGTGCCCTTGTATATATCAAACACAGTCAAGCACTATAATTATCCCGCATGGACGGGCAATATCCGACGACCTCCGTGGTGTAGTGGCTAAGCACGCTGGTTTCAAGGCGTCGAAGATCCGAGGTCCCCGGTTCGATTCCCTGTTGGGTCAATATAGAAATCCAAATTTTCTATATAGTCTCGGGTCTGGGTGTTGTGGTAACACCGTTGTGTCTGATTTCCATAACTCAAGTGCAATAACTTTTTTTTTTATAAATATCAGCTGATTTTTTAAACCTCAGTTGAAATCGATCGTCGCGGTCTACAACCTCGTTCCATTGCTCACCTGCTGCAGCAGCTTCTGCGGCGTGGCGGTGCGGATGAAGCTTGTGATGTAAACGTTCACGAACGTCGCCATCAGGAACTGGCAGTCGAACCGGTCCATGATGCCGCCGTGGCCGGGGATCACGTCGCCGAAGTCCTGGCGAATAAGGGCACGGTAATAAATTGTTACGCTTTTTGAATACTAGAGATTCAGTCGTTGTAGTAGCGTGCGTCATTCAAGCGCGATCCTTTAGTGAGCTACTCAAATTGGGAACTACAGCAATTACTGATTTCAGTTCGAGTTGGAAAAAGAAGTATTTATTCAAAAAAACGCAGTATATGATTGAAGCGGATGTATCCAAAGTATGTCCCTATATTATCACCACACCCGTATATACGGCGCATTGTTGTGACGTCACTCGCCTGCCGTGACACTTCAGATTCAACTGCAGTCGTGCGCGTTAGATATGTATTTGCTTTATTTTATTCCTTTATACAGGTTGTAACAAAAAGGCGAAATAAAATTTAAAGGATGTGTAGTAGTAAATGTGTATTTCCTATGCAAAACCACAAACTCGTGCGAGTATTAGTTACTGAGTAAATTGATGCTAAAGTTTTAACAAAAACGTATCGGTGACAGCCTTAAATATAGCTGATATTTAGGTGGGTTTATGTAGGTTAGGTTAGGTTAGGTGTGTGTGTGTGTGTGTGTGTGTGTGTGTGTGTGTGTGTGTGTGTGTGCGGCGGGCGAGGGTTGCGGGCGGGGGTTCGCTAACGAATGACCGCAGATTCAGGGTTATTAACACTTTCGGGTAAAAAAACAATTTATTTACTTAGTATGGGGAAAAAAGTTGTTTATTTTTAACTAAAACTATTACTACTTAATGTTCACATTACATAAGTACATACACACCCGTAAATATTATTTCGCTTTTTTTTAACCATGTATAAGTTTACCTTAATACTGTACAGTATTATTCTCTCGACAATAAACATTATTAAGTGAAAAATGTATACATTATTCATTGTGAGTTCTACGATAGTAATAATAATAATAATAAATAAATAATAGTTTATTTGCCCATTTACAATGATTTTGCACTAATAAGGTACAATCATACACATTGGCTACAAAAACATGACGGCAAAGTGGCATCTACCCTCCGCGCTAGTAACAAAACTGTGTTGCGGCAGAGCAGTTACGTCGTTTGCTAATGGCGAGTTTTTACAGTATATATAAAAATAACAGACAATTTTAATGCTTTCTGTTTTACGCAATTAAACCTAATGTTAATTAAAACTAAATGAAAAGTGAACAAAGTTATCAGTTAGTGATTTCATCTTGTTTATAAATCATGAAAAATACCGTAATTACAAAAAAAATGTGAACGTGGCTTCCACATGATCATTAATTTACTAGTCGTTATAAATTGATTTATTAATACTTTCTCCAATTAGAGCTGTTAAGCTCATTTTAGTGCATGCGCGTGTATGAGTATATACGCGCGCGTGTGAGCGTGCGTGTGTGTGTGTGTGTGAGCGTGAGTGTTTGTGTTTGTGTGTTTGCTCACCTTGATCTTGAAGGCGCGCTTGAAGCCAGACGCAAAGAACCCGCCGAAGGGCCCGATGACCGAGCTGAAGATGCTCAGCGCCAACGAATGGATCATGAACGGGTACATGTTGAACTTCTCCATTCCAAACTGTGATATAAAATGGCGTTCATATCAGAAATATTATAATTTAGTTTTTTTCCTATCAGTGATTCTAATTATAAAAAATATTTGTCATGTTAACTTATGTTTACTAAAGATTTTGTCAATTGAACATAAAATTTTTAAAGGCCAGGAATCAAAACCCATATTCATTTTAATTTATAAAGTCTAACTTAATAAAACTAACCACTGGCTAAGCCTTTTAAGCACAAATGTTGTCACTCGCGAAGTTTCAAATGCTCGCTACGGCGCCCATGTTGGCATGAAAGAAGGGCGACAGAGCAAATAAACAATTCAATTCTAACTTCATTCATTCAGTTCACTTTGTGTGCAGTGACAGCTTAAAAACGGTTAACAACTCAAGTACGTATTTCTTTGTTTGACAAATTTTGTAAACAATCTTGAAATTCCTTTTTGATTTTAAAATAAGAGATAAACACAACACGAACAACCCATACGTAATTCATTATTGAACACCGAGATCTTTTAAAAATAAATAGTTTATTATTTTTATTCACTGATATAAACAGATTGGTCAATATTTGACTAGCAAAGAAGGAAAAACAGACTTTAAACACGGTCTTCTATAATGCTACTGATACTTCTGCCATTAGTCGGTTGTGACCAAAACTTTTTTTATTCCCATTCAATAAATGGAACGCTTGATTATGAAGGTGTGGCGATACACATAATAATTTACCTCTGCTTCGAAACGGCTAGATGGCGTTGATAACCTAACTTCATACAACTTCCGAATCTCCATACAATTCTGAACCGCGATATGTGAGTTTTAGATCTACCTATATACAACCTTTATCGTTCGCAAAACCTAAAATAATTTGATTGGAAGAACGAGCAGAATCAATTTAACCACTTTTTAGTATAGGTCACTATCAATGTAGCAGTAATTTTCAGTAAAACTAAAACGTCACATAAAACCTTAAATTATTATTTAATTATTGTTTTTCTTTCAGAATTAGGTCAATTAAATTAAAAATCATTCGGAGTATCTGAGGTATCTGATGTATCTGCGATCGACAAGAAGCGCTTCCTTTTTCCACCCTGACCCTATTCCACCAAAAAGGTTTTCAACAAACACTTACTACTTTCATAACAGGCTGCACGAACTGAGGCGGCGTGTACTCCTGCAGACGGAACAGTTGCGAGGGCTCACAGTCCATCGTCATACGGCCGAGAGACTCCGAGTACTCGATCGGGCAGACCAGGTACGGGTATTGAGACATCATGTAGGAGAGCTGGAAAGAAAATGGCATAATACCTATTATACTTGTTTCTGAAGTTTACGCGAATATTAATCAGCGAAATAAAACACAATTTTACGAATTAACTTTTAGCGAGTTTTTTGTAAAATATTTACCTGCACTTTGTATTTGCAAGTTAAGTTTATAAATTCCCAAAACACAGTTTTTCTAGTTTGGGAATTAATGTATTCACCTTTTTTAATGTTGACCTTACCTACCACCAATGTGTACCTACTTACAAATGTAATCAAATGAGAACATCTTCATGATGCCTACCACCACTCGAGATAGAAGTTAATTCTTAGTTCGATGTTGGTTGGCTGATTGTTGGCTGTTTATTGATGTAATACATAGTATTATTCAACACGTACAACTGTTTTACTGTAATTTGAAATGGAACAATAAACGTTTTTATTTACTTATTTATTTTATCCGACGTTCTTTTGACAGTACTTTGGGCTGGTCAAAACGTATGAAGTGGTTGGGTTTGTCTAAGGCATATTCTGCAGAACATGGTTCGTTCCACGTATGCTACGCGAAGCTATAGAAATAAAAAAAACATCAAATTCTCAATAGAGAAGATGGTTGGAAAATTCCACCAGCATGGGATCCAGTTCTAACGAGGACCCAAGGTAGACCACTCACTGCAAGATCACAAGATACAGTTAGCGCTTTCTGCGTGGATAGGAACGTTGATTAATATTATTGAGTGAGGATAGTGTTATTTTTCAAAACTTTGTATATGACAAATAACATCTTAGTCTACCCGTGACCACGAAGTGTTCAAAAGGTCGGGATAAAATTTATTAAACTCGCGAAAAGTTAATCCGTAAAATAGTGTTTTATTACGATAGTACCTATTACTATCACATTGAAAAAAAAAACAACAACAACTTTGTTGTAGACTATGTTATATGCATTGCGTTTGAGATTAGCATAGTAAATCACCTTCACACTATGTCAGCAGTGACAAATAAAGATGAAAATAAAATAAGTTCAAAGTTCACAAAATATTTACATACTTTGTCACCGACATGTGCGAATAGTACCTAATTAATACATTATACATATGTTGCAGCTAGCAACACTAAACGGAATGCAAGCGCGCCCTCTAGCGGTGGTTCCTGTCCAACAAGCGAGCAACACTTTGGCGCGCTTGGCATAGTCATGGCGGTCAGCGACGCCTCATCTGAGACCACTTTTTATCGAGTCGTCGTGCTGTGAAGATCTACGCCACGTAACTGCTTTGCGTCTCGTCTATTGCACCTAGCGCCTACCTAAATTAGCATCAGTATCGGCTTTTTGTGTCTACAAAAAAGTTTGATTATACATCGCGTCTATCTATTTGCACGATCCCTTATTCTTCCCACATGATGTCTGATGGTTCAGTTAGAAATTCTGACGATCCTACACATACATTAGCTCGTGGTCGAGGTGTTCATAGCGCAGTGGTAGCAGCGCTTTGGTAGTGATACCGAAGTTAAGCAACCTACAGCGCGGTCGTGTTTGGATGGGTGACCATTCCGACCACATAAGTGACGTTTATATCACGAGCATCTCCGTGCTTCGGAAGGAACGTTAAGTCGTTGGTCCCGGCTTATATCGTTTGATATTAGTCGTTAAGCCTAGTCCTTTTTACCCATACATATTAGATTTTTTGCACAAGACACTTCTTCCGACTGTCTTTCACCGTATCTGACTGATAGAGTTATTCGGAAGGAAGCACAATTTCCATCCATCTACTTATTAACTTCAATCTTTTAATAGAAATAAATAAACAAACAAAATTTACTCACCACAAGTCCAAAAATAACAGTAGAAAACCCTCCACCAATGAATCCCTCCCACGTCTTCTTAGGGCTGAGCTTGATGAGAGGAGTCTTGCCGAAGAAGAACCCGAATACGTACGCCATCACGTCATTGCAGATAATCATCGACACTGGCACTATGAACCAGATTAGACCTGGAAAGAGAGGATAAATGAGATTTATGGTTTGTAAAACTCAACTTATCAACAATCTAAGCAGCGTCTTTTGTGACCAATTTACTTCGAAGGCCTCTTCCAATTGGGTGATTCATCATCATCGAATTGTATTAAGCTTATCACTATTATTATCATATAATAAGTAGTCTACTTCTGCACTGATTCGCATATTGACTAAATGGTAGCGGTGTTCATTTTGCGTGATACTTCGAGCATTTGGCGTCAAATATCAAATATTATTTTCATGAAGTCATTGTTTTTTTTAATAATAAGTTTCTGTTACAGCAGTATCCTGACTTATTGGTCAGTTCTAGGCGTTGGGAGTCTTGCGCACTGCCTTGTGAGCTAATGATGAAACAAGGAAATATACTTACTACAAATCTGGATATAAAATAATCTAGGAAACTAGAAAAATCTGAGTAAGACAGATCCAAACATACTAGCATATAGCATAGTTAAAGCGATAAATCACCGTCGAGGTTTAAGCACTGACGGGTACGTGTCCCTGACCCAGACATTTAGTAGCCAGTTTATGTACGCTGCATTTAATTAAACCACGCAATCTTATCACTTATCAGCTCTTGCGTTGAGTGGTCAACACCCTAGCTAGACACCTACTTTGTTATCACAAATCATAGTTCGCAGTGCGAGCGCACCGAATGATTGTGACTACAGACAATGTATCTAAATCTTGGATGAATTAACCACTGGATATGAAACGCAAGAGCGAATGTATGAAAACATCATTAGCCAATTTTTGCGGGGCGGGGGGAGCTTGTCGTGTCAATTTTTGACATTTAGTGCATGGAAGTGTCGATATTTTTTTATCGATATGTGTGGAACGAATGAATGAACGAATCTTTTGTAAAATTATATTTAATTTTATCACCAAAACAATAAATTACATTATGGGCATGTAATGCACACACCATCAAATGAACAATTGAAACATAGAAAGTCGTTTTATATGAACGATCTGGCAACTATCACTTAGTTAGTGTGAACTTCCTAAGACATTTTGAAACAGCCCGTTAGTACACAATATAGCCTTGCACCATTAAAATCCTCCTATGGGATAATAAAGCAGTAGATTTTTTGCGTTGGCATTCAATCACGCTTGGCGTAAATTGGATGCCACATATTCGGTGATGTTTTGTGGGGATCCATTTTTCCTCTCTTTGGACTGCTTCTACCCACTTTATTTTCCTAAATGGTTCTACAGAAAATATGAAATAATATTACCAAGATATTCCGGAAAAAATATGTCTTATATACATAAGGTACTATGTGCCAAATAGGAACAAAACTTGTTTATTTTAAATAAGGTATTACATAGTTTTAGAATATTTTCAAAAGATCATATTTATAATAAATGGGTTGGTTAATTTATTAAGAATAAATTGTTAATTTTTTGAACTTTCTTTATATGGAAACACACGTAAAAGTGATAAATAGTCAGCTCCTTGATAAAACTACATGTCATTTCTAATAACTAAGCTGGGTCTTTTAAGGAACAGTAGTAACATCTGGGTTAAGATGTATTGTCAAATATGAATTTTAAAATTTTAAACCAAACTGTTGTATTTTTAAGATTACCTCAATCTACTTTCGAGTGAAACATTTTACAGATTTATCATTTTATTTTAAAATAACTTATATTAAAAATTAAATAAATGTTTATCGATATGAGTTATCGACAATTATCAAGCACAATTAAAATTAAACTGACAAGAGAACGAATGATAAACATATGATAATCCTACCGTATAAAGTATACGTTATCTTGTTGATTTTGTAGTAATTGACCAGCACTTTTTTAAATGGCAATATTACTTTTCTCTTGGAAAACACATTTTACTATTTTCATGTAAAATAACAGCTTATTTGGGATAAAACGTTACTTACGGATTAAATTAAATATTTTTTGTCTTGCTGCTATAATTTTTACACAAAAATAAGCCGCATTTACCCATTTTTTCCGTCAATGTTTCTCACTGAGCTCTATCACCGTACTGACAAGACGTCACCTGTAAGTGAGGCCAAAAAGCCCGCTTCGTGGCTAAGGGGGCACAAGCGAAATTGCCCGTCATTGCGCGTCCAGTGGTTTATTCGTCCAAGATCTAAATAGATGATGGACTGTGATAAATAACCATGAGTGGTATTTTTTACGTCGTTTTAACGAGCTTTTTTTTAATGCATGGTCAGCTAAATCATACTTTTTTGTCGCTACAGAATCCCTCTAGCTAGATTATACACAAATCAATGTGTATAGAGTATCTATTAAAACCCATTGATAGGCATTAGCATTACCTAAATATGTGATGGTAGAGCCATTTTGAGATACTCCACAAAGTAAAGGGTATATGCTGACATTGACAATTTCGTGGAATCGGAATTCTTAAATTGGGGTCAAAGAAAGAGACACTTCAAACGATAAACTTTAGACGTAATTTTATGGGGTATCTATCATAACACAGAATTTTTTAATATCGAATTCCATTTCACAGAAAACTATTCAATGAATTTTAATATCGTTTTTTCTTGATTAATCGAATAGTTAATAATCGTCGTTTCATAACATCGAATAACAGTTCATCAAAAAAATGATTCGCAACTGTTTTGTTAAGCAGAATAACGATATATCGATATACTAATGTTTCATAGAATTATTAAGTTATCGATATAACCTTTCATAAAAACTTGTTTCGGAGTGTAACGATTCCCATATATTGTTTTCCTCAAATAACTTTTGCAATATATAACCTCATATATTATAAATACAACCTTTCCTCAAATAAGCACATGCATGCTTACGCATGCAAGTAAGAAGACATGCGCATGCATACGCATGCAAGTAAGAAAGCATACATGCATGCAAGTAAGCAAGCAGGCATGCAAACAGGCAGCATGCAAGCATACAGGCATGCATGCAGCAAGCAAGCAGGCATGCAAACAAGCAGCATGCATTAGGATTTCCTCGTCTCCGGCGCTGCGGGAATAGCAGCCTCGTCGCCCTTGCGTAACGCGGCGCAGTCACCCACGCTCGCCTACGCAGCTTCGGCTTGCTGGTCGCCTTCGGTGACCAGCCTCAGCCGCTCCGGCTCACGCGGGTGCCTACACCTTGTTACAGCGGGCGGAGGCTGCTCTCCCTCCGCGCCTCCGGCTTTTGAATTACACTCTAGTATCCGGCAGACTAGTACCACGGCGAGGAGACCACGGCTAGTCGGGATTAACGCAGTTTATTTATTAGATCAATATTTATTTTCAATATTTATTCATATTTATATCAGTTATGCTGTAAATTGTCTATTAATAAAGTATGCAATATAATATTAGTAACAAATTCGTTTGGAAATACGGACTTTAGTGAAGTAAAATTCGATGTTTCAAGAATTCTGCATATTGAAACTTACGTGGAAATAAAATTATGGGTAACAAAATAGAAAGCTAACGTTACTTCGATAAAATACGTAATTTATGAAAAGAAGTAACGATGAAGTAAGTTTGTAGATAATAAGCATTCGACCAAATGAAATTGTGATGTAACAAGATTCTAGAATTTGTTGAATATTATTCGTTTTATGGGGAATGAAAATCGATGAAAAAAATTGCGATTAAGTGATGGGTTCCCAATAAAAGTCATAAAAGTCATAAAAGTCATAAAAGTCATAAAAGTCATTTATTTATGCAAATAGGCCCATTGAGGACACTTTTACACGTCCCAATATAAACCCTACCACAGCTTCGGGACAATTTTGGGCTAGTGCTGAGAAGAAGCTGCGCAACAAACTCAGTCCCTATTGTCAATGCCTCTTTTCAAAAGGTTTACAATGTTTGTAGTATTCATGCGAGTCCATACATTATTATCTTTCAAATAATCATCTACTTTATAATACCCTTTCGTCATAAGGGTTTCTTTAATGACAGTTTTAAATTTATTGATCGGTAAGTTTACAATGTGTTCTGGTAGTTTATTAAAAAATTTAATACATTTCCCTATGAAAGAATTACCAACCTTTCGAAGCCTTAATTGTGGAATAGCAAGTTTATTTTTATTCCTAGTATTATAATTGTGTATATCACTTTTTTTCCTGAATGAATGTAAATTTTTGCGGACATACATTAAATTTTCATAAATATACTGAGAGGCTACAGTTAATATTCTAATTTCTTTAAACACCTCTCGTAGGGAATCTTGAGGTTTTAGATTATAAATAGCTCGCACGGCTCTTTTTTGTAATACAAAAATTGATTCTATATCAGCAGCCGAGCCCCACAGTAAAATACCGTAGGACATCAAGCTATGGAAATAACTAAAATAAACTAACCTAGCTGTTTCTATATCAGTCAAACGTCTAATCTTTCTTACAGCAAAAGCAGCTGAGCTTAGTTTCCGTGACAAGGCCTCTATTTGAGGACCCCATTGTAGTTTGGAGTCTAAAGTGATTCCCAAGAATGTTGTGGAGTCGATAATATCAAGCGATTTGTCTTTTATCTTAACCTGAGTTGATGCCTGTCGGACATTAGGCATCGTGAACTTTACACATTTAGTTTTACTTCCATTAAGAAGGAGATTGTTAATCGTAAACCAATGTAACACTTGTGAAAGAGTATTATTTACATCGTCAAAATTTTCTTCACCTCTTGGAATTTTAAATATAAGTGAAGTATCATCTGCAAACAATACTATATCACAAAGATTTCCTACAAAATACGGGAGGTCATTTATATATATCAAAAATAAAAGTGGTCCCAATATAGATCCCTGGGGCACACCCATTGTTAGAGGCGCTCCAGAAGACTCAATTCCGTTTACATATCCTTTTTGCGTTCTACCTGATAGATAAGAATTAATCAAGTTTAATGAGTTTAATGATACCCCATAATGACGTATTTTTTTGAGCAATGTTTCATGGTCCACACAATCAAACGCTTTGGATAGATCACAGAAAATTCCTAAAGCATCATGCCTATTATCATAGGCATCAAAAACATGTGTTAAAAGAGCAACTCCTGCATCCGTAGTGCTTCTACCTTTAGTAAAACCGAATTGTTTATTATGTAGTAACTTATTTGATGAAAAGTGAGCTAAAATTTGGTTAAATATAATCTTTTCATATACTTTACTCAAGACTGGCAAAATCGATATTGGCCTGAAGTTTGAGGGGTCGCTTTTGTCACCCGATTTGAAAAGTGGTATTATTTTACTAATCTTCATTAAACTAGGAAATTGGCCTTCATCAATACACTTATTAAAAATTATTGCTAGTTGAGGAGCTATTGTGTCGATAATTGATTTTATAATATGCACAGATAGTCCCCACAGATCCTCAGTTTTTTTCATATTCAACTCAAGAAATGTTTCTATTATTACTTCAGGTCCTACATGCCTGAAGTGAAATTGAGAATTACATTCGTTGACATAAAGTTTTAGAATAGATTCGGCTATTACTGAAGAAGAGGCAAGTTCTTTAGTTGTAGTGGGCGCAATACGTGAAAAAAACGATTCAAAAGCAGTTGCAACTTCTTGATTTGAATTTAGTGTTTTATCATTGATCTTTAATGTAAATTTATTATCCCTTAATTTATTTTTACAGGTTTCTTTATTAATGATGCTCCATGTAGCTTTACCGTTTAGACACGATTATTTTATGACACTCCTGTATCATCTATTACGTATCTGTGATGGCGACCAATCAGCGCGGATTGTTTCAAATTTACTGCTCCGCTTTCGAATAGTGTTGCTAATGGCCTTTTAACTGCTTGATATACTTACTGATTTAATGATAAATCTATATAATAATCTATATGCTTATGATGTGATGGTTGCAGTGTCATCTATTGATTTCATATTTATTTATATCTAGCAGTTATTTCATTCATAAAGTTACAAGGAAGCTACGTTTAGCGATTACGTCGATATGTGTCAAGCCAATGTTTGCGTTTCCCAGATAAAATTATAACTAAAATGTGGATCGATCGATAGCCTATCCCAAAATAACGTCGCACAGTCGTCAGTCAGCTCATAAAACACGAATTTAAAAAAAAAAACACCCCTACTAATACTGCATAGAGTTCTTAGTGTTAAAGTTATGTGATGTGGTCTGTAAAATACTTTAGGAATATTATTACAAAACTTTACACATCAAAATAAACGCAAATTGATCACTTTAGTGTGGTTTTATCATACGTTATTTTTAAATAGTTACAATGCTTAGTAACTCAAATTTATCGAAATTCGACCCGAAAATCACATTGCGCATAGTATTAAATCGGTCGTACAGTCATTCAAATCGCTTAGCATACAATACATCATTATAGAGTTCACATTATAATGATCCGCGCGACACGGATGGCGACATTATTAAACGTTAGACTATACAAAAATTATAAGTTATATTTCAATATTAGACCAGAAAGTCCGTTTTTCTATGCTAGTCCAATTTTAAATAATATCAGTGAATAAAATTAATTAACTATTTGATTTACAAAGAGATCGGTATTAACGATGAGTTACCAGTATAAGTTGTGAGTATTGTATTTATCTTATTTTAAAATTAATCATTTCGTAAAAAAGGAATGTCTAGATTGTTTACAATATTCGACTTACAAAGACAAACGGAATATATGCGCCTATTATTACAAAGGGGATATTTTCTTGGATAACACAAGATTCTGTACGGTTCACCCACAAAATAAAAGTATGTGACCTAATTCTTAGTGTTTCGTTTTCAAAGGAAGGAAGAAAGAGTTTCTCTTTAGTTTAAGTTTTATTTTAAAAAATATTCCGCTATTAAATTTCTCATGGTTGTGATACTTGTCGTGTCAAAGGTTCAATTTGTAAATTCATCGAAATAGGTTCCGTTCTGCTAGGAGGCGTCAAATTACAACTAAACAGTCAAGAACCATTTACACAATCAATAAATATATCGACATCCAATACGACTAGTTTAATGATAGCTTTAAGGTGGACATTCAAGTCCCCTTTATTGAGGCTGAATCAATTTCCAAACAATATTGAACGATTGTTACCCCAGCTGAATGTTGTTGCAATGTTACGTTATGACGTTGTGTCTATTAATAATGTTGTTTACATAGATCTTATGGTTTCAGTACCGGCGTCTGTAAGACTCCCATAAACAATTTTTGTATCAGGAATGTTACTTCGCAATCCTGCTCGCCTGAAGTTTCATACTAAGTGATAAAACATGGTGTGTGACTGAAATATGTTGATAATGTTGAAACATTTGGAGTTTGGTGTTCAGAGGGCTACAAAACTATGTTACGCCTGTGTAACACGATTCTTTACTCAATGCTCGGTATGTAAACATACAATTGGAGGCCACTGTGTACAAGTTAGAATGTAGCCAAATAATTTAAACTCATTAAAATAACATAGCAATGGAATTGAAAGACGAATAGAATACATACAGCTCACATAATGGCCTTGACTAAGTGAGACTTACTGCAGAGATAGGTATAAACTTTATCGAATCGAGGACTGAAAATGAAGTAAGTCGAAGCGAGTCGGACTCGCACACTAAGGGTTCCGTGCCAACTTTAACTGAATGAGAGATTCAATTTCTTTCACTAAGCCAAAATACCACAATATTTTGTTGACAGCAAAAATAACTTTGTTCTTTATAGTATTTGTATGAATAACAAAGTTATATTAGCGGTTATTGAAAATGTGCTCTATCTCAAAAACTACTATTTTGATCTCGTTCAACAAATTTACACTCGCTTACGCGCTTATTTTACCACTTTGGAAGCATCTATCTGTCAAACGTTAGACTTTTAGACAAAATGGTTTAAGGAACCTCGATGTAATTTTAAGACCTATCCATAGACACCCTACACGCATAGGTTTTTTTTTTAAAAAAATAGGTTTAAGTGTCATGTATTGGAGCCCCCCTTAAAAACATGATTTTTTATTTTTTGTATGAGAACTGTAAAGCGGTTAACAGGATACATCTACATACTAAGTTTCAACT
Source organism: Pyrausta purpuralis (assembly GCA_963924145.1). Taxonomy (NCBI): domain Eukaryota; kingdom Metazoa; phylum Arthropoda; class Insecta; order Lepidoptera; family Crambidae; genus Pyrausta; species Pyrausta purpuralis. The sequence continues at coordinate 25,004,996 of OZ001648.1, read as the reverse complement.
GTGTAATATTAATAGTTTCAGAACAAAGTGATTGTGACACGCGGACGAACAGACAGACAGACAGTATGTCAGAAAAACCGACAGACTTGACGAAACTCTAAGAGTTTCGTTTTTTTCATTCGGCTACGGAACCCTAAAAAGGGTCGGTCTGTGTACAACGTATATTTAAAATTATCTAGTATCTCAACCCTTCAGTGACGTCCCTATTGCCTAACCGCTCGTGAACGCATCGGAAGCGGTGGCTTGCGGAATAACAACTTCCTCTGTACATATGGACGACAGTATTGCAGCATCGTATGCAATTGCATTAAGGGTTATTTTACAACAAAACTATACTTTGATTTGCTGGCGGCTGTACGTGTACGCAAGTACGCGCAATCGGGCATTTTCCACGATACGCAAGTACGCGCAATCGGGCATTTTCCACGATTCGTTTAAACGGCATAAAATATTTTAGGTGAACATTCAGTACGTATTGGTTCACGGCCACGTTTGTAAAATATTATTCGACAAAAATATGGACTATTTATAAAATTACGATTTATTTAAAGTTTTTCCTCTTTTTGTCCTGTATGTTGCCGATTTTCGGCAGAAGGTGCTCGTAGCGCAGTGGTAGCTGCGCTTTGGTAGTGATACCGAAACTGAAGTAACCTACAGAGCGGTCGTGTTTGGATGAGTGACTATTTCGACCATATTAGTGTCGTATATCACGAGCATCTCCGTGCTTCGGAAGGAACGTTAAGCCGTTGATTCCGGCTAATATCGGTTGATATTAGTCGTTAAGCCTAGTCAGAGGCCTTATGGGCGGCTTGATAACATCTAACAGCAGGGTTAGTCGCTTGCCTTGCAAAAACCTCTTCACCAATCCGCACTGAGCCTGTGTGGTGGAGTATGGCTCAAACTACCTCATAGTTGGGGTAAGGCCTTTGCCCAGCAGTGGGACGTTACAGGCTTACTTTACTATGTTGCCGATTCTACCATGCAAACATTTTAACTGATTTTCATTGAAGTGTTGTGGCCCACAGTGAATATAATGGTTGCTGCTACGGCACGCCGACTTTGCACATAATGCCTGGTTATTTAATGCTCACCAATTCGATGCTATTCAACACAATGAGAGTGTATAACCAGTCATTAGTATGTAAAGTCCTTAATGATTTAATAGCCTTAACATGAGGCAACAATTAACAATTGTCTATGGTTTAGTACAGACACGAACGACGACCTACCAGTTATTGTCACTGTCAATATCCATCCTTACATTTTCAAAATATGTCCCAATCAGTAGGTAAGCACAGTAGATTAACTACCCCAAAACAGTGCCAGTCAATCAATTCTAATATTTATTTACACCGAAAATGGAGTATGGCACATACCACCTTATGCTTGAGGTCAGATCTTTGCCCAGCAGTGGGATGTTTACAAGCTAACTTCACTTCTAATTTTTAAACACAAAATAATAGGACTCTGCAGGAAGGTCAAGTCGATGCTGCGGTACGACAACCAACCAAAAAGCTATGTAAAGCGAACTTAAAATCATCTTTACGCCTATTAAAATAAATCTCAATTTCGATTTAGATATTTTGTGGTATCTTGAACAAAATGAGGACACAAATCCCACACATACTGATACGGTGTGTTATTTTGTAGGACGCTTTCAGGTGATTCACGCGGAATGTTCTATTTCTGTCCGCCCTGCGCAACAAATGGGTTGGTAAAGATGCGACCACTTTACGAGCGATTAGCGACAATTGGAGAAAGGTTTCAATCCTAAAAAAATATGTGAGATTAAACTCCGTTGGCTAGTCCAATAATTCAAACAATCCTTTCATTACTTTTAAAATAATATCAGTGAATAATATTAATTAACTATTTACTTCAATAAGATCTTACTATAAAACGATGAATTATCCATGTAAGTTTTAAGTTTTGTGTAAATCTCATTTTAAAATTAATCATTTCGTTAAAAAGGAATGTCAAGACTGTTTACAATATACGACTTCAAAATAAAAACGACCTGTAGGCAAAGAGCGTCATTTTAAGTCATAAACCATTGATCCTAAGCACTAATCATAGATATGCCATATAAAACGCCGATGCCATTCATTGTCAGGCAGGACTGTCGTGTCTTTCAGTAACTAACAGCCTTTACAGTGTCAAATAAATTTCTGGTTAGTAGCGTTATCTACCAGACAGTTCATACAAAAGGACGTTTTAAATTTGAGTAACTCATTGGTTCTTGCTTATTCGTCGATTGTCAAACAAAACCTTTAACTACTTCCTTATCCAATTGGATACGGTTCCTCATAAACTACATTTTAATAAAATTGCAATGTCGGTTGCCATTTTTAATGATCATCATTTACCAACCGCCTCCACATTTATTACCTAACCACGTACTAGATTATACGATAATCCACAAGCAGCCATTTCAAGAGACCACGAACCAACCTTGGCTGTCGACCTTGTTAACCTAATTAGTTTACGCCACCCCGGTCCTTCTGACACTAAGCCCCCTCCCTTCAACCTAGATACCTCATATTTCTGAGGCTTCCCCGTCCGTGACAATGCGACACACTGTCGGCTGTACACATAGACCGCTCTTATCGATACAATTGTGCCTATATCGGGACGTCTCGAACGATCATTTGTTGTATTGTTGTATGCGTATTGTATGTTATCGTTTTAATAGTTTCGTGACGCATTTAAGACATTTTACACACTGAGACTCCGAAAATGTCAACCGTTATACACTAGCGCTACTTTTAGCATCGATACAGTCGCGATGCTAACGCACGTTAGTATCGCGACTGTATGTAGAAGAAGGACATTGACAAATTATGAACTGTATATTGGCGACTGCATTGGGTTTTGCATCGATGCTATCGCGCGACTGTATCGATGTCAAATTAAATATTTTCATTGCGTGAGTCGCAATGCTAAAAGTCACAGAGTGTAAGGAAAGTTCGATGTTTTAAGTCGTGCTATGTAAGGGGGACATCTATGCTGAAAGTCGCAGTGTGTAAGGGGTCTTACATGTTCTAGTTTCTTGGTATTATATTTATTAACGTTTAATTCTAAAGCGAGATCTGAACTACAACTTTAATTATTTGTTACGTGTTTGACACTAAACCAAGCGTGGTATAAACTGGGTTTTACGATGAAGTGAGCTCGCAAAAAGCTTTAAGTCTCGTCAACCATGAATTCGGTTAATTAGTTAAAAGGGTAGCGGCATAAGGATACTCATTACGAAGATTGACATAATTAAGCGGGACGCCTTGAACTCAGCAACAAACATGCTGCGTAATAAAATTAATGAAGTAAATAAATATAAAATTATGATTTGTCTTGTCTCATCTTGAGATAATGTCACTGTCAAAAGTGTTTTCACCCCTTTTGATCGAGATACCTACAACACGAAATGTCAGTACCTAAATAAACATGAGACTTACTTAAAATATCGTTATTATTATGGATCTAGAAGCACTGTGCTATAAGTTAGCTTATGATAGACTGAATCAAGATTTTCTGATAACAATCTCAATGTCGCATTGACATTACCCTTCCATCTTTCATTTTATAAGTTGTCATCATCATCATCATCATCATTGTTATCGGCCAAAAGATGTCCACTGCTGAACATAGGCCTCCCCCCACGGTTTTCCACAGCGACCGGTTGTCAGCGGTCTGCATCCTGTGCGATCCTTCGATCTTTGCAAGGTCGTCTGTCTATCTTATGTTGTCGGTGGATGTCTTACGCTGCGCTACCTACCTTTTGTCGAAGGGTCTCCAGTCCCGATATTTTCTGCCTTTGCTACTACTAGAACTAAAACTCTGTTTCCATAAGCTGTAGGATATTGAATACGTACATCTAACGCATAAAATAAAATCGTGTTACGTTACATCCCATAAAAGTCGAGAACAGGTGGTCCGATTTTTATGATGTTCACTTTTTTCGATTCGTCGCTGCCACAATAAGGCATAGCTGGGAAAACGAAGATCGCCAGGACCGCTAGTAGGAAATAATAATTAAAATACTATTAGTACAAGATCAAAGCCTCACCTTCAAAGATGTTCTGTATGATGAGATAGCTCTGCGTAACAACGATCAGCAGAGCCACGTGTGTCCAAGCAAAGAGGCTGAACTGTCTCATATAGTACCTCTTGACCAGAGACAGAACGAACCACACGAAACCACAGCAGTACAGACTGAAGGAGATGAAACGGTGGTACGTGACTAGAAACTTCAGGTAGTCCTGTGAACAAAGAGTTTCATAAACTCTTATTTATTTTACATTCATAAAGATGAAATAAGAAACCAAAAATTGGGCACGGGCGGGACTCGAACCAGCAACATTCTGGCTAACTGGGCCAAACGCTCTTTGATCCCGGGTGCTGTCGGTACGACCTCTTATTCAATAATAAATATTAATGTACTAAGGAACAAAGACAGGTACCTAATTAAGTAAAAAGTTAAATATAAGATATCGAGTATTGGTTTTAGGCAATTTATACGTTAATCCATACATTAACATTTTTAAAGATATTTTGATCATGTTATGATCCCTGGTAATTTATTCGCGATAATTACAGATCTGAGTCCTTCCGATGAACTCTCACAAGAAAGGATATAAAAAAGTAAATAATTGCATATTAAAATTATTATTCGCTTGAGATTTTAAAATTATAGGAACCAATTTAATAGTAATATAATAAATATTAACCAAGGGGGTTAATATTCAATCATAATAATTAAATCCGTCTAATAAATCTATTTTAGCTATAACACTGTTTTGTCACTGTCTGTTAAATGATGACAGCGCCAAGAAAGAACAAGACAAAACAGTGAAATAGTTAAAACAGGTTCATTAGACTCTTTGCGTTATTATGTCTAAGGGGGTTACGTTCATATCAACTTAAACATGAGCTTAAGTTAAACATGACCCATAATACCCATATGAGAAAATCCTGAGTTACATAATTAACAATGTACTTACTAGCGGTCCCCCGCGACTTCGTCCGCACGTTTTGATTTTGCTCCCTCCCCTCCCGTCGCAGCGTGATGTTTTATAGTCTAAAGCCTTTCTCGATAAATAAGCTATCCAACACAGAAATATTTTTTTTAAATCGGTCCAGCAGTTCCTGAGACAAGCACGTTTAAACAAACAAACTCTTCAGCTTTATAATATATTAGCGCAAGCGCACGTTGTACTTAAGCTGCGAACATTATTTTGGTGCGGAGTAATGTTAAAACTGTGTAGCTCCTAAGATATTTATTGAAATCAAATGATATAAAGGACAACTTTGTTCTAAATGAAATGCTCGTGATGATGAATGTATTCATTCTGATAAGAATAAATACCTGTGTATTATATTTTACCTCTGAAAATAATGCATTATTTTTTTACAAATTTATTAACATAAAAAAGGTTGTAGTAAGTCAACCGTAAAAGATAGACATATGCTGTCGCGGACTTTATTATAGAACTCTTAATGCTTAACAATCCTGTGATACATGATTTTTGTGTAACTTAAGCGGTTTCCGCAGCGTACGCAGCGGAAGCTCTCAAAAGGAATATCTTTCTCCCGTTTTCGCGACATTTTTCATTGCTGCTGTGGTCTTATGAGTCGTATCTTTATGTTATATAGCCTAAAGCCTTCCTCGATAAATGGACTATCCAACGTAAAAATATTTTTTCAAATCAGGCCAGTAGTTTTTGAGATTAGCGCGTTCAAACAAACAAACAAACAAACAAACAAACAAACAAACAAACAAACAAACTCTTCAGCTTTATAATATTAGTATAGATTAGTATAGATTACTGTGTTTTATTACTGCCGCAGTAGCTATTTATTTAACGTGTAGTTAAAAGACAATAGAAGGTTCTCATTAAAGTTATATATCTCACATAATAATGCGCTATAATAATTGTGTATTTAACTAACTGCTACTTTAACCAGTGCGCTGGCTGTGACATAATTTTAATTCTAATTCATCATCAGTGTATACTAATTAGCTAGCAGCTAATAGATAGCAAATCCTTCATCAAATAAACTTAGCCATTAGTTTGAGTACTTGCTAACGGTTCATTTTAATAAGTAGATTGGTTCTCGATTGTAAGTTATTTAGGTAAATTTGCGATAGCATGGAGTACCTGAGGGAAATAATATTGAGTGTCCAATAGATAAACTAATATATTTAGATGGCACAGTAGATAATATTTATACTTGTTTAGACATCATTTACATTTCTACACGTTTATCAATCAAAACAATATAATATCTGATAATACTCCAAGCAAATAACGAAGTTCTAGAAATTAACAGCAATGACTCTTGTTAGAATCTTATGTTAGAATAAATTAAAAAAATAAATGAATTCCAAAAATGTGGAATGCGATTAGGTTAATTACGAATTTAATTAATGTGACCTCGATTTATCTAATAATAGAGCACACACACTTATATTCAAATGGCACATCGTTTAACCATTAAGGCCCGTTTGCGCATCAGGATAATCGAAATAATAATTCGGTGTTGAAAATGACGACGCCTTTTTTGTTGTGGCAACATCGGAAGAAATTGACACGAAATGATGATTTAACTCAGAGAGTACCAGCCTTAGTCAATCATGAACCGCGCAAGACGCATTTTACAGATTGTATAAAAGTAGAATAAAGAAATCAATTCTAATGGCGATATCATCAACTAGGTGCAGCTCTTTGTAGAAAATAAAATATGCATCGTAAATGACGCAATTTCTCACAAAATATAATATAGCCATTGTGACGTTTTATTGTACCTAGAATCAATAAGTTATATTACTGTTTTTGTCAAAATAAAGTTGTATTTTATTTTATTGTGCGTTTTAATGTTTTAGATTTATATTTTTCCAATAAATAATAATAATTTGTCAGCTAATAATTGCATAAGAGCCATCTCCGCAAAGCTTATTAAATTTTCCACTTAGAGAAGCTTAATTAATTCCCAATATCCCTACTACTAAATTTAAATTCCTTACACACATACTTTTCCTATTCCTTACTTTTATTGACAGATATTTTCGAGGCTCAGGAGAGGAAGATCTTATTCAGAAACTGTTTTATTTATTTATTTATAACTCTAGTTTTGTTTATAAGCGAGCTGCCGGTTATACTTTGATCTACTTTCCTGCTCAGTTGACCGTCCTTGGTCAAAATTATCGGCGTCGCGTCACGTCACGTGTACGTACGAATAACAAATAGGTAGACGGACGAAAATATTATTTCCATTCATATTTTTTCTGTCGGATGATATGATACTCGTAGCTCAAAGCCTTATTTCATCAAAATATTTGCGCGGAGTGAAGAGTGCTTTATTTTTGGTCTAGCTAGAGTTCAGCTAATTTTTTTCATGGTTGCAAAAAATGATAATAAATGCATTGACAAATTCTAAGCATAGCATCAAATCAATATTATTGTATTATTTTTTTCACGATAAATAACTGTTCTTTATGAGTAATCACGAGGTTAATAGTTACGAAGAAGATACGGTTGTATTAATGAAAAGCATATATTAGACGTCTTATAAATATTTTATCAGGATGAGACAGTTTTTTTTTCGCTTGAGCCATGTATTGATATGTGCCAATCCAACGAATGAGTCCGCAAGTCCGTTAAGATTATCTATCGTTATCTTATCAAAACATTTTAGGATAGAGGTATATGAACTCGTCTAAATATGCGATAGCGTTGAGCACAGTTTTTTTTTAAAGTACTTATTGAAATTATGCTCGTAAGGGGCCGGAAAGGTTAAACTGAAAAATACTAATGATTTATTGTTGTTGTTTATTATTCATATCAAATTATTGAAATCAGAAATAATATCTTAATAATATTTTGATTGCATTTACATAAGTACTTAATCTATCGAACGATAAAGTTTTTACTGCAATTAATCTACCTAAACAAACAATAAAGGGAGTATACTTACTAATAAAAACCATCAAAGATTAGCAAATGAATGGTTGAAAGTTCTGTCTTTTTTTTACTTACTACAACCGTGATTTAGTGGCTAAGCACGCTGGTTTCAAGGCATCGCCGCTCCGAGGTCCCGGGTTCGATTCCCGGTCAGGTCAATATGGAAATCTGAAAAGTCTCGGGTCCGGGTTATGTGGTACCACCGTTGTGTCTGATTACCATAACACAAGTGCAATTCGCTACTTACTTGGATCAGAGCATTGTATGTGATTGGTGTCCAATATTTAAAAAAAAACTGAATCTTCTGTTTTTTTTTAGTAGCAGTTATTAGCTAGATGTTTGTTTAAAATAAAAAAAAATATGAAAATATTTTCTACAAAAAGGAGAATAAATAATATTTGCACTCACCGTTCTGTTGATGACAACACCAAAGTAATCAATCAGGTTCTCTCCGTAGAAGAAGTAGTTGGAAGTCAGTAGGAAGTACCAGGAGAGTGAGCGGAACCACGGCAGACCGTGGACGCGGTACACCGCATAGCCGATGTTGATGATCTCTTCAAAGCATTTCACTTGTACGCAGAGTACCTGCACATATTATAAATCTCAGTACATTTTCGACTTTAGAAATTACTTTTGAGAGGAGCAGTTATTTTATTTTGTTGTTGATAATTTTTGATTAATTAGGATAGTATTTTTTAATTAAATCTATAAACAAAGCCAAGTATAAAGTTCTTTTTTTGGTTGTAGAATAACTGAAAGGGCCTATTTCATCATCCACAAAAAACACTAACCAAAGAATAATTCAAATACTAATCTTATTTTTTGAAGTATTTAGCTTATTAGGACATTGTGAAACATGCCGTAAATTAAATATTTTTTACTATAAATATAAATAAAATGGAAAATGCATATATTCTTAAAGGCCTAGTTGATGAACCATAAAAAACAGGTACACTATTCTAATTCTAAATACTACTGATGCGCATCAAAATTTATATTATTATATCAATACTGACGGTAATCATAAGAGCCAAAGGGCCACCGTAGATCAGGAGGCAGAATGCGCCGATCATCAACCAGGTGAAGATGCCACGAATCACCCAGTTTCTCCACCTGTTTGTAGTTTTACAATGATGAAGCAAATCAATTCATAAAGGATTTATCACACAAAGTGCTGTCTCCAGTCCGGTCTTTACATATCACACACCCTGTGTGGAAAAGCTTTTAATCCTTCAAGCATATGTGTTATGCTATGCGGTGTCTTGCAACCGCTCAAGTGTTGAAGCGTTAAAGGTAAATTCCTTTCACTACTTGACTACAATGTAAAAATCATATTAGCTACTTAAGCACAACATCTTTGCAAAAATTGACAATTGGCAAATTTTGATGTGATCAATGATGAGTAAAGTCCATTTCTCTCCACTAGTCCAATATTGTAAGCAATCTTTTCACTATTTTTAACATAGTATCTGTAAATAAAACTAATTTACAATTTAATTTATAAAGATTTCAGTGTTCAAAGATGAATTACTTATGTAGATTTTGAGTTTTGTTTTTATCTTATTTTAAAATTAACTATTTTGTTTAATACAAGTGTCAAGATTGTTCACAATATTAGACCAGAAAAAGACCAAGAAGAGACAAAGAAAACTGACTTTAGTGAAGCAAAAATCACTTTATACAGAGTTGCAATACAACTGAATGATTTTGTTTATATGAAGCCCTGACTAAATTACTTCTTTTATTATTATTGCAGTTTATCAGGCCTATATGTGCAACATATGTGTTATTATTGTAGTTTCTCATCTTCCCAAACTTTTGACCAATAGTAACTTTGAACATTTTATTCACAACTATTTTGAAATAATTTAACATTCATTATGTTAATAAGATTGTATAGCCTTGAGGTAAACTTGTTTGGTGAAACTTCTCAATAAGGTGGTAAGATAATAAGGTAATAAGACGGTAAGCACATTAAGACTTTGATACATTTCCACAAATGACAAAAATTATCACAGAAAAATTATAAATAGTGTTGATATGAAAGAAGCTGGGAGCTCTTCAATAACTGGCCAAGTACTGTGAGTTCATTTATTTGTAAGCCATTTTAGAGATCTGGTATTAGAGAGGTTTGACTGAAAAGTTATTGTTATTTATATGATCTTAACTAAGACTGAAGTGCAGACCAAAAGATCAAATTAACTTCTAGAAATTGTTGACAATAAACAGACACAAATTAGAGACAATAGTCAATATGAATCATAAAAAGCATAAAATTTAAATGTTTCATTTAGTAGCATACAAAACTTATAACACTATGGTAAAGACAGCATAATTATAGGCAGGATCATTCTTACCTGGAAGACAGACCCGATAGAGCAGAGTCAAGAATCTCGGGCGTCTTATCCGTGCCCTGCGGCAAATTCTTTGCCATTTCGTCCACATACTTCTCCTCTAACACTTTCTCTTCCTCCGAATCGACCTAACAAAGAAAAAACAATAAATAAAGGTTTAATAACACAAAAATCACACGAATTTTTAGGAATTATAATAAGTTGTACATGATCAGATTCCCCGGTTTCCACTTTATCGTTGCCGTCGCCTTCTCCTCGCCGATGCCTTATTTCACTCATTTTTAATCACAATCAATGCACAACAGCCGCAATATTTTTTAATTACACAATACGAATATTTTATGCCATTTACGTTAGAAAAATAAGGACGACGAAACGAGTGGATGTTTTCCGAGCTGTCAAACGAAAAATCAATAAATTGATTTTTTCACCGTATTGCCAGTAAAGTCAAATTCCTACTAAATTGTAGATAAGTGAACCCTCATGAAATTCATAAAAAAAATGATGTAGTAATTTGTTATTATAATGCGTACATCAAAAATATGAAACTCTTTACTAATTTTCTGGGTAGGCTCGCTCTGTCACACAGTGGGACGGATTTCGGATTTGCGGATATAGGACTTTTTTTGTTATATATAGCTTTTTTCGATAAGCAAATTGATAGCTCTAATTACGGCAATTATACAGGGTTACAGGAAAAGTCGACCTAGATCCGTTAAGGGCGTGTAGTTCACATCATTTCTGAATTTGAATTTCACTATTGAACCCCTCATCCTAAACTTAACCGTTTTCGAGATATCCGAGTTTGATTTTATTTTATGAAAATGCTCAATTTTTTGGCTATTGAATTGAATATTTTTATTTTTTTTTGACTCTTATGATTATTTTTTCGGTTTTTTACATGAAAAATGAGATGCTTAATGACCTCAATGACTAAAATTGCACGTAAGTTAACTAAATAGGTCATTGTAGACGATCGAAACTTAAGAAAATAAGTACAAATTATTAAAAAAAAAAAAACTGAATATCTCAAAAAAATATAACGCACTTGCTCTGCAGATGTGCTTAAAAACATCTACATTTTATCAGCTATTCAACGAGGTAACAACCTAGGGTTGTATTTAAACTCAAAGAAAAAAACATAGTTTTCTCGCATTTTTTTTCGTATATGTCGTCACCCTACCACGAATTTGTTTGGTTCTATGTTTTCATTTTTGATTATTTTTTTTTTAAATACAAGCATAGGCAATGTTTTCAGTAACAATAAGCTTTTTACAGAATGATAATAGCTTATTCCAATAAGATTTTATAACTGTTTACGTAACGTGTAACCTGACACCGCGCGAATTGCGTACGTGCACGCAGGCCACCGCGGAAACGCGACCGCCACCGCAATTGCGCCTTAGGAGGTTAATCCGGTGCGTGTGAGCGAGACAACTTACGATTTATGCAGGTGAGAGTGATAAAAATAATGTGCAAAAACAAGTTTGGGGATACAACATGCCCATTGTTTTGTATTTGGTCGTTTGTTTGCTTGCCATCCATTTAAGTCTGCTCATGCGATTCGTCCATGGTAGATGCGAATAATGCACTGGGGGTTCCGCGACAACTTTAATCTGTATTTAGAATCGGGGTCCACTCACATCCACCTAAAAAAATGATATAACTATGCTTTTCATAGTGCTTATGTTAAAGACAAAGTAATATTTGCGATGGTTAAAAATGTGCTTTATCTCAGAAACTACCGGTTCGATGTCGTTGAAACCAATTTTTGTTGAAAATATTTGTTAAGATCTACTACTCTTTTTTTTTTGCTCAACTTTTGAAGTATAAGTTAGAAAGAAAAGCATCCATTTAACCACTGTGGAATCGTCTTTCTCTGAAATATTAAAGTAACAAAATTGATTCATAAACCTTTATATAATTTTTAAAACACACATAGAATCTTTGTTTTTTTTAATAGATTTTGTTTATTTATTAATTTATTTATACTTTATTGCACAATAATAAAATTTTGTACAAAAGGTGGACTTAACGCCATATGACGTTCTCTACCAGTCATGCCTTTGGGCTAAGCAGAAATGATTGTGGGCGGTGCGACAAAGAAACAAATTAAATTATATAAAAAAGTAAATTGTCTACATAAATAATCCACACGTTCTAAGATTTTATGCAATTAAAAGAATACCAATTAAATACAATTAATACTTACATAATATTACACATACTTAACACAAGCAATAAAACAAATACATCAATAATACATACATATACCAACATATACTATACAGTGTGAGTCATCATAAAGTGCACATATTGAAATATGGCATTCTATGCTTAATTTTATCGACGGAAAACATATTAAAAAAATTATAATTAAATTTTTGTTTTTATAGTGTTTTGTCACTATACTACTAAATTGGCTTCGTTCATCTTAACCGAATGTTAAATATTTGTAAAAATATTTCCTTCGGATATTGTGAGAGCAATCTCGCAACATTGATGACGTCAACGCAGCCTACGCGTTAAAGAAAGCGCTTGCAAAATTCAACAGGCTTGCTAATGTGACGGTGGCCGAGTGGTATAGGCATACGCCTGGATTGCGTAAGACACGGGGTTCGATTTCTCGTCTGTCACACAGCCAAAGTTGCTTTTTACAAGTGCAATTTGCAATTTATATATTAAAAAAATCTAAAAAAAAATCGCTATTTTTGTATGAACTGTTGGCGGATGTTCCACTGGCTTTACGCCGAAGAATGTATTTGCAGATGGATGGATGTCCGGTCCATTATGCAAGAAATGTACGTTCTTTTCTCAACGAAAATTATCGTGACAAATAGATCGACCGGCAAGGACCTGTAGGGTGGCCTGCGCGCTCACCCGATATGACGCCTCTGGATTACTTTTTATGGGGGACTATGAAGCAGCGCGTCTACAGTACACAATTAAACAATGAAGCCGATTTGCATGACCGCATAATTACCTGCGCAAATGACATTCGTCAAGACCCCGACATGATAAGGAGAGCGACACAACAAATTTTACTTCGTTTGTTTTCGACTATGTGCTTACAACAACGAGGAGGACATTTTGAGCACCTGATGCACTAAATTTGATAATAAGTCAATAAATAATTTTAATTCAATTCTTTTGTTTCATTTAATAACACCTAGAATAAATTATCTCTAAAAGAGTAATAAGTGGCGCCTTTTGAGTGTCATTCTTTAACAGTTGATATGAAACGCTGTAATTAAGTTATAAGCACGACATTTCTACCACTGGACAGCTAATACAATGTAGAACAAAGTTATAAAACATGCAGGTAAAGCATAAGTTTTAATAAGAAATTTAGCAATTACTGAAAAAATTGATTTAAAAAAGCAAATTTTTGCTCAAAAACTCATTTTATTTCTGTATAGTGGGCAGTTTTTTCACGGATTTAAATTTAATGACGACGCCTGACCATCTACGACCATCGTTAAGTTTAATTCATTGTTACAAACCAATTAATTTGAATGAAACAAGGTTTTATTTACACGAAGGTCACAGTAGGGAACAAAAACTTTAAAAAATCCATAAAAAAAATAGCGATTTTTCTTAGATTTTTTTAATATGTTTTCCGTCGATAAAATTAAGCATAGAATGCCATATTTCAATATGTTCACTTTACGAAGACTTACACTGTATATTATGACGAACGTTGTAGATAAATGTTATGGAGATGATTCCGATATATGAAGGAAGTACGCACGGACGAGTCTCTTAAATTAAAACTTATTGGGAGATTGTTGAATATTTGCCGGAAGGGCATTCCAAAGACGACGAACGAAGAAAAGAGTTTGAGAGGAAACCTGTGCGGTGCAAAGGAGTAGCGAGGGAATGATTATGAGAAGAGCTTAGTGGACGCGTGTGCGTCTCACTTAGGAAGGTGAACTGGGATTTTAAGTAGCAAGGAGAATAAGGGTCGTTAATGTTCCAAGAATAGGAGCACTTAAATGGCCTTTTTAATGTCATATTTTTTATTTTTTTTGTATGAGAATTGTAAAGCAGTTAACAGAATACACCTACATACCAAGTTTTAGCTGAAACTGTAAGTAGGTGTATCTTACCCTGTCAGATGCATAGTTTTAGAATAAAGTGGCTGTGAATTAAACTTTACGGGTTCCGTTTTTTTCCATTTTGCTTCGGAACCCCAAAAATCCGGTTTTTTTTCTTCATTTTATTGGTAGGATATACATTTTTTGTATAGCAACATTTTGTCAACAGTCTGTCAAACGAAACACAGATAAACGAAACGTAAACATGGCGAGCGACCCAGATGATTTTGACCAAAATATTGAAAATGTAAGTGTTTTTCAATTAATGCAATGGAATATGTGGGTTTAATTTGTGTCTAAGTTTATTCCAATTCATTTCCAGCTCAAAGCAACCGTACGGCAATCGTTTGCACGCATATATGCCAGCTTAAAAGCAAGGGAACTGAAAACTTTACGCCAACTGGACGTTATACGTAAACAATGCCAAGACGACAAAGACTTGATGAGGAATTGTGTTCAGAAGATACATATTTGTTATGATAACGAACCCGTACTATTAGAGAATGTAAGTAATTACGGTGTCATCGATTTCGAGACACTGAATTTTGATAGTAGCACTTTTTTATTAGAGGATTACGTGAGCCCTAATGATGATCATATGTATTCATATAAGACCATTGAGGAAGTAACGAAAGACGATGATAACATGGAACTAGAAGCTATTGAAGAGGCTGCCTTAAAAGAGGTTACTAGGACCGACAACTGTGTATGCTTTGTCAACATACGCAGTGAGGATGTTGCAAAGAAGTTTAGAGACTTAAATTCGAGTTCATCTCCAGTTAGAAACTGTGATGTTAGTATTAATTCTTCTGACAGTAATGAAGTGGAATGTATTGATAATGCTGACGATGAAAAGAGTGAAAGTTCAGAAAGTGATCTGAAGAAAATAAACCCTACAGATGACTGGTTAAACTCAATAAAAAGTCAGACAGAAACCGAGCCAGCGCTAGCTGATGCTATGGAGCACAGCACTATAACCTGTTCTTAGCAGCTAGCATTCATTTAAGACACTATTCGAGATTTGTTACTTAATTACATTAATAAAGTTTTATATTTTACATAAATTGGCATATATTAATTCAATGTTGGTGCTGCCGGAACATACTACCTCTAGTTAACATAATTATATTCCCAAGTGATTTTTTAGTGCTTATTATTGTTATAGATACACTGGTTATTTTGCAAAGTAATGTATATTTGTTTATTAATACTGCTTTCTTACTTCTTTTATTTAATAGAGTACAGCCTCAAATTTATGTGTTATTAGGAGTTTTATTTATGTAAAATTATATTTTTGCCAGTAATATTTTTATAAAATACATACTAGTTACTTATAAGTATATCATCTTATGGTCTTATGTAATGAAAATTAGTTTTATGTAAGTAAGTACTATAAAAATATGAATAAAATATTGTATGGCTTTGACTAGTCAGTATTTTGTATTTGTATAATCAACATTTTCATCACCCCTACTTTTTATTGTATTATCACTCTTTTGATATTTTATCTGTCTGTTTTTCTATCTTGTAGAGATGCGCCGAGTAGCTCTTTTGCCGAATAACGAGTACCAAGTTTTACTCGGTTATAATTTTTCCAACCGAGTACTAGGCCAAGTAACTCGGTGTAAAGTCAAATTCCTGTTTTGGGTGTGTAAACAAGTACAAACAGGTTCGCGCAGAATTAGCTCTCATCTAGCCACTAGAGCGCGAAGATACTAAAAGCCTCATTACTTCAGAATAAGCTGACGAAAGACAAGAGTCATTTTGAGTGGTGGGCAGGGCACCAAACACGAGTGTTACTATGTGCATCTGCAAGCACCATGCATAGCGAGTGATTACGGAGGCTGGTAACGTTACTGCATCATAATTTTACTTTATAAAATTTAATATTTATATTTTTTACGTTAACTAGTTTGCCTCATTTTGGCACTTTACTACTCGTTTAGTATCATAATTAAGATTGTAAAAAGATCTCCCCTGTTGTTTAGATGATATCTACTGCAATATATTGCTTTACTTACACCGAGTAAACTCGACATTAAACCGAGTTACTCGGTCGAGTACGAGTATCACAAAATCCGCCGAGTATGCCGAGTACCGAGTATTAACCGAGTACTCGGCCCATATCTACAATCGTGTCTTTATATTATAGAGCACACTTATTCTCTACATACATACATAAAATATAAAAATTTAAGAACACTAATTAATTAAATAAACTTTATAAAGTATCTCATATATATAAAGGACTAGCAATACCCCGCGACTATGTCCGTGCGTTAATATTTCTCGGATCCCCTGATAATTATTGTTGTTTCTAAGAACAAATGAGTACAAAGTTAGTCTAGTAATAAGTTTCGAGTGCTGATAATATGCTATCATCAAGGAGCGAATTTCATCCCTTTACTGCTACTTTTATCCGGTATTACCCACATTTTATCCTATTTCAGAGGTAAGGCATAGGGACAAACCGGATATGTCCGGTTATATTGTAAAAACCATGTGATTACAATCTAACGGTTTAAAATCCGTTATTTTGTGATTTGTGGATTTATTGTGAACTGTACCCAACATCATACATTGGCCTTCGAGCCTGATAATTTTGTCTCGTCACTTTTCGATTTGAACTGATCGTATCGTCGGTCGGCGCGGTATCGTTATTTGGTTAATACCAAAGATTGTGTCGCATAAATCACGTAATTAAAAGAAGAGAAGGCTAATCCGTTGAGGGAAGTGCAGATTTGCTGTGTATCGATAACATTGCTGGTAAAAGGTAGGTATCCTTCTATCTGAAGTGAGTTCGAATGATCCAAGGGTCTAGGCGCCTGCCCCAGCCACTTCTACCGAAATCTGCCTCAATAACTGAAGACAAGCAAGGTGAGTGATTCTTACAACTGATTTTAGCCTACCTTTGTTCGCAGTTTATATTTCGTGCATTTATTATTTATTAAGAAAATTAAATTAATTACAGTCCACTTAAACCCCTATTCATTGGTAAACTAAAATGATGAATCACTGGGCAAAGTGGTGGGTCACAGTAGGTGTTAGGTTGACATGTAAGTAGGTATTAATTCTAAACCATGTCTAGCTTGTCCACAATAAATCGGCAGGTTACAATCAAACGGATTAAGTCCGATACATTGTAATCTCGCGGTTTTCACAATATTACGGTAACAGATACAAGGGTTGTCGAAGGACAAATCTAAACTGTCTTCTGGTTTGCCTTTGTATACTTACTTGCATTTGCTCACCGTTTTTTAAAGCCATTATTATGTGCTGGGTGACCTCTTGAGTCCTGTGTATCAAGTCAGGCACTAAGTGCTTGCTTAGATAAGTATTTGTTGCTAGTAAACACTAGTTTATTGTATGTCCTTTCACTGATGTTAGACGAAGCAAGAAACACTGCTATAATAATAACGTAGAAAAATAGAAATGGATGTGTTTATCATTTATGTTTACACGTCCAAAGATGTTCCGCGTCTTCTGTCAGGAGGTTGATAGAAGTTACAGAAATTGTCAAGGTGATACTGCCTGTCGACAACACTGTGTCATATCATCTGTTTGCCAGATTTAGTTAAAGTAAGTTTCGTTTAATTATGAAAATGTTTATGGCATGATAGATTTAAATTTTTCTCAGTGGAAAGAGATATTCCCCGCGATGACATAAAAATCATACGCTTTGAATTCCTGATTTAGCATGTCAGATCTGATGGACGAACGGAACTGCAAAAGCTGAATTAAAACTAATAACCTGCCCCCTTACTCTGGACACAAAACCCGATCCAATGAATATACCCATCCCTGGCACACGCGAACACGGCCTGGTATGAGTGACAGGGATGGGTATATTCAGTCGATCGGGTTTTGTGTCAAGAGTAAGGGGGCTGGTCTTGTAATGGTGTGGTGGTCGGTTTCTTATAACGTAGGTAGGTATCCCTTTTAGAGCTAGCGGACATTGGTCTAGTAGCGGTCACTACATATTCAGTCTTATTAGAAAGAGAGAGAGAGCATTGATCTATAGGTATTGAACTACAGCAACTATTTTTTTTATAGTATTAAGTGTTCTACTTCTACGTTAGGTATCTTGTGCAATGCTACCTAATAAGAGTGCACTCGATTTGAATTTAACGTGATAATTAGGCACAAAAGTTTGTGAAGTATAAGATTCAGGTAACAGGAAAATGAAACAATTATGTTAAAGCATCAACTTATAATGTTAATACATTTTTACATGAATGGCGTTATTAAACCCTTATTCTAATATGCATTGATGACTTCCCGATTACATTCCCTAATGAATAAATATTACCCTTTTTCTGCACTTTTGCAGCCAATGCAGGATGCCAATTCATATCGATTCTCTTTCTAGGAGTTTATTCCAACAAGTATGGCGCCTTTTATGGCAGTTTGGTGAACTATCTAATGAAATTGATTTAATGCTAGTATTCATTTCATACTCATGATTTTATTTAGTGAACTATCTATTGTCATTCTAATTTGTTTCTAAGCTTTCACAACATTTAAGCATCGATTAATTTTGTAATAATGAAATTTTCTAGGAAGGCAAAGTAAAGTTTGCTTTCCTGTGCTGATCTTCGAGTAGATACTCATCTATGTACTTAAGTAGTAACATAATCTTCATTTTATTTGCACAGTCCAAAAAAAGAGAAAATACAAATCTAACTTTCACACTGTCCTTCCTTCTTTCCTATCTACACACAGATTCTGTTGGAATAACCTCCCGTTTCGTCCACATCAAGCGTAATACTATGGTTTTATTTATGGCACTTAAACATGACATACATTTTACAAAGACATTCCTATAAATTCCCATTTTTGGATGGACTCTGTTTGTTTGGATTTATGTATTCTAGTTTGTACTCGACTTTTTCACTGGAAATGTGATGGCACGAACAGGAGTGCTGAGGAGTGTACACGTTTTATATTTACTACATTATTTAAAAGAGTGTGGCGTATCTAAAGGCTAGTGAAAGGGAGACTACAGTTAACTACAAAATGTTCAAAAATCCTTAATCATCTGAGGCACTAAATTTCCATGTAGTATTTTTGTCTTAGGCCACATGTTCATTGATGGTACGAACCTTATTGTCGTATTAAAGTGACGTACAAACTAAGAATTGCTGCACTTGATAAAGATAATATCGTATACGAATATGCACTGTTACATGATTTCTACTCTTTTGATGTTAAGTTAGTAAAGACAAAAAAAATGTAATAAGAAGGATACAAGTATTAAGATAAATTCAATAAGATGGGAGTACAAAATCTTAAACGAGTACAAGGTTTAAACTAATGTAATTTGTATCTAAAGTTTGTTAACATGAATAGTAGTTACGAATAAGTTATACAGCTATCTTAAATTGTACATGTTAATACTACTATTGTACATTTTAACATAAACATTAATGATAAAGTCTATACAAGGCCGAAGTCCGTACATACGGCTGCCACATCGCGGTTGTTCTGCTTCTCCGAGTTGGCAGCCATGTTAAGCTCAACAAGCGTATCCACACTATTTATACTGACCCCCTTTAATATCTTCTGAGCCGCTAAACTAGTGAAATTAAAGCTCAAATCGCTTAAACTCGGAAAGTTGTAAAAATCCTGGTTCTCCTTCTTGCTGTCCTGGCTGAGGCTGTACCTCTTCTGCTTGTTTTCCAGACAGTTTATCTTCTCCGCTGACGTATTTATATCCTTGATCGTCTCTTGGTTCTTCAACGCCAAATTCGGCTCTGATCCTAGTACCACTGGCTTCTGGTCAATTGCTTTCGTCAACAAATTCGCAATAGAGTCAGAACTCATTCGATTATTTACATTTGGAAGCCCATTCAACATTTGCAACGCTGCTGCTTTCTTCAACAAATCTACACTCTTCAGTTCACTGTTTGAGTTTATGTTCGGTTGCATTCCGCTGTTCGCCGATGTGAAAGAATTCTTCTGGTACCTCAGACTGCCCAAAGATCCAATAACATTGTCGTAACTCTTGGTTGGCGTTGAAGGATTGCTGTTCGTTGTTGTCTCCAAGTTGTGAATGTTGTTATGAATGGCCGGTGAGGCGGGGTTTGAAGCGACTTCGTTAGTGTTATTTAGCTGGTTCTTGTATATAAAGCTGTTGTTATTTGTAGCTCCACCTATTTGCAGAGAAAGTTTACGATTGTTATTCATACCCGTATCGTTTATTGAGTTCTTGTTGAACTTATTCTCTTGTACTTTGATCGGTTCCGGTTCCTGATAAACCTGCTTATTTTTCTCAACGCAAACATCAAAAGATGTTTCAGTTGGGTTTTTTGATGACTGATTCGTTACTCCGTTTTGGGATACAGATACCACTTGTCTGTCATCGTTGATTATGTAAATGTTGCTGCCATTGCTCGTCTCGGTGACTTTACCGTTTTCGAATGTAATTACTGACCTTACGGGCGAATTTTGTACATAAACTTTGGTGTTTGTACCACCGCCGTTTTGTGTTATTGTGTTTGTGGTAACTTTTAGCGTGATCGAGTTGTTAGAATTAGAACTGGCCAACATTGTAGTCGATGGGTTTTCCGCTTTTGATCCTAAGGCTTTATGCAGCGGGGTTGCGGTTTTTTTGGGAGTGTTTGGGCAGTTTTTTGGCGAACTTCTAGGCGATGTACTTTTCCCGTTTTTTACCGTTTCTCCGCCGACTATAGGTGGTTTAGTTCGGTACTTGTGAAGACTTTTAGGAGAACTTTGTAAACTCTGTACTTTGACCAAAGACTGCGCACGACTTAACCCGGGTGTGCTATGCGAATTAGTGTGACTAGGCGAAGGTTTTAAAGTACGATCTGATATGTGGGATTCTAAACTGGAGTGGCCGCTACTGCCGCTCGTGTGATAGCTTCTTTTCATAGGCGAGTTTTGGTCTGAATGCCCGTTTTTTAGATCCTTTCTAGGCGTTCGATGTGTGCTCGTGCTTTCAAGACTCGAAGGGCCGCTGGTGGACATGATGTGATCTGAGTTTGAGCAGTCGACTCTTCTTAGACTGCCACTGGGGCTGTCTCTGAGCTTTGGATCACTGCTTCTTTGTGGGGAGCCGAAGTGATCTAGAATTGTTTTGTTGGTAGAGCTCCTGCTGAGTGTTGATCTAGGTAGACTTCCAGAACTGGGGCTCGAGTGCCTCACTGGTGAATGGTCGTAGTGGACCGATCCAGCCAGACCCGATACCGTGGACAGGTGCCTCTTGTGCCTTCTTGGCAGCGTCGACGACCGATTACTGATTTCTGATCCGTCATAATACGATGAGACGAAAGATGTTTGACTTTGCAATGATTCCTGAAACAGATAAAGTATAACTTTTATTTCAGTCATCGATGTTATTATCAATGATATTGATTAGGGGATGCACCTATGTCTACAAAGTATAACGACAATATACGAGTACATAACTCAAACTAAATCCTGCCTTTTATTGTCTTTCCTAGCTAGGATAATATAGGATATGCTAATATTATTAGTCTCCCCGATCCCTAGTCTCATCTTCATTCAGCAAACATTTTATCATAAAGTATGTGTGTAGCTAACAGCAGTGGTTGACTACAATGTTAGAAGTAGGAATAGAGTTTCATTTAAGATGGAAGGAGTCTACGTGCTAAAAGAAATGACTAAAAATAATATTTTTTTGTGACACATGCATCAAAAAGTTAAATAATTGAAACTGCTTATACCTTTGAGTTGGTCTGC
Source organism: Pyrausta purpuralis (assembly GCA_963924145.1). NCBI lineage: Eukaryota > Metazoa > Arthropoda > Insecta > Lepidoptera > Crambidae > Pyrausta > Pyrausta purpuralis. The sequence continues at coordinate 24,982,865 of OZ001648.1, read as the reverse complement.
GTAGCCACGCAATGTAGATGTACCGCCTTTGAGTTGAACCACTCGGTGGGCGGGAACTGCGCAGAGAAGGTGCTCATCGCGCGGGTCTGCTTGCTGCGGCCGCTTCGTCTGAATAAGCGGGAGAGCAGGGACACTTTCTCTGGAAAAGGTGGAAGGGGGCATTAAACATTATTTTCAGCTCTTGGTCGTGAGATGACCTCTCAGAAGGTAATAGACAAGTTTAGGAAACACAAAATACCTGCTTAATAATTTCATGTGTAGTCTAGAATAGATAGATATCATCGCAAACCTGAATAACGGAAACTGCACAAGAAAAAGCGTCAAGTTGGTCTACCAGCAAACCTACAAAATATTAGCTAGTTCCTGAAGGGCTTATTTGGGACGTATTTGAATAGACCTATGTGTTTTCCGCGGGATGTTAGACTGATTAGGTATTGTCATTATTGTTTTGTTTCCCATTTAGCAGACTAAATTTCAATTAAATTTGACTTTAGGGCCCACTTGCAAGGAAGCATAAGTAACTGAAAAACTTGGTTGTTTTAGCAAATGCAGAATTGTGCATTTTGTAATAGTTACGAATAGGTTACAGTTTAGTTCCATTAAAGGTTTCATGTATTGTACGTTCTCGGCTGAGACCTGGTTGTATGTTAAATAAATAATAGTCGACGAGTAGCTAGTACCAAAATGGTCCATGATACTCACTCGGTGATGCGGATTCGACGCTCGGCGGGTAATCGGTGGACGAACTGCTATCCGTCGTGTTTTCCTTCTTATGGTGGAGGCTTCTAGTAGATGCACATCGCTGGAGGTACTTGCTGGAAGACCCGAAGATCCTCAAGGAGTGACGTCGGTCTAACGAGCGGGGGGCGGGGAAGGACGCGCTGCGACGCTTGTTCGGACGCCCGTACAGGATCTTGTCGTTGGGATTGCCTGGAAGAGGGAGATGATGGTTGAGTGAGGTGGTACTCTGGGTTCTGCGCCTGCTCTCATTGGTCATGTCGGACTGCCTTCTCACCGAATTAATGATGAGAGTGAAGGAACAGAGAGTGCATTTGTATATTGAGCACACATCTGAGCACTATACGAGTATATAATATATGGCCTATCTCTGTCGAGAGGGGCCACAAAAATACTGCAATTAATTGTGATTGATGCTAACGTAGGCTACGTATATTATGAAAAACATCATATTTTACGTGAGTGGGTAGCCTTTGTAAATATCGACTGATCACCGTGCGAAGGTATACAATACAACACAAACATCGCACCAATGATATTTCGAAAGCTTCTAAATCCAGCCACGGCATCCAATCTTGTACAATGTTTATTATACAACGTGGCGAACACCTGCTCCCATACATTAAGTTATCCACAATACTCCAGCAATGTCCGATTCAGTTATCGTCCATTAAGAACAGGATTTAATGAACAAGCATCGGCGCGAATTGCCAAGGCATTCTCCTCGCGATGTTTGCATAGCAATAATTTTCATCTGCTTGACAGGCGAGAGTAACATTGATCTTGGGTGCAGAACATTTGGTTCTGAAGTAATGGGCAGTTGGAACTACAGTTTATTGACTGAGAGTACTGAGACAGTCCTTAATGGACAAAAATGACTTGTTTAGTCTCTCAAAAATGATCGTCTATTTATTTAGCCGGTGTGAATCTTATTAATAGCTTTACGTAGTTCTATCAAATACGTATCTACATAATTCTAAACTATGACTAAGTTGACAAACAAATTAAAGTTTGGTGTGGAAAAAAGTTAGTAACTAAATCCCTTGAAATAGAGTTGAGATTTCCCCACTACAAGAACTAATGACGTCAAACTCAAAATTCCCAAGCACTTCACGCATCGCCTGGAATGGCACGACAGACCAGCAAATAATTCATTTCCACGTGCGCGGGCGCCGGTGATGCACAAAGAAGATGCGCGCACTTGCCCGCGTAAATCAGCTGTGAACTTGACAGCAGCGATCCTTTTGTAAACAAGTCGTTATTGGGGGGAGAAATTGGGAATATATATTTCGTGGCTTAACTGGGCGATAATTTTAACTCAGAGTTTACACGCAATCATGACTTCAACATAGGAGTTATCTGTTCTAGGCATATTTTTAAAGACGTAGTTGGATGATCAATCGCATTAATCACAGGGTGATAAAAAAAGACGAGAGATCAGAAATGCTGTAAAATTTAGCTATCTAGGTGAGTGCCAAATGTTTTAAGCTTTAAAAACCTGCACACAGCACGAGCATGTAAATGGCTTCTATTAACAGTAAACATTATTTACCTAGCAATTAGCTGACCACATAATACCTAGGAACTACTTGGAAAATAATATTATTTACACGTAAACAGCGCATTCATCTTAGAGACTTTGTTTGCACGAAATCGTCCAGATTCCAAGTCGCAGGTCATAACGGAATTTATGCACGCTAGCACGAGGAAGTAGGAACGCTGTCTAAATATTTAGCCATCCGTGAACACAGATGAGCAAGATCGAGCGGAATCCTTAGCTATTAAGATGCCTGGGAGAGTGTGTCCTGAAATAGGGATGCCTCTAGATGTTCTCGACGATTCAGATTATAATTACAATTTTAACAATTTGAAGAAAAAAAACCCTGTTTCAATAAATAGGCAATCAGCAATAGCAATGCACAATGCGCTCTCAAATAATATCTACTTATTTGGGATTTGATTTCTCGAAAGAAATCTTATCAAATTGGTGGGTTATATCAAATGGGTATATAATTTGTAAATCGGGGCGTACGTAACCAAAACTTTGCATATATTGTTACTAAATTATGTAAAGTTGCATTGGATTTCTTGTGATTCTTTATTAAACGAATTTATCAACACCCTAAAACATGAACACACAGCGACAGTCAAAAATACTGTGACACAATTTATTTCAGTGCTCCAATTAAATAAACAAAAATACTGGAACGACATCAGCCCTACCCGCAAGCCGTTACTCCACATCACAGAAATAAACTCGGATTGTCGCGTGCAAATTTTAGCGTACCTTTACGACGCACTCGCGCATTTCTCGGTATCGAAAATCATAAACAGATGAGCGGCGCACTTTGTGTTAACTCGAGTGCTTGGTTGTTAACGGACCGTAAAAAGGAGCGGAGTTTTTACGATTCCTTTTTCTTTTGGAGCATGGGAAGAGTTTGTGGAGTACCACACAGAGCGTATGTTTTTTTTAGGCCACCACTCTACTCCACTCGGTTGTTACCGAAAGTAGGCGTGCAACCAGAGTTGTCTGATCTTTGAGTATGTATGTGATGTGATGAGTCAGAGATTTTTCAGGCCTTTTGGAAGACTAGTGCTGTGATCGTGGGTGTCTCTTGTTATCAGGCCTATTTTCAGATTTAACAATGACGAGGTCATCTTTTAATTATTGATATAAAATAAATAGTGGATAGTTTATCTTTCAGACATTGTTTAAAGACTTGCCATATTTGCTGAGGCAGATGAACGAAAAAATAATTTCATTGCATATTTTTTACCCCCCTCCAATGACTAGTATACGAAGCCAATTATTATGTGCAGAATGAAGCTATTTGTCACTGTCACGGCGCGTTGCGAGGCATTTCACTTAGCAACTAAAAGGCTAATAAAACTTAAGTGAGCTTGCAACGCAGAGCTGCGCCTACGCACCGAAGTCTTGTTTTCATGCGTGGAGTTCCTTCATGCCGTGGGAAACGGTAAATTTACTACAACTGTAAAATCTTTTGTTAAATAGCGGGAATGGTACTTATTGCTTTCTACAATTCCTCTAAAGATAGGTTTCTAGGTAGGTAGATACGGGCGACAAATAATTTCTCCTATTAAGATCCGAACCTCAATTGATTTTACGCTTGTTTATAGTCTGCAGTTAAGACCACACACACGTGAAAGTACTCGTAGGTATAGATTCCTAGGATTGTAGTTATCATCATCATCAACCAAAGGACGTCCACTGCTGAACATAGGTCTCCCCCACGGGTTTCCACACCGACCGATCACAAGCTTTCTACATCCAGTTTTGTCCTGCGATCTTTACAAGGTCGTCTGTCCATCTTGTAGGTGGATTTTCTACGCCGCGTCTTTGGACGAAAGGGTCTTCAATCTAGAACTTTTCTGCCCCAATGGCCAGTTTTTACTGTAGCCCGTTGCCGCTTGAGCTGACTGATTCTCAGGGTCTGGATTGTAGTAGTTGATTTCTTTACTTGACTTTTTGATTTCGATCACTATCGCATAGGTGATGGTATGTGTGATGAATGACGGGAATCCTTTATTATTTATCAATGTAGGTATGTGATTGGTGTCCAATATATATATACTATTTGGGCATGTTGGATGCCGAACATAATATGCCAGCCTGCTACATACTGAACCATTAAAAAATCTCGTCTAGACCACACTCTGCATCTTTTTTGCACCTCTCAAGTTGCATCTAACACGCATCTCCTAAGTGGCTATCTCGATTAAAATGCCGAGACAGCCGAATAGAGCCAGTCACGAGTCAGCCTCAGAGGAATGCAACCTCATTTGAATACGTGTGCATATTTTTGCGGATTATACCGCTTTGATCATTTATTTACGTAGGTAGGTTTCATTTTATTTTATTCATGTAGGTACTTCAGATGCCAAACGTTTAAAATATCTAAATAAATACTGCAAGTCTGACGTAATAATACAACTTTTCAAATGATTGACACAACTTATATTCCTGATGGATATTTGACCAAGCAAAAAAAAATACGTACTATAGTCTGCCTCGGTTCTAGGGCCATCTTAGATAGGTATTTTATAGTCATAAATAAAATCATAAGCAGTATTTTTTATATGACTCACAAGTACTTATGAATTGCTCACAAATAAGCGGCCGAAAATTTTTTTTTCTTGCCCAACGTACGAAGACAGAGTGGAATACCCTTTTACGGAGTTGTTGCTTTACCCGTTGCTTTTACGAATTTTGATTACGCGAAAATTACTCTTTTCTGTTTTCTTTGAAGGTTGCGACGGAATGCCGATTAGCAGGTTTCGTATGGGGTGTTGAGTTAAGACCAAATTTAATATGGCTTCTGTTAAACATGGTATATTTTGATAGGCCACAAATTTTATTTCTATCTGATCAGTAAATGAGAAAAAAGTTCTTTATTTGACATAGAAGTATAATGTGCAAGTTACAACAGCACAGTTTGTGACAGCACGAGGAATGTCCAGATACTGATATTTTATTACTGATTATTACCTAAGAAGAAATTTGACTATCGAGATGATCTGGCTTTAGTAGTGATTCCAAAATTTAGTTATCATGAGGTTCTATTTATTGGTGTTGGTGGCCCTTACGGTGAGACAAAAAAAACAGATGAAAATATTAAAATATATTTATAAAGATGTTATAAATACTTTCATTATCCAGTAACACTCGCTACTTGTACATTTCATACCTAACATTTTAATATGCATCTCTTCTATCTTTCCGCAAAAAGTTATCTGAGAGCGGCTGCATAATATCGGTTTCCGTTGCAAAAAGCTGCGCCTGCGTCGATTCATTGGCGTGGCGAGTTCGGACGTGAATGGCGAGAAAAGAAACTCTGCAAATTAGCTGTAAAGCTAGGGCTAATTGAGAGCGGGGAAGAAGTATTTTTTATGAATAAGATGATTTTGAATATCTTATTAGGTGGCTTGAAGACCAAGTTAACCAAAATCTACATCTGTATGTTTTATACTACGGCCGAAGTTTGTAGAAAGAATCTTAGTAGTAAAACCTCTTTGAACAGCGAACTTAGAGTCATAATAAGAAAACAAGTACGTTGTACCTAGATACATACTTTAAAGTTAAAACTTGAGTTTGCTTAATAAATGAGTTGCTTTTCTATGATTGAATAATATTATTTTCTCTGACAAGAAGTAAAACTAGAACCTTTCGGTTTCTTTCAACGTTAAGTTAAAATAATAGGGATTGTTTGAAGATAAGAACGACTTCCGTACCTGAATTCATAAGAGAATTCTCGCTAATGCTTATAAAACCGCTCATTCCCAGGCTGCATCTTGTAAAAGTGGCATTGCTCGGTGCGTGTGCCATCATTACCTACTAATGACATTATTAATGTCATTACCCATAGAAAAGGTTCAGTGTCATAGTTAACTAATAACGATTCGTTTTATGGCAAGAGCATTCTAAGGTAATGAGGACCAGAATTATATGAAAGCTGATTGATAAGAGACCCTTTAAGATAGGAACATTGAAAATGAGCCTGTAAGAGATGTGTTTTGCGTACAGGCAGATAGTGCTTAGTGTTAGTTACCTATACTTAAGGTAGAGTTAAATTCAGGAAGCCTGTCACCGAATAGAATCACTTTGACCATCAAGAATCAACTAACAGAGTACCGTCTCGAAAAAGAAATTTTTCGAGACGGTACTTCGGTCTTTGTTTCTAAAGTAGTAAACTGTATTTAAAATTAGAAAAACTGATTAATATGGCCGCTTTTAGCAATTTTTCTAACTGTAACTGCAGATAACTACTTTAGAAACAATTTAAACGTACTAAATAAACTTTAGAACCTGTACTACAATCGTGTTTACCAGATTTTTGATTGGTCTTTTATCTAACGAGTTATGATTTTTCTACTAAAGTGGCGCTAGTGTGCGCGTTAAAATCCGGGTAGCCTCTTAAGTTATGTATTCACTACGTTTACGTTCAATCTAAGTTCTCTTTCTCTACTAGGATTATCACTGGATCTCCAGTCAATTGGTTTCTCTTGAATCATTTTACATGCTAATGCTACAGCATTCCCACCCTTTTACGACGGCACTTAAAGAACGCATTAGATCCGTATTAGCTTTAACAAATCGTTACGACTTGAACTAAGCAGGTGCCTGTGATCCGAACCAGGGCGGGAGGAACGGAAACGTCATGACCAATGTTCTTGTTTGGATCCGGCCTTAACTAGTTATGGCTAAAAGTTGATGGAATAGGGGTTATTCGTAGGATTAGTAACATTTTTTTTTATTGAAACAAAATATTATTATTATAGTAAAACAGTATATAAGTACATCATTCCTGATTAGCTATTACTCGACCATTTCATTTTCTTCCTCATGATTTCTAATAAATGCATCAAACCGTGCAAGACAAGGTTCCTAGTAACACTTTGCAGTACATCGTTTCGTGCAAGGGTCAACACAATGAATAGAACCTACTGAAATATGACAAAAATATTGTGTCTTTGATACTGAAAACTGAAAATTTTGTTAGCACAATTGTTTGAGACCTGTCGATGAACAAAGCAAGGATCTCAAAAACCACTTCAAAGATCAAACCATAGAAACAAAGCTTTCAGAACGATACCATTAGACAAAACTACAAACAGATTCGTTCCATTAATCCACAAGTGTCATATTGCATTCAAACTTCAATTGGCTAGAACTCACAAAGTGCATTCCATTTGATCTTGATTAATGTCTTCCAAAGTGCAGTGGAACTCCAATGCTGACCTATATATGAGTTCTCCAGTCGAGAACCATTAAAAATAGCGTTCATTAGGAGATGCATTAATTATGAGTGCAGTTAAATGTTGAATGTTCAGATTCAGTAGGTTAAGTGGGGATGCTAGAATATCGTAGGAAATTAAAAGAGGAGGTAACATGCGGAGTTAAATGGAGCAGACAGTTGACATATTCTGCATGTCTATATAAATATCATCCTTATTTTGAAAAAGAGATAAAATAAAATAGTACTGTAAAATTAAGGTATTTTATTAAACAACGACAGTGATAGACAATATCCTAGAGCTTCAAGCTTGATCAATTCAAGAAAGTCTTCTGAACTTTTGATTGTGATAGTTACTTAAATTGTTTAAATTTCTAACTACTCTACCAAATATCCGTAGTAGCTATATTAGTCCAAGAAATCCAATAATTCGATCCTTTAGCCCAATATTATGTAACAACAAAGGAACTCTATTACTATTTAGGTATAATATCCATTTAGATCAAAATTCCTAAGTTCCCATTATCCATTTGCCACGGACAAAGCGTGAAAACTAGATTATGTTAATTAACATCTGATTTCGAAGCGAATTTATCGGTTATTAGATAGACACAGTAACGAGTGCGCCTCACGAAGACCAAAATTAGGTTTTGCTAAAATAGGAACCGATTTCTGATCTTGTTTCATATTAATTTAGAATAGTCTCGCTATGTTTGAAAGATAATAAATAATTAAGCAAAACTAAACGGATAAGTAAGCTGTGTAGTTACTTAAGATAATCATTATATCATAATGTAGAAATTGATACAGTATAGATTATTTAAATTAAAAACTTTTTCAATGATATTTCGACATGTGATTTTTAAAATTAATTCTACGATTTTTTTATATGTATTATTATTAGCTGAATCAATTTGTGTACTATTTTAAGATTCGATTTAACCAACGTCAGATAACGAATATAATTCAAATAGGCGACGTTTTCAAATAATCGTTTCGTATGATATAGAACGCCTAATTTGAAAACGTCGCCTATTTGACAGCAATCATTTATGAAAATGTCATTTTTAATCTGATTTGATTTGAAAACTAAAGCTCCGTATCTATCTATTTTTGATGCAAAGTTTGTTGTTTGCATGTTTATTGTCTTCATTTCCAAAAAATGCGGCATTCCGCGTCGCTAACATAAAGTTATCTTCGATCTCGCATATTTGCTTTCCTTCCCCGAAACTCACATTTGGTTTGGCCGTGTCGTGTATCTCACGTGCATTGCATTTTATGCCAAAAATACGAATCGGATGAGTTATCCGATCGCACCGCGGGTCATCGCCCGAAGGTCGAGCTCACATGCGCCGGCGCAAGGCTTATTAAAATACCGGGACCTGCGCGAAATCGGATTTAAAAGATAAATTAATTCAAAAATACATTTTTATCACACGCTTTATTTATTTATTGAATGCATAGCTAACATTGATAAAACAGTAGGAGACTAGACGGCACCATAAAAGGTACAGAACATATAAAATATTTCTCTACTTGCAACTACTACCTGTGTGAGGCAGAGCCTACCTCGGCCCCCAAGATTTGTGACATTTCTCTTTTATATGTGGAGAACCAACTGTTGAGCACAACCACATCCCAACCACTGTAATTCAGATTCAGGTCATTGTAAGTCCGACACATTCTTGTTATAGGATTATAAAAGGATGTATTGTTTATACACATTAAACGTGAAGACATTAGGTACCTAAACGAGTTCGGTAATTGTGTATTTATGCAGATAGAATGGAGGAGATATGGCGACTCAATCGAATAATGTGTTATTTTGTGTAGGCACAGTAAATCATAACGCTTACTTACACTTACAGTTACTGAACATAAAATAGCATAAGGAGGAAGGTGTGTGACGATTGACGAATTAATTCAGGGTTTTCATTTTGATAAAAGCTTGACAGATATATTCTGGTTAATGCTGAAAGTAACAAATCTACTAAAGAAGTTTGGTTTAAATGATTTAATAACGGAAACCTCTGGGGGAGGCCTATGTTCAGCAGTGACCGTCCTTTAACAATGCAGATTATAGCATTAGGTCACGTTTCGGTGGTTGTTTTGCGTTCGATAATGACGAGATTAAAATCCTCGATGTATAAACAAGAGTAATGATTATAGTAGGGTATAAGTAACAGAGTATTGAATCGGAGCTAAATAAATCTGAATATAAAAAACTCTCAAAATATAAAGTAAGTAAGAAAGTAATTCTAATAAATAAAGGTAATATTCTCCAAAGAAGAGTCAGAATTAAAATAAAAAAGAAATCAAACTACTGCTTTAGGTGTAACTAAATCATAGCTACAGGAAATTGGACTTTCCTGCACTTTGATTTGCAACATTCCACTTGTATTATAGTGCACCGAAATAATACGAAAAGCATGGGGGTTAAAAATAGACGCATTATAAAAGCGAGCTGATCCAATGAATGGGACTGAAATATGAACGATCAGGAAAGTTAGCCGGATGTCATTCAGCCAAGCGTGGGAGGGATTTATAAATATAGTGATGTTGTATTAGCTTGTAACCAGAGGCAGCCACCATATTTTTGGTTACTTTACCTAGCGATCTCAGGGGGCATATCGCGATCCAACTTTAGCCGTTCGTTTTCCCGGCAACTCAATTCCGACTCAGTGTAAACGAATATTATCAATATAAAAATATTATAATAATACTACAATGGTACGAATATTAATATTTATGTTGTTTTATTATAAATATCATACGAAATCGCAATTCGAATTGTTAATTTAACAGTAAAGTTGAGGTACTGACCTATCAAAACTGCACATCAATACGCGCCCAGGGCCCCTATTTTTGAATCACTCGAGTCAAGCTGGCGTGTGAAACTCATTGATAAATGTCCGATTTCTCAAGGAAATTTAGTATAATTCCAAGCGGGAGTGATTTAAAAAAACATAACCGAATTTTGTGAGTACCTTCGTCTTTATTTTGCGTGATTTTCTCGCCGTATTTAAGCGAGTGATTCAAAAATAGAGCTCCAGTTCGTTTAAATGTTCGAAGAGTATAAAAATATTTGGTGGCGGGCCACTCGAATGATGCTCGTGGGCCGATTGTGTCGTTTGTACGAGTACATGCCTGTTCTAGTGGTTTGAGAAACGATATTTTTATACATAACTAATAAAATTCATATTTCAATACCTAACCTATAAGTTTGAATGAATGAATTATTTAACTAACTTAATTTTAATCTATCGTTGCTTTATCGTTGTTTGATTCAACCATTATTCTGTCCCTGTCAGTTTATTTGACGTTGACAGAGACATAAATACAGGATAAGCGTAATCCTGGTTTAAATTATCATGCTCAAGTGGATCTGAACGTACCGAATGATTTGATCATTTTTATTTTAAGCTAATCATCAAATAATTCGCTAACTGACAGTGATTGACACCATCTACCACATTTGACCTCCAATGTAGTCATCTATGAAAATGACTACTTTTTGCCAACCTTGGCTACAGTTTCCTGGGTAGTGACATTTGTGGTTTTAAAAAAATTGAGTACCTGCCTAATGGAGGAAAATAAACAGGGTTTAACTAGTTTAATGAAGTGATTACGGTTGCCAAAACAATAGACGACTTTGGTGGCAACATGCATGTCATTAGCAATGTTTCCTGGATTACAAATAAATTACCTACCCACAAAGTTGCAAGTTCAAATTAAAAGCTTCATTGGCAGTAAGTCTGCTGACTAAAACATACTAAACGAGAGAAGTCTTTCATATAAACTTAATACCACCATTTAAAAACCATTATATAAAATCCTAATAAGATTTTACCAAGTTATAGTATAATTGTAGAACATATAAATTAAATAATAAGACGCGCTTTTATTTCGTACCACTACTCACCACTAGATTGCGCTGCCTGTCAATTAACACGCGGCTACTTCTTGTTCTTTCTACGCATGACCTGAGACCGTGTATGTATAGTATCATTTCGCACCGCTAGATGGCGTTGGCTGTACATTGACTCGCAGCAAGTATTATTGTCTCCAGCTCCTTATAAACTCGATTAACACTTTGTCTCATTATCTCTAAACTTGGTCTTAATCGAGCCAGGTTCTATCCATAGTTTCGCGTTAGAGACCCCAGTGACCAAGGAGATGGTATTCAAGCTACTGGAACACCGTACATGACACTAATTAGGCTTATAGATAGAAGTGCACTCATAGGCAGTCTACATTGCTGTTGACTACGCTGTTTAACTAGGAGTCTCTAGTCTATTACAAAATAAATAAATACGAAAGTGTCCGTCCAAAAATATTATCAGATCTATTTACCCCAACTCAAATAATACCAGACTAAAAATAATATTGCTTCTATTCTCCTCCACAAGAAACTCCAAAACAATGACCCGGCGTTCGTGAAGCGTCATTCATTCAAACAAGAAAAGTGAATCGTCATACCATAAAAACTACGTGTAGTATTGTCTCAATCGCAACGACAATTTCGTAATGAACCGCCAAGGACAAAGTCTCAATTTCACACTCCACTGAATGACTAATTCGAAGGAAATACGCTACCGTATTATCACTGGTTTTTATGAGGGTTTTTGTTTGCTGATGATCTTGTAATAGTAGGATATTAGGGTATACGTATCCGATACCGGGGTCTTGCAAGAAAATCTAAATTAGTACCGCAATCCGACTATTTACAGTGAGTTATCACATTGTCACTTATAAAATGAAAATGTGCATGGGCAAAAATTGGATGCAAATCAGTGTCCTGACACATTGGCTGATGAATGGAAAACTAAGTAAAGAGCTGTAACAATAATATCCCTATTATTCGTGGCATACTCATAGAGCTACATAAAAATTTTACGGACAAAAGCACGTCAAGGTAAACACTGCGGTACCTTATACGTTTGTAATAAGGGTTAGTTTGCAACAAAAGTGGGTAACCTAATGTGCTGGCGACTGTACATACTACACCGGCTTCGCACGTATGAAATATTTGTTCTATCAGTACAGCGTTTGCAATGTTAGCGTAAAAAGAGTTTATTTACGTACTCAAATTATTAGTGTACCACTTTAACATTATGCATGTTTTATACATATAAACCTTCCTCTTGAATCACTCTATCTATTTAAAAAAAACGCATTGAAATACGTTGCGTTGTTTTAAAGATTTAAGCAAACATACAGACAGCGAGTAGTGGCTTTGTTTTATGCTATGTAGTGATTCGAACACGCAAACTATATTTAGGCGTTACGTAAAGAAATATTTACAACTTTTTGCACCATTTACACAAAATAACAACATTTATAATGGACTACAAAGTTTTCTGAATCATCAAAACAGATTCACCAACGATATCACTTTTCATCCGAGTCATTTAAATCATATTTTTAAGATTAAACGCGTTCAGTAATGTCTTCAGTTCCATCTTCAGGCTGTTTTGGACTCTATTTCTGAAGTATTTTAGGTTTAATATCACACCAAACTACCACAGAAGATGCACAGTGGCCAACATTGACGAGAAACACTCAGTCATCGCAACAAATTATAAATAAATAAATCTACTGAACACTTTCGATTTTTATCTACTTTCCTATTTTGGTGCACATCTGCTTTCATGCAGTTGATTCGTTTACTATTTTTGGAGTATGGAATGTAATGGATACATCACTTCGTAATCAAATCAAAACACTGCTAATGCAAAATAGTAAAAATGAATCCATCATAGTGTAACGAAGAATGGTTAAAAGTAATTGAAAAATGCTATCGATGTGTTTTCCGTTGATAGTAGGAATAGTGTTAAATAACAAAAGAAGGAAGCGCTAGGTAATAATAGGCTTGTTGAGAGGTTATTTAATAACTCCATGGTCCCAGGTGAACGACGTCATAAAAATAACAGTATAGTTAAGCGCTTAGAGGAAAGTGATCACGCGACATAAGGCTCTGTTCGCAGTACTTTCGTGGGACATAAACAGCAGTAGACGTAAGTTAGTAAATATTCAAACATGAGGAATAAAATATATTTTTAGGAGGAATACTTTCTTCTTAGGGTTCCGTAGCCAAATGGTAAAAAACGGAACCCTTATAGTTTCGTCAAGTCAGTCAGTCCGTATATCACAGCCACTTCATTCTGAAACTATTAGTATTGCACAGTTGAAACTTAGTAGGTTGATATGTCCTGTTTACCGCTTTACGATTCTCATACAAAAAAAAAAAAAAAAAATATTCCAATCAAGAAACTAAATCCTAAAAAAATGATTTGTCAAACCTATGCGTCATCATCATCATTATCAGCCAAAGGACGTCCACTGCTGAACATAGGCCTCCCCCACGGCTTTCCACAGCGACTGATCACTAGCGGTCTGCATCCAGTTTGATCCTGCGATCTTTATAAGGTCGTCTGTCCATCTTGTTGGTGCGTGCAACCTATGCGTGTAGGGTGTAAATACTCAAAAAATCTAACGCTTCTAAAGCGGTAAAATGGGCGTCCCGTATCTTACTTCTAAACTAAGCGAATGTAAATTAAAAAAAAAAACGTAATGTAGATCTTGACAAAGACTTCCGACTTGAACGAGATCGAACTAGTAGTTTTTAAGATAGAGCACATTTTTAATAACCGCTAACATAACTTTGTTCAGTTCATTCTCATACAAATACTATGAAAAAAAAAATTTGCTGTCAACAAAATATTGACAATAAAATATTTTGGCTAAACGGATCTCTAATTCAAATAAAGTTGGCACGGAACCCTTATTTTGCGAGTCCGAGTCGCACTTGGCCGGTTTATTAGGGTTCCGTAGCCGAATGGCAAAAAACGGAACACTTATAGTTTCGTCAAGTCTGTCTGTCTGTCTGTCTGTCTGTCTGTCTGTCTGTCTGTCTGTCTGTCTGTCTGTCTGTCTGTCTGTCTGTCTGTCTGTCTGTCTGTCTGTCTGTCTGTCTGTCTGTCTGTCTGTCTGTCTGTCTGTCTGTCTGTCTGTCTGTCTGCCCGTCCGTATGTCACAGCCATTTTATTCTGTAACTATAAGCATCACACTGTTGAAATTTGGTTGAAGTATGTATCCCGTTAACCGCTTTACGATTCTCATACAAAAAAAAAAATATGTCATTTAAGGGGGGGCTCCCATACATGAAACTAAAACCAAAATATTTTTTTTAGCCAAACCTATACGTGTGGGGTATCTATAGATAGGTCTTTAAAAATGACACCGAGGTTTCTAAAACCATTTTCTTTTAAAGTCTAACGTTTCATAGCTAGACGCTTCCAAAGTGGTAAAATGGGCGTCCCCCCCCATCTAACTTCTAAACTAAGCGAGGGTAAATTTTGAAAAAAATATATAATGTAGGTCTTAACAAATACTTTCAACGAAAATTGGTTCGGACGGAATCGAACTAGAACTTTTTGAGATATAGCACATTTTCAACAACCGCAAACATAACTTTGTACTTCATACAAATACCATGAAAAACAAAGTTATATTTGCTGTCAACAAAAAAATGTGGATTTTACTAAGTGGAAGTAAGTGGATTCCCAAATTCAGTTAAAGTTGGCACGGAACCCTCAGTGCGCGAGTCCGACTCGCACTTGGCCGGTTTTATATTGGGCACCAATCACATCCCAAAGTATGTAACTAATGACTTGTGTTATGGAAATCAGAACCAACGGTAGCACCACAACATCTAAACTTTTAGAATTATCAGTGTCATTACATTATTTTGCAGGTAATGGCTAAAAATAATGTTGAAGGAGTTTTACAGATAAAGATATTATTTCGTGGATTTTGATAACTGCATCGAATCCTTCTGCTCTACTATTATGTTGTTCATGGGATCAAGGTGGAAGACTTTAAAGATCTTCAACGATCCAGAAGACAAAGAATATGTATACATTTACACTGCATTAAAAATATTGCGGTAATCTGTACCACAACTAAACTTGTGCTTTCCCAAATACTGCATCAGAATACACCTTTATGTTACGTAACTTTGCGCCAAAACTTGAATAGTATTACCCCAGTTCTGTCGGTCAATAGCTGGACCTACTTGAAATAGGCTTACATTTTCGCTGAATTTAGGTAATACGGAGGAATTAAGAATATCCCATATTACGTTGGCGGTAGTCCAAGGGTTATGAGACGCAGTAATGATGTCTGAATCCAGTCAACATTTCCTATACATCACTTTGTTAGATTGATGATGTAATTGTAACAGCTTTAGCTTTACTAATTTGCACGGGTGTTACAGCTTTGCGCAAGATCTATAACACCATTCTGTTGATTACTTGATAGAAATAAAGGGGAACATTGAAATCACATATAATTCAAATATAATAAACAGTATTATTTTAGTTTTTTTTCCACCTTGAACTAATTATTGACATACCATCAGGTAAATTTAACTGCCTCGATGACGCAGCAGTAAGAGGGTTGCACTTTAAAGCGACGGCTGCGCTAGAGGTCCCGGGTTCGATCCCCGGGTCGGGCCAAAAATGTATACCTGAGTTTTTCTGTTCAGAAATTCTTAGAGTAGCCCGAAGTTTGAAAGTTGGCGGTGTTTCATCCCCGTGCCTCGGAAAAGCCCGTAAAGCCCTTGGTCCTGCGCCTGATCTCTCTCCGATCGTGTCAGATTGCTGTTTCATCGGGCTATGAGAATGAAAGGAATAGAGTGTGCACCAGTGCTTGCACACATACTTACATACTATACATACACACTTGTGCACTATCATACGTCCCACGCAGTCGGTTAGTCGTTGTGACTGGCAACCGAAATTGGCTAGGGGGACTATTATTACTATTATTTATTAAGTGTTGAAGTCTCTTCAAAGAACAGACAATTTACATTTTGTAGTTGAATCCATGACTGAAGTGTGTCTTTAATATGATTTAAGTAAGGGAAAAATGAGGATATCTCGAATGTTTTAAATATCATATATGATATTTTTTATTTTGGAGTCTTTTCTCTGAACGCTTAACCCTTTCCAGATTTCAGAAGCACGATTGACGAATAGCAAAATGTCGACCAGATTTGCTGAACATGGTGCAGTAATAACTCCGGTCCTATAATTAACTGGCCATAGATTAAATCGGTCTCGTGTCGATATCGAGTAATCAATTTACGCGGTGCTTGTTGCTTGTAATACAAAACGTAGCAGAAACAGTTGCAGTAAGTGCACTTCGTTTGACTTACTTCCCTACGAAGAAAATTCAAAAATTTGGTAAGAGGAGAGGATGCAGCTTAAGGAATATATATGTTACAGTCAAAAGTGACTATTTTCTAGTCATCAACAAGACTAAAGCCTGGCTCTCTCTCGCTCCTAGCTCCCCTGTTAGTATTTATCGCAGCGATTGATAAACTTTTAACCGTCATTTTAATCTTATTTAAAAAGGTTTTTACTAACTGTAATCTATTCATATCTTTTAAAAAGCAATTGGAATTCCTTACAAGTGAAAAAAAAAGGTTTGAAAACACGTTGTTTAGGAAATAACATTACTTTATCGACGCGATAAACGTATCGAGGCGTGAATGTAAGGCCTACAGGTTTTGGTTTGTATGAGAGACAATATCGGCATGGTGAATCAGCTATTTCACTAGCTTTACCTATTTAACAGAATAACTCTAATTAATCATCGGAAATTCTAAAGTCATGTGTCTTAAGCTAGTTTCATTTCATATATAATGCCCGGAACGTTGTAATTGGCGCAGTAACTACCTGTTCTCATGCAGCCGAGTGGTCAAGCCTGAGACTGACCAGTGGCCCTACCTTTTAAGTGCCTATTATGATTGTAACCGATCTGTTATGTGATCGGCCACGCCATAAACTGTATAGTGCGGTGAACCACAGGCCTTTTCCTCATTCGGCTCACTTTGTACGGATTTACATACAGCTTCCTAATAGCTTGAGAGCTGACTTGAGAGACGGAGAAAAACATTCCTTCCACTATTAAATGTGTTTATTCTAATGGTTCCGTTTGTATTTGTACGAGGAACTTTCTGTGGGAATAATCGTTGTGTCGTAAAGAAGGTACATTAGTAAGATACATTAATATGATGTTTCACATCAAAAGTTTCAAGGAAATGTACAAACTACAACACAGTTTTATTACCTTCAGAAGTCTAATAGGTGTAGAAAACTTAGTAGTTTATTATTACTTATAGTAAATTCAAGTGATTACAATGATAGATTTCCGTGTCTTTCCTTTAGGATGTCACATGTTATTTCCTATACTTTAAAAAACACTAAAAGAGACTTGTGTGATGGATGATTCCCTATCTAAGTAAACTTTGATGAAGTTTAGAAATGTTGTCATTCACTCTAGAAAATCTATGATCGAATGAATGATAGAAGTAGAAAAAAAAAACAGTCAAATTCGCAAATCAAACCACAAATCAAGACGTAAGGTATACTTAAAGGGACGCGAGCGAGCTTGTGATATAGTATACAAACTATCGCGAATTGATTCGTGTAATTATACCGCAGAATCACTGCCTGCGCCCGCGCCGCTTTGGACGACAAGCTGTCATTACAAGATCTTGGTAAAGGTGAGTTTATAATATGAAGCACAAGTACTTCTGATGTGATACTGATAGGGTTATATTCTGACATTATAAATGCGAATAAAGAACCAGAACGTTGACTTTGTACGTTGATTTGTTATTGGTAATGTTTAGCATATCACAACACGTAGAGTTACCCTCATCTACAGCTCCATTAGAATTTATTTATGAGTTAATTATACTCCCATGTATAAAATATCAGATTTTGCATAAAATCAAGAGTACCTTTATCAACCAACTGAAAGTATGCGATTATTAGTACTAAGTAAATCAGTAAAATTAGCTAGTCGAAACTGATGAGTTCCAAAAGGGAGTCAAATGTTTGGTCCCGAAATTAAACTAACTGGGAACTCGAAAATAATAAGGTACATGGTAGCATTCCCATTACAATCTACTGTAATGTTTGCGGCGATGTAAGATGAAATCAATGAAACTTTACCTATATAATTAACATATTGTTACAGAGGATCTATTTAAAAAATATGTAAAATAAAATGTCTAAGGTAAAAGGAATCTATCCAACGCGGCAACGCAGCCAGCAGCAGGAGGCTATCTCCTTGCCGCAAGGTAATGGTTTAGTTTTCGAATAGGTAGATTTTAAGTTTATTTATTAGGTTGCATGTGTACCTTATTTTTTATTATAGTAGGAAGTAGGAGAGTTACAGTATAAAGGAATCCGCAAGTAAATGCAATTTCACTAATGTTCAACAGTAAACGTTGCAGATACAGAGTCTACCTATAAACTTAGATACGACTTAGATAAGGAAGGCTTCAGTGTATACCAACCTTTTCAAATACTCGTAGGTACATAAGTTCGCTAAACAATGATTAACATCTCGATAACAGTATCTATTTCTATTACATCGTGAACTTTTTACCATTATGTATTACTTTAAAATGTTTACTGCCGTGAGACAAAAACGAATAGAGTTTCCCTATTTATTATTCCAACTAATAATTAATACAGTTGTTTAAATTAGACGTATTCATATCTAGTACGTGAGAAACTTTTGTTATTATAATTTGAATCTCTTTTGTGTTTAAAAGTTACCCAGTTTTGCGATTCTCAAGAGTCTTTAAAGATGTTAATTTTTAAATAAAATTAGGTCAAACGGTATTACGTGTTTACCGTAAATGCTTCTAGCTGGTGAATCAAAAACATACATTGAAAGGATTTATCTCGAACGGTACTTTATTCGCACTTTTGATCTTTATAATGCATTTTTATTATTAATAATAATATAATATTGGACACCATTCACATACATTGCTCTGATCCCAAAGTAAGTTGCCAATGCACTTGTGTTATGGAAATCAGACACAATCGTGGTACCACAACCCCCAGACCCGATACAATATAGAAAATATCGTTTTCTACATTGACCAGACCGGGAATCAAACCCGGAAACTCACAATACTCAACCACGGAGGTCGTCGATTAACTTAAATAGGTAAGGATTTAAGGTAGTTGAAGAAAAAAGAACACACAGTGAGTTGTTATTACTACGCATAGAGCCTTATGCCAAGCAAAAAAAGTGTGTCGCAAATGTTACGTGATTGTGACGTATTCCTCAAAATTATTTTTTTTTATTATAAAATCAAATTAAAATTAATTTAAATGTCGAATGGTTCAA
Source organism: Pyrausta purpuralis (assembly GCA_963924145.1). Lineage (NCBI taxonomy): Eukaryota > Metazoa > Arthropoda > Insecta > Lepidoptera > Crambidae > Pyrausta > Pyrausta purpuralis. Next base: position 24,963,153 of record OZ001648.1, on the reverse strand, counting down.
AAAATTGGTTACTACATTGGTTTTTGTGTTAAATCATGGAGCACCAAGTTCGTGGTGTCAGTCCCACGCCTAGGTACTTAATATTTTACTTATTCTTATAAAAAATCAGAGTTCTATTTCTCTACAAAAGTGTCTTCAAAATCTTGTCTCAATCCACTCAATCAACAATCTATCTGAATAACAATCGAAAAATTCTACCTACATAATCTAGATCCATTGTAAACTCGATCTTTCATTGCCAACATTGAACTTGGTCGCAAAAACGAAAATCGATCGTTATTATTAATCACTCCGATTTATCAGATCAACGACTTGACTTGCTCAACTAGTAAGAAAGCGACAAAACATGATCGCTCACTTCTGTCATACTGTGACAACTAGACAATTGTAGGAAAAATGGTACACCGTATCATGTTATCTTTTCCAATTGTACAAAAAGTGATTCTTGCAGTGACATCTCCAGTAGGAGAGCATTGATCGTAATAAGCGTACAGTCAACTAAATAAACTGATATTCTAAGATTCGATATTAGAACTTACCTAGAATATAATTTTGTCATTTAAGTTTCTTTCTACGTTGCATAACAGTTTGGGAGGAAAGAGTTAAAAAAACGCGTTAAATCTCTGCAAACTGATCATAAATATAAAGCGCGTGGCCTGTAATAAGATAGGAGCAAATATATATATACTTATATATATATATATATATATATATATATATATTATTCTTCAGAGTATACGTAGTACCTTGACATGAGTATAGTGCTGTAAAATGCTACTCAGAGATGTAGTAGCCCAAGGTATAACCCATTATCAATGTATATCAAAATCGATAACTCGTCATAGTAAATGACAATGTCAAGTTCTATGACTGGACACATTTTGTTGCAATACATTGTTATTTGATGTACTTTGTTAGTTTTTTTTTAATTTTTATGAATGAACACCCTTTAAAACTAATTATTGGTTACTTAAAGGGCGTATATTTTAAGTGTATGTTCAAATAATTTAATTTTTGTTTTTATAGTGTTTTGTCACTATACAAACTTAATGATACGAGGAATCCGGGCGTATACCCATAGCCCGGATAGCGCAGGACACGGGGTTCGATACCACGTTTTTTCACAGACAAAGTTGCTTTTTACAAGTGAAATTTATTCAAATTTGTCTTTTTTGTGTCTGTTCAAATTTCAAGCCGTACCCATGCAGGGTACATACAAAGTGAGTTTACTTTTAACTAGGACTCGTATCCTTTAACCCGTAACACATAGATAACATCTGTCATTAGCATTCACCGTGGTTTGATTGACGAATCAATCAACTTAACAGGCACTTCACGCTCTACTATTAGTTACGGAGCTATCGTACGATTTATTCAGTGACTTATCGATGCAAATGTAGGCGTAAATTCAAAACGTGGTTGAAATCGAGGTCAAACACGAGCCTTTAATAACAAAAAAATATGTTAAACTTAAGAATGAAAAGTATTGCCGTGTAAAAGGGATTCGATTCCCTTTAAACAACAAAATATTTAAGACAAAAATGCCACATAGCTTTGATTTTCTTACAGCTATAGACGATCAATACCAAAATTTACCTCTAGTTTCACTTTCATAATAATATCTTAACTTGTTTCGGAGGAAAGAAAACAAAATTTACATGAAAAATATTTTGCTTTTAGTTTATGCACCACAACTCTGTTACTTGTTTATTTATTATAGCAGTGTCAGTTTTTCTTTGCAATTGATTGTAGGTATATGCTAGTGCTATTTTTTTTTAACGTATTTACCTACTACCGTTTAGTTGGGAGAGGGTGGGGACATGGAATCTGACAAAAACTTGCCTTTTAAAACTGAATGTTACGGAAAAAATATGATAAACTCACAATTAGTTTAAAAGACCTATTCCACTATCCCCCAAACGTTGGTTTTGGCAAGAGAAAAAATCACCACGTTAGTTGTATGATAAAGTACCCCAAAATAATTAAAAAAAACCTTTAGCGGGAAGATTATGATATATAGGTATCATACGAAATTACAGTTTTCTAGCACCTAGGTCTTTTCGCTGGACTGCGAAAAGACAGACTATAAGGGTTCCTTGTTGGACTATCGAACCCTAAAAAGGAAGATTAGGTAGACTTGGTAGGTAATTCCATATTCCATAACCTAAAGGTAAAGATTTATTGCAAGGCTATATTCCGTAAAATGTTCTAGACTTGATTTGGAATTGGACAGATGTAGTAGAATGTAGACATGACTTGTGCCTATTTCGTCCATCTTTTAAGGTTTCTTTCCAATTATTTATGCTGATTGGATTATACTCGTAAATTTATGGCGATGCGAGTGATATGTTTTCTTAACTATTTACGTACCTAACAACTCTTTACTCGATAGATGCTATCTTCGGGTTATAATGAGTTAATGACTATCCAGTTGGATTGATATTATGATGTAGAAAGTCATGCTTTAACAAAAAATAGATTTTTATGTTATTTTTAGCCATTAGAAGTTTTAATAACTAATTACTCAGGTAGTCAAATGTAACAGTTAAGAAGAACTTGTTTTGTTAAAATGTAGGCATTGGGCAGAAGATCGCTTGTTTGTATTTTCCTTAATAGTGCATTTTCTACTGCAGCAACTTAAAAACCATCTGTTTAAAGATTCCCCGAATCAATTTCAAAATACCTTGCATACGGTATCATTATCAGTATAATCAATACTAATATTATAAATGCGAAAGTCTGTCTGTCTGTTACTCAATCACGCCTAAACTACTGTACCAATTTGCATGAAATTTGGTATGGAGATATTTTGATACCCGAGGATGGACATAGGCTACTTTTTACCGCGGGAAAATGACTCATTCACATGGGAAAATTCAGGTGGGCCGATCGCTTTTACGCCTTAACTACTGAACAGATTTAAATAAAATTTGGTAAGGAGCTATCTCCTTACCAAGACTTTCTTTGAGACTTAAGAAAGGACATGAGTTACTTTTGACCGCGGGAAAATAACGCATTCCCATTGGAAAAATTACTTTTTCTTCTTAACATGTATTGCAGTAATCTATGACAATCACACTTAGTATGGCCTCATCCCATCTCGGCACAATTCAAACATACGTACAAAAAAATACAGCTCAGGTTTTTTTTCATATTACTATCCAAAAAAACTACCTAACGCGGACAAAGTCGCGGGTAAAAGCTAGTATCAAATTAAAGCCACGATCAATTGTGCGTCTACGATCGCCCTTGCCGGTTTTCTCGCGTATGGAAAGTATTCATTTGCGGATGGCATGAAATACTCTCGGATGGCACTTTCTTAGTTTCCATGTCTCGCTTAATTTGACAGTAATGAGCTATCGTTAGCATGCGGTCAACATGCTGGTTTTGCGTTGGTTTGATTGCTTAATTAAGCTTTTTGCTCGGTTAGGGTTTATCTTGAATTATCTTGAGGATAGACTGATGTACGCAATTACTACCAACGAACAACAAAGATCTTTCGGCTTTTAAGGAACTTAAGGTTTTATGGAGCCTTCAGAGCCAAGACACATAGCTATAGTTTATAAAGCAAACACGTGACATTACTGACCTTATAAGGCTTTTCTCTTGCCCCTGTGATAACAACCTGATGTGAATTATAAAGAGAGTCTTAATTTACAGTTTGAAGTTTTTACGGCATTCGAGTAAGACCGTAATAAGAAAAAGGCCTGGGTCCTATAGTTAAGACCTAAAATAGGCATTCACAAAGTATGGGCACCTATTTGTACAGAACGCAGCAAGTATTCTGGACATCTTCAGAGTACCGTTAACAAGATAATTAAACCAAAGCACTCTCGACTTATAAAAGACTGGATCGTCCATTCCCTTATAAAGATTTCTAGAGTCAATATCATACTTTTTGTTCCTATCACCATTCAGGTAACATCTGATACCTAAACTGCCAATCTACAACTGCATCCTGAAATGAACCTTATTGATATGAAGCTAACATAGCAAATCAATTGCTCGTTGCCAATGAGCGAGCGCAAAGATCGAGCGTGACAGTTTCCTGTGCCTATATGGACTTTCCACTGTTCTCTTTACTTACATACTAGTTTTATTTCCAACGTTTATTTTACTTTCCATTCCGTCCGTATTCCGTTGAAATTAAAGTCTAAAATCAAGTGTCTAGAAGTTCAGGTTAAGCTAAACGTGTATGACCTTCAGCGATCTGATTGAAGGGCAAATAAATTTATTATAGTGCCGATATAGATCTTTTGAGGCTTATGTGTCAACTGGGGTGATGAACATTAGCCTACTTTGAGCAAATAAAATGAGATGGTTGGTGATTGCAGAGTAGCCTGCGCTGTTCGAGAGATATCCTATTTTGCTTTTATCCAGTTGAAAGATCTCCTAACATGGTACTCCGTGTATGCAAACATGGACTCGGTCATGATCTTGCTCTATAAATATGTGGCGCATAGATCAATCTTTGTTGAAATGATAAAGGCTAAAATTGATTTTATCAAAGAACGATGACCAGTCACGACTGACACATCTTCATGAAATTATCAGATGGATACAAAAAGTTGACTGGTAACACATCACAAAATTTTACAGTGTACAGACAAAAACCGTTCCAAAGTACAACAGGAAATTGAAAGAAATTACACTAGGAGAAATCGTGCGTATAGAATTGAAATGCACGTGTTATTCACAACTCATCTGCCATGAGACCGTGAACTCCACTTTTATTTGTGTTCCCAAACATAAAAATGAATTAAATATCACGGTGGGTTTTAGCGGCAATCGAAGGCAACTGTTCGTGTCAAATCGGTCATTTTAAGGTCTGCCCAACTTGGAGCAGACAATGATACTAGGGCATTGTTGTAGAATTTGGAGCGGTGTCCGGTCTTCGGACGTGTTCATATTTCACAATTTGTGTACCGTTAAGACGGTTTCCTAAAACAAATTGGCGAAGTCACGAACTTTCGTGCGAACGTCGTGACCTTTCCAAAGTCCCCTAAACAGTCCAATGTCAACAGGAGGTTGAATCTTACCGATGCGCCTAGTTTGCGGAATTTGGGAGTCGCGAGTTAAATTTTGATTCCTCATCGAAGATTCTGATTTTCATTGCCCGTACACCGTTGAAGGAACATTAGTAACGGGTCGAGATGTTCTTTCGTTATTGATATTACGATTGAAGTGAAATAATTGTTGGGGCGTGCAGCAAAAACCAAGTTCATGGACACTTTGCTGAGAATAAAGGGTAACCTAGTTCGTTGGAAGTATATTTCTAGCTTATGATATCACGAAAGGAGGATTACTGTTCGGTAGTCACGTTCTCGGTTTTGTTATTAGGAACTGTACTTGCTTGTTATTATAATTATAACTTTAAAATAGCTTGTGAAATTAACTTGATCAAATTATGACGTATTCAATAACATCAAATTGATAGGCTCATCGCTCGCAATGTTAAGTTATAGTGTTAGAAAATATGTGTGCCACAACACACCAATTGTCTGGTTTTGAAGTATGGAATATTCATCCTCGCATTTCTTAGTATCAGGCAACGGTTATGACGAGGGCGGCACCCATAAATGCTTAAATACGTATAACATCCATGACTTAGGCATGAATTTTCGAACTTATCACACAAACATTAGCCCCTTGCGGGATTCGAAGCCGCGACCGCTGGTTCAGTACTTAGGAGCGCTAACTACGTCCGCTACAAATAACAGTATCACTATTTATCATTTTTCAAAATTTATAATACCATTATTCAATCTTGAGCAATGCAATTTCTCCGTTTCAAGAACTTTCAAACATTACGGCATTATTTCGAAACCTATTATAAAATATTTTCGATCATGTGAAAATATTCTAACTATTATCAAACAAGAGCAATAGTGCATGAAAATCCGCTAACCTATAACGATATAGCTCTAACCAGGGCACTGCAGGCTGGCCCACATTCCCTTTTTGTTTTTAACCCTCCACAGCCGGACTTTCAGCGCTACCTTGCTATAAATAGATTCGCTTTTCATTCCAACCCCTTTGGTTCCCATCTGCTTTTTCACATTTCGAATAACCTACATACGTTGATCGTTGCGTGCTGAACATCGAATTTGCTAAAATTCAACGAAATTTCCAGACTGAAATTGCAGAGCTGCAATCGGGTCAACAAAAGTTAAGCGTCTGCATTTAATGTAAAATATTCGAAGGAAAAGCTGTTCCGTCACGATACTGGGAAGTTTACTTTTGTCGTCGTCCAAAGCATTGTTCCTTAAAATGCTAGTAATTCTCATAAACGTTAAGTAATGTGGAACAGGTAAAAATTGTGACTTAAACGAAATAAAACGTTTAATAAAAACGTTAAATAAGTAAACGTTTAATAAGTAAAACGGTCCCAGTCGAAATAAGGCTTTTTATTACACATGACTTACCCATGAAATTGATAAGTACGTAGGTACTTTTCCAAATATTATATTATCTCTTGAAGTTTACTTTGATATATCCTAACCAGCGGTTGAAGTCTGAAGCAAAATATTTGACATTTCTCGTGGACAACGCTGAGACAAAATTGATATTTTTGTGTACTTATTGATTGAGAAAAAATCTTTTAAAAAAATACATTAATTTTTAAAATAATGTTATAGCTACGTACATAAAAATGACTTTTGATGGAACAGAAAATCAGAAAATTTAAATTGTCGATGCAAAATGTCAAAAATGTTGCTTCAGACTTCAATCGCAGAGAAGGAACACCCCAATCACTATCCTATTGGAGTCACATGACGTAACCGTTCTAGAATTCTAAAATGCAGCTCAAAATACCACTACAGATGACATCAGCTATTTAGACCGCAGTGCGTGTGTCACGACCTGTGTCGGAACCTTTCGACGTTAATCTTAGGTTCAAGACAAACTTGGAATTTTTCCTAAATAAATGTAGTGCATTTTATCTTTCACGCTGATCCTTTAAATATCTCATTTAAAATTATATTAACTTACATAGGTATATTGCATAATAACGAAACTTTATCTTGATAATTTTAAGAAGCCAATTTTGAGTAGCTATTATTGATCTGTAAAGTTTTATTCAATTTTTGCATTAAATAAAAAATAAAAAACGTTTATTTCATTTTCTACAAAACAATTTCAGTGCTAAGGCTGGAGCCTACCTAGTAAGTACGCGTGGTACCTGTGGCAGGAGACCCCGCTCTTTAACAAAGGGAGTGTCGCGTTTTAAGAAAATACATGAAAATAAAAATTCTGTACAACAAGTATACAGCAGAAACAAAATTTCAATCTTATTTTAAACAAAAAGCTATATTTATATGAAAATATGTGTGTGTGTGTGTGTGTGTGTGTGTGTGTGTGTGTGTGTGTGTGTGTGTGTGTGTGTGCGTGCGCGCGTGTATGTGTGTGTGTGTGTGTGTGTGTCTGTGTGTGTGTGTGTGTGTGTGTGTGTGTGTGTGTGTGTGTGTGTGCGTGTGTGTGTGTGTGTGTGTGTGTAGTGTAGTGTTGCAAGCGCCGTAAGCTACAAACACGGTTTTGATAACAAATCTTCAACTTCTTTGTAACCGAGTGTGGCGAGCCCTTTTAGCAAACTAATTTTGCATGCGTGGTATGGTAAGGTATAGATTTTGTATAGTCTGTGCAGTTTATTATAAAGAAGTGCAGACTGTGCGCGGAATTGACGCCTTGCAAACGTGGTTTTGCAGACAGGTATTGGAGCTATCCTGTCCTGTCTTGTCTTGCATTATATTTTACTTAAAGGTATCGGCAATTGGGAGTTCCAAAATATGCACGTCAAACTGATACCGGACGAAGATATTCTTCAGATGCATCGAACATGCCTAACAGTCCATAGATGTTACATGAGTTTTTAGATATGACCAATTTTAGTTATTTAACACCCTGAATATTATAACTATCTGGCTGGTGAGTGTCAGGTCTTTTAAGAATGTCACCATTTTTGTCTTTCGTCTATCAATAGGAAGTTACAAGACTAGCAAAACTTATATTTACTTATGGTCGCCTTTCAAAGGCGATTTAACCGAGCTTAATGTTTAGTATAAGTAATCTAAAATAACTTACCACCACAAATGACATCAGCGAGATTGGTCTGCACGCACTGATGCGTCACGGCTCCGTCTCGCACCGTCGTGATCTCGCCATACAGCTGGTGAAGAGCTTCCTGGTCCGACATCAGGATGGTTCTAGGAGATGAACACTCGTCGTCCATTCCGTTTGGATGTCTGGACGAAGATCTGGACCTTGACCGGCGGCGCCTGGAAGAAAGTGTAAAGTCAGAGAGAGAGTATGAGGAATTGCATCAGTGATTCTTCCCTGATGCTTCATCTTCGGTTCTCACCAACATGACTTGGGTGAGTAAAAAGGATGGCTGTATTCGAAAATCTTGCTTACAAGTAATGGATATGATATACATGGAAACCATGGAACGGTCGAGTCAGAAAATAAAGAAATTTAATCAAGCTGAAGATATTAGGTGGTAAATAGTGTTTTATATTACTCTGCTCAAAGGAGTTAAAAATCTATATCAACAGAATTTCTAAAAAACTATGAAAAATTGCACACATCGATAGAGTCACGTCGAAGTACCATAAATAGCTTTTGGTACATAATAAGGAGCCAAAATTGTAGAGGCCAACAAAGTTATTTAACTTTAGACCGTCTTTGGGATACGTAATGTTGACTATTAGACCAATACTAGACTTCTTAAACAGTACACAAAGCAAAATAAGCGACACACATTATCGTTCATAATACTTAACTTTTGTCACTTGTCATTACTCAAAGAATTGATGCGGAAGAATTTTGCACTAAACACTGTTAGTGCTAATTTATTTCGATGACTGTACAATTTGAACACTCTTTTGCCGATTATAACGTTTTTGTCCGCTATAATTCCCAAATAGTTCTTACGTTTATTACGTCATGAAATGGCTTTTTGGAATTTATTTGGCGAAGTATGTATGATTGAGCTGATGAGTAAGTTTTTGCCGATGGTCATTAGGACATCATGTTATAATTTTTTACGTGTTTATTTGGAGAAAAGTATATTACCAGCCAAACAAAAACTTTTGAATCATTTTGGTCGAACAAAAACTTTATTTAATTTTGTTTATATCAATTTACTATTAGCAAAATATTAAGTTGCAACCTTCGCAATGTAAAACGAATGATTTGCACATTAAGAGGTGACGTGAGGTAATTATAAATCGATTCGGCCTCACGCATTTTGAAACACTCCTACGAGCGGGGCTGCTAAGAGAATGGAAGAAAAATGACTTCTTTAAGGACACAATCAGATAATAATGTCAGGAAATTTACAGAAACTGTTTATCAGCGCCCACTCTATCTCGCACAGCTATTGACCACTTTCTTAATCCCCTAATAAAGCTTTCCTTAATCAATCCTTGGCTACACTACCGTCTGTAGTCCATCTTATTAAAAGACTACGTAAACTATTTATTCTCAGTCTAACCAAAATAAACTTAACAAGAGCTCTTAAATTCTGTGAAATAATGCACTCAGGAGAAATGCTTCAATAAACTTTGTAGCACCAGAAAATGGAGCTCTAAAACTCTAATGTGTCGCCGGATAGTGTTCATACAAAATATTTAATAGCCGTAAAACACTTTGATATCGCTTTTATGTTTGCGCTTTACAATCATGTAATGAAAGTGTGAACAAAACCAAACTTGTACTTGCATCCTCCTTTTAGGATGAACGCGCAATGTCAAGTTTGGCGCCAAAATTGGCAGGTGACGCATCAAATATGGCCGCTTGTGGCGACATCTTAAAATGGTGCCGTGAATCATCGACTGCAGATTTAATAAATATGGAACGACCTACGTGTGAACTGGCTTACTCAAGGGCTATAACTTACTATGAACTCTATATTTACATTTAAAATGCATCGGCACGATTTATATCGCCATTTTCTATCAGAACGCGTTTCGTAAACTCGTTGGGTCAGTGCTTTTGAGGACAACAAAAATAATCGATCTACTTACACTGACACTAAGTATTTAATTAATTACGCTTTTTGTATATTTTGGTGTCCGTTATCTCTTTTGACACTACATGACAAGGCAATTTGGCAACTTGTTTTGAATGTGAAATAAGTTTAAGGTTAATTTGTTTTTAAAAGTTATGAGAACAAGTGAAATTGGAACGATTTGCAACGGATGCAAAGTTTTAAGTTGCCAATTCAATGGCTTCTGGAAATTCGATAAATTGCATCCGTATTTATAATGCATTCTAGGTTTGATGAAGTTGATCGCCATAATAGGTTGGATACTAACAGAGTTACTTTTGTTTACTCAAGAATTGGTATGAAGAAGATAGATAGATAGATAACTCTTAATTGCACATAACCAAAAATGATTTACAAATTCGTTTTAAGGAAATGTACAATTTAGAAGAAATTATTTTAACATGCATATTTTTAAAGATGAAATAAGAAACCAAAAATTTGCGCACGGGCGGGACTTGAAACAGCAACCTTTTGGCAGACCGGGCCAAACGCTCTTACCAATTGAGCTACCGTGCTGTCAGTCCGACCCGGCGAAATTTGTGGTTTCTTATGAAAACGTCAATTGCGTGACGCTTAGAGCCATCTAGCCGTCTGTTTATGAAACGGATGGTTCAAGTCCCGCCCGTGCGCAAATTTTTGGTTTCTTATTTCATCTTTATGAATATAAATATGACACTGTGAGTGTTAAAAACATTCTAAAGCAATGCATATTTTTGTTAATTTATTCCAGGTAACAACTTTTTTTCGAGTATTCCAATAACTGTATACAATTTAAATGATTTGAATGAGATACAGTTATATGACCCTTTATTAGAGCTACTTTTTGTAGTGACTCTGTACGAAGAATGGTTTGCAGTTTGTGTATCTACAAAAAGGCACAGTGTAAGTAGGAGGTATATCCTACTCATATTCCTAGCATCCGGATCATGTTAATTCTTTTCTGTCATTTAAAGTGTCTCAATATCTCTACTTCACTGAATAATAATTTTCCTTAAAAAATACTTACTCAGGCGTGACAATAAAGAACCCTCTCGATGTCTGGTATATCTTCCTCTCCTGCATCAGCTGTGCCAGGGTATCATACACCATCTCCTGCGATGGGGTCTGCATCGACGGAAACTTCGCCGAGAGTGATGTTCGTATGCTCTCGAGGGTGGCGGCTTGACCCTGTAAGGAGGAGCAGTGTGGGTATAAAGGGTGGAAACGTTAAGTGTGGGTTGTGGAAAATAGATAGGTGCCCACACTTAACGTTTCCACCCCGTGTAAGTGCGTTTGAGTGATGATACATGAAAAGATTCGGAAGTAGATCAGTCAGTACCTATATGAATCGGGATTTTGACTCTAACAAGATGATATGACACTATATTATTTATGTTTACATTTTTAATTTGATATCAGCTATGTTACGGATTTGAGGAAATAAACTAATAATCTTATAAAAGTACATATAAACATTTATTCAATTGAAGTTGGAAATATGTTTTTAGTTATCAAAACAAGGAAGCTACCGATACGTTCCAAACTATTAAAGATTTGATGAATTTAAAAAGTATTTCTCAATGGTCTTTTAAAAAAAATGTTACAATAATCTAAACTTAATCTAATTCACATAGATTCCTACTGTTTAATACAATATCTTGCAGTAGGCCAGATACATGTAATATAAAATAATTTTTCCGTAGTATTTACCATTCTTTGGAGGTTTTTCTTACTTAGAGTTTTACTAACTTATTTAGTAAATGCCCCTAATCCAGAGTGATAGACACACTGACAAGTAACCACCAAATTATTATGCCTGAATAGACTGGATAATGGTGATTTATTTGATGTTTAAACAACTGAACTAAATGCGGCTCGATGAAACATGAAATATGGAGATTTCAAATTTCTAAGTAAAATACAGACTATCCATAGCTAGATTCTACAATATATTCAGCTATTTTAGTAAAAAAATATTTTACAAGTGCTGTTACAAATACCGCTTACAGTTTTTGTAAGATTCGCTATCACTGTCCATTGGTTCGAGAGAAATTTCCAATATAATAATAACTGAGTAAACTTGCATTTTTGCGTTCATCCGTTGATGATAAATATCATTGATCATTATCAAAATCAAGCCCATATTTTTTATTTATATAACAGGATGTCTTCATTGACGAATTTGGCGACCTTCAACTATAATTTGGTGGCATTTAGCATTCAAAATCGATTTATTTACGATAAACATCTCGTTTACAATGGTCTTAGAGGTGGCCATGACAGCGTCTTATTTATTTATGTCATAGCGTCAATAACAATGTGCAATTTGTATTACTATGAATTGCGAAGTTTTGCTTTCGTTGAAAGCTTTAGTAAAAACAATAACAAAAAATGGGTTAAACTTAGATACTTCATAGGTATTAATATATTTTATAACTACATTCTACAAAATAACTAGTTACCAACAAATTAAATTAAAGTAAATTGATAGAGCAGAACCTTATCTTTTACTGTTGTGCTAAAATAATATTTATTTAAAAAAGGAAAACAAGCCAAAAAAGGAATAATTATTGCGTGTGCCACAAACGCACCAAATCAATCAAAAGCTTCAAAAAATAAAATAATGACGTAATTATACGAAGGTTTATCTCTAAAACAAGAAATAGGAAGCTAATTCATCACTTTAATGACAAATTAAAATATTTTTTGACATGATTAATTGAATTGATTTTATCCTAGGAAATGCTAAAAAACTACCTCAACGACCTTCGGGTTATTTCTATCGTATTAATGAGGTGATATTGTGAAACTCTTAATTTATGGTCTAGATGGCGTTATCTGACTTTGCGTGTTACACTGACAAGTTATCTAGATTTATGTGGGAGCTCAAACTGGTAAAATTGCTAGAAGTAAGGTGGCTTAGCAAAGATCCTGGATAGACATGCTGTGGTTTAATATCCTTATGTTGGTCAATGTTCTTTAGATTACGCAATACGGTTTTCATTGTTTTGAGCCCACGTGCTGACCATCAATTTCGATTTCATATAAAACAGCCAAAGACGCAGACAATTATTTGAGTAATGACAATGTTTTTTAAGGTTAAATCATTGAATGCTCTAAAAGATTCGTCATCATTGTTCATTGTCGGTGGAGTTTCTTCTAAAACTCAAAATAAGAGAAGATAGTGCGGAGGTTTCCCTTTTGACTTCCACCCCTAAATGCCCAAATAAAACTGATATACTATATCTTCAGTCTTCTGTCAGTTCTAATGTTGCTGCTACCCAATTCCGGAGGAACGCTTATTAAATGGTGGCGTCGGCGTTTAGTTGCCCTGTCACAGGATCGTTACTGATATTGTAGCTTGTAATAGAGCAGCCCATCTCACTACATTCTGGTAATCCTGCTACTGTTTGGTCGAGGACTGCTTATTCAACATATTTGCAGCCAAATACCGGGACGCTGCCATAGTACACATTATTATTATTACTATCTATGCTCATAAAGAACTTAACCTTTGTTTGCTTACGTATTTTGGTGGGTTTGCGCATGTGATAGTTTACCTTATTAATAAATAGACAGGGCAACATTTTCTAAGTTATTTTAAACTTTTATTATAAGCCTATATAAAAAAATGTTTTAATTGATTCTGCTCGTTATTCTGATCATTTTTTTTTTCAGGCAATGCGCATTTACCGTTCCACGTTGCATATTGGCTAAATTCTTTCTATCTTTCCCATCGGAAATTGTCCTTGTCTATATTTAATTTTATTAATACTGTTCAGTTTAATTTACATCTTAAATGACTCATAATATCTTCTAACTATTGGTCTGTCAATTTATCATTTTGGTACAATATAGACTGTATCCTTAGAAGTGCTGAATTCGTAACATTTTACTCGAAATTCTCACGAAAATAATTCTATTTGAAATCGATACCACGTAAAGATAAAGTAAATCGATTTAATTAGCATTGCGATACAACCAGCAGAATTGTGGAATTATTTACCGGATTGATTTAAAACGACTCAGATTTACGAGACCTCAGCCCACCTGTGTATTTAGTTTACTTTGGAATAGAGATGTAAAAAAGGTCGATGAATTATCGATACATAAAAACGTTGACAAGACAATATTGATCAATATCACTACATCGTGTTTAATTTTGTTCATAAACTACATTACTTCATAAGCAAATTCATTTTTATTAATTTGCGGCATAAAATTAAACTGTTTGGTAGAAAAAAAGTGTAATATTTTCTTGACTTGACTTTTTAAAATATTTATCTTGTTATGACGTTCATTTGTTACTGAATACCTGTGAACTATTAATAGTATTTTTACTTTGAAGTTAGTAGCCAGTTTTATTAATAAACCTGGTGTTTTATTAATAAAACTGGCTACGGGCAACTCGGAGTCGCGCACGAAGGGTGCCGTATTATTGACCTAGAATAGGCAAAAACTGTATCTCACTTGAAAAAATTTTTTGGTCTATCGATAGAGTTCACACAACACTATTCATTCTAATGGCATTAAAACTATGTAGCCCTTAATAACTTTTTGCAACGTTTATTATAGCGATTTACATTTTAATTGAAGATAAATTACTTAAATGTAGTCTAAACATATACGGCTACGCTAGGCATCGCTATTTATTGCTCTACGTGCAGAAATATATTTTTATCCTTAGTTTAATTGGTTTCTGCTTACTTTTCGATACATTTTTTTAATGTAGAATGTAAGAGATTGTCACAAATAATTTATCATATTTACACCATAATTTTACTCGATATTTAGTTTTTCAATTTTTAATTCAGATTTCAGATTCACGCATCAGATATCTTTATAAATTCCATAGCTATATCATAAAATAATAATTTTAAGCTTAATTAGAAAATCTTCTCAATCAATAAAAACAACAAAACACCAAGTTTGTCTCAGCGTTCTTCGAGCGCCGCCGGATTGTTTCACAGAGAACTATGTCGAGACTGCCACACCTGCAAACGCGCGAAAGCATCGCGACTCATTTGGCATCGATGCTGTCGCACGTAGCGGCGTATGTATCGATGCAGCAGCGCGACTCCATCGTATCTAATGCGCGTTTGTATCGTTTCAGTTGCCAATATACGAGTAAATAATTTGTCAATGTCCAGCTTCTGCATCGCTACTGCATCGATACTAACGCGCGTTAGCATCGCGACTACGTCGTTGCTTAAAGTCGCTGTGTACAAAGAGTCAATAAGTTAGTCAATCAGTCAAATTCCAGCCCAGAACAATGAACCAGTTATAATTGCAAACCTATCCAAGCCTGTAAGTATTTAGCCTAATTTCCAACTTCCAGTCGTTACACTAAGTATGCAAATTTCTTTCTGCCACATTCCTGCCCACACAAGTTTGGGCAGACCTGTCTAGCGTGTTCAGATTGTGACATAGTACAAACTTGGGCAGTAGCTTGAGTGAGGTAATGTGGACTTTGAAGTTGGTGAGCCAGAGGAATATGTGTGGTGGTTAACAGCAAATAATATTCCAAATGTAGTAGGTCTATTTTTGAACATTGACTGATAATCAACTATTTTCTAGCTAAAAGAAAAGTGCATTTTGTTTAATAGAAAAACCGGCCAAGCGTGAGTCGCACCGCTTACTAAGGGTTCCGTGCCAACTTTAACTTAATTAGAGATCCACTTACTCTCACTCAGCCATAATACCACAATATTTTGTTGACAACATAACTTTGTTTTTCATAGTACTCGTATGAATAACAAAATTATGTTTGCAGTTATTGAAAATGAGCTCTATCTCAAAAAGTACTAGTTTAATCTCATTCAAACCGACAATCTTTGTCTAGATCTACATCATGTATTTTTCTCAAAATTTACACTCGCTTAGTATAAAAGTGAGATGGGGGAGGGGGGGGAGGACTTTTTTGCTATTCGACTACGGAACCCTAATAATCGAATTCTCGTTTATGTTAAGAAAATACTATTTTTATTTACAACATTAAATGAAAATCAATTTATTAATGCAATACAGGGATCGAGTCAAAACAACCAACACCGGGTAGCCCCTTCATAGCTTACTAGCTACGGCGTAGTATTTCCTAAATACGCGCTAGCTATGCGTGAGGGTACGAGTTTTTCCATTAGTTTTGATTTTTTTAGAATGTTGTGAAGACGTTTTCTTTTATAACTTGCATATAATTCAAAGTTTTCTTTAAAATAATAAGTATAAGTATGATCCCTGAGTTTATAGGTTAACAAAGTCTGCACAATGCTGTAATGCAATGCAATGCGTAACAAGACTCTTCACTGTAATTCAAAAATGTTATTTATTTTTTACACTCGTACAGACGTTGCTTACTGTTTCTAATATGTACCGTGGTCACGAATAGGGCTTGCAAAACACTTTGACAGATCAGATACCTTCGCCAACTCGATTGTTTTTAAATCGATTTCGGTGTGACGATTCGATTCGGTCGAGATCGGATTAGTTGATACGATTTAAAGGTCGAGGAGTGTATTGTCACTCTTAGATCACTGTTTTGCAACTATTTTGCAAGTTTCTTACCAGACCTGTGTGGTAAGGATAGAAGTTATATTCAGTTACAAGTGATTATTTAAATAAATTTTTGTAAATATGCAAGACGTTATTACTAAAGTTGTTACCTTGGTCCATCCATACCATCAAATTTTTGTAAAGAGATACCATAAGTATTATCGTAATATTTCACTTCTAATACCTACTCGTACGGTTTTGATTCAATTGTCATTAATCCTCTAAACCAGTTTGCACTCTTTAGTTTGCTGGTTTAGGATAGGTGTTCACTGTTCGTCATTGAATAGATTTAAGACATTACATTTTTTTTATATTTGAAGAATAATATTTTTCCAGAGAATGCTTTTAGCAAAAAGTCCACCTTTGTACACCGTGATATAAAGTCGATAAATATATAAATAAAATAATTTGCAAGACTTTTGCATTCTTTTTTCATAAAGTTATAAAAGCCTTTAGCCAACTCGCAGCGAGAACTCATGTACTTGCATAGTTTTGAGCGGGCCCAAGATGCGGGCCTATTTATCATTTATCACGCCAATCGATACATTTCAAACGTCTTTTTCATCATATTTAAAAAGGTTTTTTATACCTTGAATGTATTAATTTCTTTTTAAAAGCATATCAGGATTGCCTGACAAGTGAAAACAATGTGTGAAAATATGTTGTTTAGCAAATAAAAATATTCTATCGACGCGATAAACAGTATCGAGGCGTGCGTGTTAGGCCCACTGATCTCATATTTTGGTATAGGTATAACCCGCAATGCAGTTTTACTAACCCCGGCTATTCCACTGCGGATCTGTGTACGCCTACCTTTATATAACACTTCATGGTCAAGAGTCATCGGTCCGGTACCAAATCACGACCATCGTAGAATGAATATTGATGAACTCGTTTAAAAGTTACCTAAGACCCTTTGCACACTGCGAATTTAAGCAGTGATGCAGTCGTGATGCAGCATCGATTCAGTCGAAAATGGTTTACCTTTACACACTTGCGCCAAATTTAGCATCGAAACAGTCGCGATGCTATCGTGCGTTTGTATCGATGCAGTCGCGATTCAATAGCTGGACATTGACAAAATGTATAGGTACTGTATATTGGCGACTGCATCGATACTGACGTGCGACAGCTTCGATGCCAAATTAAATCTGTTCATTTCGTGACACGTGATGCTAAAAGTCGCAGTGTGCAAGGGGTCTAAGTTATGGTCAACTCGTTGAACTAGTCTGGCGAGAAAAAAACAGAGACAAGACTGGCTGGTTGGAATTTACTGTTTTATTTTGGCAACGATAAGAAAATTATGTGGCCAAAATTACTACTACTACTACTAAAAACATTTCAGCAAGCAAATTTCTATAAAATAAACATGACACTTGCTTTTTTGTGCAGAAAAGCGTATTTAATAAACAACGCGAGCTATTTCGAGTATTTTTGAAATGAGTGAAAGCATCGGTACATTTTGATTCAATCTTTTTAAAATCAATTGTTATCCGACCCGGTTCTCATAAACTGCTTTTGTCTGTTATTTTTTTCGATTGTTTGATAAAATTTTGAAATAATTAGGGTAATGATGCAGGTGTAATTACTTTCACCCAGATGTTTGTGCCCTTTCTTGTTCGGAAACAATAAGTTTTCACCTTCCTAAAAGAAAGAAAGTTATATTTGTTTAGTTATTGATTTGCATATGGATGGCAAAGTAATTTGAGTTGTGATTGATTAAATTAACACATAAATTTCCTGCGTAAAACTTTATAAAGAATGTCTACAACACGTACCTGCATATTTTTTTCAACTTGGTACATCTACGTTTAATCGTGAACATGAATTGATATTTAAGCGTGTTAAAAAATATGAAACTTCATCATTATTCTTCTTCATGACTACATTGAGTATGACATTGAAAATTTATAGTTTTCGTGTAAGGTAAGTAGATACCTCCACAGTAAACATCGCCGCTCCCAGGTCCGGGGTTCGATTCCCGGTCGGGTCAATGTATAAACCAGACTTTCTACATCGTCTCGGGTCTAGGTTTAGTGGTACAAGCGTTGTTTCTGATTTCCATAACAAAAGTGCTGCAATTAGCTACTTACTTTGGGATTACAATGTATGTGATCGGTGTCCAATATAAAGAAAAGATTATGGTGAAATATGAATCTCTATTACCTGTGACGTAAGATCCATAATGCAGTCACATAGAGCTTCAGGCAGCGGGGTAAACTGCCCCTGGTATGCTGGTGTCACTATGCAGTCTTCGATGTCACCTGGAACAAAGAGAAAATGATTGTTAATAAGTATTATACAAAAACGACCAGCTTGAAATCTTTCACGGGCCAGTACAAAGAATCACAGAATCATCTACGTGGGCTTATTCAAGTAAGGCTTGATACGAAAGTTATTTGAAGTGTAGTAATTTTCCCTGTTTATTTAGGTAAAATGGTTAAACTCGCAAGCGAATACCACACGAAAAAAGTTCAACTGCCGCGAGAATCATTTTCCATTCTTGAAAGTAATGAAAAATCTACTGTAGAAAGTAGAGTATCTACTACGGACGAAAAAATATTGAAAGGTTGTTTACCGCACTCACAACGAATCCACGTTTCCGTCTTATTATCAACAAGATTCTCATACCGCTTTTATAAATAATTCAACCGTCACTGTTTCAAAACCGTTCAGTTAAAACTCTTCAACTCTGGACTTAAAATGCAGCTGTTTCCACAAACCCCAACTTCACTGCGACTGTTTTAAGTATTTAGAACAAAAGCTCGTGGCCAAATAAACTTAAAGTGATTCGCACGTGCTGCAGTTCCAAAGTCAGGTGGCATGTGGAAAGTAGCAGTAATATAGGGAGAAAACTGTAACGGATTGAATGATGATATAGGGTGAGTTTGCAAGGTGTTGCTAAGGTGAACAAGACCATCAATCCCTAAATTTTTGCTATTGGGCTGTCACTCGAATCTCAATCTTTGTTTTTTGAGAAAATGAAGACGAGTACATTTTTGAAAAAGAGAAGAATTTGGTTACATTTTCTGATCGAAGTACTTCGTAACTAAATTTTTTCTGTCCCACCAGTTGCTATGTATCTTGTCCATTGCCGTATGCTTGCAGATCAGCGTCTTTTACATATTTTTTCTTCGTATTTTTAATTTAAATGTGTAAACGAAAGACCGTAATGGCCCTCTTCAACAATCATTTAGACCCTTTATACACTGCGAATTTGAGCAGCAATGCAGTCGCAAAATGTTAACCTTAACTCACTGCGCTACTTTAAGCATCGATACAGTCGCAATGCAGAAGCTGGAAATTGTCAAATTATATACTGAATTTTGCATCAATACTAACGCGCGACTGCATCGATGCTAAATTAAATCTGTTTATTGCATGAGTCGCGATGCTGAAACGCGTTTTCAAAACGCGCGACTGTATCGATGCTAAAAGTCCCATTGTGTAAGGGGTCTTTTACGTTTGAGCTCAAATACGAAAGTCTACACTCAACGTGTGTTTTCTTACTAGTCATGACACACGGATCAGAATTATTTAAGAACATCATTATCATCACCCCTCACGGTTAACGGAGCACTATTTTCCACAGCAAACGATCGCAAGCAGTCTGCATCCAGTATGTTCTTGCGATCTTTACAAGGTCGTCTGTCCATCTTGTCTGTGGACATGATGCTGATGGATTATTCAATTGAATTGTAAGTTTTATTTTAAGAATCGCACGTACCGCAGTTCCCAAGTCAGGTGACTGGTATGTATAGGTAGCGGTAAAGAGGTGTCTGGGGAGGTAGCGGGGCGCCCATAAATTGCAACCATAATGCACTCTATCCCTCGGGAGCCGGCCGTTGGACGACTTCCAAGAGGATGGTGGGTCAAGTTAGGAGGTAAAACGGGTATCATATGTTGGGAAATGAGAAGTTAAAAAAAAACGAACATGGCTAATGAATAGCAGTTTGAAATTGTTGTAGCGGCTCGATGACGCTACAGTTTTGCATCGTGAGTAGTTTCGGGACTCGCGATGTAAATCAGGCAGTTGTCACCCGCCGCGCTTCCCGACCACTCATATTCATTGTTATAATTATGTATGTGGTGCACCATTAAACACTCCGCGCACGGACCCCGACACCACTAAGCCTCAATATTATCATTAAGATCTTTATGGAATAACTAACCTCCATCGTCAGTGGTTGTTGTCAAGTAGATACTTGTCGTATTTAATATTTCGACATGAAGTATATGTGATATGCGCCGTTAAAAGATTTCCGTTGAAAGAAGTTGATTGTTTCAAGAGATATAATAATAATATCCTTTCCTTTGGACATTCCCACACATCGCCATCTAGCCCCAAAGTAAGCTACTCAAAGCTTGTGTTATGGGTGCCAGACAACGGATATAATACTTAAATACTTTTTGTTTGTAAATACATACATGATATACATAGAAAACACCCAGACCAATACAAACAGACATGTTCATGCACACAAATGTTTGTATTGTGCGGGGATCGAACCCGCACCCGCTGCGTAGTAGGCGATTTCTCGACCACTACACCAGACGGGTCGTCAAACCTATGCCATTTGTAAATAACGCAAAAAAAATAGTACAATGTATCATCGCAAGTGCCCCCCGCTCTCGCTACCGATTGTCCCTTGACACACTCAAGGATGAGTGCAACTACTTAGTTACGAGCGCATTTCAAGCACAATATTACCATAATGTCTGCGATGATTCGGTTAAGATGACGTTGATCTCGCCGAGAATGAGATAACTTGTTAGGTGTTTGAGTTTTATTTTAAAACATTTGACGGTCTGTAACGGTCTGCTTCTCTCACAGAGATACGCTACTGTGTTTAGTTTTTGGATAGTTGTACTTGTTGACATAAACTTTTTATGTGCTAAGTCCAAGCTTTTCCAAACAATAGATTTAAGAAATACCTAGCACCATGCTTGCGCTATCTATTTCGAGCATTGACTTTGACAGTGAAATTAGAATATTAACAAACATATGAGATCAATAGTTTGCAAATAAAAAATACATGCTACTCTTGCTCCGAGGTCCCGGGTTCGATTCCCGGTCGGGTCAATATAGAAATCCAAATTTTCTATATTGTCTCCCGGTCTGGGTGTTGTGGTACCACCGTTGTGTCTGATTTACATAACACAAGTGCATTAGCTACTTTCTTTGGGGTCAGAGCAATGTATGTGATTGGTGTCCAATATAACTTAAAAAATATATAGTCTTGCATTATCTTTAGTAAAAATAATAAAATGAAATTTTAATAATTTCCAATACTCTTTCACAGCCAACTTCCTAACCGTGTCGATCACTAAACAGTTTCAATGAAACTGCCAAACTGAGTTTGTAATACGCTTATCGCGTTGCAGCAGTCTGTCCCAGCTCGCTGCTTCAAAACAATAGTGGTCTGAATGAATGTTAGATATTTAAATAGCACTATAACTAGACCAGAAACGTTGATACATTTTGGACCGGCCAACACGGAAACGTAATGAGATTTTAAAAAGTCCTAGACATGGTAAATACTCAAATTAAACGACCTAAGAACATAGTGGACTATCTTTAGATACACTTTATACTTTAACTTTTCGATGAACTTTAGGCGTTTTATGACTTAGGATTAGTAATAAAGAAGTAGTATTTTATAATGAAATGTACTTAGGTATGTGGTCTTGTGCTAAATTGCTACTTGCGTCAATAGGTTAACGCTAAATACACAACACAAGAGACAGTGTCTCTACAGTATTACTATTTGTGAATGAAATCAGCCGTAGAATCAATGAGACGTGAAGAAAATCTTTCTAGAGAGAGCCTACTATGAATAGCTGGCGAATTATAGAAATAAGACATATCTGCAATGACAGCAAAGCATTTACTAAAAGTAATCAGTTACGTAGTAGCCCCCCAGTTCTAAAAGCAGAAGATTTGCGCACGCGCATAAGGAAGAAGCACGTACGGCTAATGATAATAGTGAATGAGACAGCTCCGATGTTGAATTACTGAATACCTTCATACCTGGACATTGCAAATATTGCTATTAATTTTGAGTTTTTGTTTGTAGCTTTTATGCTAAGTATAAGTCAGATTTCAAAGTCCAAGTCTAATGGAATATTTTAAGGCAACAATAATGGATAAGCTGAGTCCTCTTACTGGTGTAAGTGTAAGATGACCGTACACAGCCGTACTTGTTTGATACTTTGTGTTATTTTTTTTGCTGTCAATAATATTATTCAGTGTACAAGGAGCTTTATAACTTATTAGAATATAAAAGGTTATGCAAAATTGATGCAAAAACTACTAACTTAAAACCTACTTAAAAAATTAAACCGTGTCCATGAGGCAAAGAGGCGAGGATGCGCTGCTATTAATTTATATTTTTTTGCACCACTTTCAAAAGTTGGTATTAAAGCCATTCGGCATTCTCTACCAGTATAATTTTAGTATTGTAATTTTGTGACAATTCAACCTCATTTAAATAATATATACAGGGTGTTGTTTTGGTCAGCGACGAGCGACTCAGGGGTGACTGTACAAACGATACTGATTCCAAAAAAAATAAAAATAAAAAAAAATTGAAATGAAAAAAAAAAAAAAAATTTTTTTGCGGCACAGCAATCGAGTTAAAATTACCAACACCAGGGAGCCTCTTAGTAGCTTACTAGCTACGGCGTAGTATTTCGTAGATAAGCGCTAGCTACGCGCTAGGGTGCGAGTTTTCCCATTAGTTTTGTAATTTTTTTGAATGTTATAAAGAGGTTTTCTTGTATAAAACTTGCACAGAATTTAAAGCAAATATTTTTTTAGAATAAGCATAACTCATATTATCATCCCTGATTTGGATGTCACTGACCAAAACAACACCCTGTATATAGGGAGAAAACATATGAAAAAAAGAAACTGCAATCTTGTAGCGAAACTACTGACACAAATTGTCGTACCAATTTCGTTCTGGCATATTTTCAAGAAGTGTGTCGTAAAATTATAATAAGGAAACTAGTACAGTGCAGGCCATGGAAACAATGCACTGCCAGCGGGGTTGTCTTGACCCGATGCCTCCCTAATTGAGGTTGCCGCCAAGTAGTCTACATCCATTGTTCAGATTTTGCTTAGGGACTTCCCTTTAAATTCAGTTTAAGCAAGATTTAGCGATCCAGCAATTTTATAGTGGTTTGTTCAGGAAGATAGGCTTTTGTTTCGTTAAGATGTTAAGCTTAGGGCCTCAATTTATTTTCTTTCATATTTCGGTGCGTTTATTGCTGAAATTATAATGGCTTGTTTGCTTTTCTTTTTGAATGAGCTCTGTACGTACAGGTTGCCTTTGAGCCCGTGGTGCTATCGATTTACTCTACGAGAACAACCGATTTGTTATAATAGTTAAGTAGTTGCTAAATGATGGTTGCTACTATTAAGAGATTTAATGGAAGTGTTTAAGATGGGAAACGAAATATTCAATGATGAATGCAATTTTCTGATTGTAGTGTCCATAGTTATGATTTCAGTGATGTTGTATGAGTCTTGAATAAGAATACGAAAAAACTAAGGTGTTGTGTGGTAGTTTTAAGTACCGGTATAAAATCTGAGATGATCTTTGATTCATCTTGGCTTATTGGTAGGGTTTGGCATCTTAAAACAAGATTGAGCAATGTTTTGTCACACAAAAGAATAGGTACCTGTCATTTATTACTTTTTTATTGCAAATTTTAAGAGGCTACATAAATATTACGGCTTCTAATAACACTTGTCCTAAATGCCTGCACATGCGTTTGTTTTTATGGAAACTGCCGAGGCCACAATACCACAAAATATACCGCAAATAACTTTGAAGCTACAAAAGACCAACTATTCTATTTTAAGAATAAATGGACCTTTTGTTATGCTAGTATATTCTTCATATAGGGAGAGTTCATCATGCTAGTGCTAAGGTTCTGAACATCAGGTAATGTTGCTTTTGGTTAACGTAAAATGACTTTTGGTCAAAAACAAATAAAAATTTAAATAAGGTAATAATAATATACTCTATTTGAGAACTGATTCATAAACTTTTAATTTCATATAACTTACAAATGGGATTGCAGTGTGCATTTATTTCGATGACTTCATAACAACTTCTTTACTGCAAATGTTATGTCCATTCTGCTGACATAATTGTAACCTAGAATACACATTTATGAGAACTTACATTACTTCTTTAACTAAGCCAATAAAATCATAGTAATGGGCATAACCACAGCTTTGCTCACAACCTGCACTTCATTAGATTGCTACGTACAGCCCTGCAATAAGCATGCCAACTGTACACTTACGGACAATTTAACAGTTTCCAATTTGCAAGAATGCAGTAGGTGTCGGATGCCATTGAGTCTGTGGCTTGTGTGGGCTGGGCAAGGCAAAATGCAGTAAGGGCGTGTTGGACTGAGACTTTTCATTTATAACATGATATTTTAAATTTATAATTTTTACGAGTACTTAAATTATAGGCATTTTGTCATTAATACAACAGAGTTTTATAAGATGATATGAAAAATTTAAACAAAGGTAATGTAAAAAAACTCTTGACCCAAGTGATGGAGACTATCTTTAAAGATAATATCTTATTTGATCTAAATACATTCTTAGCGCAAATATTTCTATCCATATTTGTATTTTATTTTAAAAATAGGTTGTGTGAACAATCCTTTAGATCATTGATAGAGCCGACTGATATTGTCATGTGATTGTTTTCATTTTATTAAACGACAACTCCACGTGGGAAGCACAAAATGTCGTAAATATCTCGATTCGCAGCCCTTTAACAATCAGTAAAGCACTACAATAAAAGTTTTAAGAGCGTTCCGTTCTACATAAAGTCATTATTTGTTTGAAAGCTTGAGTAAGTACGTTGTAATCTCTAAGCGGATGTCATTACAGTAAATAATGTAGAACCTGACACAAAAAGGAATCGGAAACCTAGCATTTCGGCTTAACCGGCAGGCGGCTGGCATTAAGCAAGGGGATGTAAAACATGTCATCATAATCAAGATAAATACTAATGCAAGTTCATATAAATAATATGTAGCAAAATGATCTGCAGTACCCGAATTTTATTATGTTAACCTTGCAATGGCCGTAAGTGTAAGTGCCGTCATTCGACCTTTTGGTTCGAGACAAATTGCTCATTGCTGCTTTGATATGGCGTTAAATTATTAAACAAGACATATTTGGCTTTATGCTAATTTGGCAACTGAGTTTTTGGTAGAAGAACGATTTGTCTCATACCGTAAGGAATAAAGGTTTTCTTAAAGAAAAAACGTAATGAACTCTGGGAGGTCTGAAACACAAGCAAAGGAGATTGTATCGACCCAAAGCGATAAATCCAAAGCATACGACCATTTAACATTATGCAATTGATTACAACAATTTAAGTTACGCTACTTGAAATTAAATATCCATTTGTCTCTTAAATGTCATGAAAGTATTTATAAATATTGTCAAAAATATGTCTCAAAAGCCACATAAAATCTTGTAAAAACACAATTGCGACACTAACCTCTGGCCAGGCCAATGTGCCAAGGCCTACTGCCGATTTTAATGATATGCCAATATTAATGATAATAATACACCGATGAATTATTGTATTTATTATCGCAATAATTGCATTAATGTTCAAACGAGACGTTTTGCAGTGTGCTCCACGCAACTGAATTTCGATTTGACGGATCATGATTGATTTTTGATACCAATCATTAATCAATACTTTAAATCTACTTTTAAACATTAAGTTCATTAGAAGGATTGCAGTTTTCAAGGGCGTTTGAATCGTTATATCGGTAAGAAATTATAACGGTTATGTATTTATTAGGTATTTCCTTTAGCAGAGAAATAGGAAAGGTTAAGTGGTTGACATCGATTTGAATATTTATCGGGTGTAAGCAGGTAGTAGAATTTCTTAACTTTACCTAGATACCTACATTTTGTGTTTAAAAATGAAAAGGCTTCTTGTTTCTGTATTTCTGAGTAAGAAACTCTGGTGCTAAACTTTTCAATCATTAACTTGTTATAATTATTGTTGTTAAAATTTCGTTTTATTTTCTATGGTTTTTACTATTATCATAATAAAAAAGAGCTGAACTTTTTTATTGCTCGTAAGTGTATTAGCACTGAACTCTGCATACAAATATAAGATGAGGTTTAATCGTCTATCCCACAATAGTTTCACAAAGAAGAGTTTGTCGGTCTGTTTATACGGCACTAAGTGTGGGCTCAGCAGTAGGCTGCTACTGATTTATGTGTGAACGTGATTAATATTGATTTGTACAATCATTTCGTTATTTGTTATTGGATTTATTGTTTGTTATGTGAAATAATAGTGTATACCTATCTAAAATTATGAATTTTAAAATTCATAAATTATTGAATCTTTTGTAGCCAGGGAAAATAGGCAAAAAATTGCACTTATCATGTAGCTCTCGCTCCAAACATCTACGATACAAAATGTAAAAGTAAGTTGGGTAAATGCATTGAATTGTAAAAGGTACAGAAGCCATTACAAAAGTATAATTTATCGCCAATTCGCAACAAAGTTACATCCCTCATTTGCATTGTCATAAATCCGCGCCATTCTTCGCTATACTTCGCGCATGCAACGCCGAACAACCAATATTTATTCAGAACTATAAAACTTACTTAACGATTCCAAGTAACTTAATCTACCCTTCGCATTTTAACGAGATATCACGTAAAAGTTACGATAGCTGGAAAATCCTAAATACCACAAATCTAGAAATCATTGTTATTAGTCATTGAGGCAATGCATTTTTTCAGCATTTAAAATTTTTGAACAGAATAAAAGCTAACGTTCAAAGGCTCGGCTAAGGGAAATAAAAACATTACTTTTAAATAATTACTTTTTGAGTATAAACAATACAAGTTCGAGCTCGAAAACTAACGGAAAAGTTTTCTTCTCAATTCTTTTTACTTAATTCTAATAGAAAAATTATGCCCCACTTTTCAGTCACGTAAGACTATAATAAACCATTGTTATACTTTTTCTTTGAGACAGGCATAGATAATTGTGAAAAAAGATGTTCGGTTTCTATTTCGTGGTAGACAAACGTATTTGATCGGGTCATTAGTTTTTAGAAGAAGAGAGTAGAGTATTGACGGACACATTGTAAACTTACCGGTTGATAAATTTAAAACTGTCACTAAATAAACCCTAATGACGAAAGGGTGTCATGTAGAAGATGATTATTTAAAAGATGTTGTACTTGCATTATCACCACAAACATTGTGAAAAGAGGCATTGATATTAGTGACTGAGTTTGGTGCGCAGCTTCATTTCAGCACTAGCCCACAATTGTCCCGAAGCTGTGGTAGGATTTATTGTCCATGCTAGGGAGTGAGGAAGCCTGGACGGCAACGGCCTCGTTCTGCGAGAATGTTATGACGCAGAAAGAGGCGGCGGAGTGAGAACGTGAGGATGACCCTCACGCCCCCTTGCTTCGTAGGAGTAGGAGGGAAAGAGCTCGTTAACAGTATGTCAGCTTTACGTGCCCTTCTGGTGGCAGCTACAGTGGTACCCACCCGCATTGCACGCGTTTCCACCGCTGCCGAATGGGAATGACTTAGCGCTTTATTCACTTTAGTCCCCCTCTAGGGCCCACCGTGTAATTTGGGCAGTCGCCGGCGGTGTTATGAAAAGTTGAAGGCTTTGCCGATCTCCCATGACACCGCCACTCAGGCGATGAAGCAAAGCCGCGGAGTTTTGTGGGTATACCATGCCGAGAGTCACACATAACTCTGCACCTCCCCCGGGGTTGGGGGTATGCGTAATTCATTCCCCACGATAAAAAGGGTTTATATTGGGACGTGTAAAAGTATATTTTTGCATAAATAAATTACTTTATTTACTTATTATGACTTTTAATTAAATATTTGTGACTCTATCACACATAGATACCTATTGAATTTGTTGCAACCGCCCATTTCGATCATAGAATTCAATTTTAATTTTAGGTTTCTATACATATAATATGAAATCAGGTTACCGATAACCGCGACTAATGGAAAAAAATGGTTGTGGAAATGACATTACAACAATATTGAAAAACTCCAATATTGTTTTAATGTCACTGTGCCTAGTTAGCTATTATATTATGGCAAAGGTTATTTCAACAATAACACAATATTACAACTGCAGATATAATAATGAGCATAACAATGTGTGCACAATCATCACAGTTTATTAACAACTTACCATCATTGTTTACAAGTAGGTAATAATTGTTACACGTAGTTATATCTCAAATTGTTGAAGTAATCTCTTAGATAAAAAAAAAACGTATTATGGTGTTTAGAACCTATCTCACGTCATACAAATAATTGTATTCATCCTGCTTATCTTATGAGGTTTATTTATAAAATATTCGTTGTTAGATTAATCATATACTATTGAATTCTTGTAAAGCTACTTAGACTTACCAACGTTCACCCCATGTCTCTACGATATAAAAGATTTTCTGTACTTGTTGCTTCGCAGAAAACAACTCAATGTACATAATACTTATACGAATATTAGAGAAAAAAAAGCCTAGGCAAAAAAAGTTTAGGCGAGATATTGCATCTTTTACATGAATGTAATCAAAAATTATACATAATGTAGCACTTAAAACCATAACTGACTGGTATCTTGAAACGAACGCAATCAAAGTTTAAAATTAAACGGTTTTCCAAAAATGGCCGCTACAGTCGCCCCCAGCCGTTGTTTGTTTGAAGTTCGCCGATCGACGCGTGGGTCAAAGAAAGTGTCAATGACCACAGGCACTATAATGTATCGTAGCAGTGTTCTTTAAGCACTTTTATTGGGAAAACACATCACAAACAACATTTACTACTACTGTGCTAGAAAATCGTACCAAATATAGTAACTAAGGTAGGTATATACATGTAAATATAGAGGAGTAGGTACAGGAGAAATCTCGTTGTAATTTCGTTCAATCATGTAGGTGTCTTAAGCAATTTGGAAGGCGCTGCATTTTTAGTAAGACCAAAAAGATACGAGGAGCCAGTTTTATACCTATAGATATAAAACCCGGACCTATAGATATAAAAATGACTAAGTACACGATGTCGAAAGGGACTTAGTTTAAATCCTAAAATCAATATTTCTTCCCAAAGGGATAATAATGTTTAGCACTTTTCATAAATTGCTTTATAATTTGCAGCAAAAAATTGACGACATTGATGGGAGAATTTGGTTACCACTACGCCAAAAGCGCATAACTTTCACAGGCTGAATAAAAACGCTCAATTTATAAAGGCCTAGTGTTACTAACTGGGAAAGTGAAAAGACCCTACGCACCATAGATCAGACACAAAGCGCATAGCCGCGGGTTGAGAAATTGATTCGGATTTATCTTGTTAACTACTCAGCTCATTAAATACGCCTTTTGACCTTTGAGGCAAGCTGGCGCCATCACCAACACTCGTTATTGTTTCCAACAAAAGTGAAATTTTTGGACGCTATTATGTATTGTCCTATTTATTTCCAAGATATTTTCTATAGCACTAATATTTTATTTTATTTATAGCGTTAGGTACTAAAAAACATTTACCACGCGTTTTCGCGCAAGATATTAAGATCGCAGGATCACACTGGAAGCAGACCGCTCACTACCAGTCTCTGTAGAAATCCGTCGGCCTCCGCAGTGGATGTCATTTGGCTGATGATGGACGCGTTTTTGCTTTAGCTAAATGTAACAGACGGACTGGAGATTACACTGGCACATGGATGAGCAGTAGAATTGTCACCCTTAAGTACAATCTTTGCTACGTTTAGAAAGTTACATAACGTAAAGTCGTGAGCGCATTCAGAATTGCATCGAGATGACCTTTACATTGTATTCGCTGTAACTGAATTTATAATTTGCAGCAATTTGAATTTCGAACATCCTCAAACTAAAGCTCTATTCCTTACGCGATGCATAAAGAGTAGGCATTCGGATAGACTTCAAATCTAGCCGACCGTGTCACCCCTCTAAGCATGGGCTTGCGTGTGAAAAGGATGGTCGGAAACCAAAGTCTTACAAAGAAAAGACTTTAGTATGGTACGTGACGGTGATATCGTGAAATGATATCGTGATTTAGCTTCGTGACGTAGAGTAATTCACAAACGCGCCCGCAAGATCATGGTCCATTTGGGACGAGATGTAGAAGATAATCTGTTTTCTTTACTTGACCAAAACATTTTTGGCGAGACCATTTTAATTTATTATTTAAAAAAATAACTTTTGTATCCAGATAAAATACGGTAAATAAATTACTCCGCATTGATGAAAGTAAGTTAACCCCATGCATGCATAACCATCCTAAATTAAAGAATTTGAGTTCAAATTACGGTGACACGGCCATGAAACCGTTGAATGAAATCCCGTGCGATAGTTTTTACACTTACAACTTATACCATAAATTGGGCTACGCGCTTGGGACGAGAATTGCCCGTGACGTCTCCGGGCAGATGATCTCAGTCAGTTCGCTGGTCCGGAACTCTGGCACTCGCACCACTTACTTTCGTTTCGAACTTATCAAGACGGTCAATGATCGTGCAACTAGGTCGTCGTGTGCCACTGAACTCGAGATCTTGCATATGCATTCACGAACAAAGCCGCTGTTTAAGGAGCCCACTGGCCTATGTAATGAGATCCAACTAAATTGAGAAAAGCTTAGATTCTCTTAGAGTAGGAAGTGTTATTGTCTGATGTGTGTGTGAATATGGCATGCTCATTATGGCCTAGGATTAGAAACGATGAGAACTGGAGCAGATGTTACTGTCAGCGTGAGTTTCGTTATCAATTCTTTTCGTGAAGTCTTTGAGGGAGATGCAATAATAGTGACAGTCATCATTTGAACTTTAATGCCTTCATTTAAAGCCTGAATTTACGTGACTGCAAATTTACATATTCTGTTTTTTGTGGTTTTAGTAATATCTTTTTTAGTTCGCCAATATAACTGATTACTGGCTAAATCAGTCTTTTGTAAGTTAAAGTAAGAGATTGGAGTAGCTAAAATAGACAAACATCAAGCGTGACTAATATATTAACTGGTATGGGATCCACCAGTCTATAAAATAATAAGAGTGTTACTTTCAGATCTCGAGAGAGATTCAGTTAAAATGTATTTCATTGAAAGTGCATATTGTAGTAGTGTAAAAGTGATTTCAACTGCACTGACACGCAACCAATTCGCTTCACCACCAAAGTTGTAAACTTGGTTTTTTCAAGCTCATTCTGAGTTAGAAAACGTATCAGAACCAGTTGGGAATGCTAAACGGCGATTAGTCGTGACACTTTAAGTTTCAAATGCCGTAAACATAAGCGGCGATATCCGATGAAAGGACTGATTAAACCAGTAACATACTGGGGGTACGATCGGATGAACAGGGCCGTAGTAAGGAGCTGTCCAGGCATGGTGTTATCAGTCGTTTCCAAATTGCAGGTAGCTATACATTTCGATATATCTACCAATAGCATTGTGATTGTAATCTTCGATCCATACAAACTACTAGTTTACAATACGACTTTCTTGCTTCAGTATATCTAAAGTTCCACCAGCATCATCATCGTTACCTATCAGCCAAAAATACATACTTCCAAATATAGGCCTCCTCCACAGTTTCCACTGCGACCGGTCTACGTCCAGTGTAATCCTCCAATTTTTACAAGGTCAGCTGTCCACTGTTACTACTATGTGAGTTTGATCGCTGGTTCGGTCAACAGATTTAAAAGTGCACTTTACAAATGGCTAATTCACTATTGTTTTTATAAAGTCCACGATTTAATAAATTTGAAGTCATGATGTTTGACTCGTATTATTATTATTGAAACTAATTGAAATTGTATCAATATTCTTGAAAACTTTGACATGTTATATTATGAATTCTGACTTGGTTAATTGTTTATTAGTAAAATATGCTGTAAAAGCTGAGCTAACCATAGCTTTATAATATCCAAATGTACCCTCTGTCATGAGCAAATAAACACTTTCTTTCTTTCTAAATTTTGGAATGGGCATAACTTTGTGGGCGAAAAGGTGATCTGCCTTAAGGTCGCAATTTGATCAGTTCCTAATTGAACCTAGTTTGGAAGAGTATATACCATCACTTCCACTTCCGCTAAAAGCTATAACTGCAGCCCTGCTTAACGGGTTCAGATAATTGCACGAGCAAATAAATTACATGAGAACTGGGTATATGCCGATTCACGGCCAAGGTCCGGTGGTGAATTTGTCTGCATTGTGTAAGCAGTACAATGATACAGAAACTGGTATGGCAGCCATTGTGAGAAAACAAAGGAATGACAGGTCTTGAGTTGCCCAGAATAGGTCTTGTCAGCAAGTGAAGAAACACAAGTTACGTCTGTTCTAGTTTATAGTGCTATTTCGAAAGCAATGAAATATATTTAGACAATTGAAATTACATAAAAATAATGCTACTTATAAGTGAGCTTTGAAAAAGATTGTAGAGCAACACAACTATCCAATTTGTCTATCTCACGTTTTGAAGTTGCATACTACAATCGTACTGCAAAAAATCTAAAGCTCTCATTTTGAATTAGTTGTATCTAGGAACCTTATGATTTTTATAGTATTTTTTCGTGTTCAGTTTTCGAAAGCAATTCAGTAAATTAGGACTTTGAAGAAGAATGGTTCTTAGATTGAGCCCTTGGTTCTTTTTATAAACGCATTTGGTTATTTCACAATTCCGACTTAATTTCTCCAGTTGCAATGATTTCGTTTGCATGAGTTAACTCTAATGTGATTTTCTCAACGGATTTACATGTCGATTTGAAACCGTTAAAAGCCATTAACTTTGAATTAACTTTGAAAAATAAACAATCATCGTGTTACCAAACGCTATGCTATGACTCTTCTAAAATTTCTTTATGTTTTATCTTAATTAGTGAAGTTAATTTATGTGGTACTTCATTTACGCGACAATTACTTTAAATAAGTAAAACAAACAAGTTTTATTCAGGGTTAAGTGCAAACTTCATTCAGCGCGAGTTTTTATTAGCATTCATGAATATTTAACGAATTTTAAAGCTATAGTTACAAATAAACACTGCCGAATGAGCTTAAAATAAACAACCTTTAAATACCAAAGGTATTTATTTGTATAGGATGAATTGAATTAAGATTCCCAACAAAAGTTTTGTGTTTAATGACATGTTCAAAAAAGAAGTTGTACACTAAAGATATTTTATTAAAATACACGTGCAAAGTAAGTATTTCGATACCGTCACCAAATCACTCTCACTTGCACTCTCTGTCCTTGTGATTGTAGACATAAAGATGTTAATAGAAGTTATTTTTTGTTGCTAACTGTACATAGATCACGGGTCAACGATTCAGGGGTAACGGTCGGATGTCAACTGAGAACACGCGCCAACAACGGTAGTAACCACGGCAACAGTTATTGAATTAAACATAGTTAAAATCTTTACATTTTCTTGGGAATTTTAAATTACTCGTATCTGATATGAGGTGATGCTGTTATATTATATAAAGACACAATAATGGTGACATTTATGCAAGACTATGGGAACAACTAAGCAAGGTTTTGAATAAAATACCTAATAAATATTTATTTTAAACCTCGCTTCTTTCATTGCATAGAAGATATTTTTGTAGATATTAATACTTTATAGCCCACCACATATAATTTATGATCAAGAAACCAATGTAGTACCAACAAGACCTCAGTTTTAACATAATAATGATTTAGAAAGATCATGTAACTTCAAAAAATTACACAATTCTAAAAGAAATCGGCACAAGTACACCGTCATTCCCGTAAATCACATGACAATACTTTTTAATTATATCACACGGGAATTACATACTTATTTCCGGGATAAAAACCAGTAATGTTACCCTCCACGTTGTCATTGTTCTACAGTTCTCAACGGTGATACAAGAAATAATTATAACTTATGGATATTCCTATATTGTTCCATAGTTTCACTTTATAAGCCTTAGTGCAGTTTCACCAATGCCTCTTGTTTTTTGCCCGCTATAGTTTCTTTCCTGTTCCACTTTTCATAACTAACACAGTAGAAACTTATAGTATTTTTTCTATTGATTCATCGGTATGTGAAAAGGTTTTGAAAGCTTTGAAAACATTAAATTTACGGTCACCAATCAAGGTAATGTTTAAACTGGTAATTACTGCATTTAAACTTTATGAACCTAACAAGATGCATTAATTTGAAGTTTACGATCAAATCAAATCAAGTTAAAACCTGAGTAAAGATTTATTCGAAAAAAATATATATTATTAATCATAACTGTTGAATTTGTAATCAGAAAATATCTCACCTATTGGAAAGACTTTACATTAGTCTTGATGAAAAATATTGTCCTTTACTACCAGAGAAGCTGATAAGTTACAGTGCCTGCATTAAATGAAATTTGTAAACATGATAATAAGTTCTGGTAACTAAGTAGGTGTCCCCAGGGTTCCGTTTTGACCCCGTTTTTAATGCTTACCCTAATGAAGTAGTCGAACGCGGAAAATCTTGTAAATTCAGAACTGGTTATTTAGTTATGACGATTGTCGAGACGTGCCGTATTGTGCTGTTACACGATGCCTTTGCGCAATGTTTACATGCTGTCTTCCGTCTGCTACCGTTTACAATAGCATTGTAACGAGATACTGTGCTTTAATCTGTGCTGGGCTTGTTTGACTATCACTTCCATCAAAAATTCTAGCATAGGGCAGTTTTAGCTAAATTCAGCTTCAGATTACTTGTTTTTAGCTTACCTTACTATACCTATTGTCATGATCGCAAAGTCTCTAAACGTGTAAAAACACCGTGAAATTACGAATTTCTTTACTTCGTCCCATAGATAAATTTCTCCATGAGCAACGAATTAATGAGTAAACAACACTTTCATATGCAGAGAAGAGCATTTCTACAAATCTATGAGTACTTATACCGGATTGCTATTAGCAATTCCAATTACTCTACTGTGCGTTTCCTATATTGTAAACATTTAGTGGTGTTCCAGGAAAAGCTTGCTTCGTTCATGTAATAAAGTAAGATAGGTGTTTGGAGCTAACGTGCTTGTATTGTAGCGCTTGATTTGATAAATAAACTACGCAGACTAGGTGCTTCGAATATTTCATATTATACAACCAGACTTGCTTAGTTGCAATCTCGTTTCATAAGTTTATGCTAAAGGAGATTATCGCACACACTTTACCTGCCATTTGATTATTCCTTACATACAGTATCTACTTCTAAAATTATATCATCTCTATGACTTCCATAACTTCAGACTGCTAATTTCAACACTATTTATTTCTTCTGACTACAATCTAATTATCAAATTGTGCATTGCTGCATCTCAAATTTTGCGTTCACTTTTGTTAACAACTCTGACAACTGCCTCACCTTGATAACCATCATGATCATTCAGATGACCGTCAGTGAATCAACTAGTGTCACCTTTTGATTCATCCTAATGTCCCTCGCATTAAGTTCACAATTGATTGTTTTGGACTTTGCTTCTGTTACAGTAGTCGCATCTGCTCTTGCGTTCCCATCTGTTTTGTAGTCATCTCTAGCATCTTCGTCCTAAAGTTCAAATTCGTTTAATTTCAAAAAGCTTCTTGATTGATGTGCTCAGTCCATTACCTTTTCCAATTTCGTTCTTTGAATCTTCGTAAATAGGGATCATTATGGAATGTTTACTCTGTTGATGTAGTGCCGATATACGTGTACGTCGGTCTGTCACAACAGGGCCAGTCGTCGACGTTGACTGGTGAAAATCTATAGGAACATGTTTTCTTCATTTGCATCCAACATTTAAATACTCACTCGGTGCAGGAAAAGCTTGGTTAGGGGAAAGTTATTACGGTTCAGTCTTCCAATCAATGCAAGAATGTATAAAATATATAAAAATAAGTCGAAAGATGCTAACTACAATAAAGCTTATTATATGTCTTCATTTATTTTAAGCTCAATAAGGTATCTATATTTCAGATGAAAACTCTTTTAAGAATTTTATTGAGATTTTTATATTTATGTGGTTGAAAGGTAAGTACTAATAAATGCCAAATGTGCACTTATCAATGCCCTCGATTTCAAATTATTTTTGTAACTCAACAAAACCAAAGGAGGTAATTGCCATCTGTTACCACTTAAGAATAAAGATAAAAAGCTTTTCATCCTAATTAAGTTTTTGAATGAACAATAAATTTAACCTTACGCAGCCCGGGCTCGTTTCTCACAATTATCAGATTCTACGTATCTTAATATAGGCGTAAGTGAATTCCATACAATTACGGGGACTTTCTAGCGGATCGCTTTCAATAGTTGTGCTTGGTAAAAGCGAGGGTCATGTGTTCTCATGTCGTGTTTCCTACCTTTGTCGGTCCCGGGCGGGTATTGTCTGGTTCAAATGCATCTATATTACTAATAATAGTAGAAGTATGGACTTTTATTGCAACATTTTATACTAGAAGTAAGAGTTTCGTCCGATTTTATACATTGCGTGGATTTTCAAAATTGTAAACCTGTCTTTTTATTTTGATCGCTGTTGTTTCGCAAAGCATATAATATTCACTTCGTAGCTAAATAAAATAATAGTGGTAAAAAATATCTTTCTACTTTACATGTAGATATCTTAGTTTTATTTGTAGGTTATAATCATTAAGTCCCCGAACAGAATTTAATAGGTATCGTAATCACTTAAAACCAGCCAATCAAAGAGAGCTTTTTAAAACCGCACTGACAGTTATTTCGATACTATTCGCCACCAGCATGAGAAAGTATTTGTCGTCAGACAATACGCGGTCAATTAAAGAAAGTTTCATTAACTCACATTGGGTAACTATCTGATCATAACGATTATACAGCGTGTTGAAGAATGGCGTACTTCAGTAGTTCTTAAAAATTACGATGTTACTCTGATGTTAGCAAAAGCAATCAACTGCTTTTGTATCACAATCTTAAAACAGAAAACAAGGATACCTAATTAAATTTTCGGTGTAATCATGTTTTTAGAGATTATGGCGTGTAGTTTGGTTTGTAGTTGATTTCCTAATACTTCATAATAAGTGTTACCGAAATTACTATCATTGTTATATTCCGCATTAAGCAAAATTCTTAGTTTTTATATTGGATACTAACAGATACAGCTTGTTTAAACACCTTGTATAATTCCATTCATACAACATGAAATGAAATGCTTAATTAGGCAGCACGTCTAGCTCCCTTATCAGGTCTCTTTCAATCGGTATCTCAGTTAATACATCCAAACT
Source organism: Pyrausta purpuralis (assembly GCA_963924145.1). NCBI lineage: Eukaryota > Metazoa > Arthropoda > Insecta > Lepidoptera > Crambidae > Pyrausta > Pyrausta purpuralis. Next base: position 24,925,260 of record OZ001648.1, on the reverse strand, counting down.
AGACAAAGGAATCATCTAATTTGCTTGTCAGAACAAAATAATCAAATGTGATCTCGCACCTTTGATTCTAATACTTTCAAAGTAAAATACTCTTTATCACGTGCCCATAAAGTTCTATCAATTCTAATGAGTCGCGACACAGAATCTATGACACCCGAATTTTATTTAAACAGCTTTCTACCTTATATGATCATAGTTACAGTTGGATTTGGTTTGAAGTTAGGGTGATGGCGTGTCAAAATAAAAACCAATTTGGTGTGTGAGGCTGTGATCGCCCGAGGTGCAACTCATAACGAATACTTTCGCTGCCTCTCTGATGTGCGTTACTCATTCTCATATCAACGGATGCATCTAACTATTCGCAAAGTAAAGTTTATGTCACACGACTTAAGTCTGTGAATCCAGTTTCCTTTCACAAATTGATATTAAAAAACTTTCAATTACCTATTTCTAGTCGTTTAGACTCAGAAGTAAGACGGTTTGTTACAATATTGACATATTGAGAGGTTCATAAAAACTTGTGAGTGTTTTGTGAGCTGTGGACCTCACAAGTACTAGAAATCAGCGTTGTTTAAAGTTCTCAAACGTTATCAGCAGAATGATAAAATGCAGTAAATACTCGTAAAGAGGTTTTTCACCAACTTGACACAAGAGACTGGACAGATGTATGTCTAGTTGGTGAAATTTAAATATATTATCAATTATAATTTGATCATCTGGACATGCCAAGATTTTAACACGTGTCCACATAGAAAAAAAATATAAGTGGTATTACACATATTTTTAGGTGAATAATCCAAATATCAAACTCACAAACATAAACGAAAATCAATATGTAAAAGAAGATGTCTAGTATTCGGATACGTGAAAGAAAACTAAAACTTTGATGACTTGATGGTCAAAAATTTGCAAATCAACAGTATGCACTTCCCCTTACATCTTATTACGGTGACAAGTTCACACAATCTGACCGACGCGCCGCAATTTCCTGTCAGTAATTAATATATTGAAACTGATGAAAGCCTTCGACTTCGGTTGACAGCGCTTGATTTCTCTTAGCTGATCATGTTTCTTCAATTGCTAAGTGGATACTATGATACTATGCCTGGGATTACTCATGCGAGGTTATACGGTTACTTAAATAAAGATCAGTTACATTGAGTAATAAATATATACCAGCAATGTTTTATAATCTAGAAGATTTTTTGTTTTTATATTTAGCATTGCACTTGAAAACATCTATTTTCGTATTAGGATTATACATATATCTAATCCCACGTTAGTACATAGTTTTAACCACTAACTAGACGTATTGGCTATGCCTGTGTTTGTATCTTATAGCTAATTCTAGAAGTTAGAAAGTATTCCTAAAATGTGAAAAGAGTTAAGATAAGCATACATCAAGGAAAAAGATGGTACACTATTCAAATGATAATTTTAGAAATTAGCTTCACGTGTCATTTCAAAGAGCTTTGGTCGTACCATAAGTTTTCTCCATACCGCTGATACAATGCAAATTCTAACTTTCATAGCCGTTTGAATTGTCTATTCAAACTTCAAAAGCACATCTTGTTTTATCGTTCAATTTATAGATTTGCATACAGAAGGAAAACTTAAGACACATAAGGAATCTTACTTTCAAAGCAGTGCTGTCGTTTTATCAAAAGATGTTTGATTCAACTTTGATGTTTCAAAGCCCCAATTAAAGAAAAATCTCGTAGCCTTTTAGGTTCCAGGGTTCAAAAACATCTTTGATCCAAATTGCCGTTTTTCTCCGCTAATCACTGCGATACAAGCCACAATAATACCAAATATACGATCGCTTTGATCTTTGCTGCGATGTGTACAGTCACGACTGTTTGTGTCACTGTTTCTAAAACTATTGACTCATTATTTTCAACAGCTGAAGGCAAAACATCTAAATAAGTAAATAAATAAATAAGTTCATCAAAGTAAATAAGTTGTAAGTATTATGGAAACATAAGAAAGATGAAAATACTCTGATCACCAATTAAAGAACTGATTCGAAATTCGACAAATAAAAGAAAGCAGTAAAGGGTCCGTTACAAATATGAATAGAAATGTAGAGACATCACCGTTTCATTTAACACTGATAAAATGATACTAATTAATAATATTATACAAGAACTATCAGTAGATGTGTCATAGTTAGACAGATTGAGAAACAGATGTTTGATGTATGAATACTGACTTAATTTCGTGATGTAGAGATATCTGCCTCTTCATGTCAATAGACCTGACGCTTTCGGATCTATGGATCAATAAATTTCGCTAAGGCCTATTGATGTTGGCATTGAAATATTGTGTTTATCCGTGTATGACAAAGTGAGAGGGGATTGCAATTTCGCAATTTGCATACACTGATTTTACTTTGACATTACTCTTAGGCACAAAACAACTGTACTTGCTCAATAATAAATGCTAGATGGAAATGAAAGAAACATTTAAATAAAGTTTATGATATCTTTCAATAAAATCATTAATAAATTCTCTCTTTTCCAATAAATTCAACGGTAACCTATAAAAAATGATTAATGAAATGAAACTGATGAACAATAAATAAATAAAAAATGTTGGCTGCCGATGCCTCTAAGATAAACTTTGTATGACGAAAATCATCATGAAAGTCAATACTTATTTATGAGAAAAAGGATCATAAACATAAAAATAACTTGAAATTTACATTTATGCACCTTGATTACTGGGTTTGGGTAGAGATTTTTGGCATTTACCGCATAAACACAATCAACTTTTTGCCGAATATCTCTCGATCAGCATGCCCTGACCTATAAGTTATCAAGTAAATCACTATCGGCATTATTATATTTCACTTTCTCTTCTGAAGCCGTCGGATCCGATTTTCCATGTGACAAAAAGTGGCTCGGTAAAAACGTTTATTAATTTTGCATTAAAAAAGTAAAACCTGAATAAATAAATAAATATTGGACACCAATCACATATGTTGCTCTGATCCCACAGTAAGTGTCTAATGCACTTGTGTTAAATCAAAATCAACAGTGGTACCACAACACCCAGACCCGAAACAATATTAAAAACGTAAGATTCCTAATTGACCCTACCAGTAATCGAACCCGGGACCTTGATTATAAAGTCAATATGATTTTCCATAGCTATTTTAGCTATGTATGAGTATTCCATAGCTACGAAGCTATGGTACAAGTTATATTTATTAGGAATTTTTCATTAGCATAGGTGCAGTTAAGATTGTTAGAAACTGACTTAGAGGCGATTATGGACACAGATAATGAACTTACGAGTAACTTTTACTTTTACCTATTTCGTGCGTTTTTATTCTGTGAGAGAGGTGAAAGGTCTTCATTTGAACAAATGTCAAAAAATCTATGACCTCTTGCAATTTTTTTTATTTAAATCCCAAGTAGAAAAAATCAAAAGCTTTTATAAATTTGAGTGTCAATCATTTGATTTTTTTGTTGAATTATTTCGTTATGCGAGAGAAAATATTTATTGTTGACTAGAGATCCCTAAAAAATGAAGTTCCCTTTTGGGTTAGGTGAAAGTATAACTTTGTTTTACTCGCCTTTTGTGCGTACTGATTCGCCTTTATATGGTGGTGTATGGGTCGGCGGCTGCGCATCTCGTGTGGTACAAGCCAAAAAATATTAAGTGTTTTCAGTTCTTAACAATGAACCACCGTTTTTAAGGAGGCCACAAAACCTCTATGGTTGACAAGAGTGTAATTGGAATGGCTCCCATTGTGTTCAATAACTATTTAAAAACAAATTAAAACAGCTATTGATAGAAAAATGTTATAAGTCAGGTCAAGATTTTAATGGTTGTTTTTTATTTGTAAACTAGCAGTTCCCCGCGACTTCGTCCGCGCGTTTTGAGTTTGCTCCCTCCCCTCCCGTCGCAGCGTGATGTTTTATCCTAAAGCCTTTCTCGATAAATGAGCTATCTAACACAGAAATATTTTTTCAAATCGGTCCAGCAGTTCCTGAGATAAGCGCGTTCAAACAAACAAACTCTTCAGCTTTATAATATAGTAGTGCAAGCGCACGTTGTACTCAAGCTGCGAACATTATTTTGGTGCGGAGTTATGTTAAAACTGTGATAGCTCCTAAGATATTTATTGAAATCAAATGATATAAAGGGCAACTTGGTTTCAAATGAAATGCTCGTGATGATGAATGTATTTATTTTGATAAGAATAAATACCTGTGTGTATAATACACTTCTAAAAATAATGCATTATTTTTTTACAAATTTATTAACATAAAAAAGGTTTTAGTAAGTCAACCATAAAAGATAGACATATGCTGTCGCCGACTTTATTATAGAACTCTTAATGTTGAACAATCCTGTCATACATGATTTTTGTGTAACTTAAGCGGTTTCCGCAGCGTATGCAGCGGAAGCTCTCAAAAGGAATATCTTTCTCCCGTTTTCGCAACATTTTTCATTTCTACTGTGGTCTTATGAGTTGTCACTTTATGTTTTATAGCCTAAAGCCTTCCTCAATAAATGGACTATCCAACGCAAAATTTTTTTTTCAAATCGGGCCAGTAGTTTTTGAGATTAGCGCGTTCAAACAAACAAACAAACAAACTCTTCAGCTTTATAATATTAGTATAGATTGGATGTATACTATTTTTAAATTGACTATTATTATTTTATTGTACTAAAATATTGTATGTCTAATAAGGCAGGTCACAGTGAGACGTCATTTTTATTAATATCTTATGTACCTACCTGTGTTCCACAATAAACGAATTTGATTTGATTTGATTTAACAATTAGTCTCTGTTGATAAAATCATATCGCTTGCTGTGTGCATACTGGGTGTTGGGATCTATACTAATATTGTAAAGCTGAAGAGTTTGTTCGTTTGTTTGAACGCGCTAATCACAGGAACAACTGGAGCGATTAGTTTTTTTTTTGTGTTGGATAGCGTTTTATTGAGGAAGGCTTTTAGGCTATAAAAAATACGCTGCGACTGGAGGGCAGGGAGTTAACTCAAAACGCGCGGACGTAATCCCGGGGGACTGCTAGTTACTATATACTATGGAAGGCAGTAAGTGTTGATAGGTGTAGGTGATACGGACACAACACTGCAGTTCTGAGTCTACCAACTAAGTTCAGTCTGAGTTGGCCATTAGGAAACACATTTTGGTTTATACTATCACGCGTGAAGGCACTTGTTTCTAAAGCTACTCGTCGCATTGACTGCATGCCACGTTGAAAAGTAATGGATGTGACATCTATACTAATTTTAAAAAGCCTAAGAGTTTGTTTGTTTGTTTGAACGCGCTAGTCTCAGGAACTACTGGACCGTTTTTTTTTATGTGTTGGATAGCTTATTTATCGAGTAAGGCTGCAAAGGCTAGTACATCACATTGCGATGGTAGGGGAGGAAGCAAACTCAAAACGCGCGGACTAAGTCGCGGGAGAGCGCTAGTATTTGTATACAATTTGAAATGACCATATATTGCAGACATCGTAGTATTTTATCAGTATTAAGAAAGAAAAAGATATGGTATCTAAAATTTTAAATAACCTTTTTGGGTAGTCAAGTCGTTACTCTCTTATCTCTCATTGCTTAGACCACAGTTGCGGATAGTCTCACGATGTCACTCCGGCATTATGATATGCAAATACAGAATACTGCCAACGACATCACATCGCATCGGCTTTCTATTGGTGCTAATGCCGCCTCTTATAGCGAAGCGTCTTTATTCATTGTACAAGATTTTGAATGATTTGGGTGAAAAAGTATAAATCTATTCTATACATTATTAAAGCTGAAGAGTTTGTTTGTTTGAATGCGCTAATCTCAGGAACTACTGAACTTATTAAGGCGCTACCCGGATTTTTAACGCGCACACTAGCGCCACTTTAGTAGAAAAATCATAACTCGTTAAATAAAAGACCAATCAAAAATCTGGTAAACAGGCTTGTAGTACGGGTTCTATAGTTTATTTAGTACGATTAAATTGTTTCTAAAGTAGTTATCCGAAGTTACAGTTAGAAAAATTGCCAAAAGTGGCCATATTTAGCAGTTTTGTAACTCTAACTATTAATACTAAATGATATAACTACTTTAGAAACAATTTAAACGTACTAAATGAACTATAAAACCTGTACTACAAGCCTGTTTACCAGATTTTTGATTGGTCTTTTATTTAACGAGTTATGATTTTTCTCCTAAAGTGGCGCTAGTGTGCTCGTTGAAAATCCGGGTAGCGCCTTAAATAAAATGGATATGTATCTATCTTATTTATCGAAGAAGGCTTTAAGTTACAAAATATCACGCTGCAACGGGAGGGAAGAGAGCAAACTCAAAACACGCGGACAAAGTCGCGGGGGAGCGCTTGTTATATATTACAAAGCTAAATAGTTCATTTGTTTGTTTGAACGCGCTTATCTCAGGGACTACGGAACCGTTTTAATAAAATTATATTTGTGTTGGATAGCTTATTTATCAGTGAAGGCTTTAGGCTATAAAACATTGCGCTCCGACGGAAAAGGAAACTCAAAACACGGGGTCGCAGTCGCAGGGGAATTATTACGCAGCTAGTTATTTATATTAGTTTGCTACTTAAAATTAGACATCATTATCAGCGTTTTTCTTTTAATTTACAGCTTTAAATAGCAACAATTTACTTAGAATCTTAAGTTTTTAAAAATATAATCTCATGCAATCATGACCAAAAGCTTTGTATATTCTTCTTTCGTCGAGATCGGTAATGGCCACAGAGATTATTCTCTGTCAGATGTCAGGCTGCAATTACACCAAATTCTGAGAGAACATTAAATTGCTTTTCATGTAAAATTGTATTTCTGGCTTTTTACAGTCTTTTCCTTATCTAATGTATGCGACAGTTACTCAAATCGTTACTATTCATAGTAGCCAGCGGGGGACCAAACAGGTTGTCAGTCAGTGCCCTAACCATAGATTCTATTAATCCATTTCATCTACAGCTGAGCCTTACAAGGCAATACTATTTAATCCATAGCACATTTTATTCATAGCCGGCCAGCAAGCTAGAATAAGCTTCCGTGATAAGAATTATTTTCTAATAACGGTTGCATTCTTGTTCATATTTATATGTTGTCGACTGTACAATTTGTAGGACTGTGTGATATACTGATAATTTGTTTCTGGTTATGGAGATATTAGTATTTGACAGAAATTGTGATTGTCATGATCGCCTAATACAGAGAGTGAGTAAAATTGCGTGTATTTATTACAGATACTTCGATAACTTAATTTGAATAAATTATATTCTAGGTTAAGTTACTTGTTAAACAGTTTATTATGCGTCAGCTTTTTAGTTATAAGTGCTGTTTGAATTTACTAAATAACTGTGTATTATTATTTAGATTGTGTATTGTTTCAATTTGTAGTGAACAACCTACGTTATAAACAATCTAATCTTGATAATTCACGACTTCAATATAATTTGATAAAATATTATAATTGGCTGAATACTGGTCGCTTATTTACTGTATCCAACATTTCTAAAGGATATTGGTGCCATAAATGTTATTAAATATGATATCAAATTAAACTTTCGATTTTAATACACCACTAGTTATTCGCGTTATTGTTATTTCCGGTACGACAGAACATTCATCACTGTTTATTTTGAGGAAGCCATAAATTTACGGGAATTTCAGCGTCACAGATGCAGGAAGCATAGATCTCAGAGTTGACTGTCAAAGAAAAGAATAGGCTAGTTAAAACCACCTTACGTTGACGTATAAATAATTATTAATTTTGGACACCAATCACATACATTTCTCTAATCCCAAAGTAAGTAGCCATGCACTTGTGTTATGGAAATCAGACACAACCATACCCAGACCCGAGACAGTATAGAATATTATATGTACTGCATTGACTGGAATCGAACCCGGGACCTCGGAGCGGCGACGCCTTGAAACTCAGCGTGCTTAAATTAAATCGTCAAAACGCTATTCTTTCATAGATTTACTATGGGGATTTTAAACAAACCTTATAGTATTTTGTGTTAAACTAACACATTTTTACTGTTAACAGAGCGTTTATAAAGCTGATTTTGTACAAAAAGTTAATATTTATTAAATATATTAAAGTCATTTAACTGGTAAATACCAAGCAAAAGGGCTCTCTAAACTCTTCATCAGATATTTATTTGTACTGGTAGCTGTAGAAAACATTAGTTCAAAGCAAGTTATCATATCATACCTATGTCTTGCATTAATTTGATATCACGAGAAATCGAATCTGACGCGTTCTTCGAAGTTCACAGATGCACATAAAATTCTCAGACTTGTTTTTCTGTTAAGGGCATGCTGCGATAGTGTTATAGAGAAATTAATGGATCAGGTTTAGATTAGAAACAGGATCTACTTGTTGTGAAGGCTGATAAGTTCAGTTTGCAAGGGATGTATGAAATGATCAAGAAACTCTACTTACTGATAAGTAAAAACTATTATTTGTTTAAATAGATATGCGCCAGAAAACCAATTGTCGTGGTTTTGAACTAAGGTATTTTATTCCTTGTACTACGAATACCGGACTATGCAATGATAATGGTGGGGGTGTCTCCTATAAATACTTAAATACAAATAAACATCCATTACTAGATACAAATGTTTGTGCTTATCATATAAACATTTGCTCCTTCTGGGATTTGAACCCGCGACCGCTGGCATTGTAGTCAGGAGCTCTAACCACTACACCAAAGACCCCTTTTACACTGCGACTTTTTACCTCGGAGCAGTCGCGCATTGGCATCGATGCAGAAGCGCGTCTGCATCGATGCTAAGGCGCATTAGTATCGATGTAGTGGCCAAAATTTAGTACATAATATGACAATTTTCAGCTTTTGCATCGCGACTGTATCGATGCTAGCGCGCGTTAGTATCGCTGCTAAAAGTCGCAATTCGCGCCCATACCAGCTCATTGGTCATCTAAGTCGCCTCGTATAATTTCGAGCATGTCGCTGCCACTCGGACAACATGCAAATTGCCGAGGCGACGGGACCACATTAAGAGCCTACTGTCTAAGACAGTTGGCTCTTATTGAGAGGTGCAAGTTTAGTTAAAGACAACTTCGCTATGGTATTGGCCAGAAGTAGTGCAAAATAATATTTACAGATGGTCGTTTACAGTAGTTGCCAAATTGCAAGAGGTTGTGTCGTAGTCACGGCCATCAATGCCAAGATTTTGAAATCAGAAGGCCCAATGCATTAGAATGTTTTTAACACTTACAGTGTCATATTTTATATTCATAAAGATGAAATAAGAAACCAAAAATTTTTTGCGCACGGGCGGGACTTGAACCAGCAACCTTTTGGCAAACCGGGCCAAACGCTCTGTTTCATAAACAGACGGCTAGATGGCGCTAAGCGTCACGCAATTGACGTTTTCATAAGAAACCACAAATTTCGCAGGGTCGGACTAACAGCACGGTAGCTCAATTGGTAAGAGCGTTTGGCCCGGTTTGCCAAAAGGTTGCTGGTTCAAGTCCCGCCCGTGCGCAAAAAAATTTTGGTTTCTTATTTCATCTTTATGAATATCAGAAGGCCCACTACAAAAAGCGGAATCCGTCATCAATACGATTATCGTTTCGACGTCGAAATCTGAAACAAAATTGCGTCGCTGTCAAAAAAATTCAGGTCTTTTTATGGCTACTATACATATTATGACTATGATGACCCTTCATTGTAAAAGTTTAGTTACTAATAGTCTTGTTCAGATTACAACTAAGCGAATGTAAAATACACTGTCTTTCAACACTTTAAATTCAGTAGATTCTTACTAAGTAAGCCATCAGGAAATCGTAAGACGGGCCTTAAATATTGGACATTACAATATTAACGTTAACTAAACGCAGTAACTTTATGGTAGGTACTATCTCATAACACACCTTAATAGTTTAATATCTACTATTGCTGCTGTCTAATTATTACATGTTCTTATACTTATTTCTATTTCCTCAATAGAAAACGCCCAGTGGCTGACGGAAATATACAATTTGATGTTCCGTTCACATCAACTATGATGCCTCGATTAATGTCAATTTCATTTGATTTATTACCAAGTTACAAAATGCAAGTTTAAAATTTGAAAGAGAAATGCTATGCGTTATAGTGGACAGATGTATAGTAGGCCCTTGGAGAGCTAAGTTCGTAATGAGAGTTACTCAGAATTTAAAGTGGGCAAATCTGTACTCAATTAAAGTCACATATCCTCTAAACAGAACCGCGTCAAGAAAGAAGATATTATTGTAAGACTGACTGTCTACATGTTAACATGAGCATTAAGAAGTCACAATTATGATCAAGTTTGGTTTGTATCAGGATATTGCATAGCATCTATTCACACGTATTTATTGGTATATTTATTAGTGTCAAAGTGTTGCGATGATTTGATCGCATCTAAACTAAGCATTCGTTAGATTTAAAAGGCTAAGGCACAAGAAATTAAAAGTTCCTGCTATATGAGAACTTAAGTACAAGACAAAAAATAAAGCTGAGAAATAATAAAAAAGTAATATTAAACCATAAAAAATAACTTAAAACCTACCTATTGAAAAATAAAACCGTATCTTTGACGTAAGGAGACGATGCTGGCTGCGGTGTACTTGACTTTCTGCATGTTTCTATGCTATAGTGCTCTCGTATATTATGAATTAGCGCATATGATCAAACACCGTTTAGTGCTTGCTTCCTGTTTGTGCTCGTAAGTCAGTGGCAAACAATAAGTATGTTAAAAACCGGTGAAATGAATAACCGATTACCTTTTCAACGCACACGTGTTTTGCGGGTAATTATTTTTAGATTGGGCACGATAGCATTTTTTCGTAAGTTATTCGCCGTCGTTACTACACATAAATATATTTATAAGTTATAGTTTCTGTATACATTCCTAATAGGTATTACTATTTATCTATTTGTCAGGCTATTAAATTTTCTAATTATTAAGCAAAGTGCCTGTTCGAAAACCGATTCTACGAATTTTCACGACTTTTAGCAATCGATAGAGTGACCAAGGAAACTTTGGTGGAATAGTGGATGTATGGGGTACAGTTAGTATGATAAACAAGTGCAGTTAACTCATTGATTATCATTTTGACTTGATATCAAAACGCAATACAAATGAAACAGCGGAAGAAAGTAATATTCAAAGATCATTTATATTTGCTGATTTCACAATATTTGTTCTCACTTGCTTAGTTTTTCATCTAATAACATTCCATATATCTCAATACAATCAGAAATCTCTAATTCATCAATCTTTCATACAAATTCATAGGTTTGCTTTTCATGTCATCATGAATGAGTTCCAATCAGTCTTGTTTGAATGACTTGAATGTAAATATTACTATGAGTTTTCTTTGTGGAAGATAATATAGATATTATATTAGCTTTTTGTATAGTGCGCGTAAAGATAGTTTATCAGAATTAATTTTTATGTAAAACAACATAGTATAAATACTTAATGCATTTTGTTTTAGAAAGTTTCTTGTCTTCTTAATCAATCGCAATGAAAATATAGTTTTATACTTATCTTTTTTAATGATCATACATAAATCACTGAGGCAGTGGCTTTTAAAAAAATATTAAACTTTGTTTTAAGAATAAAGTCTCAATATTTTATATAAGACCTGATTTTACCGGTACTTAAATATGTTTATCGTATATTTAACTTAATCATACCATACCATAAGTTTTAACCATAAGCGTAGCAGTTAAATAATAAAGTTATTATTTAATCGATAACGATTATTACATAAATTCTATGAAAGGAGAACATTTCCGTACGAAAATTATTTAAAATATGTAAACTGTCGATTTAACGAGAAATATGTAAGGCAACACGAAAGTCCCTTTAAAGAAAGTAAAAGTATGAATTCCTCTCATTTCGACGAACATGAAATTGTTTTGTGGGTCCTCAGGGTCTACTTTATAAGAAAGTAGTCGTATTATGTACTAGCCATCTCAGTCATTTGTATAAAGTTGCGAGCGAAAGCGAAGATCTCAAATCCGAAATAAGAAAATCGTATTACATAGTAGGGCCTTAAAAGAATACGCTGGCATTTCCGATCGAATCGAAATGATTTAATCGAAACAGCCAATCGCAATTTTGTTCTGGAACCACTTGTTGTACCTACTCGGACCTTTCTTTTGCTCGTATACAGGTGGATTGCTTTATAGAGCGCCATCAAACGGATTGCACGTCAAGGTAAACACAGCGGTGTCTTATACCGTATATCTATTACATAAGGGCTTGTTTGCAACAACAGTGGGTAGCTGGCGCATGTACGTGTACTCAAAATTCTGTATGTATTACTAAAGTAGCTTCCTATAATGTTAAATAAAGTCTTTTTTCATAATATTATATATTTTTTGAGTTTCAGCATTTGCTCAAAATTTGCTTACAGTAATTTTTTTAACAAAGATGCCAAAAAGAGACGTCAATTTTTTTTTAAATCAACTTAATTTGAATATTTTTTTTACCTTTTAAGAAAACTTGCTGTTTGTTTAACTAATACCACGTGAAAATATTCGCATGATTTCAGGACATTGTCTTACACAGCCTGTATATACGTTTTTGATCTGATTGCATTTATTGGGAAATATCTTGCCAACTGTGTATTAATCAGTTATTTAAAAGTAATGATACAGAAACAAGATTAAATTATAATAAGTTTAGAGCTTTGACATTTAAAAAAGCACAAGTAAAATTCGTATGTAATCGATTCAAAATATCAGTAGAATGTTCAATGAAAGTAAGAATTAATTGAAGTAACCATAACTTGTACATATTTTTTACAAAAAACTGGAACGCGCAAATAGCAGCCTTTTCATCGATTAAGTCATAAATTACAAGTGCACAGATTCTGTAACTGGAACTTTTGCCTGCAGTATACAAACTAAATTAAACTAATTAAATTTGAAATAAAAAAAGTAAAAACCGACTTTAAAACCAAAATGCACTAAAAAGTCTTAAATAAACTCTTCACCATTAAAAGGAAAGGAATCCGTTTTAGGCAAACAATTTCTTTTTGGAGTCGGTGCTGTGATTGCTTGATGGTCAGAGTGATGGCACCGACTCCAAAAAGAAATTGTTTGCCTAAAACGGATTCCTTTCCTTTTAATGGTGAAGAGTTTATTTAAGACTTTTTAGTGCATTTTGGTTTTGAAGTCGGTTTTTACTTTTTTTTAAAGTTTATTTTATTTCTTCATTTTTAGTGATTACATAAGAGGGGGGGAGGGGGGAGTTGCACCTTATAATTCTATTTTTTAAGAAGCTACAAATTACTTATCATAAGTTCCGTCATTATAATTACTGAACTCCTAAGCGTTAAGGAGTTCCACCATCAGCTCAGCCCCACAAAATGTTGACTATCAGACGTAACAACACGTCAAAATTAAGATTTTAGTAAAGAAAGCACTATACGTGCCTTTAAAATTTAAGGGTTTCCCTCGATTACACCAAGATCCCATCATCAGATCCCAAAATGGAAAAAATGGGACCAACTAGAAGGTACACCCTCTAAGTAGACGAAAAAATTTTTCGATTCGGTTGACAAACGACTGAGATATGAGGTAACATACATACAAAAAAAAAATAATGATAAAAAAAAAACATACAGTCGAATTGATAACCTCCTCCTTTTTTGAAGTCGGTTAATAAAGTTTATCGAAATCTTTACTCAATTAAAGAGGAACAAAACAACCAAAAACCTTCAAACAGTTCGACAGAGTGTTTGTGAGAATCAATTACCTACCGTCAATGCGTTTTTCACATTTTACTATTGGGGCCGTGCGCGACGAAAATCACAAACTCTAATTGGCGAACATTGAAATGACAAATGTCAGGCATTATTTCGAAAAGTAATTATACCAAAGTTATTTTAATGAAATATTTAATTTTTATTTATTCTATTAAGAGCCGATTTCTCAATGGTCAGATAAAACTTAACAGACTGATAAATTATAAAGCAACAGATTTCAAAAAATGACAGGCACCTATGATTGCTGACAATAAGGTGACGTTTTCAAATTAGCCATATTTTATTTTGTTCGACGAATATTTATTATCTGGCTATTGAAAAATCAGCCCTAAATAACGTTAATCTATAGTAATTTTTATTTTAAAAGATTATTCACTGAGACGCCAATTTTGTACTGAAATTGCCAGAGAAATGGTGACAGACGTCAGAAGTCCTCCAACGGTGTCTTTTTTGGCCACTGGGAGCGCTGTCATTCGATTCGGGTCCTCTCCCCACGTACGATTACTTTGCATACAGCGAATAAGTTGCTGAGATTTGTTTTTGAGAGAAAAAAGACTACGCCATAGTGTTTGCAAGGCTGTTAGATAATTCTCTCGTCGACATCGCCCAACGATGCATTGTCGGAGTACAAAATATCGTGCAAATTATTCAAATCGCTTCACGAGCGTGAGTCACGCGGAAATGCAGCGAATGTTAAGATTCAACACATTTTGAACTCTTGCGCATATAAATTTGTTCCTGTCAAACGGTCGGCCAACAAAGAGACGCGGACGTTTTGACAAATGGACACTCTTTACAGGAAAATGTCTGGAAATATACAACACAAAGAGATGCCGAAAGATAAAGAGCGCATTACTTTACGGATTTGGATATAAATTCTTGACTATACGTTCAAGTATATTTGTAAAGTATATTCCTCTAAGATATTTTTACCAGTTTTTAGATTGGTCTGTTAATTTGCCACTTTTTGAAAAAGCATAACATTAAATTAACAAGGCAAATCAAAATACCGTTTTATGACTAATCATCAAATTGTAAGATGACACATTAAAATGATAATATTTTATCTTTAATTAATAATTAAACATGAGCACCGCCAGGAAATATTATATTGCAGACATGTCATATACCTTATAAAATGTAATATTAATCGTCGACCAAAGATACATAACAAGTGGTTTTGCGTCATGAGTCAAATTCGTTAAGGATACATAGTAATATAATCATACTGCTTACATATTATAATGTATGTTACAGCTTATGGGAATGGCATAAGACGTCGTAATTATGTACGGTAGGTATGTAAAGAGTACAATGCTACTCAAGTAGCAATGTATTTTAAATTAAAGAAAGGCCATCTAAATCTGAGGTGCTCGTAGCGCAATGGTAGCAGGGCTTTGTGTATGGGTGACCATTCCGACCATATAAGTGACGTATACCACGAGCATGTCCGTGCTTCGGAAGGCACGTTAAGCCGTTGTTCCTGGCTAATATCGGTTGATATTAGTCGTTAATAAGCCTAATCAGAGGCCTTATGGGCGGCTTGATAACATCTGACAGCATCGTCGCTTGCTTTGCAAACACCCCTCCATCTGTCCGCACTGAGCTGGTGGAGTATGGCTCGAACTACCTTATAGTGAGGTAAGGCCTTTGCCCAGCAGTGAGTTGTTACAGGCTAACTTTACATCTAAATCTATAAAAATGTAATAAAAACTATAATTTTTCCGAAGACACTCAGCCCTAAAATTTAAGTCTTAACTTTATTAAATTTACGACTAACGTTGTTCTTTTTATCAAGTTTTACAGGTAGATCATAATATAACATGGCTACTAGTAAAATAAAATCTTTCTAGCCGTATTCGACGATCACGCTGTTCAATCTTTACTGAAATACCAATATCTCGCAAAAAGTTTGGGAACCGCAGTCACATCATTAGATTGTTATTAGTGATGATCAGTAGCTGACATTGGAATATGAATACTAGTTACAAACAAGGCTAGCAATGTCAGTGTCGGCACCATCACTGTTATTGTTATCTATTGTTATGAATATTGATGGAGGCAAACAATGATTTCGAAGGCGTTAAGAATTTCAAATATGTCGGGTTTATATGGATTTTAAATTTAAATACAATACTAAATGCTCATCTCTGTCGGTATGTAGAGGAATGCCAGTTTTCTGTCCTCAGATATTTTTGTACAAATTATTATTTTAATTGTTAACTAATTACTGCAGCAAGACTACGACTGACTGACAGTTTCTAATAGTTAAGTAATTAATTATTCATAAATGGATTAAAAATCAAAGTTAATGAAATAAAAAATGACTTAATGCAGTTTTGAACGGCACATGAATGTGGTGTTATGTAAAAACAAATCACATAATTGGTCCCGCAATGTTATAATCAGTCGAAATGCCATCATAACAAAGGTTGCACCTTAATAGGGTTGTCATTAATATTTGAATAAGAATGTTATCATATCTGCTACTTTTTAACACTTAACCACGGAAGTTTTGTTAAGTTGAGCCTGTTTTTTATCTAGAAATTATCATTAAATTTTAATGATGTCATGTTTCTTTTCAAAGTTGCACTAGTTTGTGAACAAGGATATCCTAAATTATTATGTTTTTTAGGAAATTCGGGTCAGTTTTTGTTAAACAAAAATGCTTTTAGAACTTATCAATAATACTAACATATGAGGTCTACCTAGCGTAACCTTTTCAACACTTCATAAAATTGATGTTCCAGGCTTCAATTATGTATTATTTACTGTTTATATTTTGATGGGGAAACCCTTATAATGTTAATAGCAGTCAAAACTGACAGCCCTGTGCATTACCGATACCACATCCGGTACCGATGAAACAGAAGTTCATAAATCAAATGCCGACGAGTGGTCGCCTGCAGCCATCTTCACCTTCATATCATCGACGCATGACAGCGGTTCAAAAGTCAAGCGGAGACGGGTGGGCGCAATTTTTGCGGAGATCACCGGTAGGAATAAGTTTTGGCTTACTGTCAATAAGACCTCGATATTTTCTAACTCTTTCATTGAAACCGAATAAAAAATTAGGAATAATTAAAATTTCAAATTACTTTGAAATTTAAATAATTTCATGCATATCTTTTATCTAATAATACTGGAAACTACCTATGGTTTTAGTATGTTTACAGAGACGAAAAGATTGACGAAAAGATTGAACGGTGACCATATAATTCTACTATTGTCCAAGTGAGCCTTAATCTTTTAACACAATTCAATTCAGACTCAAAGCGAACTAAGCTGTTGCAAACATTTTATTCAATAGAATAATAGGCATAATTTTACATTGATTTAATGAGTAAACATTTCAAAACAAACCAATAAACACCTGTACTCGAACAAACCTACGAACAATCGACAACCTGCGAACAATTCGCAGCTCATTACATAACGCCGTCCTTGCAAGGCCGCGCGGGCGCAGCCAGCGTAGGAAGCTTCGCCATAGGGCTGCCACATCTCTGAATAATGATGCTTTATAATATAAATTGCAAATTGCACTTGTAAAAAGCAACTTCGGCTTTGTGAGGCATACGCCCGGATTGCGTAAGACACGGGGTTCGATTCCTCGTCTGTCACAAAGCCAAAGTTGCTTTTTTCAAGTGCAATTTGCAATTTATATTATTAAGTTTGTATTGTGACAAAACACTATAAAAACAAAAAAATAATTATAATGATGCTTTACTTAAATGTTTTTTTTCCAGCAACCACTTAAAATTCCAAGATCCCAATATGTAACGAAGATTCAGTCATCATTCAGTGATCATTCTTTTTAATTTACAATATCTGTGTACTGTTTACACAGTACCTAAAGAGTGCAAGTTGAGCACTGAAACCTATGGTGTCAATACCGTCTTCTCTGAACTAGCCTTTTATTTATAGAGGTAACTTTAGATCAATATTTTGTGTCGGTTATTGCAATCATGTGTCAGCTAAGGCGTTGCAAGAGACCTATGTAGATAACGACAAATAGAGTTTTTTTTGTTGACATGGTATTTTTTTAAACCGGTGATTATTTCTGCGTATAGAGAAGTTACCAAGCATAAAATGTGTCACAAAATACTTTGCCAAGATTGTGACTTATTCCTTGAAATTTTAATTTCGAATATGAAACAGTTTGTATGAGTCGATGACAAGTGGCGTCTATCCACGGCGCACGAAATTCGTTCTTGCTGTCAGCTTCATACGCTAGTAATATTAATAACCGTAATATATAAAATATATCTACGATGAGAAGCTAAAAATTGTTACTGTATAACTAAACGTTTTTATATTCAAAAATACGAGCATATCTAATAACATTTCTTTCTTTTATTTATTTAGTAAGGCCATTTGGGCATTTTAGGACGTGAGAAAAATTTTATAAGCCGTCTTCATTCTCCTCGTTTCTGCCAGCCCTACATCGCTCACTGACGCCGGCGCATTGTTCACGCCAGAAGGATAATGAGACCGGTTCGCTTTGTTTCTGCAATTAATCCCGCCCTATAAGGGCTTTATCTCGTTTTGGGCATTTTAAGACCCACCGATATTTAATGTCACACCTTATGTTGGATGGTGATCCTCATTAAGATTGCTGAAAGAGTATTTTGCACGCCCTCTCATTGTGGAGATGATGGCAAAGTATTGATAGTAAAAATGAATGTGTTATTATGAAGGGAAAGGTCGGCAAAGAACAATAAAATGGGCAAAAACTTGCCTGTTTAAAGCACTAATTATGTCTTGCTGCACTAATTATGACCACGAAATGTCATTTAATGAGATGAATCTGGCAAATTACTGAAAAGGTTTTTTTTTTTTCAAAACACCGGCAATCGTTTATATTCCGCCGCTGGTAACGACATTTTACCATTACTATCAATGACGCAACTGGGTCAATACCATAAGCTGAGTTAACTATCAATCACGCAGCTGGGCTTAAGGGTGCCCCACTGGCGCGTCCGTGTTTGGATGGGTCACCGTTTTGACCATTTAAGTAATATATATCACTAGCATCGCCGTGCTTTGGAGAGGCTTAATCAGTCATAATTAATCGGCCATATGGGGGCTTGATAAAATTATGACAACGAAGTTGGTATCTTTACTTGCAAACACCCCTTAACTATTTCACATTGATCCCGCGTGGTGAAGTTTGGCTCATGCCCTTGGCTTTCAATACTTTTAGGTCTAGGCTACAGACTACAGGCTTTGTTTTCAGGATAACTTTACATAACGCTGTACAGTGTTCGGAAAAATAACCATAAACAGTGTTTCATTCAATGAGTAGTAGTATAGTATATTTAACAAAAATACACTTACCCAGGCCGCATATCAGGTACGTAGCTGGTGGCTTCAGCACGGACCGGGCGTAGGCCCCCCGCACAGTCTCCAGGGCGCGGGGGGCCCCCGCCACGAGTAGGACTCCGGGAGACACGTAGCCGGCGTACCGGAGCTCCGCTGTGGCCGCGGCCAGGGCCCCCGCCCACCAGCATTTCGCGTTCGCTGCTAGGAAACTCTGTGAACAAAGATTTTGGAGGTTAGAGCTTTTGAAGCTTTATGTAAATTTTTCTCATGAATCTTTTTGTAAATATGATGATGTACAGTCTATCTTAATAGCATGGCCAGTTAAAGAAATAGCTAGTCAGAATCAGATTTTCAAAAACGGATATGTGTATTCTATGCGAGAAGTATTATTCTACATATTCCTTAGCGCCTCTTTCAGCAATTACTTTGAAGGTTGTACTTTACTGTCTTTTAAGTACTTTGAAGGTATTGTCTGGTGGTAACTTTCTTTTTGACCAAAATTGACACAGTATTACTCCGTGGTGTAGTGGCTAAGCACTCTGGGTTTCAAGGCGTCGCCGCTCTGAGGTCCCGGGTTCGATTCCCGGTTGGGTCAATGTCGAAAAACATAATTTTCTATATTGTCTCGAGTCTGGGTGTTGTGGTACCACCGTTGTGTCTCATTTACATAGCACAAGTGCATTGGCTTCTTACTTTGGGATCAGAACAATGTGATTGGTGTCCAATATTTATTATTTTATCCATTCCTGCAGTTCTATAGGCGTTTCTCTAGCAGACCTCAAACTTCAATAACGAACTAGGACGCAGCCAAGAAATAAAGACTATTTTGTTTTCTATCAATGTTCATAAATCTAGGAAGCTTATGAAATATGTGACAATGATAGCAAGCAACCTCGAAATTGCTATATTTAGAACAGCTCTTGACAAGGAAAGAGAATAAATTCCAATTAACAAGTTTCAATACTCCGCAGTTATCCTGCCAAATAAGGCAAGAGTACACCAATCAGGAAATCCTTTAATCCAGAATTATCGCAAAAACTTATCTTTCCGGACAATCATAAAGGGTAATTAAATCGATTATAATTTATGGGTTTTGAAAGGACTAGGGTACAAAAATGGTCAATTGAAAGAAAAACCGACTAAATTAGGGGTCCACTTGCTTCCATACTAAGCCAAAATACCACAATATGAGAGACAGAGTAATATTTGCGGTTGTTGAAAATGTGCTATATCTAAAAAAGTACTTGTTCGGTCTCGTTTAAACCTATTTGTTGGTGTTGTTTTTGAAACGTAGTGTTTTCTTTTTCAACATTTTTACTAGCTTAGTAAGGGGACACCCATTTTTCCACTTTCACGTGGCATTTTACCAGAAGCGTCGATCTTACATATATTGGACTTTCAGATACGATGATTTTAGGAACCTCGATGTCATTTTAAGAGATCTAAACAAAAAAAATATTGTGGCGGTCGGCAGGATATACCTACTTACCAAGTTTCATTGTAATGCTTATAGTTTCAGAATAAAATGGCCCTGACATACGGACGGACAGACTTAACAAAACTATAAGGGTTTCGTTTTTTGCCATTCGACTACGGAAACCTAAAAACTAGGCATCAGTTTCTTACCAACAGGCAACTACAAGAAATGACAAGGTATATGAATAGTGGGAAAGATGCAATTTATCATTCTAAATGTTACATACAAACAAAACTCAATATCAATCTGTGAAGTGATATTTTCTGTAGTAGTGTACGACAAAATCTTTCTTGATTATGGGGTTTCCACACTATTAAGAAATATAAATAAAGTCATACCTAGGCATGCTCTACGAAAATAGCATCTGTACTAGTAAAACCATAAAACTATGAGTTACGACAACACAACGCTGTTAGTATGAGCGTCAATATTTTACAAAATTTACAATATTGGCAACACGCAATTCAGAAGTATTGCCTTAGTACTAACTATGTATTTCTAATTACACAGTTCTATTTATTTCAGATTGACGCTCGCTTCATTTGCAGTAAATCTGAAGAGAATACCGATCTAATAACTAGAACCTTCATTACTACGAGTAACTGTTTTGGCTTAATAAAGTTATTTTCTAAGTTCCTCTTTACTAACAAGTTATAGTTGTTAATAAGTAGCCACTTAGCTACCACTCTTCTTTTACAATAATTCTTTAAAAAAAATATATGTTTACTATGTTTTTTATTAGTATGGCTACTGCTACGTGTTTTTTTGTTATAACCTGCTTGTCCGTTATAAAGATTTAACGAGAAACGTTTATACATATAATATTATAAAGTTTTATTGGCGACTAGTGTGTTTTATTATGCGATCTAATCGTTTTCTGAACTGTATTTTAAATTAGATCAAGCTATAGATCTTTGTTACACATGTGTTGCATATTTTTTTTATATTGGACACCAATCACATACATTGCTCTGATCCCACAGGAAGTAGCTAATGCACTTGTGTAATGGAAATCAGATTCAACCACAATGGCACCACAGCACAACACCCAGACCCGACACCAGACAAGACCAGACCTCGGAGCGGCGATGCCTTGAAATCCAGTGTGCTTAGCCACAACACTACGGAGGTAGGTACATTCTGTCAGTCCATCCTAATGTAATAGTCTTACTGTCAGTGACGTATTAAGAAATCAAATCAACCTTTTAAAACGGTACGGTACGCTTATTTACATGCACAATTAAAACTAATCACCTATTATCCGATAACAATAGCTAATATGGTCACTATAAATACCGATTCCATTAGACCATAATATCAGTTACAGCCACTCCCACAGTCCATAGTAAATTATGTGTTAATCTAAGACTGTGGTATCAGAAATACATTTAAGAATCCTTTCATTCGCTACATTATGAATCCTTGACCGGAGATAAAAAGCTTGTGGCATTTCGGTTCGTTACGTTTCGAAACATTTTGCGCCTGCGTCCTTTGTAGAGGGACTATGATTGTGAATAATTGAGGATAATGCGTGAACAATGAAATGCCATATTAGTATGTGGAGTATTAATCAATAACCTACAGTGTTTTAATACGAACTGCCTTTGGCGGTAAAATGGCTTCCTACACAATGATTGTTAGTTAAATCTTGTGGTCAGAAGGTCTATAGCTAGAGGGAAATAGGAATAGCTGTAGACAACTTGAGGAAATGTAAAACATATGACTGTCATACATTTTTTAGTTACATTTTTCCTAACTAAATACAATTTTTATTCATTTTAAAACTTTGTAGTTTAATCATTAATTAATATCACAAAATATAGGGTCAATCACACCTATCAAAAAGAAACAAACTGAAATGGTTGCAAAAAAAACAAATCATTATGAACAATCGTCAGGTAAGTAATAAATAAAGGTACAGTCACATAGCGTTGTCCGACTTTTTCCTCAAGACATGGTCACCCCAGTCCTCCTGTAAACAGAGGTCTGTTGTGAAACTGGTGGAAGGTCACCGGATCGCAGGAGCATTGCCGATGCAGAATAGGGCATTCAGATAATGATATCAGTGTAATGAGATCCGGAAAGCATTGTTTTAAAGAAATCATTATAGTTTTGGATGTATTTTTTTGATGCCGCAACTTCAAAGGAAGTTTAGGATGATCGTATCCGACTGTTTTTAGTCTGTCTTGAAATGTTTTTTTTATTCTGTATCTTGTTACTTTTTCATATCAGTAGCTCTTACTCGTACTGACCAGGAGCTCTATTTTTGAATCACTCGCTAGGATATGGCGTGTGATTTTCGTTCGAAAACAAACTAAATTTCCAAGAAGACCGAGCAAAATATATACGTAAATACTAACAATATTGAGTAATATTTTTTTATTACTTCTGAGTGTGAATAAAATTGTTTTTCATTCGATAATCGGATATTTATAAATGAATCACATGTCAATGTGGCAAGAGTGATTAAAAAATAGAGCTGCAGGGTGTTTGAGAATTATTAAAACTATAGTCAGTAATAAAATATTACTGAGAATTTTTGCATTCATCAAAAGAAAGTACTACTCAAAGATGAAATCAAACAAAGAACACATTTTCTACAAAATACTGGCAGCTAAACTACTTAAGCCTTTTCGAGTGACATTACATTGGCTTGGGCACACTTACTGAAAAAATCTAAATAAACCTTTTCGTAAAGATCTAACCTTAAACTTCTGCGGGTAATGGCTGGGTGAAGGAGCTAAATATATTGGTGAGTATTGGTATAAATCTACGAAAGATAAAGTATATAATTAGGTACCTACAGTTCACAGCAAGACACATCTTTATTGAGCACTCTGAACCGAATGGTTCCCAGGCTTTAAATCGAATAAGAAAGTAACTAAACTCTTAAGTTTATTGCAGAAATAGTGGAAACCAATATATTTTTATATCCCTAAAATAAATCTTGCAAAGTAGTTAAACTTTCACGTTTCAAACAAAGAAGTACTATTTAGTATTATTACAGTAACTACTTACAACAATTATTTCCCCATAAAAATCCATCTTTTGACTGACTTTATTGTCTACAATTTAGTACGGGCTATTTATTATATATTTTTACAGTGAGCCTACTTTATAAATCTAGATTGTTTGCGCTAATAGTCTACCTTTTAATAAGTATAAAATTACTTTTAATTACTTTCATTAACTTTAGTGGGAGCTTCAATAAACTATAATCCCGCTTTTACTAGTATGTCACAAGAAAAGCTTAGAAAGTGCAATTTAATTATAAAACTTGTTAAGATTGTTATAAACGCTTTAGTTCGTTAGTTGACACAAATCACAATGATAACGGCTTCGGGCTTATGCTATTTTGGTAGAACAGAGAAAATTTTACAATAAGCATACTCATTTCGTTTATTTAATGAGGTGCAGCTTCGACAAAGTGTATCACTACGAGATTATTGTTTTGTCAGCGACACCAGACTCAGGGATGGTATGGTTGTACAAACGATACCGGTGCCAAAAAATATAAAAAAAATGTTTTTTAAATAGAAAAACCCACAAAATCAATTTATTTTTGCGATACTAACGAGGGAATCAAAACTAGAAACGCCAGGTCACCTCTCAGTAGCTTACTAGTTACGGCTTAGTATTTCGTAGCTACACGCGCAAGTGTGCGAATTTCCCCATTTCCCAAGAAAACCTCTTCTCATGAGGTTTTCTTTTAGAAAACTTGCACTTTTTTTTAGAATAAGCTTAACTCATTTCAATATCCCTGAGTTGGGGTGACCAAAACAACAGCCTGTATTTATATATGACATAAGTTGCGCGTCTCCAAAACGCGCGACTGCATCGTTCCTACAAGTCGCAGTGTTTCCTACTTACAATTATATATGGACCGTACAATCTCTTAACTAATATTATAAAGCTGAAGAGTTAGTTTGTTAGCATGCGCTTATCTCAGGAACTACTGGACCGATTTGAAAAAACATTTTTGTGTTGGATAGCTTATTTATTGAGGAAGACTTTATCTGGCTGCGACGCGCAGGGTACCGTTAATTTTGATATAAAAAGCGGTTTATTACTGCGACCACTATGGATACATTCACACACAACCCTAACAACGAATAACTTTTTTATAAGCTGAAGACTTTATTATAATAATCACGTTATTTATCTAGTGCACCTTTGTAATAAGCTTTTACTATGTAGACTAGTTCCAACATCGTTGAATATAAACTCGAGTCTTTATGGAGCTTAAAACAGTGCCTCAGCAATTTATTGTGAGACTGCACGCTATTCAAAGGGTTTAGTGTTTATTAAAATGAAGCAACTAAGTCTTAGGAGTACTGTGAAATCTGTACATAGTAGGATAACCCAATTGTGAGGCTAAATTTGCGCTTGACTTAACCTAACCCATTGGTATCATGAACTATTAAGTCGTGAAGATATATCGTCATATACATTTATAACTTTAATAATCTGCAAAATCGGTTCAATGGTGTAGGTAGAAAAAACCTTACACAAATAAAGAGTTAGGATTAGAAGCTGCTCCTTTATGCTAGGGCAACTATCAAAAACTTTTAAGTTTTGTTTTCTTTCATCTTGAAACGGTATCCTAGTACTGATTATAGCCATCTCTTTTCTCACAGAGCTGGTCGACGGCATGATGGTAGACTCGTATGTATCTCAAATCGGCTTATCCTTCAAAACTTCAGTTTTACTTCAAAGACTTCTTGTCACTCTTGAAGTTGATTCTGTGATTTAGGGCTGTTTTCCACTAAAGATGTAATAATAAAAAAGAGTAGAGATGTTTTATGAATGAATATCAATTATTAACACATACTTATTTTTTACTTAGCTACTTAGCTGCAAATTATCAGAAATGAATGTTTCGTCTTCGTTTTGGTGAAACACAGCTTTCATCGTTTTAAATAAGACAGAGAAAGCCAAGTCAAATCAGGGGCGTTGACTAGTCAACTGATGGTTTATGAACAGAAGGGCATAATTGTGAAGGGCCTATTATAGAAATCTGTCGCGATTTAACACCAGCAAGAAATTAAGCGGGACATGACAAATAAATTAAAGCAGTAAATTGACCGCCCTAGGTGTAAACCGATTCTCCCAAGACTGAAGACAATTATGTTATCAGAATGGTTATTTTCTAATTTATTATTATGCAGATGAAAAGCTGACGCTTACTGATTTCTTCGATCTTAGTAAAAGCTCGCCAGCACTACCTACAAATAACTTAACTATCAAGTTTTTAACCTATCTTATCCAAGAAAAGAAGGGTCATAAACCTCATGTAATTTAGGTAGGTATCTGTCAATAAATTTGACGACCCGTCTGGTGTAGTGGTCGAGAAATCGCCTACTACGCAGCGGGTGCGGGTTCGATCCCCGCACAATACAAACATTTGTGTGCATGAACATGTCTGTTTGTATTGGTCTGGGTGTTTTCTATGTATATTATGTATGTATTTACAAAAAAAAAGTATTTAAGTATTATATCCGTTGTCTGGCACCCATAACACAAGCTTTGTGTAGCTTACTTTGGGGCTAGATGGCGATGTGTGGGAATGTCCAAAGGATATTTAAAGGATATTTAATAAATCAAACCCAACGGTATATTATTGCAGACAAGCTTTAGGTGCGCGAACTCTTAGTGGTAACTCTAACTCGATAGTGGAAACAGGTAAAATACCACTTGGTGTAGTTAAAAAACGACTCTGACAATGAAACACGTAAAAACCATTATTTTTGTATATCACAAGCATACTTCTGGGAGGTACTTCTGACAAGCCAGTCACGTTATACATCAAGCATTGATGTCATCTACACAACTTGACCCCGAGATGATGTCATTGCCAAGGAGCATTCAACTTTAGCGAGTTTAGGTGATTTTATCAAATTGTGTGGAAAAATCACATGGCGGTTAGGAATTTCTTAAGCGCGCTTAAGATTAGGTGGCGATTGTGAATTCTTGGCAGCTGTAAGAAGCATGAAGTTACTACAACAGACGGTGGAAATGTGATAAGGACCATTTTTACCGACAATTTCATTTTAGTTCATCACATTGTTGAGATTATTGTCGTATGTTTTAAGTCTTAAGACCCTTTGCACACTGCGACTTTTAGCAGCGAAGCAGTCGAGATTCTGCCGCGTTTCCGAAACACACGAAAGTGTGTGTGTGTGTAAAGGGTCTAAACATTCTGAAAATATATGCTGTAATTTGATATGTGTCAGGGGTAAGTAATCAGGGGGCCGATTCTCGTGCAATTCGTAAACGAAAAAAGTTCACCGATCGAATTTTCTTTGTCGAAGAAAAAATAGTTTTTGATATCTCAAGGCCACGATTTTTATGTATTTAGATTTTGTTTGTGCGCTAGTTTTTTACGTGTAGATATTTTACTTTATTTTTAATGCAAAATGGTCAAACTCGCAATCGAATTACCACACGAAAAAAGTTCGATTGCCGCGAGAATTGCCCCCCAGGAAATTCCCACTACATTCAGCTTAGTGTCTTATTAGATATAACCCTATTAATTTTATCAAACCCAATGACATTCAAAAGGATATATTAATATATAATTTAAAAACATCTTAGATCAAACCCTTACCTCTCGACGTAAGCTCGCCTTTTCGATACGCTGGCACGTTAGCATTAGTCTGGACCAGTTTTACCAGTGGAAAACCAGATGGCGCCCGAAAAACGCTAAGAGGACACAATTCATGATTTCCCGTTTTTATTCATTGAAAAGAATTTCTGATCAAAAGTTGAAAAATCCCATTTTTTAAATACGTGTTGTTAAGTTTTAAACAAATGCAGCAGAAAATCAGACTATTGAATGTCACACTTATCAACGCAAAGTGCTAAATTCTACTGTATCAGACTACAGCCGCATACAAAGACTGGAATCACCCAACCATCGCCCTACGTATAAAATTAAATCATGTGTTCATGTCTACATTGCGTCAGTGTGCTAAATATTAAATTACAAGACTGTTAACTGTTTTGAGGGATCAACTCACACGGGAATATTCAGCGGACCGTGGCGTTTGCACGTCTGATATACTATGCATATGTATGAATGTCAGTTTTGCTTTGCCAATCTTACGTCTCTGCATGGGTAACTCAACGCCGTTCATCCAGTCATTTATCGCAACGAACATAGCGCTAAATTTATTATTTGTCAATTGAATTAGATTTAAATGTTCTCATACTATCTATCTCATAAATTAGGACTTTAATAAGTTTAATAAATTGGTCGTTTGACGTTTGTTGATAAGCTTTGAAAGCTACCTTAACTCCAATATAAATGTTCTTTATTATCTGGCAGATAAAATTAAACAAAATATACTGAGACATTGTGAAACAGGCCGTTACTTCATCAGGCACTAATATAAGGTAGGTATTTCATTCATTAACATAACGCATAATCTTGGAATCAACTCTAGGAACAATTAGGTATAACAATGATATTAGTAATTTTCTCACACATTTCCGGAGTTCCTAGCTTTATGAATGTGAATCACGTTCAAACTTAACGGTTCATTATGAATAATCTGCAAACAAAAACAGACAATCATAATATATCGCGCTTATAAATGAGCAAAACTGAGCAAAGCGTGTGAAAGACATGATTTAATTACCTTTATAATAGTATTGATACCTATAATCCCATGGAAAACGCAATAAAAATTGTTTTTGTATCGCAGTCAATGAAACGAGAAGGTTACATAATTACAAATGCAATGAATCTCGATAAATCGTTATTAGTTCTCGTGAATAAGCAAGAAAATGCTTCTTTTTAATGCTCCTTAAGTATAACAAACAAACTTGTTTCAGAAGTTTATGCATATATTATTCATGGAAAAAAACACTATTTTACGGATTTTCGAATACTTATAAAAAAACAACCCGACGTTTCAAATACTTTACAGCGTTTGTGGAAACGGGTAGACAGGGAATCAATCGTAAAATAGTGATTGTACCAAACAATATCAACCAACAGCGTGCTATCATCATCATCGTCATCATCATTATCAGCCAATGGACGTCCACTGCGGAACATAGGCCTCCCCCACGGCTTTCCACAGCGACCGATCACTAGCGGTCTGCATCCAGTTTCATACTGCGGTCTTTACAAGGTTGTCTGTCCATCTTGTCGGTGGACGTCCTACGCTGAGGTCAAAGGGTCTCCAATCTAGAACTTTCCTACCCCAACGGCCATCAGTTCGTCGCGCTATGTGCCCTGACCATTGCCACTTGAGCTTATTGATTCTCAAGGCTAAGTCCGAGTATGCTAAAACTAAACTAACTAACTTGACTACCCGTCTGGTGTAGTGGTCGAGAAATCGCCTACTACGCAGCGGGAGCGGGTTCGATCCCCGCACAATACAAACATTTGTGTGCATGAACATGTCTGTTTGTATTGGTCTCGGTGTTTTCTATGTATATCATGTATGTATTTAAAAAAAAAGTAATTAAGTATTATTTCCGTTGTCTGGCACCCATAACACAAGCTTTGAGTAGCTTACTTTGGGGCTAGATGGCGATGTGTGGGAATGTCCAAAGGACATTTATTTATTTATTATTATTAAACTAAATTTTACTAGGTAAATTATACAGCATTGATCTCCTCGGCCTCTCTACGAATGGAATTTTTATATGCTCGTTGAATTTGCTTTACAAAATAAATGAATAAAATAATAGTAATAGGACATTCGCACTCAGGCCCAAATAAGTTCCTAGCGCGTGTCGCTAAAAAGGGATTCCTTGTAATCGTGCACGCTTTTTAAAGTTCTTCAAAGCTCAAACGCCGATACTAGTTTGGCTCGGCGCACCGCAACTAATGGGTCTATGCATTTATTTTTTTGTCGGAATATTTAAGATTTAAAATGTAAGGAAATGTATTAATTTCTTATGTTGAATAAGAGCATATGTTGATTTATTTTGTTTAGTAAAATACTGAAGATCATGTTCACGCGATTGGCCAAAATTACACAAATAAAGCTGTTAAGGAAACATTCTCACAACGTTATTTTTTAAGTCGTTAAAAAGGTACTCAATTGCGTCAAAGTCAAATATATAACTAAACAAGCAATTTCATTAGAAATCAAAAACATAGCAACTATTCCAGTCGATTCTACTGTAATTTTCTAATCGTATTTATTTACAAAACTCGCAAAGAAGTGGTCGTTACTCTTATCAGACGTTTGATACTCTTTTTCATGGCTACCCCACTTTAAATGGGTTTTATTAGTTCCTCTAGCCGAATTTACGACCATTACCCACTTCCCGCCACCGAATTAGCCAAAGAAACGGGATGAAAAGAATTATATTTATAGCTGCATGTAAGCATCTAGTAGTTTTTGGTATAAAAAGAATATTGCATTCCATGACCGTTAATTTGTGAACTGTGAATTGTAGAATACATAGTTGAGGGAATTATACTTACTCTGTAAAATAAATTAGTATAAATAAACCTATATTGGCCAGCACCTAAATTTCTTCACGTTCAGATCAATTAGGGATTGTATAAAGTACACAAATAATTTATACTTAATATTAATTGTAATTTGATTGTAGGATATACAGCCTTAATATAAAATACTCGACGTTACAATATGGGCACAGACATTTTCTTTGTTATAGAGCCGTAGCATCTTATTTATTCCCTAAATTATTTTTACGTCCTCAAAAGTTCTGTATAGTCTAAACAGAACAGAATCTCCCTTTTTTTATCAGCTTCAAAACGCTATGTATTTATGTGATATCGTTGGAATTTGATAATACTCGTGTTCTTATCTAATTATTTGCATTTAAGAAACAATAAACATTAACCTGTATGATGTACAATCTGTACTGATACTATTAAGCTGAAGAGTTTGTTTGTTTGTTGGTTTTGAACTACTAGATCCATTTTTCAAAAATAGTTTTGTGTTAGAAAGCTTATTTATCTAGATAGGATGAGGCTATAAAACATCACTACGACTAGAGGGGAGGGATCAAACTCAAGACGCGCGGACGGGGACCATAAGTAAAGGTATATCCGACTATCTGCCACCCTTGACAGACATACTTATAAATTTTAAAACATGATTGTTATTCACGAATTCCATACCAAAGATAATCTTATCGGTTTACGTTCCACAATTGAGTTATGGGTCTAATTCTCAACGTATTGGCAATTGTTGGTCCTTGGTGCTTACGCAACCGCATTCCTAGCTCACACTTCAAAACTTTGTTCCAGTTCTGATATCTAAACAATGTCGTCGACATAAGTCTCTAACCATCGGTACAGTTGATACCATTATTGACATAATAAATAAATAAATATAATTATTCGGGATGTGGCCTGTAACAGGAGCTTTAATTAAATATTGGACGCCAATCACATACATTGCTCTGATCCCAAAGTAAGCAGTTAAATGCACTTCAGTTATTGAAATCAGACACAACGGTGTTACCATAACACCCAGACCCAAGACAATATAGAAAATTTTGCTTTCTATATTGACTCGACCGGAAATCGAACTCGGGACCTCGGAGCGACGAAGTCTTGAAACCAGCGTGCTTAGCCACTACACCACGGAGGTCGTCAAGTCGACATTTATAGTGAAATCACATTTTTGCAATGGTTTTTGAATGTTTTAAAATCACAGTGTCATATTTTATATTCTTAAAGATGAAATAAGTAACCAAAAATTGCGCACGGGCGGGACTCGAACCTGCAACTACTGGGTAACCGGACCAAACGCCCTTCTAATCGAGCTACCATGCTGTCGGTCCAACCGTACGAAATTTCTGGTTTCTTAAGGTACGTCATTAGTTACGTGTGACGTCAGTGCTATCTACCCATCTGCTTATGCAACAGTGGACGTAGTAGTAATTCATCTCATTTTTGCACTTTATCTCAGTTTTGAGGCAGACAGAGTTAATGGTTTAATGATATATTTGATTTCAGAAATTCAGGTACGTAATATTTAAGTATTTAGTATCTTTTTGTTCGAAATTATTTGAAAGATAAACGTCAGCAACTGCGAATGAGTTCACTTCTGGCTGTGAAGACTATACTCGTACATAAGTCTGACGTAGTGTCATCAAGACTTGGAACTGGTAGACTTAGCATAATCTTTATACACATAATTATTAATCTATTAAAGCTAGCAAGCATATAACTCAAAATACTTATAATGAGATTGGCTTAGCTGGGAGAAGCTTTGGACAGTTCTTTTATTCATGAGTAAAAGTTTACATTTCAGTTTGACGATAATGTCTTCGAACGAGATTATGAATATTGTTTCGCTTATCACTTTCTAGCCTAACGTTGCAGGTTAAGCCAGTTCGATACATTATCACTCCGACAAACAACAAAATAGCCTGCTGTGGAAGTCTGGACCAGTTTTACCCATTGAACTAAACTATAACCAGATAATGGCGCTCGGAAAGCACTGAGTTTAAATTCGTATACTCTTACTTTTAATTAATGTATATCTTTAAAGAATCGATATAATTTTTAGCCACAATTGTTTTTTTAAATCAAAAATTTTTCTCGATTGCACATCTTACTTGCCGAGTGCCATCTGGTGTTAGACAAGTAAAAGTGGTCGAGACTTCCACGCCTGATATTCGATAGCGAAGGTGGAACTTGATTTTAAACTGTAGTTTCAACACTGAACAGATTATTGCCTTAAAGTAGACGGTAAGGCTAATGAATTGACTTCAATGGAACGCCTTGCTTGTTCACTTCAGACATTTCGGAACAGGTTTTTTAAGCTCTTGAAATCGTAAATTAGAATAAGGGCCGATTTAACAAACGTCATATAAAACTTATCGTAATGACCGATTTGAAAATGTATATGACACAAATGATGGCTGACAAATAGGTGACGTTTTTAAATTAGGCGTTTTGTATTTTATAAGACAAATATTCCTTATCTGGCATTGAAAAGTCAGGCCTAAGTATCTATTTTAAAACCACCATAGTAGATTATTTATTATAGGATTCATAACATGGCATTTTCTTGAATTCATTAAGAAAATGCATGTATAGATCATCAGTTAATAAAGAATACAAAAAAATAAACAATTCACTAATAAATGCAGTCCTAACCTAACTTATACTAAACTGGTATTTATAAGCCCATCACAGTTAATGAACTAGACAAATTATTTCAATGGTGCCGCCCTATCAATTACTATCAACCTTATACAAATTGACTCTGTCTTACATGATCAAACCAAATGACTTCTACGCAAACAGATTAAGCGGTTCACGAACTTTCAAAGAAGTCAAATATCAAAATACATAAATCTTTAGTAGCGAATAATAAATCATGGGACTAATAGCTTTATCGAACACAATAAAGTATAA
The DNA here is from genome assembly GCA_963924145.1 of Pyrausta purpuralis. NCBI lineage: Eukaryota > Metazoa > Arthropoda > Insecta > Lepidoptera > Crambidae > Pyrausta > Pyrausta purpuralis. The sequence goes on along the minus strand of OZ001648.1, from coordinate 24,892,305 downwards.
ATTAGCTTATCAAATCGTGCCCGAGCAACATTTGCGCTTGAAGTGTCTAACTGTCCGAATAACGTCAATATTGCATTCATTGTGGGACACACTGTTCTTAAGATCAGTGAGCAAAAACGTGTTTTTTTGTTATTCAAAAAATAAAAGTAAAAACCGACTTCAATACCAAAATGCACTAAGAAGTCTTAAATAAACTCTTAACGCTTGAAAGGAAAGGAAGAAATTTTAGGCAAACAATTTATTTTGTCCGTGCTCTGATATTTGATGCCTGATGGTCAAAGTGATGGAACCGACTCCACACTTTTTAGTGAATTATAGTTTTGAAGTCGGGTTATACTTTTTTTATATTTTAATTTTATTTCTTCATTTTTAGTGATTACAGGATAGGGCACCTAATGACTCTGTTCTTTTAGAAGCTACAAATTACCTTTCATAAGCTCCTAAGCGTTAAGGAGTTCCACCATCAAGTTAGTTCCACAAGATGTTGACTATCGGACGTAACAAAACGTTAACATTAAAAAAAATACTATATGTGTACTTTAATATTTGAGGGTTTCCCTCGATTACACCAAGATTCCATGATCAGATCCCAAAATGGTAAAAATGGGACCAACTTGATATACCCTCTAGGTAGGCGAAAAAAAATTTCGAATCGGTCGACAAATGACTGAGATATGAAGTAACATAGATACAAAAAAACATACAGTCGAATCAATAACCTCCTCCTTTTTTAAAATCGGTTAAAAATACATGGATAACCTAACAAGTTATAGTAATTTATCTATGCTTTTTAAAAAAATAAAGGTATTTGACAATTATTGCACTTATGTAAGGGAATTTCAATCATAAAAATCTTTATATTACCTTATTAGAGATGAATATTAATCAACTCTATTAAAAACATGTAAGAATGTAATTAAATCCTTTATTGTATGCATCTATCCTAACATAATCGATACTAATAATACATAGTTTTTCCTGTCTTTCCAATTATTACTTAGGTCGATTGCAAAAGATAAAGTCATTTACACTGTGTTAAATACATAGGCATATAATCGAGGTACAATTAAATTCATTAACGTTGTTTGAAAGTATACTAAAACAATAAAGCTTTTCCACTTTGCAAGGAGCCGCTCTAGTCTGTTAATGCTTCAGTAAACAAACATGAACGTTTATGATGGGTTTATAAAATCTATTGACTTATCTCAATACAACTATAATAAAGATCGAGTTATTGCCGGCAACTGAAGCCTTGCAAGCCGACACTGCCTATTATATCATCAGTTTATACCCCTTGTATATTAATAATGTTTCGTTATCTAGCATCGCAACTTCTGTTTGCACACATCATAAATATGAAATGCTTCAGTCAGAAAGTCTGCCTCCAGACTATGCAGTAGGTGCATTATAAATAATAAATAAAAATAAATAAATATTTGACACCAATCACATACATTGCTCTGATAGCAAATTAAGTACCCAACGCACTTGTGTTATGGAAATCAGATAACGGTGGTACCACAACACCCAGACCCGAGACAATTTATAAAAGATCGTTTTCTACATTTCGACTTTGTTGCCTTTTTTTGCTCTGTATGCTATGCCTTGTGCATAAGACACCATAACGAAAGCTATATTTGCCTTTTAAATGTGCTTCTAGGCCATAAGCTTGCTTAGTAAAAAAGAGTAAAAGTTACTGTTCCTCCGTCTGTTATATCACAATGCCGATCAGCAAACAAAACAACCGTATGTTCGGAATTGCATCAATATTATACAACTTTCGCCTCTGACCCGCCGGCCTGAAGAGAATCGTATCAATTAAATCAGTAGGAAATGCTTTCAGTTCATCGAGTACTCATTATGTCGATACAGAATCGATACTGAGATTATTCGATACTGTACTATTGTCTTGACTTCTGACCTACCAACGGATTGTATCGCTCTGTGAACAAATATTTCCTAAGCGGTATCGGTAATCGTATAATTAAGTTTGTGAGATATGGTTACAGTTGTCGATTTGTCGATACCATTGATGGTTTATGTTTAAATAATAGAATATTTCGATAACGTTGTAATCGATAGTATTGTGAAACTGTTTGCCAAATGAAGTACGTAATCTGGTTTTAAGTTATTGTTTAGACATCTTGTTTGTAACAAGGAGTACTATTTTTGTAAGAAATACCTTTTTACCTTGAAAAAAAAGCAATCATTTGAAAAAAGCACCTTTTCTTAGTTCGCTCGCAACGTTAACGGAAAATAATTTAAAAGCAAAGACAAAACAACAAAACAAAAGTCATTTAATTTTACAACCAACATATGGAGTTGAAATATTTTCATTGGCACAACGCACTATGGATTCAGTAGTAGTTTTCTTTCATTAAAGTATTTATTCTTTGATAATTCTTTGGATTTTGTCGGACACACGATGCAGACGTCAACGCAGCGGTGCACCCACCACTGTTGAACATTTTGACGCTGACGGATCGCCAGTAAGTTTACAGGTCATCAATGGCACCCGCCTATTCGTGACGGCAAACTGCCGTCCGTGTAATAATCCCCATAGTTCAGAACGCAATCGCCTGCGTACGAAAAGATACCGTCAAAATTGCAACTAAAACATCTAGCTAAGTTGGAGCGAAACGTAACATTCTAATTTCGCGTACCGCATGCGAATACGTTAGTGTCCTCACGACGTTAATTCCTAAAATAATTTATACTTACCGCATCTATCTCCATTGTAGTACCAAACAAGCCTGACCTGCCTTATTGGTAGAGAAACCAAACTTCCCGCTGGCACATGTGGTATTTAATTATAGGTAAGAATGCCGCCCTAACGCCATCTTAAGGTAAAGCCATTCGTACGGGTTTCCACCCATTCATAAAGCCATTGATAAGTTTCATTGATCACTTTCACTGGGTGATAGTGAAACGTGGCGATTGGGATTAATTGGAGTTTGTTTTTGTTGAGATAATATTTTTCTGCGTCCGCCCTTCGAGTAACCAGTAATTCTAAATGGTCAAACAAATATGTTAGCAAAACATTGTAGTTTCAATTTATTTTGTTACAAAATAACAAAAAAATATTCATTAAACTTATATAACTATTTTGAATTCGAAGAAGAATTTAACGTCGTCAAGTTCGTGGTTTTGATATGCATTGATTAGAGATTATACCATTAGTGCACAATGACCAGAGCTTTATTCTTGAATGAATCACTTAAATATTCCAAGTGATTTTCGTTCGAAAATCAATCAAAGTCAACAAAACTCACGCATAACATTAGAAAATTTAGCTATTTTTTGTTCAATCACTCCTGTGTAGATTGCTACTGTTTATCTTCGGAAAATCGATACTAATAATCGAAAATCTCACGCCATATTAACGCGAGTGATTCAATAACAGGGCTCTAGGCCAAATTTATAACTTTTGCTTCTATTACAGGCCACACGTATATAGTCATAAAATAACTATATCAAACGTCAATTATCTGTCAAACACTACAAATAAATTTTTGCTTAATCACTACAATAGTACATTATGATACAAGTGTGCTAAGTTGACCATTATATACAAGGCGATATTTTGTGCGCACGAGCAAAAGCGAGTGCGCCATAAGAAAGCCGCGTATATAATGGTCACAGGCACACGTGTTTCATACGACGTTTTTCAACACACTTGCCATTAATCCTAACTTCGTCACACCACGGTCGCCAACTATTTACGAAAAATGGCGCGTTGTTTTTTTTCTTGCCGCGAAAATGATGCGCGCGCAAGGTTAAGGCGCGAACTAGATCGGCCAACAGCCAAGATTAAAAATGTAATAATTCGTTATTGAAAACACAAATATCAAAAATTATTAAATGAATTTGAGTTATTTTTAGTAATAAAGCCGGATTTACCATTTATTGAAATAAATATGTGCATACTGTTATTTTTCGCATAAATACTGTTTGTTGTGTAAGTTATAGCCCGACTAAATTATATCGCTTCATCTTCTTACTTACTACTTGGTACTAGGGTACAAATGTAAATTGGCGGGTTAATAAACAAAAGGCACTAGTGCAATAATATACAGAAAAAGCACGCGTGTTTAATATCTATGATTATGTGCCAAAAATCGGTGGAATAAAAACGTCATTTTGAGCAAGTGTGATGAAAATACCTTTTTTACATTTGATTCGGGTATCATAACTTGAATTATGTATCTAATGATTAGTTTATTAAAAAATAGTTTATTTAAATTATTAATGGAGATTATAATTTAGGCTCAGTAAAAATAATTTAAGGCAACAGATCCTGGACATAAGCTCATAGTAAAAGATTTGGAAAAAGCAAAATAAAATGTGTATCGCTAAATATGATGCAGTTCATTTCTTGTCTCGAAACCGACAGACAAACTCACGTCAATATACGTATGTTACGAAACTCATTACATTACCCATACGGTCACGTTACATAAATACATTGTAACGAGGACTAACCTTTTAATCGATACATTCAATTTATCGATCAAGGGTCACATTAATCGTTGAAACAAAACGGGGTTTATTTGAGGCGAATTTAGTGCGACTGTGGAGGGCTCTTGTGTAACTTGACCGTAAGCTAACGAGAACAGCTAGTAAATTACTAAAGGGTATTAGTCCAGTACCGCTTTTACATGTGGGATGTGACATTTGATTCGACACTTTATTCGACCGAAAACATTGAGAGAGAAAAAACATGCAAAAAAAAACAGGACTATTCAAGTCGCAAATTTGAATGCGGTATGTGACAGTGGCATATTCTACATCTCGCTCTTACATAGTAAGATGTATTATTTGCGTCCTTGTCGGTATCGTTCAGCCGCATTGCGTCGCATGCGTTTACGTTGATGTACTAACGGCGTAAAAACCAAGTTTTTCAGTAAACTGCAAAGTAGATAGTTACTCTTTTGCGTGATAATAGGCGCACAGAAAGCAAAACAATACAAGAAGACAAATCATGGATACAAGTTATGCGGTCTTACCGCTGAGAGCGATCTCTACCAGACAACCAAGGTAGTTAGAAGAAACAATGTCAGAATACAATTTAAGTACTCGGTTTTAAGAATATAACTTGCAAATTGGTCCGATGAAAAATATATCTTACATATAGTTTTCCTAAGCTTCTTTGCACACATTTTTTATTTTATTAACCAAATGGTAGTGGTTGTCATGTGTGCGTACCATTTCTCTGCACTGTCTGTTTTGTCTATGCTGTGGCAGAAGACTATAAATATCAATCAAGTGGTCATTGTAAATATTGTCTGTTGGTCACATCGACCGTTTTGATTTTATTTACCGAGCGCTTAACAAGATGTTTGTGATGCAACATGAACTGTGGGTTCAATGAATTTAGTAGATGTTACTGTCAAATTTAATAGAGATTTATACGGAATACCGTTTGCTATAGTTTTACTGCTTTGTTAAATCAGTGTTAGAGATAAGAGATTTTAATTTTCGTGGGAGAGAGAAAGCTTTAGTTAAGGTCTCGGTATAGTTTTGACCAAACATCTACTATTTTTGAAAATAGGATTAAAAAAAAATCAGCATACTTGTGTTAAACCAAAAAACTTAAGAGTTTTGTCATTAAAATACGAGTAGAACATATCAATAAGTACGTCTAAGGATTAGTTTTATTTCCTTCGATACTTAACCATAATGGCACTTTTTTCATTATTAGGCCCAGATTATACCACTGGCCTTTTTAAAAGGACACCTTAGTTATTAGAAAGGACGAGTAGTTATATTAAGTATAGCTTACTTTTTATCAGTTTACATTTATTTTTAATACAAATAAGAAAAAAATATACTTTCTTGTGTACCTGAAACTCATTTTTACCTATTTTTAATACAATGTAACTCTGAAAAATATAATTAAATAACTCTTTTCCTAGACGTTTTTTTCCGTATTAAGAGGGTTATAGGTTTTCCGAATTATATTTTCATAAATACAGTGTAGCGAATAACATTGTAATTTCCGTATGCAACCTCCTCGCCGCGCGTGCTGGCCACTTGGAGAACCGCGCGATTAAAAATAGAAAACTGACGTCCTTTTTTCCTTTTTCTTATATGCAAGCAATCGATCGATAATCGCCAGTAACTTTGCAGCAACATTTAACATAATAAAAATAGAACAGTTATGTACTATTTATTTATTTATATATTCTTAGGAAGATTTACAGTTTTAATAATCACTTTATCTAAAAAACTTAATGCTAACATCAATACTTAATAAATCTCCACATATGAGTAGTCAGATATCAAGATAATGTCCGATTGGGGCACCTACAATCCAAAGGAAAGAAACAATAATCTCTTAATACAAAAAAAAACAAAGTAAGAAAATATATATCTAAGGAACAATGGTGTTCGTCAAATTTATCACGAAGATTGAGAATCTCAAAATATGATTTAGTCATTAATCGCTAAATAGAGGTAGTGCTTGTAAAAAACAGGTCAATGTCAATAGATAATTTGGAAAAACTTTTACAACTATTGTATTTATTTATACGAAGAGCTTAAACCGTTTTATCAACGCCATATAGAAGAAGGCTGCATTCTAGTGAGTTATTATTTATTTTAATAGTATACTGTAGCACCCACATCGAAATTATTTCCATTCTAATATTTTTACAATCTTCATTAATTGGTATTGTTATTATAAGTGCGTTGTTTGCACATACAGTTTCAGTTGGAAATAAAATTGTAGCTCTATAAACCTTAAATTAAGTATTAATCGTCGGATTAATTGTTGAACAAAGTAATTAACTTCCAGGGACAAGTAAAAGTTTAGTATAAAGTGTACACAGTGGTAAATTAGTTGACTTTCTTCCTTTCGTGATAAAACTCTTAATTACTGGACTTGACAGGTTTATAGGTAAACTTATAGTGGGTACTTATAGTTTTGATATACAGGGTGTGGCGTAAATAGTGGTCCAAAGCAAAGGTGTGGATACACTGTACACTGAAGCACCACATACCAGTATTTAAAAAAAATGTGTGTACAGGGTTTTCAAAAAAAATATATTTTTTTTAAGACTTTGTTTTTAATAAAGACAATTTCAGTAAAATGTTTTTCTGTCACTAAAGTAACCTAAAATTTAAGAAAGAACTGAATAAAAGGTCCAGAAAAATTTACAACACTTGTTATGTACCTAACTTTTAAAAAATTGTTTTCCTTAATTAGGTTCCTTTTTGTTTCGAAAAGTAATAACTTTTTTTCTGTAAGTCGTAACACTTATTGTTGCACCATTTTAGAATCTGCAAGAGATGGACATTTTTTTTAAATAATGGGCACTGACAGTATGGTACATTTTTTTTGCACCAAAAGCATTTAAAGTCAAACGATTTGCTAGCAGTGAGTATTGAATTTTGAAAAACACTTATTTTAAAAAAAAAAAAACAGTTTGTAAATAAAAACGAAATGAAACACTAAGTACATGTAATAAGCAATAATACTAAAAAAAACTGCATAAAAAATACCGTCATTTTTGGAAATTATAACCAAGGTATGTGGTGCTTCAGTGAACAGTGTATCCACACCTTTGCTTTGGACCACTATTTACGCCACATCCTGTATATCTTTACCTTAGTACTATGATTAAATTTTTTTTTATTGTTAATATAATTGTTTGATTATTATTAATTATTATTTGGTTTTTATAGTGTTTTGTCACTATACAAACTTAATAATATAAAAAGCAAATTGCACTTGTAAAAAGCAACTTTGGCTGCTGTGACAGACGAGGAATCGAACCCCGTGTCTTACGCAATCCGGGCGTATGCCTATACCACTCGGCCACCGTCACATTAACAAGCCTGTTGAATTTTGCAAGCGCTTTCTTTAAATATTTGACAATCGGTTAAGATGAACGAAACAAAGCAGCCAACGTTGCTTTTTACAAGTGCAATTTGCTATTTATGTTATTAAGTTTGTATAGTGACAAAACACTATAAAAACCAAATAATAATTATAAATTGGCTTCGTTCATCTTAACCGATTGTCAAATATTTGTAAAAATATTTCCTTCGGATATTGTGAGAACAATCTCGCAACATTGATGACGCCACGCAGCCTACGCGTTAAAGAAAGAATTCAACAGGCTTGCTAATGTGACGGTGGCCGAGTGGTATAGGCATACGCCCGGATTGCGTAAGACACGGGGTTCGATTCCTCGTCTGTCACAGCAGCCAAAGTTGCTTTTTACAAGTGCAATTTGCTGTTTGGTTATTATTAAGTTGCCAGGATAGAGGATACTCGCTTAGTCAATTTTTATCACGCTGTATTTTATTAACACAATTACCTTTTCTGTTTTCTTTCAATATTTTAGGAAACACTAACGTTGTTAATAATAAAGCTTTTGTATACTGATGATAGATTAGATAGAGATGATGTGAATATGACATCACACTGTCATCACGGGATAGTGAAATCCGACATTCTAAAAAGCATGGGCACCCTATCAGACCAAGAAAGTAGTGTCGTAAGCAAAGACGCGTTATCAGCCATAATACAGCGAATAAACGTACTCTAATACGACACTTAGCATATAGATAGAACCGCAATTAATCTCACTATACTCGCGATTAGGCCAATCGAAAAGGAAATTGAAATGAGGTGCGAATAGCCATTTACTGACGTAATGATATGGGCGAGTGGACTCAACCTGTGATTAGAAACTATAGTCATCTTGTACGGAGAATAGTTTGAACACCTATTATTTATTGATGGAATATTACTTTTTAATATCTAGCTAAAATAAAGACAAAATCTACGTAGTCAAAGAACGCACTCCTAGCCATAAGGATATTTATAAGACAAAAATATGTAATATGTCAATCGAAATTCATACTAAATTGCCAAACAAATCGAATTACTTTACGGAGTATGGTTTAAAAGATTATTTTGGTTTAGAAGTTAGTTTATTGGCTATTGTCGTACTGTTTCTGCAGCCTTAAAGATTATTTTGATTGAAATTAGAATTTTAACAATGATAATAAGACATTGTTTTTTCATTTTTATTCAAATAACAATTTTAATGTTTGCATGCCTGCGTGCAGGCGAAATACACGCACAACCATAACTACGAGTATAAGATATATATTTTTGTAAACTATATTCTTAGCAAATAAATGTTTAATTTGATTTGATTGTCGTAAAGAAAATATTTTAACTAAAATATTAACGAATATTTTCAAATAGCTTGCCGGCTATAAGGAATAAACCTGTTTTATTTTGTGAAAAGTAAGTTACCTATCTATAAGTCTCACTTCTAATCGTAACGCCTTTACCACCCACAATTGTTGATTACTGGCCCCAGACTCGCAATCCCATCGAAGATTAACGTGGATTGTCGTTCCGGCAATTGCGGGAAATGCTGGGAAAATACGAGCACACCAGGGAGGTTTTATTGCAGTAGATTGTTACTTTTTTGTTTGTGTTCTATGCCTATCTTGCTTCTACGTTTAAACTATAACTTTGCCGCCTATAGAATGCAAGTTAGAAAATAAACGTCAAAATTAACAAAGTCAGAAGAATTGATTTTCATAGAAAGAAATTGCGTGTAAAAATTTGGAAATTCAAAATAGCATTCCTCTGGGTGGCTGAACTATGACATTTATGTATTGTTTATCATAATGATTTAATAAGTGTGAAAATATCGTACTTGTGGGTGTTAATTCTCTTTGCCTAATGGACATAGAGGTCGATTCTCGCGGCAATCGAACTTTTCTCGTGTGGTAATTCGATTGCGAGTTTAAACGGTTCACCTAAGAAATTTAGTAAAATATCTACACGAAAAAACTATAGCACGACCAAAATTTAAATACATAATAATCGTTACCCTGCGAAATTAAAAACTATAATTCCTTCTACAACGAAAATTCGATTGGTGAACTTTTTCGTATTCGAATTGCACGGGGATCCTAGTTTTATTTTTGAGTTGATTTTAGATTTAGTATTAGTATTTAGTTCTTACGTGTAAAAAAAATTACGAAAAAACTCACTCAGTAGATTTTTTAGTAAAATAACAAGTTTTTATTTTGTAAGGTGCTATTGCAGGTGAAACTGATATAAAAGGATAAATCTCCACGCAATATTACGCCACATAGCGGTCGTAGGAGTGATCAGAGTGCGTGGGTAGTATTCGCACCTGACTTTGCCTAACTGCGTCAGTTTGGTATGCGGGATTTGTGGCCTGAAGAAATATCTTGAGGTGTCACAATCCAAACGAGTTTGCCATTGTTTAAAGTAGGCGCAAAAGCGGTATAGGTAACGACTAATTGCACTAAAATGGTGCTGAGACTTAAACTTTTTTAATCAGGCCAATACTTAAAAGGCACAAATGCTAGTACCTACCTGGAGTGAATATATTTTTTACTACGATGACCCTATCTAAAAAATATTCAAAATAAATTGTTTAATATCAATTTGCTAAAGATACTGGTTAAAGTCCGTTTATTTTTACTAGTCCAATAATGTAAACATTTTTTTTGCTTTTAAAATAAAATCAATGTATTAAATTAATTAACTGTTTGAAGTAAAAAGATCTAGGTATTTAACGATGAGTTATCAGTGTAAATTGTAGTATCTTATTTTAAAGTTAATCATTATTAATTAATTGTTTACAGTATTCGACTAGAAAGACAAACGGACTTTACATTTAGTCAAGCTGATTTATGTTATTTTATTTAATTCTTATTTCTGTAGTACTTGCTGTGAACAATGATGGTGGTGGATGGGTTTGTATTACCTGAAACAAAATAAAACATTAATATATATTTACTATATATCACATTGATAAGTAATTTGTTAGGTGTAGTCTTGCTCAACTTAACACAAAGACTCCATTAAGGTTATAGATGTATTGAAACCCAATCAGTCTCTATTATGTCAAAGAAATGAAGTAATAGATGACCCTCGGTTCATGGGTGATGTTATCATTAGGGTGAACTCTAATACGCCTGGATGTTACACTAAAGAAAAAAATCCGGCCAAGTGCGAGTTGGACTCGCGCACTGAGGGTTCGCGCCAACTTTAGTCAATTAGGGAATCTACTTACTTCCACTTAGCTAAAATACAACAAAGTTTCGTTAATCGCAAATATAACTTAGTTTCTCATAGTGCTTGTATGAAGAACAAAGTTACTTTTGCGGTTGATGAAAATGTGCTATATCTCAAAAACTACTAGTTCGGTCCCGTCCAAACAATTTTTTGAAAGTATTTGTTTTTAGTGTTTTTTGATATTTTTTTGGTTTTAGTTTAATGTATGGGAGAAACCTTAAATGGCATTTTTTATTTTTTGTATAAGAATCGTAAAGCGGTTAACAGAATACATTTTCCTACCAAATTTCAACAGTGTGATGCTTATTGTTACAGAATAAAGTGGCTGTGACGTACGGACGGACAGACAGACAGACTTGACGATACTATAAGGGTTCCGTTTGTTGCCATTCGGCTTCGGAATCCTAAAATGAGAATATTAATTATTTATGGTTTAGATATTTTGATCAAGTTTATGTGAAGATAAAATACACCAACTTTTGACCTATTGTTTTAACCGATTTAAAAAAAGCAAAGCAAATCTCTGATAAAAATATGGTATGTTTTCCCGGTAATTAAAATCGAGGGTGACCTACCTATTAAAAATGAAATAGAACTGAGCGCTTTAGGCCCTTTGGGGGCGGAATCCGAATTCCAAGGGTTCCGTGCATTAGTCACTTCAGTTCTGCGCTTGACAGATAGGGGCAGCGCTAAACCGACCAGCTATGTTTGAGCCCTTGTAGAGATCAAAGAGGTCGGCCAAGTCATAATGAAAGCTAAAATCATCATCAAAATTAGCCTAGTCCGTCCACGGCTGAACAGAGGCCTCTCCCATGGTTTTGGATTTTGACTGATGCAAGTGATTTCGACCGATTTTTAAAGGGTCTACTAAGGACATCTAAGGTCTATTTTGTGGTCAATAATGAACATGCCAATTTGTATTTCAGCCGTAACTGTACGGAAAATAAAGCTATTATGCATGGGGTTTCGGAGGAAGGAAGCGCTGGCAAGTAAAATAGTCAGCCAGCACTTTTATATCACTTGTTTCAATTTATGAACTGATTAAGTCTAAAAGTGCTAAGTCTAAAAATTATGGAACTAATATCAGTACTTCTTAAGGGCATGTTAGAATATTTTGTTGATATCATTATATTTATCAAAGGATTCCTATTCACGGTAATACCCAACTCACTAAGGTATCAATTTTAAACCAAACAGTAAGATAAATAATAAATAAATAGTTTATTTTCTCACCATAAGTACCATCAAAATAACGTCACAAAAAATAAGTTACTTCTTAGTATTTAAATCTAAAGACTTTTATAACAATTTAAAACATTATGTAAACCAGACTCACATTTTTTTTAAATATAAAGAGAGTAGTGTGTTTGTAATTTATAAGTCAACTGCATTCACAAAAGTTCTGATACGAGTATTATAACTCATCTAAATTGAAGAACTTTTGTGAATGTATGTTAATAGTATTATTTAAACCTACATGCTTTTTACTACAAGAGTTTAGAAACGTTAAAACAACGTAAGTTAATAAAATTTTGACATCGCTTTACATGATTTTATATCAACTGCACTTATTTTTGAAGTAAATACTAGACTTTTCTTCTCTGGCTATGAAAATACCCGAAGTCTAACATGAAAACGTTGGAATATTTTGACGCTGCAACAAGGGTTGAAAGCTCATTGTACAGCGGTCGTTCCTAAAACCATACTTTAGACAAGTGTCTGCGCGAGGTGTGACTGACTGTAGGTAATCGTTTCGTGTTTTTTTTATTTTTTATATGAGGATCAGGATAAGTGTTTGCGATGTCAACTACACACATCAACATGGTCTAGGGATATTACAATTAAAGTTAAATAACTACAATGCTATGAATTTTCTGTTAAGACACCTGCAGCTAAAAATAAACCTTGTTTAATGGCCTATCTATCTAATAATAATTTTTGAGATAAAGTTAAATTCGAAAAAAAAGAAGAGGATAATCTCAGACAAAATTTCAATCTTTATTAAGTTTATTTTTGAAACATCAAAATCCTGAACAAAACATATTTTTTTTTAAATTGTTGAAAACTTTAAATTAATAATCCGTGGATCCACCTAAGACTCTCCTGACACATGTACAGCGGTTCTGCATACTCAAAACAAAGGTATTAATATCCTGTTGTGGCCAAGTTCTGCTAAGATGCAATAAAAGCTGGTTTTGGTGTCTTAACAGAAAGTTAATTGAATTTTAATTATTTCGGTTTAATTGAAATATCCCTAGACCATGTTGATGTGTTCGATGTGCTTTCATTTATAAAATAAAAACATACATATTCCTTGAAAAATAAACACTTAAAACCTACTGAATGCAAATCTGAAGACCGATTCTCGCCGCAATCGAACTTTTTTCACAAAGACACCCGTTGAAAATCAGCGTCGTGGTATGCGTTCCGCTGCCACGACCTATGCTGGGCGGGTGGGTGCCTTTTCGACTCGAGTAGTCTTGTTTTTTGCATGTTTTTTTTTCTCAATTGTTTTTCGGTCGGATAAAAGCGTTTTCTTTCTTTCTTTTCGTGCCATTTTAACCGTTTCACCTAAAAAAAAAAATAAGTAAAATATCTACACGCAAAAAAAAAACTATCGCACAAACAAAATCTTAATACATAGAAATAATAACCATGAGAAATCAAAAACTAATATTTCTTTGACAAAGAAAATTAGATCGGTGAACTTTTTTCGTATACGAATTGCACGAGAATTGCCCCATGTTGTGAAAATTAGCTAAAGGTATTTTTCTATTTAGATGTAATTTGCCTCTGAAATTTGATTGTTGCTTGTCTTGTTAATAACAATAAAATACTTCATTATTTTTTCTTCTTCCAAATACTTCGTTTACCCCAATTTTACTTCGTAATTAATCCATCGACGGCAGGCCCTTAAAAGTGTTTGACGTAAAGTTCAAAAGGGCGCCATCTCCCGGCAATTTTGCGTATGCTTAACCAGCGTTGAACTAATGTTTGCCAATAGCTTTGCTTGCTAGTTAGTTAACAGTTCAGTTTTAGGTTAAATCAAGTCTGTAGCTTAAACCATCGACCGACATCACTTAAAGCCAGGTGTGATAGTGGTCAGATATCCAATCGAATCGTTAAAAAAAAAACGAAAATAATATACATAGTGAGTAAAGGTTACATTCAAGAAATGAAATGAAATGAAATTCATATTTTATTTGCCTTTGAAAAAGGGTTCATTTTTGAAGGTGTTATAAATATTGCTGTTCAGCTTTTCCAGCTATCAGAAATAGCATGCATTTTTTTTTAATATCTTATTAAATTATTAACTACGATCATCACAATGTCTTCATTATATTATTATTTAAGTCACAAGTTTACTACTTTAATTACATTACAATTAAATTAATACCATTTTCATAAAAAGTTCATTAAAAAATATTTTTAGAGGAACCTAACCTACGTCATTTTTAGAAATTCATCCACTTTTTAAAAGCATTGTTCTTGTAGCCACTTGAAAAGGACACATTTAAATCTGTTTAAGGGCAAGTCTTTTATGATCTGGGGTAATTTGTTATATATAAGCGTGCACATACTGCAACAATTGTTTTCAAATCTGGCACTTTTTGGTATGAAATTTATTATTTATTTATAATTTAATTATTTTTTGTTATTTTGCAATTTATAATTCATTATTTCGGCGACTAAAAGTTTGTTGTAATTCCAGTGATACTCATTTTATAGCTTTTGAACTGTCAGATGCAAGGCTCAATTGCATACTGTGGTTAACTTTCATCTTATTTACTCACAATTTTCAATAATTTTGACAGGCTGGTTTTTTTTCGACATTAAATAACTACGATACTTACTCCACAGGGTAACAAATGTTTGTCACCAAAGTAATAGCCAATCGAAAAACACACAGTTTCCTTGTATACCGTCAATCCTGCATGAGACAGTATTAGCTATGGTATTAATGCTGTTCCCAGCTTCTGAGGTCGAGTAATGTCGTTACCCGAGGACAGGCTGACTTATGTTATTAGCTCTTCCAATCGATTCTGTCGAAGCGAATTGTGTCTTGGATTTATATAGGGTGACTAGATATAACAAAGGATGAGGGCAAATAGAGAGAGAGCAACACACTTTTGTAGCATTTTATCATTATGATTGATCAGAAGAATGTTCTTTAAAAAAAATCCTAACAACACATTTAATTTCTGTTTTCGTTTAATTCCGCATCATCAATTTTTTATTGGCAAACAGCTGAATTATTGTATACAATCCTTTAACTTTACTATAGTTTGCAAACAAGTTTGTTAGATTAGTCCAATAAACTTTATACTATCTTCTATCCCGTCTTTGTTTGGTTTGTTCAAAAAATTTGTGAAAGTGGTAAAGTGGCAGAGGCATCGGCCGTACTACCAAATTATAAATCGTGTTGTTTCTTAATATCATGTAAAATTTATAATATGAAACGAACAGCTTACACACATTGTTATTTTAGCGTATAAATTCATTTGAAACAATGTTACTTACAATTCAAAGTATAAATGCTATAAAATCGTGGTTGAAGAGGTTAGAAGTCAAATAGAAAATTGATTTGTGTGGGTCTGTGTTCGTGTGTAAATATTCGTAAGTGTTTATGACAGGAGGTGAGAGGAAAAACATTATTTCAGCTAAGAATGTAAACTGTCCGCAGGCAATTCTGCAGTTTTCGAACTTTTATGTGCCGAACATTTAAAGATAAATCATGATCTCATATGAAATCATAATCTTAGTCGACGTATTTATTTTTGTCAAAAAAAATATTTAACTTTATAAATTGTCATGTGTAAGTTTTTTAACAGAACATTACGACTGCCTTTATTTAATTTAATACCTGTAAGTTATAACTTATTATCGTCTACCTTTATATTAATTAATCTAAAAAATGGAATGCCATAACGTTGACACCAAATTGATGATACAACCTTACGTTTTTGGATAAGTTGACGTATTTCTTGGATACTAATTTCACACTTCGTCATTTTATTGGGGCGAAGGAAATCATCAAATTTATGGAAGCATTTCAGGTAAAAATTTATGAAACTACTCTTTTTTTATAAAAATATCAAGTTTTTAAAGACATTGTCAGTAGTTGATGCTAAAACGAAAACCCTTTTCACAAAGAAAGAACATTCTTGTGGAAAATTTGAAAAAAATAATAAAGAAAATTACTTTTTCCAGTTTGAAAAACTTATGTTATTTTTTATAAGTTAGGTTTTAAGACTAACATTTTAAGTTAATAGAAATATACATATACCTAACTCTTATTTTGTCACGTTAAGTGCATCTTAAACAGAAAGTATAGGTTAAATACAGAATGTACTTAGTTACACATATTATTATCTAGAGCAAGACATAGCTCTGAGGATAGTTTCGAAAGCGTTTTACGCTTCCCAAGAGTCATAAACGTTTGTTTCTAACTATTTGTTAGGATGATGACACACTGAGTGATTAAAGTAGAATAAAGCAGTTAAAATGAAAACGAAGCTTCAACATAATGTTCTTAGTAGTATTTATTTTTACAGTTACTACCTTTTTACCTTTATACCTTGAGTCCTTACCTCTATACCTTGAGTCTGAAATTTGACAGTTTTACTTTGATGATGTACATGAATAAAATATGTCTACGTATTATTAAAATACCGTGTGAGACTGATCAATTTAAAGGTCTGACTCGAAACGAGGCACACATATACTATTCTACGATAATTTAATATCACGCTTACTTACCTACGAAGCTAAATATCTTCTGTCAGATGTCTTACTCATATTTTTTATGGCTATTGAATAGCTAACCATTCGTAGACATGGTGTATAAACAGCTTTATTCATTGCAACTCTCGCTTCACTAACTTTGTTTTCAAGTGCTGCGATAGTCTCTTCAGCTAACTGAGGATTCGGGAGTCGCATTTATAGCGCTATTTCGTAGACTACTGATAGTTTGAGAGAACTCATGACACCAAGAGCACCAACTTCAATGGTCAATGAAGTTTCAGAACTGAACAATGAAGTGTCATGATCAACTTATCCCAAAATGCTATGCCCAAAAGGCTAATGCACATGTGTGATAGAAATCAGAAACAACGATGGTACGATAACCTTCAGACCCAAAAAGATTTAGAAAATTATGATTTCTACAGTGACCCGACCGGGATTCAAACCCTCAGAGCGGCGACGCCTTGACCCCCAGCGTGTTTCGCCACCACACCGCAGAATTTTACAAACATTTGATGCATTTCTCTGTATTTCTTTCAGATTACAATACCTACATTTAAACTGCTACATATAAATCAAAACTAAAATACAAGCCTTTAATACGGTATCCAACATACATAACCAATTGAAAAGACCGAACTTGGCAGCTTCTCAAAAGGAGCGAATCGCGGACACAAAAGAAACAGTCCTTGTTTTTCTCGAACGGAATCTTCTCGAAACTGAAAATGGATCGAATCTAGTGGATCGAGGGTTTTAAACGGATATTGAAAGCTGGAACTGGGAAAACATTTGATAACCTTGTTTGGTTTGATGATATGAGAGCTTGAACGATTATTGTTTATCTGAGCTTTTATGAGCACACAGAAGAAAATTTTGAAAATGTGCCGTCAATATTAATAGTGTTAATAGTCAATATTAATTAAATATTTAAAGCAAATGATGAAAATCTGTAAACGCTACATAAAAGTCAGAGCTTTAATTCAACTAAATTGATGCAACGGATTTTTACTTAATAAAATTGATTCTATAACTAACAGTTTACTAATTTTGTTATGTGTTAACTATAAGCAATGAAGCTAAATGTAGTATTTTATGTAATTATAATAATTGAAATCAAAATACACTAAACTTCTATTTACTTATACGGTTCATAAGCCTTAATCGTGTAATTTATCCTTCAGAACCAAACGTGGGTAGTTGAGTTTCCTGTCGAGGTTTGATGATAATTGCTTTAATAAGCGCTAATTGCAAGGCCGCTGCTAAAAGCTTGTGCTAAAATCAATTTTGTACTTCGAATTAAACGTCAAACCGAGGGAGTTTTGCAACCCTCTGAAGCTAAGCGTTTAAATTAATTTTATTATTACTTAAAGTCAAAAACCCTGGTACTTTTATATGGGTACCAAAAAAACGTATACTTTGAGCTTTATTGTAAAAGGTCAAATTTCAGCATTTTCTTGAAGATCTTATAATTTCCATTCTTATAATTTCCTTAAAAAATACTGCTACTTTAAAATGTTTGCACAATCGACCATCTTATTTTTACTAACTTATGCTGTATCCAACTGATTTAGGATTCGTCATTATGATATTCATCGAGAGTTGTTATCGCGACTTCTTAGATGCAATCGCCAATATACAGCACAGAATTAGGCTTCATCTTTCCAGCTTTTGCATTGCGACTGCATCGATACTAATGCGCGTTAGCATCGCGACTGTATCGAAACTAAAAGTAGCGCAAGTGTGTAAATGTTGACAATTTGCGACTGCATCGATGCTGCATCGCGACTGCATCACTGCTAAAAGTCGCAGTATACAAAGGGTCTATAGGTCATCAACGCATTTTACAATCATTTCTTACGCACTTTCGATTGGTTTTCCACCAACTTAAAAAAAAGTTCCTAAAACTATCCCAACGCCAAATCCCAAAGCTATCAAAACGTTAATTATATGCTTTGACTTGGGTTTTTAACATAAGCCACAAAAAAAACTTCCGTAAAACCAGACAATATACAAGGTAGACACGGTATCGTAGGTCTAGTCGGCACGTGACTTCGTTAGTGTCTGAAAAGTTTTGATTGTAGAAACCAGACGCAGGGAAAATTGTACGGAACCAGCTGGCCGACTCGTTTGCATTCTGATCATATAAAATACCAAATGAACCGCTGCATCGGAAATTGTTTCCACATAGCTCATTTTTTAGGGTTCATACCCCTTTGAAATTTTAGCTCAACATTCGCGTACAAATTACACTGTAGAGATTTAAAAGATTTATGAGATTGATTCAACTATAGAGAGATAAGTTTAGGTACTCCATGTTTTATATGATTCAACTTTCCTCCATGTCTCTTTTTGGACCCTGATATGATATTCAAACTAGAGAATGTCCAAATCACAAAGAATAATATGATTTGACTTGCAGATTATTTTAACATGAAAAATAAATAGCCGCTAGTAAAATGCTTAAAAAATAGAATTTTATTATAAAGTAGCGTGGGTAGGCATGTACTTACCTAAATGTTAGTACAAACAGTTTTAGCATATTTAAATTAAATACACTGTCAAAAATTATAGGCGTTTGTAAAAAGACTGTTCTACGATTGAATAAAAGAAAAAAGCTTTACCCGACACCCTAATAGGCCCTTTTAACTTTTCCGACTGACGCAAAGTGAATTTATGCTAATCAAGGAATCTTAATGCGCTTTTTATTTATGCAAACCAGTTCGCCAATTCAAAGTTTTAACATAATTACATACTTTATATTAGTT
Source organism: Pyrausta purpuralis (assembly GCA_963924145.1). NCBI lineage: Eukaryota > Metazoa > Arthropoda > Insecta > Lepidoptera > Crambidae > Pyrausta > Pyrausta purpuralis. The sequence goes on along the minus strand of OZ001648.1, from coordinate 24,872,712 downwards.
AATTAACACGTCACTCGCCAAATCCGATAGCCTCAGGGCGTTTTGTCTGCAATAAATACTAAAATACGGGTGCACTAAGTCGTAAGGTTTTTACACCCAACAGATTATAACCTTATTAAAGGCCAGAGAAAAAAATATGAATTGATTACAGCTTTAAGCCATTGATTTACAAAGGCTCTTCGTTGAAAACATATGCAACTCTACTATCACAGACAGCAAACATCTTTTAAAATGTACAGATAAACATATAAGCTGTAAAGTAACTAGTAAATCAATCGGCTTGTCAATATGACGGTTGCAAGTGGTTGCAGTCAACCTAGAGCTACCTAGAGCTTCTAGTTGGTCGCATTGTTGCTAAGTTGGGATTTGATGATGGGATTTTGGTGCAATCGAGGGAAACCCTCAAATTTTAGGTGAAATATTTATTTTTGGAGTCGGTGTCATCGTTTTGGCCATCTCTAGCATCGTCTATCAGGGCACCGACTCCAAAAAGAAATTATTCTCCTAGAATGGAGTTCTTTTCCTAAAAAAGTCAAGAGATTTTTAGTTTATTTTGTTTTTGAAGTCGGTTTTTTCACAAGTGCAATTTATAAAGTAACTATCTTTTCATAGGACTGCCAAGGTCTCGTTTACACGAGTCACCTTTTACTATCACCCTTTTCTTATCACCTTTTTATGACCAAGCACTAAACCTACAAGTCGTTAGGTGTAAATCCCAAAGATCTAGGATAACCGCGTGAGTGACGGCAGGCCGGCACGCGAATATCTCGTCGGCGAGAAATTATGGGGTTTTAACCAACTGTTTACCACGGTAACACTTGCATGCAATTACTTTTATAGGACTTATGTGGTTCTGTTATTGAATGGGGGAAATTCACCGTTTCTCTAAGTGTCGATTTTACCAACGTGAGATAAGGAATATTCGTGCAATAAAGCATAATACGCCTAATTTGAAAACGTCACCTATTTGTCAGCAATCATTTATATAAATGTCATTTCAAATCGGTCGTTTTATACTTATTCCGTTGGATAAGTCTTATCTGACGTTGGTAAAATAATCATGTTAGAGCGTTTTAGCGTCTTCACATCGCCCAGGTAACATATCTATTATTTTTAATTATCATTGATTAGGTTGCATTAATTTTACTGCCGTCAACGCATTTGTAGCGATGTTAATTTTGTTATTTATTATCTATCTTCCGTGTATTTTTGCAATATGCAATATGATTAAATATCGTACAAAATTAATTTGCTCAAAATTCGCTAGATCAAAGTACATAGGTGCAATGAACCATTACTAACATGTATTTGGTGAATGATGCAAAATAGATCATACTTAATCTGTCAAGCTAGATGAAATTAACGAAGGCTTTTTTCGTTACCCAATTTTACCCAACATTATTAGTTGTACTAAGAAATTACGAATATGATCTCCTTTTTAGTAATAACTAATCTTATAAACATATTCATACTAATAATACAGTTGGGTTATAAAATTATAGTTGTATTTTGAGAGGTATATGTTAGCTGGTTCACAGCGAACACGAATGCACTCCGACGTATGAAATTGTTCGCTTAATTTATTTTTGTTTCGATGCCATTGCAACTATCACTACGTAGTGCATCATTTATATTTTTTATTGAGGACACATCAAATGAACGCAGCACTTCTGCCTGTACTACACCTAGCCACGCAAAAAATAAATGTATAATAATAACCCTTATATTTTGAAGAAAAAAACCCAGTTAAAAATAGTAAATAAATAAATCGGTTACAAAAGGCTTAAAAAAAAAGTACAGCAAATTGTTTTTTCGCGTCACAAAACTCTCACAATATGTACGTCCTTGACCTCAATGTACAAATAAACGTCCATGATGTAGTTTCTGTTTACATAACACTACGAAATACTCGAGTAATAGCCAAATACGATAACCATAATTCCTTTTCTGGCAGCACACCATTTTGATTTGGCACACTGAACTTTTTCTCCATTTTTGGCAGGCTTGTCCCATATTTTAGTGAAGCGTGGTATCCCTAACAGTGACCACCCCACGCGATGCCCGATGGCAATGCTCTGGAAATATTGCAAACATTAAAATGTCTGATAGTCTGTTTTGTTTTGTTTTGAGCTTTTGTTTACTGTTAATTAGTAAGGACTGGAATGAATTAGATGCGAAAGAGACGGGGATTTAATTATTGATTTAGTATTGGTGTTTAGAGTTCTGTTACTTTGGCTGAGAAACATGAATGCTTAATTCAGTGCGGTCTTTTTTTCAGACCTTCTCTGAATTAAAAGGAAAAAGACCCTGCCTACAAGATGTTCTAGCATGAATGATTGCTGTCCTTATAAAATGTTTTGGAATATTCTCGTAAAAATAGTAAAAACAACTAAAACCTAACCTAGTTTGATATAATAATAACAGAAGAATAGCACATAGTGAAATATGTAAAAAAAACTGTATTTATAATATTTACATGATCCAAGTCGAACTTTCGAAGAAGATAGAGGAAGAGCTAGTCAGGTTATAAATATGGGAATCTCAGTACTAAACAGTATCGAGACTGCTTGTAATGTAGAAGTATTAATGCATACTACAGTAAGAAACGTATCAAGCTAATTAACCCATTACGCAGCAAAGATATCTAAGTGAATACAGGGTGAAAATTCAATGATTGATGATCTAGAAAATTATGAGCAAAATCTTCATCAATAGAAAGTACCATGCACCCGCAAGCGATGGTACAATATCATTTAGCCACATTACAAATATTAGCAAACACTTTTACCACAGTAGTGAAGAAAGTGTGATGGCCACTATGGCAAAAAGTGAGGCATTACTGAGATTGCCTGTGATCTATCATTATCAGCCCCAGGGTGCTAGAAAGGTTAACTTTGAAAGTAGTTCCGCATGTGAATTTTGGACTCGTTACGCAATAGGGGTTAATTTAACTGATGTAGTAACTATGCGCGTAGTGCTGTCTTATGTCAATGAACAGACTCTTCTCGCTTAATATTAATATTCCGCCACTGATTAAACTTTATGGTGTAGTGACTAAGCACGCTGGTTTCAAGGCGTCGCCGCTATGAGGTTCCGGGTTTGACTCCCGGTCGGGTCAATATAGAAATCAAAATTGTCTATATTGTCTCGGGTCTGGGTGTTGTGGTACCACCGTTGTGTCTGATTTTCATAACACAAGTGCATTAGCTACTATTAGGATCAGAGCAATGTATGATTGTTGTCCAATATTACTTACTATTACAGTGCAATAAAGTTTAAATAAATTAATAAACATTGACAGTCAACAAATTTTACTATACCATAAATGAGCTGTATATATTACAGATAAAAAAGTCTTATAGTGGTTTAAAGCTTTTTTATCATTTATTTTGTAATACATATTATGGTTGTACATAATATGTATCACAAAATACATACATATACGTGTGTAGACACCATTTAGGCCCATCACATATATAAGGTTACCTCGTTTTAAGCGATATTATTTAAAAGGCCAATTCAGCACAATAAATGAATCATATTTGTAAAAAACACTTTGGGTTTCTCGCTTCTAGTATTTTTTTGCAGAAATTGTTTTTTTATTAATTAAGGTTAAGATTAGAGAGAACGAAAGATTGGGAATTGAAATGAGAAAGGCGAAGCTGATGACGTAGATAACATTTAAAATTGATAGGTTGCTGTTTTCAAAAATGGTATTTTCTTTGTTAGAGAAAATAAAAAAATGAAATTTACGATTTTCCAAAAAAATATGATAGTGCCCTTTTTCTGTGATGTATACAAAGACACAGTTAAAATATTATCACTTAAAACGATTTGACCTTATATAAGCTATAAAATAATAATAAAAAAAATAAAATTAATGACTCTACACCATAGTTCTTGTGAAGCATTGCAATCAATGTCAATTACATAAAAATTGATTTAATGAACACTCACTTACGATGTGGGTTTTGTAATTTATTAGCTTCTGACATCAATTAGTATGTTTAGACCAAGTTTACAAGGCGAGCGTTAATTAAACTCGCGTTTTGATGACGCGCGCTTACAACTTCTTATATTTTGTTACATGTGTTACAATGCTAACGCGCGTTGTTTGTATGGAACCGCACTAAAACCCCTTATAAACTGCGACTTTTAGCATCGATAATAACGCGCGTTAGCATCGCGACTGCATCGACTGCAAAATGTCAACCTTTACACTCTGGACTACTTTTAGAACCGATACAGTCGCGATGCTAACGCGCGTTAGTATCAATACAGTTGCTATACCTACATCGCGACTGCTTCGGTACTAAAAGTAGCGCAGTGTGTAAAGGTAGACATTTTGCGACTGCATCGATGCTAACGCGCGTTAGCATCGCGACTGCATAGCTGTTAAAAGTCTTACGCACTGCGACTTTCTAACACGCGTTAACAAAACCCGCGTTTAGCGCTCGTCATCTGAACTTGGCCTAATTGGCGTTATAAAAAAATATGCATGTGCGCTGTCGGGAATATAAATTAGTAAAGTAAAGTTAGCCTGTAACCTCCCACTGCTGGGCAAATGCCTTACCTAAACTATGAGGTAGTTTGAGCCATACTCCACCACGCGGGCTCAGTGCGGAATGGTGGAGGGGTGTTTGCAAGGCAAGCGACTAACCTTGCTGTCAGAAGTTATCAAGCCGCCCATAAGGCCTCTGGCTAGGCTTAACGACTAATATCAACCGATATTAGCCGGGACCAACGGCTTAACGTGCCTTGCGAAGATGCTCGTGATGTACGTCACTTATATGGTCGGAATGGTTACCCATCCAAACATGACCGCGCCGTAGATTGCTTCACTTTGGTATCACTACCAAAGCGCTGCTACCACTGCGCTACGAGCACCTCTATAAATATAATAATATTATGTTCCTTAAAACTACACCTAGTTTGATATATTTACTCAGATGTAATGTAAAAAATTCAAGCAACTTTTCCAGTTAAAGATTATAAATTGGTGATGCTCCTAGCCACACTTGTCTAGAAGTGAAAATTACAAGATATCTGCTATTAAAATAGCTATAAATTAGTATTAATGTGTAGGACTAAAACATTGTGGGTTTGTTTACGCCAGAGGAAAGTTATGGCTGTTATATTCGTATAAATACACTGAAACAACATAAAACTTTCATTTGCATGTTTACAAGTTGGCTAATTATACTGTAAATCTGTCACGTTTGCCTAATGAATCAATAAGAAGTCACACATATTTACATTGAAATATTTAACGGAAGAAAATAATCAAAAAATGCTTGGCAGGAAACCAAAACCAGCTCTGTCTGTAGATCGTGGTGTTCTTAATATGGACGTCAAAAAGCTTAGTACCTTAGGGCTGGGACTCACTTTCTTAATTATCTCATACATGACTTGTTTATCGTTTTAAAAGGAAGTCATCGCATGAACTTTGACAGTTCTAAATATCTTTATTTAAATTTATACGTTACCTCGTATATTGATTAACTATAAAGAAATAAAAATAAACAGTTTAATATTAAACAAACATGTATATATAAATTAAATAAAATAAAAAATATTTAATCCAGGCTTTACATCCATAATTTGTAAGTAATGCACAAATAACTTATAAACTATGTAAGTGAATTAAATTTTCAACCCGATTCAATTAAATTCAATTTAATTCGATTCAAATCAATATAAATTAGTTATAATTTAATTGAATTTAATGATATCCAATTCAATTCAATCAAATTAAATTTTAATCTTTTTAATCCAATGTAATTTAATTATAATTAACTTAATTCAAAGATTTCATTTTATATAAATTTTATTTATATAAATCTCCTGCCAGAGTGTAAAAGAATTTTTTATAATATTTTTTACACTATCAAGGTTTTTTTTTGCCAACGCTACGTTCATTTTCCATCTTTCACCGTTCCACATTGAACATGCCCGTGAACAGTAAACACAGCACAAAGGTAAATTATAAAGCTCATTACAAGGAAACAATTAACTTCGAAATTGCGACGACAAAGCTTCACTTAATGATGTCACAGTTCGCCCGATTGTATGCAATTATGCAGTGGATGCAATTTATTGTGATAGACCCACTGGGTGGGGAAAAAAGAACAGCCAAGTAAGAATGACAGCTAGATAAAGTATTGTAGAGCTATAAAATAAATTGTATTTACAAGTGCTAGACACCAAGTGGCCGAGTTGTATAGGCATGCGCCAAAACAGCATAAGACATAGGGTTCAATTCCTTGTCTGACACAGTTACTTTTTTCAAGTGAATTAAGTTTGTATAATGACCAAACACATTTTTATTTTACTAAACCTATATTATCCCACTGCTGGGCCAAGGCCTCTCCCAACTAAAAAACACTATAAAATAAAATCAAAATAGAAGAAAGGTAGAGCTTTTAAACTACGTCTGTGAGGCATAAGAGCCCAAATTTTAAAAAATCAATCATAATTCAATGTCCATCATTACTTAACTGTATATTTCTAAAACTGCATCTTCAGACTGCTTATATTGAATAATTTACTGAAAAACAGGAAATAGTGGAATGAAATCGGACTAGGTGCTAATATACAAATCTAAAAGTATCTTATAGTAAGTCAATCGCCATCCCAGAAATAAAAAAACACAATAACCTATTTTTATAAGGATATGATTAGTTGAGACAAAACTTCCTTGACGTAATATAAGAAGATGGGCACAAAGAAAATACAACTAGTTACCTAGTTATACTTTTATGAAAATTGACGTTCTTAACTGTGATGAAAAATATGATGAAACGAGGCACAGGTCAAATTTTCATCATCGAGAACAGTCTGGCTGATCTGTCACAGCCACAGCCTGGGGCGAATCGTGACTGGGCGCACTTTCTATCACGGGGCATGTCGTCGCGTTACGGGTGTTGTTGGGGGTAATTTTTCGCGAAATTGTTCTTACATAAACGGCTGTCTTAGAAAATGTAAGGATCACAGAGTCAAGACATGACATTTTGTGGAAACAATAATTGTGCACTAGATGAGAACGATGGTTTGTGGATGGATTTTGATATGATGTAATGGGAAATGACCCCGTCAACTCTCTTGTAGTTAAAGTCTGAATACTTGTATTTATAACGTGTTGAAACTTTCTACACTTATTAAATGTTTACTACGTAAATTTAAATTGCTATTTAGGAAAAAATGCGCCAAAATTATATTTCGTAACAGCCAATAATAAAGCTGGCCGGTTCCTAGCTCATAGGATTAGCATAGCTATCCAACGCGGCAACGCAGCCAGCATCATAGCCTCCTTGCCGCAAGGAAATGGTTTCGTTTTTGAATAGGTAGTTTTTTTTTATGTTGCATGCCTTACATTTATTTTTTTCTTGTTTGTAAGGTGATAATACGTATTATTTACTTTAAGGATAATTTATTAACATTCCACAACGATATACTCTATTTAAAAAAATCACCTCAACATGTTAGCGGTTTTCTCACTACTACGAATGCTAGCTAGGGTATAAGGTTAAATGCGTCTTTCGAAAGAGCTCACTTAAATTACTTATTTGCTAGACCCTGTAAATTCACCTCTCTCAAAAAACCAACCATGGATAAAATAAGTCGTCGAATTTAGCAGGGAGGTTCTTAGCCGTCTGTGGCAAAGTCCAAAAGAGGGTTATTATCCTGTGCACCCCATTAAAAGACGAATGGACTCACAATTTTGACGGTCATTAGATACGCAATTTTTTGCATTCGAATTTCCAACCCTAGTTATTTCTGCGAGATTGGGGAAGTTGCATCCAAAAAAAAAACAGCAATGATGTGACCAAAATGTACTATAGTTAACCTTTATAATATAAGCACGTTAGTCAAAAACCTAATAAGAGTACAAAACTTGTACAACATAATATATATATGTATGTAAAAAAGTGATAAGTTCTCCCTGAGTAAACTCTCTCCGCACCCACTATCTTAACCTTGGCTCTCTTCAGAATTAACAACCATTTTCTTTTATTTGTGTTTTTTGGATGACGTCTTTATGTTAGTGCATTTTACTTCTTTTTTTATCACCCTTTTCAAATATTATTAATATTCCGCCACAGATTAAACTCTCTGCATTACCAGATGTTTGGCTGGTAGAGAATGCCATTAGGCATTAAATCCGCCAATTGTACAACTTAAAGTGCAATTAAGTTTAAATAAATAAAATAAGTTCTGAAAAAAGGTTGCCACGTAGATAAGAAGGATCAGTTGAAAGTGCTTACATTGTGATAAGGAAAAATAAATAAAATTCAAAGTAAACTTTATTTTTAGTGTCACAGAAAATCCTGAATAAGGATTTTTATAAACGTAAACATTTTATAGATGTATAAACCGATAATGATATGTAGAAAGGTGTTCGCGGCGTCCTTGAGGTGCGCATGCGCCGGTTTCGCACGACCCAGTCCGGTCGCTGACCGTACACCCACCACAAGAAATGCTTATTTATTTTCATCTTTTATGTCTCAACAATACGGATCACGTTCCGCCGTTACTTTTTGGGTGCATTGTACGTCTACTACCAAAAGTAACATTGAATTTTCATCTCTTGTATCATACTTTTAAGGCTCAAATGTCCGCTTTATTTTTGGGTGCGCAGTACGTAAATCATTTCATAACTATTCTTTGATATTTTGCCGTGTTCAATTGTTTTGCTAAGACATGTCAGTTTTTAGTTCTTTGACCGGCAATTACGTGTAGCAGTATTTTAATTAAACGATGTATTAAAGCGGGTGTATGTTAAGATGTGTTTTAAGACCGGTTTTTATATTAGGGCAAGAATAAAGTAACATAGTGTTTTACTAATTCTGTTGAGGCTAATTCCTTATATCTATAGTAATTATTGGTTATAAATATGTGAAGTATGAAACACGGATAAAGACATATTTATTTAACAGGTATGTCCACTCTATCATCACTTCATCATTTGTTAGGCTATCTTGCTATATGATATATTATAGTTCATTCAATCAGAGTTGAGACTTTATAATGAAGTAAATGTAAATTGCTCAAAGTCTAGACTCTATCTGGAGTAAGTTAGCAAAGTAAGGTGGAGTAAAGAACCTCTAAGTGAGTATGCATCCGATTATCCGATTTCTAGTGATATCACATCTATTTACCAGTTACGGAAACAACACCGTATCAACGCGAGGCGTTCAGTATTCTTTGCAAGAAACTCCTTACCTCAACACACATCCCTCAACTTCGTAACGTCACTATCACAACCTCGGATCGAGATCAACTCTAAAAAAATATTCAGTCAGAAAGGCGCTTACTTAACATTGTCGTTATACATACTAATTTATTAACGTAGCAGTAATTTGCGCAATTTTCTTGTATTTAACGGCTGGTTAAATCAGTAACACAATACCTGTATTGCAAAACACTTCCGAAACAGATTTATTAACTGTTCAGTTGGCAGTCGCATAAATTATGATAATTATCTTCATTACATGCTTTTATTAGCTGCCCGTAATAACTCAATTGCTTTAACATTTACCGTTATTTAGGTCTCGTTTTATAATATGCGTAGCTTTTAAATAGTAATAAGTGTTAATTTTAATTAACATCAAAATTATACATAACACTAAGTGTATTTTGTATACTTGTTCATTCCAGATTTCAATGCACACAAAGTTCACTTCTCTTTTATTTAAAATAAAAAGCTTTAAGTCAAATGTGAGAACTAGTTATATTTATAAGTTGCATAAAGTTAATTGTTTCAAAATATCTTGAATCTCTCTATTGGACCATCAATAAAAAAAAACCTAACGTAACTATTGTTACACCGCACCTAAAACAACTGTGGCACCAATCTAACCCCACTTAAGAATAATTGTAGGAAATGCAATTACATCTATTGTATGGCTTTTATTAGGTAAATATGCGGTATTCCTCGCTCGTTAGACTAATTTGAACAGAGAGTACTTATTGACTTTATTAGATCGAGGTTGTTTTAATCACATTCAAAATATCATACGGTATAACTTTAATATAGTAGTACCTATTCATGTTATCCAACTGAATAAAGACCTGTATGTGCTTTTATCGAAAGACAAGCGCAAATGCTTTAAATAGTTTACTAATTTACTAAAAACTTAAACTTATATGAAATCGTGCGTGCAATCAAAGCCAATCAATACGAATATTGTTCGTTTTCCTACTAGGATGAGACTGAAAATCATAAACATATTTCTTTTACATAATAACTTTGACCGTGCTCCATTTCATGCAACAGCACCTATAACAATTAAAATTATAATAATCCGGATTAAAAGAAAAGTGGTACATAATAGCTTAATTTATCCTATTGTCTGATCTGATTTATATTTTAAGTTCTGAATCCATTAATTTTCAAACTTTGTTATTATTTAATGTATCAAACTGAACCTATAAATAACGCTTCGTTTAGGCGTTTTTAATCGGACTCCAATTGCAGAATTTAATTAATATTCATAGCCCTAGTAATTTAATGGCGAATAAAGTTGTTGAAAACTCGATGATTTTCTTGTCGATAAGCTTATAAACGATAAACACTTTTCTTGGATTTCAATCTTTGTAGGTCCGCTTATTTTGTACACATGATACAAATGAGTAAAGGTGTAGTATTTAATTATTTTCTTAACTATTCGACTTTATTTTTTAAACTATACGTATTATAGTAGTAGTCGCCCAAGCCGATTTCGACTACGGTGGTCAGTCACAACGACTAACCGACTGCGCGCGGGACATATATAGTGCACAAGTCTGTGCGCAAACACAGGTGCACTCTCTATTCCTTTCACTCCCATAGCCCGATGGAACAGCAATCTGACACGACCGGAGAAAGTTCAGGCGCAGGACCAACGGCTTTACGTGCTTTTCCGAGGCAGAGGGGTGAAACACCGCTAACTTCCCAACTCCGGGCTACCTAAGAATTTCTGAACGGGAAAACTCAGGTATATATTTTTAGCCCGACCCGAGGATCGAACCCAGGAACTCTGGCGCAGCCGTCGCTTTAAAGTGCGACCCTCCTACCGCTGCGCCACCGAGGCAGTTATATGCATATGTATTATATACAACAATCAAAGCTTAAATTTTAGTATAACCTAAATTCGTCACAGGCGTGGTCATTTTAGATATATTTTTAACTCACGATATTGAAACATCAGTGTATCGATGTGACATCAAAAGTACAATCATACCATCACTAGCGCCAACCAAGTAATATATCACCGTAGACAAGTAGATATTGGTTTTGTAAAATTATATTTACCTGCCGTCGATGCAAAAACCAAATGACATTGCAATGATTAATTTGATCAGCTTCCGTTGTTCGTAATAAGTTGCGTGTTTTGTAAAGTATCAAGTAGTTTTGAAGTATCCACTTTATGCAAATTCAACTTTCTTAAATTCAATGAAGTCTAAAAATTTTATTTGATTATTTTTTTACAGCAATGGAATGTAACACACTTTAAGATGATTAGGAAAACAATACAAAATAAAAACTTGTCAGTGTCGTGCGATAAGCCAAATCATTGCTTATGTGAAGTTCGATTATTAACATTAAGTTCTTAACTATCACTCAACATAAATAGTCTTATCTGAGGATCTTTCAACGTGATTGATTGTCGTCTTTAAAACTGCAATGATTGCAATACATCACTGCAGCCGACGAACGGACGGCCGGACAGACAGACAGAACAGCCGAGATGTTGCTAATTGAGTTGTAGATAAATAAATTACGATCGATTCTGCCGGATGGAGGCTAGGTGGTCACAGAAAAGCTGTGTATAAAAGGGATAGAAATAAATCACTGACAGTGTTACTTTTGTACTAATATCTGTTTCTTTTAACGCTTAAACAGATTAAACGTTTTAATTAATAATCACTTAGAGGTTGGACTGTGGAGATCGCAGACATCATCGTAGAAGGCGAAGAAAATGATCATCCAAGTATACGTACCGGAAAATTTATATTTTCGCGGGAGAAGCTACCTAGTAAGCGATTTCAAAATTCCAAAGTCACCAACTATTAAAATTAAAGTCAAGTATCACTGTTTTGGATGTTTTGTAAAAAAAACAAAATTATTCCATCCTATTATGTTCATTACTTTATCTTAGTGACCTTACAACGAATTATCAATCAATGCAACCCACTTAAGGAATAGCTCAAGACAATAAAACTCGGCACTAAACTGAATTTTGTAACTATAAAACTTAGCTCAAAACCGGAAACTCAGATAAGAATCTCGCGAATCCAACAATACAATTGTCTTACAGCGAAGAGGCTATTGTAGACGCATTCTGTTCTCATGTGCAGATTGCGGACCTCGTGCGAAAGACATTGTGTTCAGCCTTTTGGGAAACTGCATTAGACAGTTTAGTTGCAATTTTCTGAAGTGCAAGTTACGACTTTGTTGCTTTGATTTTTTTGTTACGATTAAGTTGTACTGACACGTTAACGTTCTGATAATGTAAGTACCAGGAGGTTAATCCTCGTGCAATTCGTATAGGAAAAAAGTTCACCGATCGAATTTTCTTTGTCGAAGAAAAAAATGTTTTTGATTTCTCAGGGTCACGATTTCTTGTGTTTAATGTTTTACTAGATTTTTAGGTAGAACAGCGCAATCGAATTGCCACACGAAAAAAGTTCGATTTCCGCGAGAATCGGCCTCCTGAACTTTCCTACAGTTTACTAACCTCTTACTAATTAAATAAATGTTTTACGAGTATAGTGGGTCATTTGGTTCAATTTTCTATTAATTTAGTTGTCTAGGTCTAGTCTGTGAAGAGTCTAAGCTCATTTATTGCGGTCACAACGCACTTTATACACGGTAGCAAGTTGCCTACTGTCTACCTTTGGTGAGAAAATACAATGCAAAATACAAGCCATTTTAAAAAGATCATTAACCTGTATGTCATGCAATGTGATAATATTTAATAATTGAGAAGCAAAGAACAACTAAATGAACGTATTACTGTGTTACCCTAAATGGTCTTGATTTAAATGTTATTGAATCTCATCTTAACTCTATCTAAATAAAAATATGACCAATTAGGGTTCATCTTCCTTTTCACTCCAAATAATAAAGGTTCAAAACAGATTCATCAAAACAAAACCAAATCAAACAAAGTTACTGACTGATACTACATTGTGAGGGCTATTCATCAATCAGCCTTTCAGATTTTGCGTGCAAACACCACTCAAACCACAGTTATAGAACTCTTCAAATAGTCGTGTGCGCAGATATCGTCACTATTACCGAGTCGGAAGCTTCATAATGGCAAATCATAATTATGTGACTTACCGACAAAATTCGGTGAAATATTACGTCTTTCGAATCATTAAATTATTACGAATCATTATAGAAGAGTTACAGTCGCTTGCTGTGCCACTGCGCATTTTATTCGTGATCATATTAAATCTTTGGCGCTTTTGAAGAGATCGTGTATTGAAACCGTGCATACCTGAAACAATCAAAATTAAAATTGTAATATAACTATTAGTCCATTGAACGAGTCCCTCCAAGGGGGGTCTAGAGTGCGTGAGTTAGTAACGTAAAATGTTTCTTCGGAAACATGTCAAGAGTCCCTAGGTTATAAACATACTAAAACCCCGGGACACTAGGAGGAGCCCCGGAGTGGGGGGAGGGGGGGAAAGGGTCAATTTTATCATTTTTCGCTTAAATGTCCAAAACGGTATATGTTAGAGAAAAACTTTCAAGGAAAAGTTGAAAGGCCATAAAATTATCTACAAGTTGAACCTAAATCATTTTTTTTCTATTAGCAGCCGTTTTCAAGCTACATCCCATGAAAGGTGAAAAATTCGAAAACATAAGCAAACTTTAGCATGAGCTTAACGAGGGCGGACCCCTTCCCATGCTACGTGTGAAACTTCATCGAAAAAATCCGAACAACGGATAATGTTGGGACATTGATGTCAAATGAGAGGCACTAGAGGAAAAAAAAATAAAAAGTTTAAGTAGGTATCGTAACTACCCTAATAAAATTCAATTCCTCCTAAACGCCTCCATGGTGGAATCTGGTTTTTTTATCAATGATAGACCTAATTATGAGCAATCTATCGGTACCGGTCACAAGTTGCACTTTTGAGCTTTTTGGAAGAAAAAAAATAAAAAGGTCAAGTCGCGTAACTACCCTAATATAATATTTTGACAATCGATTCCTCCTAAAGGCTTCCATGGAGGAATGTGTTTTTTTTACCAATGATAGACCTAATTAAGAGCAATCTATCAGTACCGATCACAAGTTGCACTTTTGAGCTTTTTGGAAGAAAAAAAATAAAAAGTTCAAGTATCGTAACTACCCTAATAAAATTCAATACCCCGTAAACGCCTCCGTGGTGGAATCTGGTATTTTTATCAATGATAGACCTAATTATGAGCAATCTATCTGTACCGGTCACAAGTTGCACTTTTGAGTTTTTTGGAAGAAAAAAATAAAAAGATCAAGTTCAGTAGCTCAAACTACCCTAATATAATATTTTGACAATCGATTCCTCCTAAAGGCTTCCATTCCATAAACACATTGTTTATTTTACCAATTATAGACCTAATTAAGAGCAATCTATCAGTACCGGTCACAAGTTGCACATTTGAGTTTTTTGGAAGAAAGAAATATTTTTTGATCGATTGATGTGATAAACATGGGTATGTAGTATGGGGAAATTGTTTGAGCCAAAATCATTTTTTACTGCGTGTAACTCAGAAATGATAGGATATAGGAAAAAATGATCTTGGTCCAACTTGTAGATAATTTTATGGCCTTTCAACTTTTCCTTGAAAGTTTTTCTCTAACATGTGCCGTTTTTGAGATTTAAGCGAAAAGTCAAAAAATGGACCCTTTCCCCCCCTCCCCCCACTCCGGGGCTCCTCCGAGTATCCCGGGGTTTTAGTATGTTTATTACCTAAGGACTCTTGACATGTTTCCGAAGAAACATCTTACGTTACTAACTCACGCACTCTAGAACTTTTTATTCAATGGACTATATATATAAATCTTAGGAAATGCGTTTGGTTGAAAATTCTAATCAAAAATACTTTTATTTATTTATAAATAAAAAAAAATACTGTAAAATTTGTAACCTGTTTTTTTAAAGGAGCGACTCTAATTATTTATTTTTAAATTATATATGAGCAAACTTATTTCATAACTAAAATGCACAGATCTAATCGATCATGTATCTTTTACGACCTAATTTACTATCACTTTTTATTTATCGTTACTCTTTTTTCCTGTAAGTAATTTGATTTTGTCCCGAGGTCGAATGTATCACGATAATAATTTGATTTATGCGTCGATAATTCAGAATTAAGTGAACGCTATCAGCCTTCATAAATGCATAATGCAAAATTTTCGACGCTGCAAAATATAAGGCCAATGCCACACTATGAAAACAGTGAGTTTTGTAAAAGCAACCGGCCAGTATTTTTAAAAACCGCGTAGGCTTTTGTTTTTCGCGAGGGTCTTTGTATTAAAAAGTTTGTTTGGTTGATGACGAAGACACTACTTTTATGTCAATTTTTTTTTACTTATGCCTGAATAATTATAATTCGTTTACGTAAAGAGAAGTAATTAAGAAATATACCTTTAACATTGCTAGTGCACATAGATTATAATTACTTCTTAATTATTACTAGTTTCATATATTGTTCACAATATTCTTTGTATTTTTTACATATGCTTTTTGCACACTAGAGTACTGTGATTTTACCAGAATTATTTTGCAGCAAAACGGGTTGCGTTTAATCATCAATTTATGAGTTACTGTTATTACCTGATCGCGTTCTGTCTACCAATTTTGAGTTCGATAGCTTCGCCATATTGGTGTATTAAGTCATAACTATGACGAGTTACTACGGATATCAACAGCTGTTTTTATATGATAGGGTCTAGGGTTTGAACGTCACATGTTTTTGTTCTCGAAGATGGCATTCCGATAGGTGTGTTGACGACACGTCATGTCAAAAATTTGGCGTTAAGTCGATGCGACACCAGCCGTCGATAAACATCTGGTCAAAATTATGACGCCTGCATGTGAACAGCTAACTGACATCAAGTAACGTAATATTTTTTATTGTATTTGAAAAGGAATTGCTCTTGACTAAACCCTATAGAGATTATTTAAAAATATTTTTAAAATACATAGTAAATAAAAAATATATAAAGCTGCGGAACCGCATAATTTATAAAGCTTTCATGTTGTGCCAACCCTCACATGATGTCTTAGACGTCACACAAAAACCTGACCTTTAAAATTACAATCAAAGTCATAAAATCTTCAATGCGGTAACACACGTAAGTCGTTACAAAGATTATCAAAGACAGACATTAAAAAATATGTTTTATGTATGTCGACTCAGAATTAACGGTAAGTGCACATTGAAGCCACCTGTGGTTTTGCTAATCTTCTTGTTGAATTTAGGACTATAGCACTGCACTGTATTTTGTCTGTAAATGCTTTAAAACTTTGTTGAATCGTCTCTAGTTTCAGCGTTTTTTTAAAAACGTTTTAAATATTAGTTTATGAGGAATTTTTACAACTTTGTACCTGATGACCATAAATTTTAGAAGATTCTGCGTAAAAAATTATAGTGATAACAATTTAAATGTATCAAAAAACTGTAGCAAAAAGGGATCAATATTGTGTAAGACCCCTTATTAAGTTAGTAACTTTGTTATGATAATTATTACCTGTGTAATGTTGTTACTAGATCAAGTAATCTATAGTTGGAGCTGATTGCGTTATATTTTTCAGGATACCCTGTTTATAGGTTACCAAAATTAATAAAAAGTTTTACTGTTTTTAAAAAAAAAATCTTAGAAATAACTTATGTTTCACGTGAGAACATAATATATATCAATTAAGAGCATTATAAAAATATTTAACCACCTTAAAATCGCAAGATTAAGCTCCAATAAATTATTATCTGCATGTCACGTACTCTTTTCATCTCTACTTCAAGGCGGAGCTAGCTTATATCTTAACGGCTTATCTAAACAAGATCAGCCGTTTAATTATTCTTTAATTTACGACAGCTCGTAACCCCGTAATAACCGTAGGTTAAAAGTCAGGCTTTCATTTGGTCGGAAGCACTGGTGTTTGCACAGATATGTGTCTAAAGAGATTACGCAAGTCACCCCGACTGGCTGAAAATCATGCATGCCAATTTTAGTCATCGTCATTGATGTAGGTAATGAGGGAAAATATTTGTCCTTCCTTTTTTTGGTTATATTGGTTTTTTATATGACCTAGGAGCAGGGCAAGAAGATTATGATGATAGGTTTTCTACAAACTCCAAACTAAGCCAGTGGGCCTAAGATGCGCGCCTATTTATCATTCATCGCGGCAATCGATACATTTCAATCGTTTTATTATAAATATTTAAAAAGCTTTTTACTTGCTTTACTTTGTTCATTTGTTTTTAAAAGCAATTAGGATTGCCTTGCAATTGGAAAGCACGTTGTTAAGGAAATGAAATGATATTATCGACGCAATAAGCAGTATCGAGGCGTGCATGTTAGGCCTACAGGTGAAGCAAAGACTGATTCGACGAAAAAGCCTGTTCACTCTGACTTATAAGTCAGATTTGATTGAGTGAAGTCAGTGACAATATTGACTTAAATATTATCCAACATTATTTGTAACTGCGGCGGAAATTTCGCTTCTTCAAATTCACATGAAAACTTGTGACATACTAAAATGTTATTATTTTTTGCTTATTTTTATTTATAATTGTCAAAGGAAGTCAAACAAACATTTGGTTACACCAAGTATACAAACTCGTGTTATCTAATTAGATACATAGTCTGTGAGTTATTCTTCGAGATGGTATGATCTTTAAAATTGTGTCTGGGATATTGTGGGTTAAGACAATACGCTATCAATTAAAGAGGAGTAATTAGTGTACTCAATTTGATATTTGAGCCATTTAGTGCTGATGTAAAGGTGAAATCAATAAAATGATAAAATCTTCTTACGAGACCCATTCATTAAATTTTGATGGTTTTAAAGAGGAATACTCGTAGAGCGTAGACCAATATTTTTTCCTGTTAAACCGTATAAGAAGAAAGTACACACAAACTAATTTTATGAATTATGTACTGCAGTAAATTAATCGTATTTCCAAGCTTAAATCCATGGCTCTACATACTAATTAATCTAGGTATAATCAACAACCATAGATTCAAATCAAATGGATGTGCAGGCAATAAATTGTAAACTTTCCAAATCCAGTCAAGGGTTGAGACTTGCGACCTAGCCAGGCGAATAGTTTGTTGAGTATGAGCCTACTTCAGCAATCTAAGTTAAGTGCTTACTTGCTCGAACTTGGTGAAGGAAGAGTTGGAAGGACCATTATCAAGTAGACACACTACGGCCACAGGCTCATGCCACCGGGTGGTGTGGGTACACCATTATGCTTGTCTTTTTCCAAAGATTGTCAGGAATAATTGCTTCAAGCAATAAGACTGCCTGAATTGTACTATGTAATATTTGAAATTTTTTGTAAGTACTTACTAAGAACTTAGTTCCAAATTACATTTGAATCAGTCGTTAACTGTTTTTTTCAAGAAAACTTTATGCACAAAACATAAAATTGTACATATGGCGAACTTAATGCCATAAGCATTCTCTACCAGTCAATCATATGTCTAAACAGAGAACAAAATATACAGGCGGTGCAAGTAAAGTTATAGAGGCAAGAAAAGAGAAGAGAACAGCGATAAAGATGACTATAATACGATGATAAACATACAAACTGCTTACTGTGGTCTTAACTAACTAGCCTCTAGTCTAGTCAAAGTTAGTTCAAACTTGCTTGCGTCATCTCTTTGCCTGAATACCTTAGCATGTGATGAGTTCGGAACAAGATTGCTTTCCTAACTCGACTGCTTTTGCTGGAAACTTTTGGCACGTTAATCTTTGTAAGGAAGGATTGACGTGTTCTTGAACGAATGAAATTTACCTGTTATAGATTCCTAAACATGATCGTATACTAATTGAGTTTCACATTAAACAGAGAAATAATTTGACAACTAACTCAGATAGTAGTTATGCACTTGGCAAAATACTAAAAGATATCATAGTAAACGCTAAACGCATACTTTTTAATTCTTATTTATTTATTTATATATTATTTATTGCACAAACAAAATGGCAGACTTAATGCTTTTAAGCATTCTCTACCAGTCATCCATTGGGTGAGGCAGAAATAATTGAGGAGGATTAATAAAATAACAAAAAAACTAACATAATTAAGAATGAACTATGTACATACACTTACATAAATTCTTCTTCGCATCAAGTCATGTGTACAAATAGAAGTGAATCTGTGCCTACAGAGCCTTAACACATGATACATTAATTATATACTCGTACCTACTCGGAGTACATGCCTTCTTCGCACGTCATAAAACCATAATTTCTCTCGCACTTTCAATTTCAACCTTCCATTTCCGCATAGTTTTTTTGCACATATTAACGTACATTACTCAAATGTTTTCTTCCCAGTGCCTTGCGTTTATTTCCATTTGTGGAAGCTGCAGGTTTATTACCTACCTTGATAGTTTTCGCATGGAATGTAAGAGTATTCATGGAGATACAAGGACAACAACTAGTTTTAACTGCTCTGAAAGTTATTTGATTGGATGCGCTTAATTGTGCGTCAGTAATTTTACCACAGAAGATAGAAAGTTTAACATGGAAGCATTGAATTACTATGCTGCAAATGCTGAAATTGATATACTTACTTACTATGATTTTCTTGGAAGAGAAGACAGCATAGACTTTTACTAGTTAGACATGATACATCCTTGGACTATCATCATCATTAAAAGTTATGTGAATCTCTTGTAATTATAAATATGTACATCTACTGAGTTTGCTATATTTCACATGTTTTTTTTCATATGTAAGTTTTGGTAGACTTATAGAAATAGCAATTGCCACCGCAATTGTTTTAAAAATTCATAATACCCCTACGGCAGTGTGTCGAGAATTCGAGATGCGTCTGCGCACTGTACAAGTTTTTACAGAGCGTCAGTATAAGGGCGAGTGAAATGAATCGCGATTCGCAATCGCTTTTACGGTGAAATGCTTTCTGTTTCGTGGAAAATTATTTTCTACTTAATTTCATTCAGGTTTAATTTAAATACTAGGTCCAGCGAACTTGGTTACACCCTCGGCCCGTCCTGTTCCTATTCGAGGCTAAGACAAATCAAAAAAACGTAAAAGTCATCATCGTTTTGAGTGAAATTTGAAAGAGCTTTCTACATATTTTTTTTTTGCTGAATAGGCCATATCTAAAGGGCCTCTTCAGCAAATTAAATAAATATCTTTTTGTATAAAGCTCTTTTGGTTTTATACACAAGTTTTGAGAATTTAAGATTAACATAATATTTTCTTCATATTTATTTTATTTTATTATTAACTTCTTTTTCTCTAATGTTTAGATTGAGGTTTAAATTGAGAGAGGCGAAGCAAGTGACGTAGAGATCTTTTAAAATTGACAGGGTACTGTTTTAAAAATGATATTATCCTGTTTCTTTGATATATGTATACTAAAACACTGTTAAAACAATTCCACTTAAAACAATTTGACCTTATATAAAAAATAACCTTTGAATATCCTTTGAACACTCCCACACATCGCCTTCTAGTCCCATAGTAAGCTACTCAAAGCTTGTGTATGGGTGTCAGACAACGGATATAATAGGTACTTAAATACTTTTTATATAAAGGCTGTCTCAAAACAATGGATAACTTGTAACCGTCGATAGGCCTCTCAATAATCGGCTTTCAGTTATCATTCCTAATTAAAGAAACATATTTTAATGAAGACGGTATTCGATATTATAAAATACTCTATAAAAAGCTAAGTCAGCTTAATTCAGCTAAGTTCAATGTTCTTTTAATCGTTTCACGGAATGTTTTTGTTGAATAGACAGACTAGATGTTAATCTAGCGTTTAGAAAACATTCTACGGTAACTTATGCAAATAAGTTGCGAATAAATTTATTTTCCACAAGCACGAGACAGTTTAAGCAATTTTTAGAGTAGGTGTATCTAGCTACTTTTACCTTAAAGGTTGAAGCAAATCTACCCACCTGGCATGGGAGCAGCACCTACCAGGCGTCAACCATACGGAAGCACGTTACGTAAAGGGAACAGCAACGCTTCGGCACCGAATAGCGAACGCCTCGCCTCGTATCAAGTATGCTACAATTTATGACAGTTCTTCTTGTGAATGACAGCCCTCTTGACAGGATGGGTCGATGGTTGACCACTATCGGGCGACTCGCCGTAAGCGCGTTACAACGCATGCGCCGCTGGTCGAGACTGGGTCCCGAGTTGATCTCCACCCGAGGTGGTGATGTTACGAAGTTTATCGTAACGTCACCTCGGCTGGAGATGTGCGTTAAAGTATGGAGTTCCATATAATGAATACTGAACGCTTTGACTTGATACGGTGCTGTTTCCGTAACGGGTTTATAGATGTGCTGAACCTTTAAGCTAATGTCAAAAAATTGACAAATTATGAAATTGAAAGTATATCATATGAGTTATCTTGAAAGATTTATTGGGTTATAATGATGATGGAAATTTGGTCGAACCCATTATCCATGTATTTCTGTAACGGCCAATAATAAAGCTGGCTGGTTCCTAGCTCCAAGGATTAGCATAGGTAGCTACCCAACGCGGCAACGCAGCCAGCGTCGTAGCTGCCTTGCCGCAGAGAAATGGTTTCGTTTTTGAATAGGTAGGTTTGAAGTTTATTTTTATGTTGGATTCGCTGCCGGCATATGTGTTCCCTAGCAGTTGCTAAGAATTTGCAAGAAGAGATTAAATAGGCTGATACCAGTCAGACATGGTTAATCTTAGGACGCATTGTAATTTACCATCAGGTGCGATCGTGGCCGTGTCTGGCTATCAACATAAAAAAAATATAACAACTAACTTTTTATGTATCTTTTGCTTTTTTTGTCCATTATGTTTATTAGAAAAAAAAACAGCTATCACATTAAGGGCCGATTATTCAATCGTCAGATAAAACTTATCAGACTAATAAATTATAAAGCGACAGATTTCAAAAAATGATAGGTAACTATGATTGCTGACAATTAGGTGACGTTTTAAAATTAGCTATATTGTATTTTGTTTGACGAATATTTCTTATCTGACTATTGAAAAATCAGCCTTTAATAAAATATAAATATGTGCCTAACAACACCACAAGATGTATTGGTTTCAAGTATAATGAAGGGAGCGTCTCTCTATAATTAAATACACCTAAACATCTAAGACTTAGGTACAAACGTTCGTGCTCGTCACGTTAACATTTGCCCCTTGCGGGATTCGACCCGCGACCGCCGGCTTAGTATTCAGAAGTACTAACCACTAAACGCGTGCATTAAAACCTTACTCATTTTATTACTTTTGGTGGTTTCTTTTTCTATAGTTAATCTACTAAAATACTACTACATCTATAAAAACAACCGAAAATAAAGTCCATGTAATTTAACCGTAGTTATTTGCAAGTTCCCATTTCCCAACGATTGATGTTGCATTATCTTTGTACCTCGATAAGTTTCCCAGTTGTTCTGTAACCAGTCACTGCGCCCGAGGTGGTAAAACAATAATTAGATTTTACATTGTTGTTTATAAAGGTGTAAAGGTCGTTGCCATAAAACTGTCCCGTGATTAGGTTGCGTGACCATCGAATTATCACTCACTTAGACTGTTCCAGTCTCTAATAACTAATAATACTATAACTAACCCATATGGACACTGTTGATCTGAAATAAAAAAATATATATTATTTTATAACTATTTGTTATTTTAAAGTGCCACTTTCTTGATGAGTTATTATTCATTCTTTGTCCTGCACTGCAGGAGGAAAGTTTATGCAAGCTTCGAACTTGGACTATGGAATTATGGACTCATGGTATTTTTGCACTGCACCGTGTCATGATTAAGCTAGGAACGTATCGCACGAGCAAAACAACACGTTACGTTCTATCTTGCTCACTAAATGTACAGACAGCGTTTTGTCTTACCGTTATAGCACAGTCATGGTATACGGTGACATAGGCAAAAAGCTTTATGTAAAAACCCTTACGCAGTTTATGAAACCTAAATAGAGCTCTTTGATTATCTTTATCCCCGAAAAAAAAGCCTAAACTTTATTATCGACCAGCATTACGTATGCACCTATATTGTGTGTATGTGATACAAGAAATTTATGAATTCCAGAAATTGTATACAACTTCTACGAAATGTATACAATTCCGAAGCTATTCAGGAAATGTATAAAATATTGATTCAGAGATTATTTAATGTGCATATATCCTACAAAATAAATACATGTCCCAGGATTTTTATAGAATTTCAATTTCGTATTAGGAAAGATATAAAACGATAGCTATGTGTGAATAAATTAGAAAAACATGTTTATAAATGAAGAATAAGAGATTTGTACACATATGGCTTATTACACAAGTTCATAACATCTTTAAATCTTCACGGATCAAAGTTTTTACATAAAATTCCTAGGAATTGTACGCAATGACGGATACCATGAATTTCCTGTAATGTATGCACCCAGAAAAGAGTTTAGAATTAATTAGTTGAGATTTTTAGAAATGTCGTTTAATGGTTACTTAACGTTTGCTAACTAACATTGCAGCCATTTCAAGCCATGCAGGCAATTTCTCTCAAATAAGTTTATGATAAGCGACCTAGCCAATACAAGTCCCACAGTCTCCATTACAAGGCTAGTCATATGTAACACATACATCTTGTTTACTTAATGCCTCATCACACTTTCCCCCAAGGCAACTTACACTATGAACCAAATATCGTGACCTATGCCGAAACGTAGAAGAAACAATTACAAAACACATTACAGATATTATACAACACCTTTCTCCGAACGCGAGCGATGTCAGGGGATCCGCTTAATGATTTTGATTAATAGACCTCCTAATGTAATGCGAGGTTGTATTAAAAGTTTCGTCTATTTGGTTTATGGATTGGAATTATATGCTATAGTATAACGAAGTCAGAGGCGGAAGGAAAGAAAGAAGAGGATAGAATCCGTAAGTTCAAGTCGCAGTAGGCAGGGCACATAGCGCGAAGAAATGATGGATGTTGGGGCAGAAAAGATCTAGATTGGAGACCCTTCGACCAAAAGCACAGCGTGAGAAGTCCACCGACAAGATGTACGGATGATCTGGCAGGATCAAACTGGATGCAGACCGCTCACAACCGGTTGCTGTGGAAAGCCGTGGGGGGAGGCCTATGTCCAGCAGTGGACGTCCTTCGGCTGATAATTATGATGATGATGATAAAAGACGGAAGGAAGGAGGCGTCTTACTTATTCAAAAATTTTAGCCACACTGGTGGGTAACAATTTTTGCGATTCAATATAAGAACAAAATTAGACGTCGAAAACTTTTTCTCATGTTCATCTGCCACTCACTCAATTAAAAAGTAAGCAACTGATTACTTTTTGGAATAAATGTAAAAAAATAACATTCTCTTCATATTATATAACGATTAAGTTCTTGCGAAGGATAGAAGTATAGGGTTTTAAATTAAAATGGTGACTCGTATCTCGATACTCTATATACATACTCGATAGAATTTTCGATTTGAAAGAAAAAGGTTTTAGTTTTCTCAGGATCACTACTTATATGCAATGAACCTACTCTGGAGTGGTTGTTTTTATGTTTTGATGTATACATCTTGTTGTTTAGTAGAACAGTGAAACTCGTATTCTGTTTACCGCTCGGAAAAACTCGATTGACGTGAGACCACGGGCATAGGTTTGTATATGTATCCCCACTACCTTATACCTAAACTTTTACCATATATCATACCATACCATTTCTAATATAATATAACTGAAATTCAAACTTCAAATATTACCAGTAACCAATTCCTAGTTCTAAATCGTGACTTAAACGACATAAATGCTTTCTATCTAATCTAACATCGGTTTTAATTGACCAACTCCGTTATGAGTCTTGTTATTTAACATTTAATTACTGTTTTAAATTGTTACTGTTGTATTGGGCAGTCACACACTAACTGTCGATGTATCGGCACGTTTAAGAGGTGGTCAAGTGTGTTTCGACGATGAAATAAGAGTTCCGTATTCAATATGATGGCACAAATTTGTCAGTTTCAGTTAAAAATATAACTTACGGCACCTAAACGGCAAAAATGCAAAAGTAAACTTATGAAATAATTTATTCATTCATTCGTTCCTTCATTCATTCAAGGATCTTGTAATTTTATTTGAAACATGTTGTTACTTCAGGTTTTAAAGTTTTAATGACTTAAGTGTAATTAGTATTTTTTTATGTTTCTTAAATTTCATTATGGTAACAAATCTAGTAATATAATAAGTAAATTTATTTACTACATCCTTTTTGTGTAAAATTAAGTAATAATAATAAGTCAGCTGATTTCAAAATCAATAAACAGAACCCACAATAAGCTAAGCGACTTTAATTCGAAAATATATCTCTAATGGATTATTAGTTATTACATTCACTGACATAACGTGTTAAAGATACAATTAACATTGTTATAATTAAAATGGCGGACTATTAACTAGACGGGCTATTCGTTGGATGCTAACGATGCAGTGAAAGATTAAACGATTTAATTTGCTTGCAAAAATAAAGCGAAATAAAAGGCCGGCCATAAAAGTAGTTTTTTATGTATGTATATTTTAATATTTATGATTATGTCTTGCTATGTCATCGACGCTTTTCCAAAGCGTTATATTTCTGAAAGTTGCAATGTAAAGTTCCTAACGTAAACGTTATATAATTGCAAAAAGGCATTTTATGTATCGTCAAATGTTGTAAATATGTAGTTAGGCCTCTACCAAAATTGACTACGAAAAATGGTTACGATGGTAACTTCATTTTTGGTTGGTTTTGACCTTAAGATGATAGCAGTCCCCCGCGGCGTCGCCCTTGTAAAGGATATTGGCCAAAGCCGGGCCCAGATTGCGTCTTTTTTAGTTTATATTCCAAAAATCTTGTTTGAATTATAATTGCACTGGTATTTAAAGGGTAGGTATCTTAGTAAGTAAGTATTAAATTACTTGAGTAAAATATATCAATTACCTTCTGAATGTATCGAAAGGAATGTAGGTGAGGTGCAATAACTCTGTAATCATAAAACATAACCTCAAAATATCTAATCTGCCATTGGATTCCTCGTAAACCCCCTTTTTTAAATATTTTTTGTCTGTATTCTTTCAAATATTTATATATTTTATCCGAACATTTTGTAAAGACGCATGCAGACGCAAAGTGGGCCGAGTTTCTATAGAGTTTTGGTCAAGATCCTTTCTGATTTCCTGTAAAACATTTCAACGCAATACATATATTCTAAGTAAGCACCCAGCAACCATAACGGTTAGCGCAAGCGCAGCGCTGCGAGAATTAATTTTGGTTCGAAGTTATTTTAAAGCTGTGATAGCTTTAAGATATTAATGAATTAGATGATGTAAAGAACATTTTTGTTCAAAATAAAATGCTCGTGATGATGAATATGTTTATTTTTTGTACTTCATTTTGTTTGTGCAATAAAGAATATATAAATTAATTTCTATCTAATAAAATAAAATAGTTTGGAGTGAGTAAAAACCGTATAAGATAGACATATGATGTTGCAGAATTTGTTCCCCAGATTAGTTCCCGTCCCGTTCAAACAAACAAACAAACTCTTCAGCCTTATAATATTAGTATTGATAGTATAGATGAATGGTACATGTTGGTTCGGTAACTTTTAAACCTTCCTTAGGAAGAAAGTACTAAGCTTTTATTGTAGCTGCATTAGGTAACTCATGGATTTCATAGGCAAGCTACTGAAGCTACTTTCATTAATAAGTAATAAAAAAACGATCAAAATTATTTACTTTATGACGAACTGTGTATGCCTTCAGCAATGTTATTTAATATTCATTTGATGATCCCACGAATCAAATCAAACATTATTGTATTAGTATTTTTACGAGTTTTTTTAATTCATATTTTATGCCATAAAGTATTTGTTTTTTTCACCAATCGTGTTACATAGTACACGTTATACGTATGAGAACGTCCAATTAAAATAATTTAGAAAATCTCAATAAATATTAGAAACTATGGTTTTACACAATTTATAGCATTTACATTAAAAGAACGTAATTAAGAATAATCAAAACGAAAGTTTGCATGCAGCATCGCAATTAAGGAAGGAAATTCGATTAAAATCGATATTATAATTACGGCAGAAAAACTAATTAAGAAAGTACGCATATTCATAACCGACGAAATAATGTTTGTCAATGAAAGTTAAGAGAGTTTATTGTGATAAATGGTTATCCATTCGTAGAAAGGGCCATATGTATTTACGTAACTTAATAGTTGGTTATTGTCCAACCTAGATCTAAATTGTTCTACATATCTTAAACGACCATCATAATTGATGTAAGTGAGACAAATCGTATGCAAGCATTCATTTCCTATTATAAAAAGCAGAGGTAACGAGCTTTTTACACGATCATACGATTCAGAATCGAATAACATTTTACGTGTGAAAATTTGTAATAGAGGTGTTGAGATCGTATTCGAAATTTGAAATCATGTTTCCTTCTTATAATAAGCCCCTGAGCATTTAGTTTTTTGTCAGTAACGAGCATAAAGAGTAATCTATTTGATTTAAAACGATAAGATACAATCGGTTTTACATAACCTTTTATTGGGATAATTTTTAGTATTCGATTGTGTCTCATTCGTTTCGAAATGAAACCGTGAGAAAAGACAGTTACATTGAGTGCATTCAGCCATAAAATGTGCTTAAAACTAATTTGGTTGGCACCCAGCCCTATTTGGGACTCAGGTGTCAATTCGAAATTTGAAAATCCAGAAAAACTAAGTGCTAATTTTACACTTTGACATGGTTACGGTCAGCATTTGTCACCGCTGCTTAGACCTAAGAAAGCGCTTTATGCGGCTTTACGCACTCATTAATATTTATTAAGCGATATCTCAAAGAGTATTTACGGCGTCGAAATAAATGTAAAGTAGATAGCTGCAGACGTGACTTAACTGGCAGTCAAGTAGCACTCGGCTGCAGATTATGTTTATTGACGGCTGCGGAACCGAGGTGCATTATTATTTTAAGGGATCACTATCTTGACACTGCTTACTTCCTTGCTTTTATGAAGCTTCCTTGTTGTACAAAAGCTCATGCCAGCTTTTGCAGCTATTTTTGTTTGTTAATAAACTAAAAATAAAACACCAATCATGACATCAAATATTTTTCTGCTTATCAAATTAAAATGTATGACAATAGCATTTATTTGTATTTTAAAACGATGAAATAATTGACAATATCAATCAATACTCAGGGCTTGTTTCACTATTGACAAATAAGCACTTACTAACGAATAATTCAAATATGGAACCTCAATAAGTATGAAGTAGCGGGAGATAACGCAAACGGAAACTTTTTCAGACATTGAACATGCCGTAAAGATACCAGAGGGACCTCTATAACGCACTTCTCTTCAACAAAGCGTAATGCGCTGAATTTTATTTCCTCTTCAACCAACTCTTGTTATTCAAAACACTGATAAGACATTTTTTTAAGAAACGTAACTATTATCTAATCGTTCGGAATGGGCCGTTTTCACACACGCAATCAATGTGAATCGCAGATTCTCACGGAAAGTGATTTTGCGATAAGCGATTCGTATCGCAACGGACAATGCAACACCTCGATTGCGATTGGGAACTAAATTAAATGATGGCACAAGTAATTCGTATTTGAAAGACCTTAGAATGTAATCTATTGTCTGTGTTACTTAGAAAGAATGTTTTTTTGATACTGGAAAGGCTCAATTTCTAAAGATATCGGATGGCATTCAACACTAATGTATATATGAACTTTATGCACAAACAAACTGTACATATGATGGGCTTTATGCTTAAAGCATTACCTACCTACCAGTCATGTCAACTATAGGTCAAAACAGAGAAAATTAAGTAATAAATATAATCTAACTAATATTTTAAAGTTTTAGTTAATTTCAGGCACTACTGGACCGATTTTTTTAAAAAAATGTTGGGTAGCTTATTTGTTGAAAAGGCTTTAAGTTATAAAACATCTCGCTGCAAAGAGAGAGGAAGTAGCAAACTCAAAACGCGGGGATGCATTTATAGATAGTAAATAAAAAATACATATTATATGAATTTACTATTTACTTCTATAATAACTTAAATCCTATTACATCATCAAACAAACTATTTTCTGGCTGCTGAGACCATCTATCAGTTCGTTTACATAGGGGTTAAAGAAGCCAGGAGAAGACGAACCCCCTGTCTTACCCCGCACTTCAAATCATAAGACTCCGAAAGCCATCCAGACCATATGATTGATACGGAAATATCACCGGGTTTGTTTTTGACTACTGGCACGACGATAGCATTAATTATGTCATAGGGCAGATATGAGTAACTAATACAAAGTGAAAACAGCATAGAAACCCTAGCCAGGTGAGACCCTGCATGCTGCAGGTGCTCAATGCTGAGACCAAAATGCCCAGTGTGCATATTTTTTTAAGTTACAATAGCGGAAATATTTTATAACGATTTTTATTATATTACGCGTAAAAATTGCGGTTTCCTAGTGTATTCTTCGTATTTTTCAGGCAGTTAACGTGTTTTGTTTAAACTAGTAATCCCTAATTAGATTTGTTGAAGTCGTATTTTTTTACTAATATCTACAGCAGCTTGGAGCTTACTCGTTACGTGTCGTCGTAACAATCTAGCTCAATTTCAACTTCATTGTCTAGTGAGCCTTACGTCAGTGAGCTTCGCAGCTCACCCTGAGTTCACAATAGCCCGATAAATGATATGTCATTACGTTGTTTGTTTTCGACCAAACAATTACAATGCGAATAAGATTTTTGGCTTTTGTTTGCACTTTCTTTGCTAGTTGGTTTAATTGCGTAAGAGATTTATCTATGTGTTGAAAAAGTAACATTTAAAATCGATACTGTTATTTTGTAACGTTTTAAAAATTGAAACAAAATGCTAAGTCTTTTATTGTCAATAGATTTCAGAAAAACTGTGACTACAGTAAAGAAACTAAACTAATAAATGACCTTATAATAAATAGATTTTCCCCAACAAAATCAATTAACAGCCCCATTACGCTTTGTTGAAAATATCAATGTCAAATAATTGAAACAAAGTGAAGAGTTAATGACCATAAAATTGCTTGTCCATGCCTGTTAGGAGCACGTAAAATTATTCAATTATTTACATAAAAAATTCGAAAATAACTCAATGCGTCCTTAGATGTGGAAAGCGAACAAAATAAGCATTATTGATTATTTTGAATAAATTAGAGCCAAGGTTAACAGCCGCGTGAAAATTTGATAGAAATCATCGAGACTTATTCGGTATGCTCGATACATAGTCAAATAAATATATGCATCTATCATCTAATAGTTGCGATAATCAGCAGTGCTAGATTCTAGCACCGCTAGATTAGATAACCGAAACTATTACAATCCCATTAATTACCTATGGGTTGGCTGGAAGAGATCTATTTCAGGGATAAGCCCACCTTTGTTCACATTTTTGATCTCATGTATTTTCTATACAACTTATAAGTGCAATAAAGAATATATCTGAATGTTGATTCGTCCGTTTTTAATGACAACTATGCGATATATATACAAGTCTATTTCAAATCAGGATCAAACGATACGCTTCAGAGAACGCAGCAGCTTTATGTGATCCATTTAAACATCAAAATATTTAAGTAACATATAAAATAGAAAGAGACTCTTAGACCGGAAAATATTTTTTCTTTGGTCTTCATAAAGATACCAAAGTGTTTTCTACTACAAAGGAATTAGTTAACCAAAAGAGCGTTTTAATTCTAAGATGACTCTTCTAAATCGTAGTTGACTTGAGTTACAATGACACCTTAATAGAAAGCGTAGATTTTTATTGCATAATTTATATTTAATAATAATAATAGTCATCATCAACAAAAGGAAACTCTAATACCTATTAATTTTAATAGGTTTTTGATGTTAACTTTTATAAAATCATGGTATCAAATTTTGATGTCTGCACCTAATTTTATATAAATCGATTGGGGTGCTGACTACAGGGTTAAAATATTTGTTCCATTAACAAGCTCATTTTTACAGGTTGTAGATTTATAGCTCTTAAATACAATAAAATCACACAAAGCTAAGTTTTAGAAACCATGATAACTTGACTCTATCGTGATCTAAGACCGTTACTTTGTTTAACTTTATTTTACTTTACAAAGAGAGTTACCTTCGACCCGGCCCTTTGCCATCATAAAACCTTATTTGGCTCGGAACTCTTAAGAGCTATTTATGCAACATACATCTTCCTCAATACTCTGACACACAAAGTCGTCAAAGTTGTAAAAATATTTCGTTGGACGTCCAATTTCCCATTCTCCACGCGCCTCATTACTTTGGTGCAATTCTTACATCAATTCAGTGCAAACAATGGGAACGAAGTATGATTCATTTGTGGTATAGACCGTTTCCGTGGCAGACGGTATTGAACAAATAATATCTTTTACGAAAGATGATAAAATGCAGCGTTGTTGGTTTTTGCGACTGAAGTAAACTGAATGATGTTTAATAATTTTAAAATAATTATGAAGAAAATTTAGACGTTTAGATGCAAAAGCTAGACAGTTTGTTTATTTAAGATCCCTACTTGAGACATCTTAAAAGTGATAACATCTTTATCAAGAACAAAAAAGAAAAAAATAACTAAGAAATGCAACATAAAAAATAAACTTAGGTACCTACCTATTTACAACGAAACCATTTTTACTCGACTATTATATTCTCTTCGACTAGACGAGTAGTTCAGTTTTTGTAATGTTTAATTGTTTTTTTTTTATAATTTTGCTATGTTTAATCGGTCAAATTTTTTTTTTCCTTTTCTTTCTTTCCTTGCGGAAAAGTGGCTAATGATGATGCTAGCTGTGTTGTCGCGTTGGATAGCTATGCTAATCCTTTTAGCTAGGAACCAGCCAGATTTAGAAGATCACTTGGTGTCAAAACAAAACCAACCCGTCTGACTTGAAAACTTTCCTAACCTCTAAATTCTCGCGTGCATCTTAAAGAACATTAAGGCTTTTATAATCTGTAGCTAGATGAGGCCAGTGCATGATAAGCGCAATCTAGACATCTTCAAGGTGAGAGCGGTCTGTGTATCGAGGACGTGCGCGTACGCACGCTTTATCGACGCTTTCCATCAGTACATGGCACAGGATATGTGAATTATTATTATAAACTTTTTTAGACGAAATTATAAAAAAACTTTACCTCATGTGACAAAAGCTTTTTTTTAAACGCCGACGGGTATTACATGTTGCCAGTTTTTAACAGTGAGGATTTTTTTTAAAGTAATGAAATTACGAATTTGAATTCATTCTTTTCAAATACCGTTTGCAAATAAAGGTTGTTATGAAGAAAAAAGCATGCTTGACTAGATAATACGAAAAATTTAATCATACCCTGTAAAAGATAATATATTTTTTTATTTCCTTCTGGGCTTCATTCCTTAACTCCTTCATATCAATGATTTAAGGTTGACGACTTAATTTAAAGTTTAAATGAACATTTGACTTTAAATAATGTCTGCATTCAAATCATTGTCAGGTTTCCTCAATTGACTACACTGACTTGTTTATGATAGTTTTTACTTCCTCTTGAATAATAATACCTTTAAATTATCCAAGTGGTTGACTGGTAGAGCATGCCATAGGGCATAAAGTCCCCCAATTGTACAACTTGTAAGTAGCTAATGCACTTGTGTTATGGAAATGAGACAAAACGGTGGTACCACAACACCCAGACCCGAGACGTTATAGAAAATGTTGATAACTTTATTGACCCGACCGGGAATCGAACGCGGGGCCTCGGAGCGGCGACGCTTTGAATCCAGCGTGCTTAGCCACTACACCATAGAGGTCGTCAATCAACTTACAGTGCTATAAAGTGAAATAAATAACAAATAATTGATCCGATCCCGCTTCAGACTTCCTTTCCAATAAATATTAAAAATAACCTCCACAATTACAACAATTTCACTACGGGTCATGCACTACACGTATTACATAAATTGAATACCGAACACAAGAAGAACAATGATAATAAATATACGTCCGCACTCGGATGATTTACAAAGGTCCGTGTTTGACCTGCGCATGCGCTTTCTATTTGGTTCGCATGAGGTTGGTAGCTGTGATATAATGAACGAGGAAGACACAAACGCTATTCTTAATTTGAAAATAATCACGCTTGAAAGAACACTGGCCGGTGATAAAAAAGAAGTGTGAGGTTGTAAGCATAAGCTAAGACCCCTTACACACTGCGACTTTTAGCATCGATGCAGTCGCGCGTTTTGAGAACGCAATCTCACGTAATGAACAGATTTAATTTAGATGCAGTCGCGCGTTAGCATCGATGCAAAAGCGCGACTGTATTGATGCTAACGCGCGTTAGTATCGATGCAGTCGCCAAAATTCAGTACATAATTTGGCAATTTCCAGCTTCTGCATCGCGACTGTATGGATGCTAACGCGCGTTAGCATCGCGACTGCATCGATATTTAAAGTAGCGCAGTGTGTAAAGGTTGACATTTTTCGACTGTATCGATTCTAACCCGCTTACGTGCATCGATGCTAAAAGTCGCAGTGTGTAAAGGGTCTGAAGTGCACGCACTGGCGCGATATTTTCATTAATTTTTACAGACAAAAAAGAGGTAATCAATTCGACCTATATGTATGTTATATCGTGAGACTTGGATAATATTTTGGTATGTTGACCTATAAAAAGCTTCCTCTCACGTGTGCAAAATTTCGTAAGTGTATGTAAGTTTGTATATTTGTATGTTTGTCTCAGGATTTCTCAAAGACGGGAAGTCATAGCGAGATGATTATTCTTTAGTTTGATTAGGTATAGTTCAACTTAGGGTAAAGTGTTAGTTTTATTAAAATCGGTACAGTAGTTTTTGAGATATGAGTAAAAAACTATATTTTTTTTAACCGCCTTCAAGAAATTGACTAAAAAGTTTAAAATAACGCATTTATCTTCTATTTAGAAGAAACAAATTCTTTTAGAGTCGGTGCCTGATGTGAGTAGTGTTGTAATAGGTTATCTTGACACCATGCACTGACTTCTTTTTTTTAAGGCAGTCTAATTTTTTTTTACTAAAATAGTCTGTGCCTTTACAAGACAGCGAGACAAAACCTATAAATATTAATCATTGGCTGAATACAAACATAAATCATGACGTATGATTTGTTTAAAAAAAACAAACATGCTTTTCATAGAAGTTCTCAATATCTACCAGATACGAGTAATCGTCAAGCAGACAGGATCTCGTCTTAAAAATATACAGTTATGAAACTTCTTGTGGATACAGTATAAATAAAAATCACAGAAGCTCATTTGATCAAATAACGATTAAGGAAGTTATTAAACAGTGATGTACAACGTAATTAACCATAATTTATCGGCAGTTTGAAAGCTGTTTAAGTGCATTTGGCTTACAAGTGATGCATTTCGTTTATTTATTATTGATGCCTTAATGGCGTACATGTAAGTAGTACTGATTAAGCATTTGTTTGTATATAATTCAGATAACTTCTACTGATCACTCACCGGTCATGTGAAATCTGCCATCTCACCGTATAATAAGAGTGAAGGAACAGCGAGTGTCCTTTTGTATTGCGCAAACGCACACTATAAACAAGGTCCCGCACCGATTTAAAAAAAATGGACACCAATCACATACGTTGCTCTGATCCCAACGTAAGTAGCCAATGCACTTGTGTTTTGGAAATCAGACACAACGGTGGTTCTACAACACCCAGACCCAAGACAATATAGAAAATTGCGATTACTACATTGACCCGACTGGGAATCGAACCCGGGACCACAGAGCCGCGACGCCTTGAAATCTAGCGTGCTTAGCCACTACACCACGGAGGTCGTCGTTGGCCAATTCCAGTTTGATATTGATGCATGCATGTATACTAGCATCTATAATATATAAATATCAAAACGAATTTTAGCAAGTCAAAGTATCTACTTTAAATGACAAGAGAGCAATAGTTTTATCTTACTTACACATAAGTTAAACATCCTAACCATACATAAGTATTTTTATAAATAGATATGTCCCTTCTTATTTAGATGAAAAGTATGATAAATTGGACAATAGTAACGACTACCATCTGATGATACTATTTTAAACCTAATCCCATGTAGCATCTTCAGACATGTGTTATTCATTGCATTGATTGCATCCATACAACCCGCAACAAAACAAAAACACATGATTTATGCTTCAAAGGATAAGGTTTAAAACTTTTCTACATTTGGCTGCTGACTGTACAAAGTGTTTGAAAACCATTTGAGTTATGGGGCACGTCCGCTCTTGATACAGTCAACAAACATAGCGTAGAGACAGGATAAACAACGTGAAGCTGGATCTTCACTGAACGCGTAGCAAAGTAGGGTTACTTACGTAAGTGTGTTAAGTAACAGGTGTGTAGGTTCTTCAGTAAAATATGTACAGTAGTCAGCTCATCAGGTTACCCAATTTTATTGCAAATTAGCCCTTATTATAACCGAATAAGACATCGCAGTATTTACCTTGACGTGCTGTTGTCCATACATTAGATGATCGTAATTTTTTTTCAATCTCTAGAATTTAGATGTTCATGGAGCTTGTCATAAATATAATATATGAATATTTTAATATTTATTCAGATCATAGATCTATAGTATATTAGTAGATATACACTTATTCTTATGTTAATAAATTCCGTTCTTCTATGCTTGTCGAATATTGTAAAAAATCTTTTATAACCTTTGAAATAATATTAGTGATTGAATTTGCTAGCTATTTGATTTAAATATCTCAGTGATCAACGATGAATTATCTGTTTAGGTTGTGAGTTTTGTGTTATTATTTTTTTTGAAATGAACCATTTCAATAATAAGGAACGTCAACATTGTTTTCAATTTTTGACAAGCAAAGATAAACGAACTTTAACAACTGTAACTAAAATTAAAATTTATACACACACGCACAAAGACCACAAGGCAATCACATGACTATGCCGTCATGATTGCAGAGCCTGAAGCTGTCTAATCTTTCAGACAACGTTATCATGGTGGTAACACTTGCTCGCAGTCTGCTTTGTACTGACGCAGTTTTTTGCGTAGGCTTTATCCCAACACAAAAACGTTTTCCTGTGGTTTCACCCTCGTTGATATCAGATCTCATAAATATTATTTTGAATTATAATAACCCCATGCACCTCAGATCAGAAAAGACAATTCCTTATGTTTTAGAATGTATTTAACACTTACAGTGTCATATTTCATATTCATTAAGATGAAAATAAGAAACCAATAATTGCGCACGGGCGAGATTCGAACCAGCACCATTAAAACGCTTAACGCTCTACCAATTGAGCTACCGTGCTCTCGGTCCGACCGTCCGAAATTTTTGGTCCCCTACGGTACATTACACGTGACGTCTACACGCTATCTATACCCCAACTGTTTTACAAGTAGTTATTCATTACAGAATAAATTCAACTTGGACATTGATAACGCTTCGCTATCCAATGGTTTAGAATGTTTTTAACAAACTTTTTTTTTTTTGGTTTCTAATTTTCATCTTTATGAATCCATTCCTTAGTTTTTGCGTAAAAAAGCAACAAATATCCATTCAAACAAACTTTTGCATTGATAACTTTCGCGGTTATGATATAAATAGGATTTATTCATATTTTTCTGTCATACATTCGATGACATGTATTACCGTATCCTTAATTACTTACTCACGGTTTATTTACTTTTATTGCTGACCACTATATTAGAAAAGTAATCGTAATTAGTAGTATTTAATTGGTCGTTATAATTTCATGCCTACTTGTCGTACATCAAATTAGCGATAAAAGTTAATATGGCCATATATCCGGTCACACAGATTAATTATCTGTAACGATAATTGCTCAGGAAGATAGAAAAAATATTTAATTTGACGACTTAACAGTTTATTATGATTCGGAAATACATCTTGAAGATTATACAGGTTGTCTTAAAAATATAACATGCTTAGCAATTACAAATATTTGATGAGAAGAATAGGTATTTTTCATCCACTCCATTAACAGGCTAGATTTATTTCCATGGAAGAGCGTTTATTCAGAGTAGAATCGCATTTTTTAATTGTTGTACCTACCCACCAGTCACCACCACCACCACCAGAAAACAAAAGGCTGGAAGGTTTTCAGATTTTCGTATTCAAGTCATTTAATTATTGATTTTATCGATTCATTAATATCATATTCAAGCTAAGTCAAGTTTTTGTTAGCAAATAAAGCAGTGGTATCATCAGCAAATAAAGTCATGTGATGGTTAGATGCACAAGGCAAGTCATTAATATTATGCTTTAGAATGTTTTTAACACTCACAGTGTCATATTTTATATTCATAAAGATGAAATAAGAAACCAAAAATATTTTTCCCGCCCGTGCGCAAATTTTTGGTTTCTTATTTCATCTTTATGAATCATTAATATTAATCAAAAACAATAGCGGTCCCAGAACGCTCCTTTGAGGAACTCCTAATTTCACTGTTCTAGGATCTGATTTGTAGCATGCTTCAATTAACGTTTCTTCATCATCATCATGATCATTATCAGCCAAAGGACGTCCAATGCTGAACATAGGCCTCCCCCACGGCTTTCCACAGCGACCGATCACTAGCGGTCTGCATCAAGTTTGATCCTGCGATCTTTATAAGGTCGTCGTCATTTCTTGCAAGTGGTCAATAGGATCACAGATTGTGAGATGAGCGTAACCATAGATATAACAGCACATCCTGTATATCTGCTTACTTTTCTGACTACTATACATTTGCTGCTGTGTTACGCGCTACTAGACAGGATATTATTTTTCAAATACTACTTAAAGATTTCGTTTAAAATTCATGTCTTTTTTAGAATCAGAATGTAAAGCAGTTCTGTAGTTATGTTAATTGTCTGCGATAAATTGATAGTTTTTTCGGTTCTATCTGAATGTTTCCGTAAAGTTAAGAATTAGATTTTAAGTATCTAATCATATTTCATCGGCTCACCGAAATTCAAGAGTACCTTAATCTATTGCGCATACGTGAATACTATGTGTTCCGCCCTGATGGCTTATCAGTTCAGGAAAATCGATTTGATTAAAGAACATTATTATTTACTGACCTGGAACAGCAGATACCCGGAGTCGTACATCCAGAAGTCATCGGGCGCGTTTCCCGGCTTGGTCAGGTGGATCGCGAGGCAACGCTGCAGGATCAGCTGACAGCGCTGCCCCCCCGCTCCGCGGCCGCTCATGCTCACGAGGGGGGCGGCATGTTCTGGAAAGAATAAAAATAATAATAATTCATAGTTTTTTTAAGGCTGGTGCTGGCCAGTTGCGATCGAGCGCATGCGACTAGCCATCCCCATGCCCTGTATGAGAAATCTAATTTCTTTGCTCTCACTACGCTTGCATACACTCTATGTATTTACTTCAAAATGGTTTATCACGCGCCATAAACGGATTGCAGCGTGGGATAATCTATGTCCATTTTTTGCGCTCGCTTCGCTCGCTACATACAGGTATAACAGATTTTACTTTATACTTTATTTTAACAGAACAGTTGTCCTGTCACGTATGACAATTTAAAAAATACTATTCTCGGGGGGAACTACTATTCTCAGGATTCATTGATTATTTATTTTTAATTGTGCTGATTATGATATCACAGGGGGACCAGGCATAGGTTAGCGTACCACCCCTATGTTGTTGATATTCCACTTGCTCGCATCAAGTTTGTACTTTTGCCCCTTTTTAATGCGTGCATCTAGGCAATGGAATTCTCTGCCTGCTGAAGTTTTCCGTAAGGACCTAAGCCTCTTTAAGGCTGCAGGCTTGAGTGAACAAGCTGCTACTAAGCAGATATGCACCACCCTAGATCTCATCCACACCTGATATCGGGTGCAATCGAGGTCAAATATGTACTTTAAAAAAAACTAAAAAAAAACTTTTTGTTTAATCTTTTACTCCGAATGCAAAATTACCTCAATAGTTCCTAAAGCCTCAAAACATTAACGAAAAAAAGTATGCTAAGCTCATAAAAAAACCGTACTGGGAACAAGACACATTTAATTCTTGCGAATTTCACAGCAACTAATCGAAATTGGGCAAAATACCGCATCATGCCATTCAGAGACAATGCTTTAGCGACGGTACATAATTAACATTTATAGTAAAAACGACTTTACCGTAAACAATAGTGGAACTGATTTGGTTTGTGGGACGGGTCCAATCATGGTGGACCCTTGACATGACAGTTTTAGAACGAGGTGACAGACTATTGTAGTCTAAATGACCATAAAATAGGTCTGTCTCTAAGATGGGTAGTCTATTAGGTAATTATTGTTACTCCCTCCTGATTTACTCAAAACTTTTTAAGCGGTTAATGTTTTTAGTAGTTTTTTTTAAGACTCCAAACTGCACTGACGCCAAATTAACTAGACCACGTAATGTTAATGGATATAATTTGAATTTTGATTCCCTGTTTGTTAATTTCATTTGTTCATTTGTTTAAATTGTCAAGTTGAAGTATTTAAAAGAAAACAGTAAACCAGTATAAGTATGCACTATCGCCAGCCTGGTAATACCCATAAATAACCAATGTGAAACCACAGGATTTGTACAGACTTGTTAATTAAGTCAACACTTATTTGCATTACCAATTAAATATTCAATCGTTCGGCACCATGTTAATCTATTAATATATCACCGCGGAACAAAACCAATTATATAAACTGATTAATCTCCAGAAATTCCTGACAAGTTTTCGAGCATACCATAATATGGGTAACATTACCTCAATCTGTATCTTGTTTATCTATCAGCTGAAAAAGCAATTTTAGATTTATTACTTTGTAATAGAATTGACATTTGCGAGCTTTGAAATTCGAGTGCATATATCTGAAACGATTGCAAATAAAGACTCTGTGCCACAGTGATATGGTTGATTTTCATTTGTTTTAGGTATTTGCAAGGATAGTGAGGTAAACGTTTCAATTGTGGACATGATAACTTCAGAGGTAAGTTAAGCACAATGCGGCAAACATGGGTTACATAAGTTCAGTTGATTTAACCGTCTCGGGAAGAGCTTTTGCGTGCATTAACTTTGATAAATGGAAGTCGTTAGGAAATGCTGAAAGGTTACTAATGGGCATTATCAATATCTACGATCCAGTTTACTGATGCACCACAGTATTAAGAGTTAAATATTATTATGATGTTGTTTTCGTTACGTCTTATGAAGGAAGAAACTGGAGATTAGTGACTCTCATTAAAACCAAAGACTAGGGATTGTTGATGATCGTCAGACCTCATCTTTATGTTGGTACCTACTTAAAAATTTTTGAATCTTTTGAAAAGTTATAAATAGAGACAATGACAAAATTTAAGTAAAGCAAGTAACTAATTTTTCAACTGCTTTGAGATGCTAACTAAAATTAGACTCTAGACACGAATTTAATTATTAAAAAGATTCTATAAATTTAAACAACTCTTGTTGAATCTACGATTTATCAAACTAATATGTCATTAACTATAATTAACACGTTGCAAAACGTCAGATTAATGGAATCAGCTATTGCTTTAAGCTCGATCTAAGGGCTAATTAGATCTCATAAACAGGTTTAGTTAAATATCTAGAATCAAGATATTTTCAACACACGTTAAGACCACCTACTAGGCTAACCTGTTCGTATGACTGATTATGACATTGAGCGTATGTTAGTCGCATTATGCAAATAAATCGATTATATTAATTTATATTGCACATGGCTGGCCTTGGGTAAGCTTAAAGTCATTTTGAAAGATAATTTATGGTTTTTTGTCATCTGATACAAGGACCAGTTTGTTTAACCATAAAGACAACATGCATGTAACCATTGCGTGTCCACATTTATCAGTGAATAAAAATTTGCTAATCAATTAAACGTTACATTGAATTGGCAGTAAAATTAATCTTCTTAGGCCTGATTTTAACAATTTCAGATAAGGAATTTTCGTCGAATAAAATACAATACGACTAATTTAAAACGTCACCTATTTGTCGGCGATAATTTATGTCGATGTCGTTTTAAAATCGTTCGTTTTATACTTATTCAGTCGAATAAGTCTTATTTGACGTTGGTAAAGTCAGCCTTAAGCCGCTAAACGCACGTAAAAAATACCTTAGATATGACTTTTGTTTCATTTCAGATAAAAAACAATTTGATCTCACGATGTCTTTGATAAGACATAGAACACATAACGTAACATCGTTAACGGAACGGTAAGTGTCCAAAATACCAAAAACAAAGTAAACGCGATCGCGTATGACGTAAACTTATAACAAAACGGTTACACAACGCAATTGGTTCTGATGCCGTTATAATAGCCGGCGCTCCAGTGTGTGCCGACCTTAATTCCCGAAATGGAGTGGGTACGTTCGGTGCTTCTATTTTCTTAATGTCTCAGCAATCATCGCATTTCCGAAAACAGTAAATACTAATTTCCATTTCCATAAATTATCAGAATTATCCTGTATGGAAATTTAAATAACGAGTATTTATTTCATTTAGGGCTAATTTTTCAATAGTCAGATAAGAAACATTCGTCGAACAAAATACAATATGGCTAATTTAAAAACGTCACCTAATTGTCAGCAATCATACGTAACTGATTTTTTTTTTCAGTCTGATAGTTTTATCTGGCCATCGAAAAATCGGCCTTTAAAGTTCTTTTAGACTTTAGCCAGCTGAAACAAGTGCGTCAAAGCCGAAGTCGTGGTACAGGCTATAACATCTACTGACATCCTGTTATTCAAATATTTGACTAAACATACAAAAATGGGTGTTGTATAAAAACGAAACCAAAGTATCATTCAGGTCTAAATTCAAATTAAATAATAATTGAAACTAGCATTAGGAAGTGCGATGATTACCGTGGGGTATTAAAAAATATCACACACGTCAACACTGTTTTTATTTTCTTACGTTACAGGAAGTTTGAATTATGGCGCGTATCGCATGCGATGGACACATTGTCCTAATAAGTTCTGTCCAATAATTCATACGAAATGACGTTCCATACTCAAATTATTCTTTTCTAAGTGCTTATTTGTCGACGACCTTTAGTCATGGTAAATTATGGTCACAAAACATTCAACTTCGACGACCTCCTTGGTCGAGTGGCTAGAACGCTGTTTTCAAGCGTTGCCATCTCGTGAGGTTCCGGGTTCGATTCCCGGTCGGGTCAATGTAGAAAACGATCTTTTCTATATTGTCTCGGGTCTGGGTGTTGTGGTACCACCGTTGTTTCCGATTTCCATAACACTAGTGCTTTAGCTACTTAGCATTGGGGTCGGAGCAATGTACGTGATGTTCTAATATTTATTCATATTTATTTGTTTAACTACTATTACTTGCGTATGAAGTTGACAGCACGAACAAATTCCGTGCTTCATGACTAGACGCCACTTGTCATCAACTCATACAAACGGTTTCATATTGGAAATTCTAATTTCAAGGACGGTCGCAATCTTGGCGTCGTATTTGCGATACAGTTTTTGACGACCTGTCTGGTGTAGTGGTCGAGAAATCGCCTACAACGCAGCGGGTTGCGGGTTCGATCCCCGCACCATACAAACATTTGTGTGCATGAACATGTCTGTTTGTATTGGTCTGGTGTTTTCTATGTATATCATGTATGTATTTACAAACAAAAAGTATTTAAGTATTATATCCGTTGTCTGGCACCCATAACACTGGCTTTGAGTAGCTTACTTTGGGACTAGATGGCGATGTGTGGGAATGTCCAAAGGATATTCATATTTATTTATTTATTTTCTTGGCAGCTTCTCTACTCGTATACGTAGTAATAAAAACTCAATGTCATAAATTAGTAAGGAACTTTTCAAATTTAAGCACAAATATCGAAAATAGTTAATATAAATATTTACTTACTGGAAGCGTTACGCTTTAAGTAACGTTCATTATTTTCTTATTCTGTGGTAACTAGGTACGAAAACTACTTAAAATCCACGTAAAATCGTAAACACGATTTATTTCATCTCAGATCCTATTTGTGGATTGTTTCTCAAACATCTCAGAACCGTTTGAACCGAAAACCAACATAAAAACTTTGTTTGGCAATCGTTAAATGCGTGAACCCATAAATCTGACTTTTATTTTCAATAACTTTCACTCCACGATATGTAAACTGTTATGGCAAGCTTTACCTAAACGTTACAATAAAAAGAAAGACGTCACGTTTTCTCATTTTTCAAAGTTTGTGTGAATGTTGGTAGAGCACAATAGGAAGTTGTTTATCCTAAGGGCATAATATGACATTGTATTTTAAAATAAATAAATTAATTAATTAGCATCCCTGAGTTTTATATAGCAC
This sequence comes from Pyrausta purpuralis, assembly GCA_963924145.1. Lineage (NCBI taxonomy): Eukaryota > Metazoa > Arthropoda > Insecta > Lepidoptera > Crambidae > Pyrausta > Pyrausta purpuralis. The sequence continues at coordinate 24,829,062 of OZ001648.1, read as the reverse complement.
GTAACAAGTAACATAATAATATAATAATATTATTCATACGAATAATAATTCTGAATAAACTAGTTAATATTTGGACACCAATCACCAAGAGCGTAGCGTGCTTTTGTGGGGCCCTGTATAAGAACTCGTCTGAGGGCCCTTATCTTGATAAATATAAAAAAAACATATTATGAGAAACCCTTCACCCTTGGGTGAAGGGTTTCTCATAAAAAAAAAAGAAATGCATAATATGTTTTTTTTATATCTATCCAAATTATTTACGCTACATTTACATTCGCGGGTCGCAGCTTGTTTCGACGTACATCAGAGGTTCCCAAACATATTTATTTTAGCGGCCACTTTGAAAATCTATTTTTCCAATATGGTTTGACCTTCAAAACCTCAATACAATTTGAACAAACAAGAAAATGACAGACGTTGATGCTAATGTTAATGTTGACGGCGCTTATGATTGTTGGTACGCCACTCGTGTTCCATCGAAGTTCTTAAGTTATTTGTTATCTGCTTACTTTTTATTAATGATTGCTCACGCACGTCGGGGGCCCTGTACCCCTGGGGCACGTATAATTTATACGGCAGATACAGCGCTAGCTACGCTCCTGCCAATCATATACATTGCGCTGATTCCAAAGTAGCCAATGCACTTGTGTTATGGAAACCAGACACAACGGTGTTACCACATTCCCGGACCCGAAACAATATAAAAAACTTATGATTTCTACATTAACCCGACCGGGAATCGAATCCGGGACCTTAAAGTTTGTCGAGTCCGAAAAACAACACCTATCTATCTTTGTTGTGTGTCTGGGCACTATAATATCTTCTGTGTACCTATTTCGGTCTTAATTATTATTGTTGACTTCATTCACACGATATAAAGTAATTGTAAGCTTTTCGGACATACTTTTTATTCAAATAACTGTGAGACTTTTACGTCCTACTTTTAAAATATTTTTAGTAATATCAAAATAAGTGTAACAATTAAAATCGAACTATCCTCTTTAAAACTCGCCATCAACTCAAGTTAATTTATATTGAAACAAAAACTGTCACATCCACAAACCGGTTATTAAATTATTTATTTAACTAGATCAGCTGAGACAAGTAGTAAATCATAACGACTATGACTGTGGGCGCAGAATATGGATCGTAGTAAGAGTAGAACCTTGATAAATTGACGGCTTTATTACAATCATGATAAGGTCTGTTATTAGATTATATTTAAGTCGCAATGACCGAGCAAATGCTCTGCAAAAGTTTCCATTGTTGGACTAAAGGATAGGCGATCATTGCGAAAATTAGCTTAAAAACTAAAAAATAAACAATACATTCCACAGCTCTACATTGATATTTGTCATTGAAGATTTTAGTATACGTTACGTTTAATTTCTCGTTTATATAGATAGCAAAAAAAGTGTCTGTGCACAGACCAACTCTGCGTTACGTGACCCACCTGACAGAAAAAAAATTTCTTTTTTATTAAATTAAAATGTATTTTTAAAATACGTAATAGTCGTTTATTTCGAAGTACCTACCTGCATTATATTCAATTAATATATTACAAATCCTTTCACGGCGTCACTGTTACTGACGAGTGCGGATTGCGTCATAAAAGATGTATGCTACTATATATTTTTTCAATGACACTGATGGATACTTTACTGAACGGCACGTGTCGGCACTGTTGTGTGCGGATCGGGCTTCATACTCGCATTCTGGAAATCACGTGACAGAAATCCTAACCGTGGACACACACCAACCAACAATATAGGTACTTATCCACCGTGTGAATGAATCTATGTGGGAGGTATCATTCAACACAAAAACCGTGTCAGTTTACCGTATTCGCAATCTCGAAACTAATTCGTCTTTCATATCCGTTATTCTTTTCTTTTACTTTATAATGTGACCTCTCAAAATGAGAGACATGAAATTGGAGGTCTTTTACAATTGACTTCACTTCTGATCCAACATAAACTGGTCTATCGTAGAATGACATGAGGAAAGAACTGGGGCTCTATCTATAGTGGTAAGCTTATAAATATGCTTAATCAATCAATGATTTCCTGCTTTTTGTGTAATAGAAATGCTTGCATACAAAATACAAGTGTTGTTTGAGTGAATCACGAATGCATTAGTGCAAATTTTCAATGAAGATTGATAAGTTAAGTATTAGTGTCAAACTTTCTTTGCCATTGGAATTAAACGAAATGGACTTTTAAAAATAATGTTAAATTAATAAATATCTATTAATATGAGATTGCAAATAAATCTATAATGTTTTTTCTTAACTCGTTAAATGAGTAGGACATCGTTTCACACTACGTAACTAAAAACGAACTTTAAGGATTTAAAATAAAGACTTAAACAATGTTTAAATAACTTCATCACAAACAAAATATTTTGTCACATTCAACGATCGCGTGCAAAAAATCAAACCGTAAAATGGTTTCACGACGTCCGAACTAAAGTTGTCCATTAAAAATAACGTTAATGCAAATTCGACCGTTACTCTATCGGGTCCTAATTGGCCGAATAAAGCATAAAATAAACACGCCTTATAAAGCCTGTTGTCGCGAATCCCTGCGCCGATGCTTGCGCTCACGCATCTGATATTACAGTAAAAATATGGACAGCAAGTTCTGGTACACTGTTGTTCAGTGCCTAATGCTTAGTCGTCTTTAATATGATTTAAGGTAGGTACATGGATTTTTGCTTCACAACTTTTCATAAACCGACGAAAATAGATTAGGTAATCGAAGTTAAATCTTCAAATGTAAAAATCTTATGGAAATAATATTGAATGGCAAATGTATCGAAGTTAGCAATCGTTTTTTACAAATCGTTTTTTTTTCAAACCCGCTTATAAATAAGAATAATAAAAATAGTCCCTCTAGCCGATTTCGACTACAGTGGCTAGTCTAAATGACTAACCGACTGCGCGGGACATAATATACACAAGTGCACTCTCTTTTTCTTTCACGCTTATAGCCCGATGGGACAGCAATTTGGCACGACCGGAGAGAGATCAGGCGCCGGACCAACAGCTTTACGTGCTTTTCCGAGGCACGGGGGTAAAACACCACCAACTTCCAAACTCCGGGCTACCCTAAGAATTTCTGAACAGAAAAACTCAGCAAACCCGCTTAAACGTTGTAAAGAAAGTCAGGCTCTACCTACAGTAATAAATTGTATTAAAGTAACAGAGCTGTATAATAAAATCCGTTGTCAAATATATTCTTCTTGCAAGCTATAACGACCAAGTTTCTAATAGTTACCCTACTGGCATTCTCTACAGTGTAATAAACACAACCGAGCCGCTATATCCGAGCGACTCTTTGAATGTCAATCGAGTATTCGCCTTATTGGGCACTGGCGCTATTAGGACCAAATAGTGACAAATTCGCATTTGTGTAACTGTAGTAGTATCCAAATATGTAGTAATAGTGTAGATAACCCATTTAGCACTGTCATATAAGAAACATGTGGGTATCAAACTGTAGGAATTTCGCCTGCATCCGAATTCAACCCGATCCCATCTCAACCAAACTTTTAAACACGTAACGAAAGCGTCAAATCTACCCACACGCGCAAATGATATGCGTAATGTATCTTATTTATTATTTTAATTTTTTCATTGCACAGACAATAGAAAGTACAAAAGGTGCACTTAATGCATTTTCTACCAGACAACCAAAGGGTGAGGCAGAAACAGTTGAGCCAACAAATGGAACGCGATTGCAATGGCAATTCAAAAGATATAAATCAAATATTTTGATAATACCTAATTATGCCTATTACCATAACAGTGAATCAAATGATCATTTCTTACCGTCATCATGTCTGACATTTTATAAGCAAAGTACTCTGACGTGGCCTTTGCAATGTCTACTGTCTTTGTAAATGGCGTGACAAATTCATCAAAATTGCCTAATAAAGAACTTTCTTATTCTTATAGCGAAGAGTTTGACTCTATGACATCGCATCATTTGGACACTGGCTCTCAACATCCTGAACTCAAGCCCCATCGAAACTGCTAAAGACGTAACAAACCCACTAGAAGTAGTTGCAAATGAAAGACAAAATGCTGCAACAAAAAGGATCAGACCAGAGTAGGAAGATAATATACCGCTTTTATGTAATGTTTATTAGATCAAATAATAATACAAATGCCTACTTTATTTCCATAATTTTCTCACCCTGCTCTTCATTCATCTGGGTTTGGCGCAGTTACAATAGTAACATATAGTTACAATAATAACGCTGAAATATCGTTCAGCGTTATTTGGTTTTCGAGAAAGAACGAACAACGAAAAGAAAGAACGATACAAAACAGTGTAATAGTTAAAACAGGTTTATTAGACTGTTTTTTTTATGAATAAGAGCGCCAGTTTTTATAACCTAGTTATCAAAGGTAAGATGAAAATAATTACGAGACATCACCGCTGCGCCCACTCATAATATCTTTGAGAACCATCGATCTAAAGATGACCTGTGTACGCACTTTGCGTGTCAGCGAAGGTCGGCAATTACAATGATTGCGGGTTGTGACAGCCCGTCTCATTGTTTTGAACACTTTACAAAACACGCTTATCTTGATGACGATTTTATCATTTTATCTACAGCCATGACATGTGAAGATGGCTCTGAAGAAAGTGTCGGTGGATAATCTGGGGACGTGTGAGTCAATGATAGAGATAACATACATTGACTGATATTATGTTATTCATCATCATCATCATTGACGACCCGTCTGGTGTAGTGGTCGAGAAATCGCCTACTACGCAGCGGGTGCGGGTTCGATCCCCGCACAATACAAACATGTCTGTTTGTATTGGTCTGGTATTTACAAACAAAAAGTATTTAAGTATTATATCCGTTGTCTGGCACCCATAACACAAGCTTTGAGTAGCTTACTTTGGGACTAGATGGCGATGTGTGGGAATGTCCAAAGGATATATTTATATCATTATCACCCAAAGTACATCAACTACTGAACACAGGCCTCCACAACGACCGATCATAAGCGTCCACTTGGGTTCTGCAATCTTTGCTAGGTCGTCGGTCCATCTTGTCGGTAGACATCCAACGCCGCGTCTTTGGTCGAAGGGCTCCAATCTAGATCTTTTCTGCCTAAGGGTCATCAGTTCTTTGCGCTATGTGCTCTGCCCATTACCACTTGTGGCTACTGATTCTCAGGGCTATATGGGCTTCAACCGAACTAAAACAAACAATCTTAACACCACTATTTAATATGCTCTAGTATAACATTTTTTCTAAAATTCGCTTGGACGTATAAAAGCCGGCAATCAGATTTTCAAACTTATGCTTTGTACTGTCAATCTTTATACTATGTTTTAAAAAGATGTTCTTTTTATGTTCAACATAATTGAAAGTTTCATCAATGTTTTCTTTTTAATCGATTGATTGAATGACAAACGATTTCACTCTTTGAATGGTTTTCAATAATGTGGTCATACAATAACAGCACTGTTAATAAAAAAGGAAGTTAATAGGTATTCATATACTATTACGAGATTTGCTTTTAATCGAATTCTACTTGCGCTTTTATTAAAAAAGCACAACTAAACAATTCATAATTAATTAGCCTTAAGTTATAATTGTAGGTACGAATTCAATGTACACGAATATGAGAACTAAAGCTCATTCTTTGAAGTTTTTTTCTTTAAACACACTTTGATGCTTAATGTTTTATTAAAATAAAATTTTAATTTTAGTTTGTATAAAATGCTCTCATACTTTGAGGCTGACTGTACCCATAAGTTTTACAAACCAGACATTCAGGAATTCCGCTTCACTAAAACTAGATATTGCTGCCAGGAATTTAATAAAAGTCGTGTAAGTAAACATTTCTAATGCACTTTGTCAAAAGATGGCTGTTAGCGTATGCGGCCTTTGAGCAGAAGTTTAAATACATGTGTGATGACGATGTTGTAGATAAATCTAAGCATCTATGTACTGAACAATTATGTAATACTACATAAGCAAGTTCTAATGGAAGCCTCTGATAATGTTTTAGTTTTTGACTTTACGTCGAGATACAGTTGAGTACTTCTGCTATGATAAATTGTACTATAAAAATATTTCTATGAAGATTGTTGGACTTAATAAGGTACTTTTAAATTGAAAAATAAAGTAATAAAGAATAATGCTGTCTGCAAAAAAGTACAATATCATTGCAAATGACTAACTTATTCAGATTTTGACATGTTACGGTTTAAAATTCTAGCGATGAAATCATTAAATGAGTAAAAACGAGATCATTCGAATACCTTTACTTGAATACTTTTCTTGATCACATTAGCTTTAATAGATTTGACATAGCAATCCAATGGGAAAAGATACATTTTTCACAATTTCAATACATAATAATGGTAACAGTAATAGGTCTTGCTTAAATAATCTGAACAAAATACACAGTCCTATGTAACAAAAAGTTGAATAGTTATTAAATAAAGTAACTTTTTATATGTTACTAGCGGCCCCCGTGACTGCGTCCACTCGTTTTGAGTTTGTTCCCTCCCTACCCGTCGCTGCACCGATATGTTTTTAGCCTGAAACCTGCCTCAATAAATAAGTTATCCAGCACGAAAATATTTTTTTTAAATCGGTCTAGTCGTTCCTAAAGTCCGATTTTCTTTGGTAGTCGAATATTGTTAACAATCTTGATATTCCTTTTTAACGAACTGATTAATTTTAAAATAAGACATACACAAAACTCACAAGTTACTAACGTAATTCATTGTTGAATACTGAGATCTTTTAAAATCAAATAGTTTATTAATTTTATTTACTAATATTATTTTTAAAGTAATGAAAAGATTGCTTACATTATTAGACTAGCAAAGAAAAACGGCCTGTATTGATAAGCGTGTTCCAACAAAAAAAACTCTTCAGCCTCATAATATTAATATAGATAATAAACTCTTTAAGCGCCAACATTTAATTAAAATATGAATTTTCATTGCCTTCCCACCCCACCACAGTCTGCTGGATTAAAATGAATGTTTATGTTCAGAATTATTAGCTGTTTTATTTAATAACTATTAAAGTTTCATGTTTGAGCAAAAATGTACCTAGCTTGTGGATAGATTCAATTTTTTGTAGGTTATATCGGTTAAAACGTTGGCTCTAACCTAAGATCAGAGAAAAGAAACCTACTATGTAGTCCTTACCTAAAAAGACATTGCTATGATAAGTAAGCACTTGCATAAAAAAGGACATGTTGCTTATGGTGAAAGACTGATCAACCAACATATCTTGCCATATGAGCTACTATTAAACCATTTTATATTCGCATCATTAATTACTGCATTCAAGCGATGCACAAATTAAAAATCCCCTTGTCAAAGTCAGCGGATTCCTCCTTACCCCACAAACCACGGGAGAAACTTTTATTAAATTCTATGGGACATAAAAAACATGGGGTACCGATCATTTTGACTGCTGACTTGAAGATTTGACAAATATCTGACTAGGGGGACAGATTATTGCACGGGCTATAATTTTTGTGGCGCTATAAAGTGCTAAGAAATCGCTCGTCTTTTGTTTTGTTTCATTCATATAACCATTAATTGTGCTATCGTTAACTTTGATTTTGTTACTATTTTCCACAGTTTAAATAGATAATATGTCATTATTTCTAACCAGTGATAATTGTGTAAATTTTGTTAACAAAACGTTTAAAATACGATTGAACTTTTTTTATATATATTTTTTTCCATTTTTTCCATTTACATACAAAAAGTTAAAGGTAATAAATTTATAAGAATCCTCTTTTGCTATGTCCGTCTCATACATAACTACATATGACATTATAGTGCATTTGTGCAGTGCATTCGTGTATGTTAGGTAGCTACACGAATATGCACATGCAGAAAACCTTCTGCAGTCTTCTACAATGCAGAAGATCGCTGGAGTATTTTCTGCAGTAAGTAAATTATTACGCCTGCTTGTTAAAAACTTCAAAGCGCATTGCCAACCTCATTTACTTCCACTATTATTAAAGCCGTCTCGCTAAATGTACCAGCAAACAACTTGCAATATTCGCACCCTATTTGCCTTGGGATGTGTATACACTGTCACCTTTGCAATAAGTAATGTATTATTACTTTTAGTTTTTATTTCCTTAAAAGCTACATTGGTCAAATCAATGGACATAGTAGCAGTAATAGAGCACACAGAAAATCTTCTTTCTAATTTTTTTTTCTATGGTGCAGGAGCACAATGAAATTTTGTGCAGAGTGTCTTAAAATATCAAAGTATTTATCATCAAAAATATTTTAAATGGGATTCTTAAGCAAAGTAAATTAAGGTGACTGCGCATATTTTCATAACTTCACTAAGTGCTGATCTTCTGGCATGAATTTTACAATGCATAAACATATAGATGCTGTTCTGTTTTATATTTGAAAGGCATCTACGATAAGTGCTGCAAAGTCTGCCACATTCTCCGATCTTGTGTACAAACCCTAACACTCAAACAAAAAATCCCTTGGCATCGCCGTTCTGTTCAATTTTAAGTAACTGCCTCTAAAGCAATTTGGCGCAACGTAACTGAAAGATGCTGTTTCTTCATCCCGTAATGAAGCCGTGATAAAGCTACGATGAACTTGGCAAGGATGTACGATTTATTTGTGTCGAGATGTCTGGTTCGGTGATTTACCGAAGTAGGACATAAATCGACTTGTCTGGAACACGGTTTGTTCACTTTATTACGTGGTTATTTTGTTAAAATGAAAAGTTATGTAGCAATACAACACGCGTTTTGGCGAGAAAAGGAATAGTGAGTGCACTATAACACTGTAGGCACTATAACATGTCCTGCGAACCTGGCCTCTCTGTTGACAGAGGCCGCTATTACCGAACTACGGTAGGAGAATATTATTATTACGCCTTTTTGCCTTATACACTGCGTTTTTATTTGCTTTTCAAAAAATTTAAAGTCTTAGCATTTATTCAAATAATATAAACACAAAAATTAAAACCTACATATAGGTATCATCATAGTTGCACACTAAGATCTTTTTATATATATTTTTCATATATTTTGTAGACTTTTTTTAAGAAATAAAAAGATTGTTTACATTATTCGACAAGCAATGAAAAACGGACTTTTATGTGCCCTGTTTATTACCATTAACGGATGGCAGCACGTCAAGGTAAACACTGCGATATCTTATGCAGTTATGATAAGGGTCAGTTTTCATCAAAAATGTATAACCTGATTTGCTGGCGACTGTACGGACAACAGCACGTCAAGGTAAACACTGCGGTATACAGTTTTAATAAGGGTTAGTTTACAATAAAAGTGGGTAACATGATGTGCTGTCGACTATACATATCTTTCTCAGGTTTCAAATGTGTTATGTTTATTAATTCAAAACTTTATTGCATTGTAAGTTGTACCATAAGCGGACATAATACCTAATGGCATTCTCTACCAGTCCACCACTTGGTAATGCAGAGAATGTTATGTTGTACCAAATGTTTAAAAAAAACAACTACTTAGATACATTATTAGCTCTGTTAAAACTCATTGGTTGCATTTTAAATTAACAGATTCAGATGTCTTCGAACGTTTTGTAATACATTGCAGTAAAAGTCCTACACGATGCTGCGTAATTGAAAATTGCATCAGAAGTTAGTTATTACTAATTTCTGATGCAATTTTCAGCTTTGTGATTTTAATTACTTACTAAAAGGTGTTCCTTTCAAAAACCATTGAGTTGCAAATAAGTGTCCATTTCCCACTAAAACTTTACGCATGTTGAGAAACCACAAAGTGTATGCGAAATAAGTGGGACGAACGTCACCTAAAAACGACATAAAATTGTACAGTCATTTGGAAAAACATTGCGCGAAAGAGCAGGGCCTTTATTTTGAATCACTCGCGTCAAGATGGCTTGTGATATTCATTTCCAATTTTACAACCAAAAATTTGTAAAATTAAACAATTTATATTCTTGATTAAAATTTTCACCCATCACCATACTAAGAACGTTTACTCCTGCCTAACACGACGACGCTTATTACGACCTTTATATGTTCATTACAATTAGGTTTTAGTCATTTATTTACATTTAGTTAGATTGCCAATTCCATCAACATTCTTTATTCGTTCTATAATACGTTCCCGTTATAAATAAATATTCTTAAAGTGAAATTTAAATTCTTGGATACCTGAACCGCTTACATTATACAAAGAGCAAAAATAATTGATAGACGAACACTCTAATTAAGACCATCCCGCGATTTAATTTAGCATCGATGCAGTCGCCAAAATGTAGTACATAATTAGATAATTTCCAGCTTCTCCATCGCGACTGTGTCGATATAAACGCGCGTTAGTATCGCGACAGTATTGATGCTAAAAGTAGCGCAGTGTGTAAAGGTTGACATTTTACGACTGCATCAATACTAACACGCGTTAGCATTGCGACTGCATCGCTGCTAAAAGTCGCAGTGTGTAAAGGGTCTAAAGTATTCAATTTTATTAAACCAATATAATATATTAAATATGTGTCAAATTTAAACAAAGGATTTTGTTTTAAACTGTACCGTTACAGGCATTTGCCAACGTGTTTTATTTTCATTTCACAATCTGAAGAATATCACACACACCCGACGTCCATTGTGTAAGTCGTCTTCGAGTCATGTTTATATGACAAACGATAATTTTGACTGCAATAATGTCTACTACTTTATCGCCTGAAAGTATAGGTAGGTTCATTAAATAATATTAGTCAAATTTAAATACGACGTCAAATGAATAAATAATTAACGTACAAAACTATCTCCTTTAACATAACAAGTGTTGATAGGAATAAAAACATTACCATCTTTTGACGTTGCTGCGATTGGACAAAAAAAAACCTACAAAAGCAATAACTTAATAAAATGAACACCTTACATAATTGTACTACTTCGTGTTATACCAAAAAGTTACAAGAAAAGTTTACACTCGTCTAGAAAAACAAAGCAAAAACATCAAAACGATATAACAAGGTTAAGGAAACAGCATCCACGCTTCAGCCAAAAAAAAAATTAGTGCAATTGGAAACACTGGCAACTTATTTACATTTGCGGAAGAATAAATTACAACTACCCCAAGCAACGTTCAAAAGTAGCGTTCTTCTTTTGTTTATTTTTAAAATGTAGCGTGGGAAACTCGTGAAATTACTACACCATTTTCTTAAGCTTGGAGATTTAAATGGGGTAGTGTGGCTTTTGGATTAACGAGGGCAAAAAAGGAAGCTTTTCTTGTTTTTTATGCACGTTGTTGTCATAAGGTCTCTAGTTACTAATGCAACAATTTTATATTCGTTCTAGTGTCGTGATCTCGAACTAAACAGCTACTATATTAAGCGTATTGTCAAGCAGTTGCCAGTTACTTTGCTTAAAGTGACATTGGTCATTACCACAAAATACTTACAACAAGTGCACCGTATCACGTACAGTCATCCTCAAACATTTGTATAAACTTTATACAAACGTTGATACGTGACTAAAGCTAGAGTATTCTAAATTAATAAAAATAAACTTGCAAGAGAAATCACGTGGGTCCAGCCTTGACATCTGTTAATTTCCCAACCCCATAAAAATAACCTAATATCGGAACTATTGAGCTATATTCTGCTTGGACACACAGACTGTCAGCATGCGTCAGCGATACTAAATGCTATCAAGAGTTCTCTTCGCCTTTGTCACTAAAAGCCTAAGACCCTTTACATACTGCGACTTTAGCAGCGATGCAGTTGCGATTCTAACGCGCGTTAGTATCGATGCAGTCGCAAAATGTCAACCTTTACACATTGCGCTACTTTTAGCATCAAAGTCGCGGTACAAAAGCTGGAAATTGTCAAATTATGTACTGAATTATGGCGACTGCATCGATACTAACGTGCGACTGCATCGATGCTAAATTAAATCTGTTCTTGCGTGAGTCACGATTCTGAAGCGCGTTTTGAAAACGCGCGACTGCATCGATGCTTAAAGTCGCAGTGTGTAAGGGGCCTTAGTTAACAAGCATTTCAAGCTTGTTGTAAGTGCATTATTTTTGTCGCTGACTGTACAACAAGCATGAATCACGCGCTGGCGACGGAAGCGTTGATGGTCAAGGTCGATCGTCTATTGTTTTACGGCAATGGCGTTTTTGCGACATTTATTAAACTATGCCATTTGCGCTACAAGCTACTGAGATTAGTGATGTTTAGCCAATTTTGGGTGACGCAAAAATTTTAGCAGCCATTTTCATGGCGTCAGTTCCTGATAACTTAATCGATGTTTACCATTTTTTCTAAAAAAAAACAATCTAATTACAAAAGACGTAGTCTATGTTTTATAACTAGCCGCTCTATTCAAATCTCCGTTTCGTACTAATATTGTGTTAGAAGCGAGCGCAAAAGGATAGAGCTGGTAGAAAAAAAAAAAACGAGAGAGAGGTTCTCTGCTGATGGTACTTTTAATAAACTTCTTAGCTTTAAAAAAACAATCCCTGTATTTAAATACATATAAGGAAGTATACATATATATAAGTACGATCTACATGAGATTCCGTAAGTTCTTCCAAATCGGTTTGTTTTTGCTTACAAAAAGTGTGGGTTTTTACTTTCATCCTTGACCAGATGATAAAATTTTGCAAGTAGGTAGGTAAAAGTATTCGATTACAATAAAATAAAATAACTTAAGTTCGTTATGTGCCTGATTCTTACTTTACTATACAGAACATATAGAAAATAAGAAACACAGTTTGAGCCAGTGCGTTTTGTTTATTTTTTTTGGCTAAGTTTAAAGTTCTTTATTCTCATTAAGACTAAATAACTGAGTCACTTACATGCAAGCAATGCTTTATAAGATTTTAATCAATTCGTCGTCGAAATCATTCAGTAATATAAAAAATAAGCCACATTTTCCGGTATACTATTCGGTACATTTATTTCAAAAATAAAATAATTTTCTAAGAACGTGCACTGCAGATTAAGATAAAACTGTACATCAAAGTTCAAAGCCGTGAATCTGTTTGCAGAATTATAATTGTAAAAACTTTTTTAATCGACATGATCTATCTCACGTTTCGTTATTTGCCGAGGTGAAACGGTTTGTCGCATAAACATCTTATAGCACAGAAGGTTATACATTTTCGTTGCATATTCACCTCTATAACAATGATATAAGATGTCGCAGTGTATAGTTTTATGTGCTTTCGTTTGTGAGATAGATGTACCGGTAGCTGGCGTAAATTCGTTGGACGTGACAATCGTCGGAAAGATTGTTTGGCTGTTCGTTGTAACGAAAATCCTTTAAAATTTATGAGCTAGTAACTTTTTTAAACCTTAAACAAAGTGTTCTGTGTGTACTTGGTTAAGCTTTGTTTTGCTTTTGCACAAAAGGTTCTCATAAAATAGTTATATTATATCTATAGTTAGAGCCCGTACTTTCATCAGCGCCTTTGGCAGGCTTTACATTAATATTACTATTAATTTAATGCACGCACTATTTAAATATGCAAAAAAATACACTCCAGTTAATTTCAATTAGTGATATTTAAATGTTTTAAGAAGTAGTGACTGACTGTGATGATCTTCTATATTTATTTAAATGAAGAACAAGCTGTTTCTTGATCAATGCATTTTCTATTGCAGGTTGGCAAACTTTCATATCATTTTATAATTAGAGGTACTAGAAAACAAATGACGACATCGGACTAAACTTTACTTTGGCCGTATTTTTAACAGTACAAGGCCGTATTCCCACGTCGCGTGCAGACGGTCGTATCGATCGCATCCCAGACGTGTACGCTCGCCCTTATTGCACTTGACAGCGTTATCAATCAGCCCCTAACGTAGCTGAGTTGCAACATCTTCTAGACGTGCTGCAGATTACATTGTAAGTTTAAATGTTGCGTTGCGTTCGGAATCCTTTGAAAAATATGTCTTTGGGGCCAAATACATATATATTTATTTTTACCATTTTTAACTTTATAGACATTAAATTAAAAAAAAAACTGCTGGATTAATGGTTGCTCACCAACCAGTCACCTTGTTTATGTTTTTTTTTTAACATTAGTCATCATATTGAACCAGCTAGCTATTCAGATAGTTTTTTAGCCTTTCTCGGTTTGAACTACATATCCACGTGATGTAGTAACATGCAAACTTTGACAAAACTCCGGGCAATTGAAAAGCTTAAAACTAGAAGATAAGGGTAACCAAAGACGTTATATCTCTCCCATAACGCTTGCCCATTTTTCTCCCAAGTGTCAAAGCATTCATACTCCGTTCGTACTACACATTATCAGTTAGGGTAACGCTACCCCAGCTGTGCGATGCAAGGTCGACGCAGTGCGGCGTGCAGACGATTGTATCGATCGCATCTGCGCGAGTGTGGAAGAGCCTTTACAGCGGACGACCAGACACTTTTATAAAACTACGCTAGTGTATATGCGCCTTTAAAGCCGACGACCAGACACCTTTATGATATTAGACGCGGTTGGGGTTAATAAAATGTTTTTATTTGGGTATATAGAATTAAGTGAGAATAGATAGCGGTTTATGTGGTCGTTAATTTAGGCGATATAAACACGAATGTTTATGCTGCTGTGAGTACTATTGTGTCTTCTGTCTGAAATGTTATCTTGGATTTCAGCATGTTTTTTTTTTCATTGAATAATCAAACAAAGAACCTGAACTTAAATCAAGGCTTACATGCATTTAGATGAGGATAAATATAGATAAATAACCCAGGGTTATCGGGCCTTAGTATGTACTAAGATATAGGGTCAAGGTATCTTTTTCTTCAAAACACACACAATTGTAAGTATTCAACCGCTGGTAACGACATTTTACCATCCATCCATTATCCATCACGCAACTGGGCCTTATTAGGTAGCCTACAGTAACTTACCGAATGAAATTTATCAACAGCCATAACCAACACAGACTAAAACTTATCACTGCAATGTGCTCATCAATTCTCAATCCCATTCCCCTAAAAAATAATCAGCAGCCGACTACTGCAGAATGGACCGACTCAATAATTCTGACGATTTCGGAGCCAGACTGCTAAAATTAAGTTAATATTGGCCGCCGATCCACCTGCTGTGCCATGAATATTAAACTAAGCTAGGGGTTAACTCGTGATACCAGATTTGTGGCAATCGGCTATAAAATGGATATCATAGTTCAGACTAGACGGAATAACTGCTACTTTAAAGAAATTTAAATTGCATTTTTAATGGACTATCTACTATTTAGAGCCTAAAACTACCTGTAGTATCTCTACAATTTAGAAACACATGACATGATATATCTTTACCGGAAAATAAAGTGATTTGAATGACAAACTTACTTAGAATTTACGTACTAAAATCATTTTTTTTTTCCTGTTTATTAGTAAGAAAACAGTAAAAATGTGCGTTATCATGATTCAGTTTAAAATATAAATAAATGAATAGTAAACATTAATTGCAAAAAATACTACAATATGAAAAAAATAAAGCAAGTTTACACCTTTCCATCAAAATGAAGCAACGATGCGTCCGCATTACCGCAGTGAGGTGTAAACCGCCCTTCGTAATCCCGTCCTCCCATGGGGTTGGAGGGCTCAAGGTCGCATGACACGGTAGTATTTTTAGACAGTGCCGTCTGGGGTGTATTTATAGACATACGGTAAAATTATGTTTACAACTTGTGACAAAAGAAATAACTCTGACTGAACGTATGTGGTGGTTAAGTAGAGTAATTTGAAAATTAAACCAATCGATCTTTTTATCTTGATAATTGCTGATATAAATGTCAAAATTTATTTATGAAAGGTTATTGCACTTTGAGTGGTACATTTGGTATACTTAATGCCTTAAGGGCATACTCTACCATACCAACGCTAAGAAATGCAGAAACTTGAATCAGTAAAATTGTTGTCGCTTTATTTCTGAATGACCTAATAGTAAAGCCAATTACTTTAAAATCAAAATTAAATGAATAAAAATTGGACTCAAAACAGAAACATTGCTCTGATCCCGACGTAAGTAGCCAATGCACTTGTGTTAGGAATATCAAAATTATGATTTCTTTATTTACCCGACGGGGAATCGAAGAGGTCTTGAAACCCAGCGTGCGCCACTACACAACTGAGGTGGTCAATTAGTTAGGTACATTCCCAAGCTACGCACTTCAACTAATCTCCAATTTCTATTCCCATACGATATCCAATGTCATGACACCGGTAGCCACTAAAATGACAACTTAGCAAAACTTGAAAAACGACACCGAACTTTTTACATCAACCTTACATTGTTTAACGACTTAATCTCAGTTTTATGTTTCCTCTTCTGTTTTTGAGCGTTTATATCGCATTACCATCGTTTACACCTACCTTTGCAAGGCTGTTTGTTTTATTAAAAGTAGCAAAATGGTCTTAAAATGCTTCGAAATAAAGTTGAAGTGGTTTTAAAAAGTTCACTAGCAGCATGACGATGAGAAGACCTTGCGGCCT
Source organism: Pyrausta purpuralis (assembly GCA_963924145.1). NCBI lineage: Eukaryota > Metazoa > Arthropoda > Insecta > Lepidoptera > Crambidae > Pyrausta > Pyrausta purpuralis. The sequence goes on along the minus strand of OZ001648.1, from coordinate 24,812,547 downwards.
TGGTGGTGGCGATGATGAGACTGACACGTGTGGTTTGCTGACCAAGTTACCCAAGTATTTTTAATAGCATATTATTTCGGAATTTAAGTCCACTAGGAATGATTAAACTTCATTTAAGATTATATTTAAGTGTTTTTACAATTATGTATGTTTTTACTTCCTGATCAAAGATCGATGACATAGGGAATTTCATAATAAATAATAAAAAATAAACATTTACTTGCTGAGAATACAGCTTCCAAAAATATGTTGAAATTATGTGTGTATTCCGCCTGCACGCATGGAAAAAAAAACTGATACAAATGTCAAATGCAGTGTCATAATATATTAAAATTCTAATTTCAATCTAAGTAAACTTTACGGCTGCAGAAAGAGTACGTCAAAAGCCAATTAACTAACATTTTTTTGAACAATAGTTATACAGAGTAGCTCAGTTTATTAGATATGCTAGGGAGAAAAACCTAGCTAAAATTATTTACGTACCTAAGTTACGTACAGGACTGCCTTAAGTAGGTAATTTACCTAAGTAGGTAACTTAAATAGCACTGTCCGCATTTCTGACGCATTGCGCTAAGAATTTAATATTCTAGCGTGTGACCATAAGTACACGTCAAATGAATGTACCTTAAAAATAGCTGTATACAGTTGGTCAAGTAAGCATATTTGTTTTGTGGCCAGTGGCTCACAAGGTCGAATGTCACTTAGCACCGACCTGTCAATGATTCGAGCTTTAGTGTGACAGCATCCTTACGTAACACAACCGCGGTCTTCAAGGCTGAGAAAATAGCGCCTGCATTTTTTTTCCTGCTCTGAATGTGCTTTGATTGAGGTTAAGGTAAGAAGATGTTGTATAGAAGTCATTTCTTTTGTTATTTAGACCCACAGAGGGCTATTCTGACGACCTCCGTGGTGTAGTGGCTAAACACGCTGGTTTCAAGGCGTCACCGCTCCGAGGTCCCGGGTTCGATTCCCGCGCTGGACAAAATAAAATAAAAATCTCGGGTCTGGGTGTTGTGGTACCACCGTTGTGTCTGATTTTTCATAACACAAGTGCATTAGCAACTTACTTTGGGATCAGAGCAATGTATGTGATTTTAAACCTTCTTAAGCATGGAATAAAAAAATCTACTCATACTCGACTTGATCTAAATAAAAGTCTTGAAAGTAATGCCCATTTCCAACCACAAAACAAAAATACCAACGCTTACGTTCAGTTACGCATGAAATCTCGTTTTTCGTACAACTCAACCAAATATGGCAATTTCTCGCCTGCCCAAGCCTCCGTAAGAGAAGGCGAGTAAAACAAAGCAATTGTCACCGTCATACAATGTATCATATTTCACGTTTCACGGGAAAAGTGTTTGGCATTTATTTTAAACTTGGTTCAAGTAAAAGCGACGCTTTCTTTGAGAAGACTTTACAATGCTGGCACGCTTAAGTGAATTGCATTCGGTGGTCTGTTAAAAGGTTGAGACATATGAACAAGTGTTTATTGAGAGAAATTCTGTTTGAGGTTATTTGGTTTTTCCTTTTAGTAGAGCCGCATCCCATTTCAATGACTTAAACATAACTCGACTTCAAAAATAATTGAAATATTGACGACCCGTCTGGTGTAGTGGTCGAGAAATTGCCTACTACGCAGCGGGTGCGGGTTCGATCCCCGCACAATACAAACATTTGTGTGCATGAACATGTCTGTTTGTATTGGTCGGGGTGTTTTCTATGTATATCATGTATGTATTTACAAAAAAAAAAGTATTTAAGTATTATATCCGTTGTCTGGCACCCATAACACAAGCTTTGAGTAGCTTACTTTGGGGCTAGATGGCGATGTGTGGGAATGTCCAAAGGGTATTTATTTATTTATTTAATCTCTTTTTTGTGTTTTAGTTAGTAAATTAAAAAGAGCATACTTACTTACATGTACTGTGACTAAAAATAATTTAACTAATGCAGGTAAAGAATCATACCGTAGCTCTAAATAACTATATTTTTTACAATAATATATGTACACACAATTACGAGATATACTGCCTTGTGGCCGACCCTTTATTAAATAGGTATAGCGTTATTAACTTACGGCCATTCTCTATATGCAAATTTCCTTGGCTGGATTTCGTATTGGCAGAAGTTTTATAGGGAAAAACAATCTCAAGGTAGATAAACATATCTATCTCTAGTAGAGCAAAATCAATGAGAAATAATGGATATAGGGAACGGCCGTTAATGCACCGGTCACAGGTATGTGAGGAACTAATGTGACGATGTAGGATTGTAGGTCGGTTTATTTCTCGGCGTAGGCTTAGTTTCTAATTTCGCCCGCATCTAGTAAACCTGATAAATGTAATCGATATACAGATGTCAATAAGGGCCTTCCACTAACAACGTGAATGGAAAAGTAAATTAAAAGTATACTTATATTTTTTTGCAAAACGTGAACTGCGTAAAAGATGCTTGGTTTAAAGTTTTTTTTTTTACAAAATCTTGAATCATCGTTATCTGCCGCAGGACGTCCACCCACTTCTGATCATAGACTTCCCCCGCGGTTTTCCACAGCGACCGTTTATGAGCGGTATGCATCCAGTGTGATCCTGTGATCTTTACAAGGTCGTCCATCTCGTCGATGGACGTCCTACGCTACGCCTTTGGTCGAAGGGTCTCCAATCTAGAACTTTCTGGTACATCGGCCATCAGTTTCTCGCGCTATGTGCCTTGCCTATTGAGCTTACTGATTCTTAGGGCTATGTCCGTTACCTTATTTCTTCTACGTACGAGAATCTCCTCATTTCTGATTCGTACACGTAGAGAAACAATTTTGAATAGTTGCGTATGAAACTAACTAAAAACACTTGCCAAATTTGGCGGCATTTTTTTTAACAACATTCCATATTTACATGCCGAGTTTCGGTAAAACACGTTGATTAGAACTAAATGTATTTAATTAAATTAACATCTGTTGCTACTGTGTTTGTACACGTGTTTACGTAAATAAATACACCTTTCTTTCTTTCTTTTAAGACAAATGTAGCTTTAAGGGAATCGATTTACTATTGGTTGCACTGCAGCAAAAAATGCACAGTGAACGAAATATGAAAAACGGAAAATCCTTTAAGTGGGAAATGAATGTGAGAGTCAAGTTTAATTTCCATCATAAATGACAGATTTACTTGTAAATTTTCATTTTAGAAGCAGATTAGTGGTTGACCTCTAGTTTTGTAACCTTCAAAGACAACTAACCTTAAATTCAGCATTATCATTGCATATACTCTAGAGCAGGGATGCACAGACCGCGGCCCGCGGGCCGCTTGCGGCCCGCCGGTCGAATACTGGTGGCCCGCCGACAGCAAAAATAATACTCTCGTACATTCGAAAAATATTGAATTCTATTCCAGAATAAAACCAAAAAAAATATGTTCGAAAAGTAATTTGAATCTCGCGCGCGCGCTCTTAAGTGCACGAATTCCCGATTGCTCGCGTAGGTAGATACACGAAGCTTCCAGAGTCGGTTTCGAGATTTCTCCAGACAGTTTTCGACTCTATACGCGCGGTATAAAAGCCACGCTAACCGCAGCGACCCATAGTTCGGTTTTAATTGGAGTGAAGTGTCAATAGTTTTAGTGTAGATTTTAACTCGACTAGCCGGTGTCATATGTTTTGATCCACATTCAACGTAGATTTCCCGTCAAGTGCCGTGTATAATTGTGTTGTGAAATCGTAAGTAAAACTCTGTTATTAATAAGTGTTTCCCTACCTATTTAAATCAATTATTTTTGCTAATTTAAAAAAGGATGGGTAATTTAAGTAGGTACTGTAATTGTTTTAGGTGCTGTGTTAATCCTAGCCAGGATTAGAACGCAACATGGACAAGCCAGGACCTAGTAAAAAACGTAAGGTTAAAGATGAAAATCGGCAGTTTCAAGAAATTTGGACTGAGAAATACTTTTTTGTATGGTCGCATAATAAAGTCGTTTGTTTAATTTGCAAGAATTCTGTTGCGATTGCAAAGGAATATAATGTAAAAAGGCACTATGAAACGCAGCATCCTACTTTTACCAAGTTTACAGGCGAATTAAGAAAGCAAAAAATGTTGTCTTTAAAACGGGAGCTTATTGGTCAGCAAGCTATGTTTACAAAACCCATCCAAGATTCAGAAACAGCTACAGAAGTTAGTTATGAAATTTCTCGAATGATAGCAAAGCGCAGTCGCCCCTTCAATGATGGGGATTTTGTAAAAGAATGCATAGAAATTGCCGCTAAGAAAATGTGTCCAGAAGCAGCAAAAAAGTTTGAGAAAATTCAACTGAATCGTATGACTATCCAAAGACGTATTATGTCTTTGTCAGGTAATATTGCGGAACAATTAAATGAAAAAACTAAGATCATTGAATTTTTTTCATTAGCACTCGACGAATCCACTGATATTACTTCCACAGCTCAACTTCTCATATTCATACGAGGTGTTACTCAAGATTTTGAAGTCTTAGAAGAGTTGTTAGGAATGTGTTCATTGAAAGGTCAAACCAGAGGAGTTGATATACTCAATGTACTTTTGGATGAGTGTTCAAAAACTGATTTGGACTTATCAAAATTATCGGGAGTTGCCACTGACGGTGCTCCTTCGATGATTGGTGTCAATTCTGGGCTAGTTACTTTGCTGAAAAAGCATCTGCAAGAAAAAAACATAAACGCTGAAAATCTCATGCAGTTTCACTGCATTATACACCAAGAAGCCCTCTGTTCTAAAAAAATTGAATTTCAAAATGTCATGAAAGTGGTAGTTTCGACTGTAAATTTCATAAAATCACGAGGACTCAATCACAGGCAATTCAAACAATTCCTTGATGACATCGAAAGCGAATATGGAGATTTACTGTATTATACAGAAGTAAGGTGGCTAAGTCGTGGATTGACCCTGGAACGATTTCTAAATTTAATAGAAGAAATTGGAATATTTCTGGCGGAAAAGCAAAAGGATGTCCCGGAACTTAAAAATCCTGATTGGTTGTGTGATTTGGCTTTTTTAGTTGACATTACAAATCATTTGAATGTCTTGAACACACGGCTTCAAGGCAAAAATCAACTGATATCCCAGCTCTACGCTCACGTATCATCCTTTCAATGCAAGCTGACACTTTTCAGATCGCAATTGAATTCTGGAAATTACAATCATTTTCCGAATTATAAGAAAATGGCTGAAAAATTCAACAAAACTGCGATTAATTTCAGTTATGTAGAAAAGCTAGATATTTTGATTCAATCTTTTCAAGAAAGATTTTCGGAGTTTAAAAAAGTGAAACCTCTGTTGGACATATTCAGCAATCCTTTCACGATTTCAGTTGAAAATGCGCCAGAGTCAATGCAGTTAGAAATTATCGACATTCAAAACGACCAAGATTTACGCAACAAATTCAACGAAGGAGACTTGCTGAACTTTTACCGCTGCATTGATAAAAATACGTACAAAGAGTTGCGCATAAACGCTCTGAAATGTGCCAGCTTATTTGGTTCTACCTATATATGTGAACAAACCTTTTCAATACTAAATAATAATAAAACAAAAAATCGAAACCGCCTTGCAAATGAAAGTTTGGAAGCAGTTTTACGTGTTGCTACAAGTAAATTTGAGCCAAATATAAAAAAGATTGTAAGCACTATGCAGTGCCACGCTTCAAATTAATAAATTCTTTTTCAATTTTAATACATAATTATCAATTCTTCTGGCGGCCCGCCATCAGTTCATAATTTGCCCGAGTGGCCCCTAGTCTTAATAAGTCTGTGCATCCCTGCTCTAGAGGATCTTGCAAAGAATCTTGGTTCGCCAAGACTCCTTGGCCCATTACGGCACCCAACGACTCGAGACTTGACCCCAGAAAGACATTCTGTGACCAGGATCTTATCTAAATGTTGACGTCGTAATTGCTAGAATAACCTTCTAACTAATGTTATAAAAAGGATTTATAACTGTCAATTTAAGATATAAACATATACCATAACTGTAATAGGAACTTACTCGTAGTTCTTTAGTTTTTTTTAAAAGTCTGCGTAAATAAAAGTAGCTTTCCATGCAACTGAATTTATTATCTTTTGTTAAAACTTATTTTTTGAGGTACATATCGGAGAATACCATAACATGCCGAAAATCTTACGGTAGTCACATCATTAGTTAAAACATTAACAGAACTCAAACGAGCTTATTATGCCTGCAGCATTTGCTACCGGAATGGCCAAAGTAATATGCCACCATGAGATTTCTACAAAGATAACGTCGCGAAGCCTTATGGCAGCCACAGGCATTATTTATAATGTTCCCTGAAGGAGTTATGAAACGTTATTACACCTTACATCATTTTATTCTAATAGAACCTACTTGGCTAGTGTCCTAGGCTCAGTTATGCCATTTTAATTAACCGTAACTACAAATTAACGTTTTTTTGCGTATGAAGTTATTTGACATTTGGTATTGTTAGTATGAAAAGATAGTACCAGGTTTAAGTCAAGACTAAAATGATCCAATCAATTACCGATAAACAAATAATTTTGTAATCGATCGTTTAATACTTTAGTACGGTTCCAAGTCGGTTTGTTTTTGGAATAAAAGGGTAATAGTCAATTTAACTTGTACCACCTTTGTTTTTAATTTCCATAACACGAGTGCATTGATGTTCGATATTTATTGTCTGTATGTGTATTACAGGTTTTTCCGGAACCCTATTTCAGACACCAGTCTCTCACAAATTAATGTGTACCTAACTAAAAATTCATGTGTACCCTTGACTCAATGTAAAGTTGCTTTGTAATTTATCTATTTGTAAATAGAAATAAATATAATTATTATTGTTTATATTTTGATTGGAATTACTTTAAAAAAAAGGCATGTTATTTTGGCCTTTGCTACGCAGACGTATAAATAATTGAACTAAAAGAATAATATTAACGCTAAAAAAATTTTTATAAATGTATAAGTTTATCGATACTTTACACTTCTTAGATATATCGGTAGGTTGGTCATGCGCAAAGTATTAACCGTCGGTATACCAAACAAGCAAACCGCAGAATTAACCTTGAAGGGTCGGAAATCAAATAGAGCATTTAAATTACATAACGCCTAATATTTACTTTGGACATGTTTGTGGTTAAAGGCAATCAACAGTTTACCAACCCATTCAAGTGAGAAAAAGAACAAAGTTTTTAATTTAACCAAGTTGTACTCTCTTTCCTTAACATAAAGTTTGAAATTACCTGTATAAATTAAAATGAAATAAAGACTAAAATAAAATATTAATCCTTGTTGGCATAAGTTGATTGTTTCCTGAATCTGATGGTTTATATTAATGTGATATCTCAATCCAATCAGACTTGATCAATTAATTTTCTTAATTTAATTCGTTCAGTACAATCCATTCATAGTTTCCATGCACCTAAGTTATAGTTTGAATTTCACCAAGGATTCTAAAATGGTCAGACCTATGTTGCAGACAGACAATTAACACAAATAAGGTCTCATAAATAAGGTGAAATTTACAAAACACTGCTAGTAAATACTTAGTTTACTACAATTTCCAATATGTAATCTCCTTATCTGGTCAGATATAGTGTCTCTTAATTTAACTACCATTATTGCTAGCGACACAAAACAGTAATCAAATAAGTAAACCAAGAAAGTTCGGAGCTAGTTTCACCGTTTAAAGCAAATATTAAGTAAGTAAAGCCACCGATAGTATCTACTAGAAGTTTCGATCATCTATCTTTGGATATAGCGTGCACGATGTACTAGAAATATGTTTTACGTTGCACATGATTCATGTGGTTGTTTGTAGTGCTAAACTTCTATAACATACTCGTACTCTCTACTTTTATATTATAATAATAATATAACTTCATTGCTCAATATAAAGTAAATTACATTTTATAAGCTTAAAGTACAACTAAGGTCGTCTCATCGTTAAAAGCAATCTCTTTCAGACTCGTAGTGATTACTTTATGTTGCAACAGATGTGTTTTTAAGAAGTTAAGATATTGGGACTTTTCATGTAATTACAATATCGATAACTTCAAATTGATGTTAATCATCTGTCTTAAAACGAGGTTTTTTGGCGTCAAATTTATTGTCGCGACACTAATTGCAGCTGTGCTATAAAATAAAGCACCCAAGTTTTGGATGTTCCAATAGCTGCTACTCTACCGTTGCTACCGTATACCGCCTATTTCGTGTAATATCCACAAATTTAATTAATCGAATAGTAAAAGAGATTAAAACATAGCGTTCCCGTCCCTTCAAGCTACGGTCTAATGAGATGGGGTTTTGAGTGATACTGAGCAAAGCCGCGGTGAAAGTAAGGGACAGCACATCAAAGGCCTAGGGCTTGGAGTGTGCCGTAAGTTACAAGCTTCAAATTATATATTATAGTTCGTTTAGACTATACAAGATTTTACTTTTATATTTTGTTATGATATTCCGTTAAAGTATGAATTACAAAGGTAGTACTTATAACTTGCACTTTTTGCTACATAAAAAACTAAAAAAAAACGCTGAAAAATAATAATTGATCTGTTGTCAGCGGTTCTGAACTACATTATTTCGAAATCTGATTTATATCCCTATAAAAGAACGTAAGTATTTTTACATAGTTAACACATGCAATCGGACGTGGATATTGCTACTTTTGACACGTGGCGTATTCCAATTAAAAAAAAGTAACTTCATCGATCTATAAGGCCCTTTACACACTGCGACTTTTAGCATCGATGCAGTCCCAAATCGTCAACGTGTAAGGAGTCTTAGGCGACTGTATCGATACTAACGCGTTTCTGCATCGATGCTAAATTAAATCTGTTCATTGCTTGAATCGCGATGCTTAGCGCGTTTTTCAGACCCGCGACTGTATCGATGCTAAAAGTCGCAGTGTTTAACGGGTCTAACTCTATTCTTTGTTCCCTTTTAAACATCAGAATTAGCTTTTCCTTCAAACTTAACATATCGCAACCAACCCTACTCTCGTTAAGTCGCTGTGTGAGATGAATTGTAAAATGGCTATTTTTCACCCGGACAGGATAATGGTCCTTGCCCTTGGGTGATACCGATTAAGGTATACCCTTATTTGAAAATAATGTATTTCGGATTAATGATGCTGTTGCAAAAGGGTGATGACGAATGGTAAGAGTGACAGCTTATTCTTAATTTGACAGGAATACTTCTGATAAATGGATGTAAAAGTCCTTATATATAGAAGTTTTGTACTTGATGATTTGGTAATCTTTGTGAGGCTGCGAGTAATTGACACCTTTAACGTTGAGGAAATCTCACATGTTTCATTTGCTCTAAAACTTGCATAACTGACGAATGAGTCTTGCAATTCTCAACATTTTGATGATGCTGTAAATCGATTACATATATGTAACCATCATGAAACTTATCTGAATCCCTTTCCTCAGTTGAAAATCTAAGATAAATAAAATTCAAATTCTTTTACTGTGTCAAAGTATTGCTTGAGATGATCCCTTAAATGACGTTAAATTAGAGACCTACTCATATACACCATACGAGTATCTAAGTTTTTCACTTATACAGAATTCGAACAAATTACAAGAAAGTCTACAGGGCCTTATTTTTGATACATATACTTCACTTTTTTAATAACTGCCGTTTGTTCTTTGACTCGAAAATCGAGAATTGGCGTTGTTTCCGAGTTGTCTGGACGAGATCGCTTCCAGCAATTAGACCGCCAATATTATACTTATGATTTGTTTGTTATGTTTTTGTTTCTTGTGTCCTTACTTGTGTAATAAATAATATTTATTTATTTAATTAATCAATGATAATCAAACGCTATATTGACGTAATTCAAAAATAGGGCCCCTGATCTTCATAAATAATCTCTCTGACCCGTTTTTGACGGCAAAGAGACCGCTAGAGTTGAAAGTAGCATATTTCAAAGTATGAAAGACCTCTGTAAGTATTCAAAGGGTATAGTGAAAGATAGTTGTATCTGCCCTTTAAGGTTCTTCCGAGAGGATTATCGTATTGAATCCGATCGTGATGTTTACAGAGCGCATGACGGAAGCGTTGGTCGGCCGATTTAGTGTTATTTTACGCAATTGTTGAGAATCCATCAACGGATAAGCCCTGTGTTTGTTTTTCATTTCCGTCATCGATAACCATCTGGGATAAGATTGATATTATCACAGAATAACATCTTGTGATGCCAGTCCCCACTGGAAATAGGCAATGAGACAATATCTTTTTTTAACTAGGTTTAATAAGATTACTACCTACTGTAAACTGTCCGTAGGCTGATAATTATGTTTTTTAAGGAAACATTTAAAAGAAATCATAAGTATTCAAATTATAGTTACCAACCTTATTAAACCTAGTTAAAAAAAGATATGTCTCAGTGCCTGTCTGTAAATATTTTGATTTAAGTTAAAGAGAGCTCTATGTAGTTATAGGTCGTATATTTGCGTATGTAACATGTCCAGCACTTGTATGAATATTTGTATGCCATGTTCAACCCAATTATTTGTCTCCAAACATATACAATTAAGCAATGCTGTGTTTAGTGACATATTGCGAGGCCTTGCATAACTTTATCGCAATTGCTGCGCAGGCGCAATGAGATCCTCGTGTCAATGTCATGCGCTTGTTGACATGCTTTCAATATCTTGTCGCATTTGCATGTACAAAGAATTTTGTTGGCGCAACAAATTCTCATCGAGAGATATAACATAGATGTTGAATATGTCATCTTATTCTTTAACATGGATCCATCCACAGGATCACTAAATAGTATTTCATACGGCAAATCAACAATCGTGTTGGGAGTAACAGCGCGTTGAAATGTCTCGTATATTTGACGAACTCCGTGATGTAGAAGCAAAGCACGCTGGTATCAAGGCGTCGCCGCTCCGAGAGTTCGATTCCCGGTCGGGTCTATATATTAATCAAAATTCTGTTTATTGTCTCGAGTCTGGGTTTTGTGGTACCACCGTTGTGTTTGATTTCCATAACACAAGTGCATTAGCTACTTACTTTGGGATCAGAGTAATGAATGTGATTGATGTCTAATATTTCTTATTATTATTTTAATCACAGTATTGTGAAAAAATGCGAATTGGTTTTGTTGAAACAAACAGGTTGAAGTTGTATGCTTATTGTTATTGCCTATAACTAATTAGGTACTATGCAAATATTAAAAAATCTGTCAATTACCACGTTCCAGTGTCTGTTGCGACGCGTACTTAAAAAGAAGATGAATCACTTTTATCTTCTTAAAAGCTAATCTCTGCTAAATCTTTACGTTTTTCAACATATCATCTCTCTTACCTAATTTATCTCTAACAATGGTAATCACAATAACTTCCGATACTAAAGGTCCGTTCAACAGCCCCGCCCTCTCCCGTTTTTGGTGTGAAACCACAGCTCATTATGCCTTACAATGTTAGATAAGACCTGTATATCTTTCGAAGCCGCTATGGTAGCGCTTTAGTTGCTACTGTAACTGTTTCCACGGGTTGGCTTGTTTTTAAGTTTCACTTTTGTTTTTGACGACTCGTTTGCTGTATTAGTTAGAGCTCCTGACTATAACGCCGGCCGTTGCGGGTTCGAATCCTACAAGGGGCAAATGTTTGTAGGATGAGCACGAATATTTGTACCTGATTCCTGGATGTTTAATATGTATTTCAGTATTTATGGGGGCCGCCCCCGTCATAATCGTTGTCTGGTATTCGTAACACAAGGAAGAAAATTCCTTACTTGGTGCGTTGCCTGGTCCACGACAATTGGTGCGTTGCCTGGCGTATATTTATTAATTTATTATTTGTTTTTGTTTGCAGTGGTACTTTTATTTACTAAAAAATATGCTGCCAATGCATTTCTTAAGCTACATTAATTTATATGGTGTCTATTAAGGTACTTTGTTTATTAACGACACATAAAATGTGTATTTAGGGTAAAGCTTTAGCCCAAATGCCATTACGCTGAACAATCAACTTAACTTATTATTAATCCCATTTCATAAAAAATGCTTTATTTTTTTTCACTCTACTCTATGGAGTTTATTTATTTTAATTTTATTACACTGTATGTTGTACAATAAGTGGACTTAATGCCTTAAGGCATTCTCTACCAGTCTAATGCTTGGTAATGTAGAGAGTTTAATCAGTACCGGAACATTAATAATAGGTCAGAAGAGTGGTACAAACAAGAAGTACAATGCACTAACATAAACATACATATGTACTAATACAACAGAAAAAATAGATATACATATAATATAAAATGATGAATTATATATTGATGACATCAAAAATTACACAAATAAAAGAAAATGGTGGATAATTCTGAAGTGAGCCAAGGTAAAAATAGGTGCCGCGAGACTTTTTAAAAGTAAATTTGTTGCGGGGCATTCTGATTTCATTCAGTTTAATACCAGTCTATCTTCATGTCTGTTTGCTGTTGCAAAATTCAATACAGAAACGAAAAAAAACACTTCATAAACTTGTACCAAAAAATGTAATGATAAGTTCATATAAGTAGAAAATTTGTATCATCTGTAAAATCTTGTGCGAATCTCACTTGCAAGAATGTAAGTTTATAAACAGATAAACTGTGGTTCTACTGATAAATACTAATATGGGGCGAAAGTGCAGGGCAGTGTTGCTGTCTGTACCTACTACGGCCGGCTATTTTTAGTTGGTACACCACCTACATTTAATTGCAATTTGCAATTAAGCTGAACGTAACTTTTCTCAGTTGCTTACTTACCAACTTAAGAGATAACCTTTTTTTGCCAAATAAACACGTTAGAACATATTAACAAATTATATAAAAAAATATAGTTATACGTTGTAGAAATAATATTTAGCTTGATTTTCAAAATCTTATTACTGATGAATTACTAATGTGTAGTTAGTAATAGCTTTTATTTGAGGCTTTGTTCTCAGGCAGAATATATTTAAAGTCACACAGCAAGTATGATATTATTATCTCATACAGCAAGTAAAAATTAACTCGTTCCTTAAAAATTAAATTAACGTTTTATATCGTGAAGAAGATCTTCCATTACTTCGTAATTAGTTGTGTTGAAAGCATCATTAACTTTATAGCCCTACTTCGCATTGAGTACCTTAAAACACATGTTGTCATGATCTTTTATAGCTTTTTGGTAGTCACATTAATTTCTCTTAAAGACAAACAGAACCGAAACTGGCCAAGACCAGGGGTTCTACTCTGTAGCAGCCGGTTTCTATCTTTAAATCGTTTGTCTTAAGATTCATGGCATCTGATAGCAACAAAGTATTTATTTTCGTCTATACGGTATTATTAAGTTTAAACATTTACCAGTAAGCAATGGGCTAGAAATTCGACCTCGAATTAGGGCTGAAATAAGACTTGTGTGCATCTGTAGGTAGATTCCTACAAAAAGCTCGAAATCAAAATGCATAGGAATCGTAATCTGAGGAATTTAAAACCATTTTTTTTCATCGACAAAGAAAATTCGATCGATCAACGGTTTTCATTTATGAACTGCACGAGTATCAGCCTCCTGGCCTTAAGACATTATTAAGCGTAAGTATTGACCTTATCTGTTGGGCTCACTCGTGATATGAAGAAGCAACTACAGTCAAAAATACCTAAAACCCTTCATAGAATAGGACCCCAGTACATACCGGTTATATATGCAGTTTTGGGCGGAACGCGATATGTGAACTAGAGTCTTGATTTTTCTCACAGTCTCCACTTTTTGCTTTCATTCTTGTTTGCGTTTTAAAGTGGAATCACAAAACTGGGCAAGTGAAAATGAAAAGTTTTCAAGGTTATCCATGCCACTTTTACTCTCATTACGAGTTACATACTTTTTTATCGCATAACAAAGCGTTAAGGAGAATTTCCAAATAGATAAAAAAACATCAAAATATTATTAATTTATGTAAATAGACCCACTGGGGTCTTTTACACGTCCCAATATAAACCCTACCACAGCTTCGGGACAATTGTGGGCTAATGCTGCAATGCACCACATTTTTTTGCGTAAATTTAACTTTACATTTGTGTACAAACAAAGACGATCATTATTAATATCAATTATTTTGTACAGATCACACAACAAGAAAAAAAATAACGTCCATTTTTGCTTTTAGAATGTTTTTAACACTCACAGTGTCATATTTTATATTCATAAAGATGAAATAAGAAACCAAAAATTTGCGCACGGGCGGGACTTGAACCAGCAACCTTTTGGCAAACCGGGCCAAACGCTCTTACCAATTGAGCTACCGTGCTGTTAGTCCGACCCTGCGAAATTTGTGGTTTCTTATGAAAACGTCAATTGCGTGACGCTTAGCGCCATCTAGCCGTCTGTTTATGAAACAGATGGCCCAAGCAGTTATTCTTTACAGAATAAATTCAACTTGGAATGATGTCGCTTCGCTATCTAATGCTTTTAGAATGTTTTTAACACTCACAGTGTCATATTTTATATTCATAAAGAACCGTAATAACCGTAACCGGTTTGCCAAAAGGTTGCTGGTTCAAGTCCCGCCCGTGCGCAAATTTTTGGTTTCTTATTTCATCTTTACGTCCATTTTTATCAATTTCTCAAGCCAAATTCCATCTGGTTCTCAGAGTTATATCACAATCAATCACACATACTAACTGTTCACTGTGAAACGTATTAGAAAACAAATGAATTATTTGATTACAGAAAGATTGTGCAACAAATTCACTTAATCTAATTGCCGTTACTTTTTTAGAGATCAGCTTAAATACAATAAAATAAAATATAGGCAAATACCGGACTTGATCATAACGCCTACATTTTATTAGCTTGGTTTTATTAATGTTCGGACGACAGCTCGTCAAAAAAAACGCTGCGGTATCTTTTTCAGTTGTGATAAGGGTCAGTTTTCAATAAAAGTACCTTGATATACTGACTGGACTGTGCATACACACATTTTAAAAAATGCGATTACTAGCATGCTGTTTTTTTTTTAAATGTAACTGTTCCAAGAAAATATATTTTTGTGTGTTTTCTTAAAATATGAAAGCCCGTTAATCTATCTAATATATAAAATTCTCGTGTCACAGTTTTCGTTGCCATACTCATCCGAAACGGCTTGACCGGTTTTGATGAAATTTTTTGTGCTTATCCGGTATCTATGAGAATCGGCCAACATCTATTTTCATCTCCCTAAATGTTAGGGGTAGTCCACCCCTAAATTTTATTTTTTATTTTTTAGACAAAATTTTTAATTTCTAATTTTTTATGAATTTACAATCCTCAATTTTCACCCTTCTACGATCAACCCTTATTTTTAAATAGCCATTTTAGTAATTTAAGGGTGAAACAAAATTCGCTGGGAATGCTTAACTTTTAAAATTACGGGAGTCGGCGGGACGGGGTTGGGGCGGGACGGGGCCGGGGGCGAAACAAAGTTCGCTGGGTCCGCTAGTAATAAAAATATTTTGATGCGCTGAACATTGCAATATCAGATGTAGGTATGGAAGGCCTGAAAAAATAATTTAATAGTAATCTGATAAAGTGAGATATCTAGGCAATAGTATATGAATTTTAGCAAACAATTTCAAAAGCAAAATGATAAATTACCCCTACAATCAAAAACATGCGTTGACGGATAAACAATACAAAATTATCATGGCGCCCGCCTTAGACAAAACTATTGCATTTGTTTAAGTAAGTTATTTCAAAATATTATCAGTCACTAATATTTACACTTATCACAAAAAGGTCATATTTTTTTTAGTTTTTCTTGAACGTTTGTGGACGCGTTCCTCCGAAACGGCTTGACCGATTTTAAAATGATTGTTTTGTACCTATAGGAATAGTCTGACATTAAGTCCAAAACTATTTTTATGTAATATATTTATTTTCCTACGGAACCCAGTACATTTGTGGGAGAGCTCACATTCGTCTCACTTTTTAATCTATTTCTGGCAATTCACTACAGAGCGGTCATCGCTCAGATAAATGAAAGTGTCACGGCTAATGCAAGAAAAGCAACCGGATATTGTATGGCGCGTTCAGAGAGCCATCTCTGACAATGTAGTTTAATTGGATTTTTTGAAATACTTGAAGAATGACTTGCGAAGTTAGTTGGGTTATCCGTCTGCCTGGATATTTCTAGTTTTTGTCAAGATTTTACTACGATGTATACTTTACCATTATCATCATCATCAGCCAAAGGATGTCCACTGCTGAACATAGGCCTCCCCCACGGTTTTTCATAGCGAGCAAGCGGACAAGCGGCCGGCATCCAGTTTGGTCCGAAATCTACAAGACCCTCAACACCCCATGAACCAATGTTACCGCTGTCGGGGTCAGAAATAGCAGGGCTGCCGGAGACTATACGTCTGGTTTTCTGTATTATAACAAGCCTCTTTATTTCCCAAAAAGACTAACAATATCAAAATACTGACTTAAAAATATCAAATTATTTCGTAATAACATTCCAATATTATAATTTTTTCCTTTATAAATTCATGCCCTTTTTTTAATGCCTTTTTTCATTGGACTATTTTACAAATTTATATTTTTATTAATTTAATATTACGAAATTCATGCAATTATTATTAGATATATGAATTAAATATAATTAAAGTATAATATTTTTAGTTATATAAATTTAATGCTATTGTAGGTTTTCTATATTTTCAACTGTATTTATAACATAAATCATAAAAGAAACCAAAAATTTGCGCACGGGCGGGACTTGAACCAGCAACCTCTTGGCTGACCGGGCCAAACGCTCTACCAATTGAGCTACCGTGCAGTCAGTCCGACCTGGCGAAATTTGTGGTCTCTTATGGATACGTCATTGCGTGACGCTTAGCGCCATCTAGCCGTCTGTTTATGAAACAGTGGACCCAAGCAGTTATTCTTTACAGAATAGATTCAACTTGGAAATTGATGACGCGTCGCCATCTAATGGTTTAGAATTTTTTTAACACTCACAGTGTCATATTTTATATTCATAAAGATGAAATTAGAAACCAAACACGGGCGGGACTTGAACCAGCAACCTCTTGGCTGACCGGGCCAAATAGTTTCCAACCAAATAGTTCGATTTAGCATAGATGCAGTCCCGCGTTAGCATCGACGCAGTCACTAAAATTCAGTACATGACAATTTCCAGCTTCTGCATCGCGACTATATTGATGCTAACGCGCGTTAACATCGCGACTGTATCGATGCTAAAAGTAGCGCAGTATGTAAAGGTTGAATTTGGCGACTGCATTGATACTATCGCGCGTTAGCATTGCGACTGCATCGCTGCTAAAAGTCACAGTGTGTCTATGGGTAAAGGGTAAGGGTGGAGGGGTTTGAATGGTCTAAGTAGTAGTATTTTTAACCGATTCTGTCAAGATATTTGCTGTGTCACTTCTCATTGCATAATTATTTGAAATAATCAATGTTTTTTTAATGGCTTGCTAATAACTATTCGTAAACTTGCCTCCACAAAGTAATTATTTTAACTAATTTGTCATGTCAATAACATACAAACAAAACAAACAACAATTCATGTGATTGACATAAACCAATAGTGTTTGTCAATTTTTGAGGACCACTTTGAGTTTGACTGACATGTCGGATGTAAAGCAAAAACCATTTAAACAAGCGTTATCTATCGTTATGTCAACGATTGGGCATTTAGAGATGTCTTTTCAAGAAATTATTATGATAAATTAAGTCACAGTGTAGAAGTTTAATAATTGCAACAGTTTCAGTTCACCAGATTTTAACTTGAGTCAAGAAGAAGTCTTGAGCCAATGTCACAAATAATCCTTAGGTAGGTAGCTAATTACTTATCTAAAAGTGCAGTTCATATACACATGTTTTGGGAAAGTTTATTCTGAGTTGCCCTTTTTAAATTGGTCCTCTTATTGATTGAATTGATCGTTTGATTTAGAAAAGGTAAATAAAAACAAATAAATAGGTGAGAGAGGTGTTCCTTCATTCCCGTAAAATAAAAGAAAATCTAAGATTAAGATGACAAAATTCACCACAATCCGCTCAGCTGAACTTTATCTGAATTTTCTGAAACAGACAACTATTTAAAAGCTATTCCAGTTTCTTTACTTATTTATCTCAAACTTTGAAAATTGGAAGCATCTAAATGATCGGAAGCAGAACTAACGTACCACAAGTTAATCGTACTTAATACTGTCACTTCAGAGCTGGAGTTTTCTGTAATAACTAGCGGTCCCCCGTGACTGCGTCCGCGCGTTTTGAGTTTGCTCCCTCTCTTCCCGTTGCAGCGTGATGATTTATAGCCTTAAGCCCTCCTCGATAAATTAGTTATCCTTAACTAAAATAATTTTACAAATCGGTTCAGTAGTTCCTGAGATTAGCGCGTTGCAACAAAGAAACTTTTTAGCTTTATATTAGTATATAAAATAAAAAACAAGAGTTTCTTTATTTTTGTTGACGAAATGTCATATTTTTACACAGTAACACGGTTGGATAGAAGTGTCTTGCTTAAAAACTGAGTTGGCCGCTTTTTAGGCATAGCTTGCAACAATCATAGGGACCTTTGACTCAAGAAAATATCCGTCGTATTTAATAAATTGGGCTAAATTTCATAATAGGCTAGTTGATACCAGCAATCGTTGACTTACTTTTTATTTATTGTCAAAACGCAGGTTTTTCGTTTAGTTTTACTATGGCGATTTGAGATTATGACGTCCTAGTTTTAATGTTTACATAGTAGTTATAAAATTAGTTTTGTAAATAAAAGAAAAATAACAATTAAAATTTGGCCTAGAATATTAAAAAAAAATATTAAAATATTGTCCCTGATTGCAGGAATCTACCCAATTCTTTATTCAGACATTGGACACTGTAATAAAGTGAACAAATGCAATTAGATAACAGTTTTTCCAAGATAGGAAGAGAAAGAGAGAACTAATATCGTGTAATACGTATAAGGTAAAATCCACGTCATTTACTTTTACTGCGCATTTTTTTTAAATCGGTTTTGTGGCAAGAAATTCGTTAAAACACTGGCTATATGCATTGTCTTTTTCAGGTTAGTTAAAAAAACTCTAAACAGACAGTTTCAGTAGCCAGTATTTTAGTTTCCATTTTAAATTCTCACCAACCAGTGCATGCTTTTTTGAAACAATACATCAAACGTCAAAGCTTTTCGCGCTATTCCCGATGTTTTTTTTTACTCTGTGGTCTCGATATCCCCCGCAACCAAATGTAGCCTTTGACTAACGTATCATTCCGATTTAAAGGGTGTAACAATAGAAATGTTTCAATTGTTCGAATATTTGTAGGCATTTATGGATAATATGAGCACCAATGAATGTGAGTAAAAAATTTCGTTATTAATTATTTAATTTAGTAAAGTCTTAGTCAACATTAAATACATATTATCACTTATGATGCACTCTATTCATCAAAGTATGGTTGGGATGCGAAAATTAAATTTGTTTACAGAATATAAGTTTACCTACATAGGTATAAAGAAGTCTTGGTTGTCATTTTTAGAAGCAGTTTGTGCTTAGCTGACTTTGCCATACTAGCATATTGTAGAGGCTCAAGACGTACTCGATCTTCATTACAACACAACACATAAACGTGGATCTGAAGAGGTCAGCTACCCTATGGCGTCAGTTTTTCACACAGGCCACTAAGCCGTCGATAGAACAAACGCAATGAATATCCAATATTGAAGATCGGAATTTGTTCAGTTCAACCCCTAAAGCATTTTCTGACTCCTCCTGGACCACACTTTTGAATTTGCAAAATGTCGCATTAATATGTTGGTAGAATATAACAGAATACATTTTTTTGGTATAAAACCTGCTGGTGTTACTTTAGTATTTAATTTTAGATGTTTTTGCGTATTTTAAAACAAATCACTGTCAAGAAAATTTCATTCTCATCTAAAAGTCTCGCGCTAATACAAATCCGTCATAAGGAAGGCACGAATCTGCCAAACTTCAACACATATTGGAGGGGAAGTTCCTCTTCTCAATCCAGATTGACAGTCCCTCCGTTTTTGGCATTGATCGTATTAACAATAGCACCCTCTTAGGGATGAGCCTTAGATTTGTACGTTTCTAATAATTTATTCTATTGTGGCTTAGTCACTGGAGCCAGGAAGACGGTATCTGCTTTAGTATGTGTTGAGCTCAACAATGTTAGAACACTGAACCCTTATAATTCCGTATTAATTTTTATACGTTTCAGTTTCTTTTAGCTTTTAGTGCCTTTAGTCCTTCACCGATTTGAATTATTTTTGGTATTATGTACTTACATAGTTTCAGAAAGGATAGCTATATCCAGAAAATCAACTTTTATAAAGGGACAAAATAAGGTTGTCTATAAAGTTGTCAATAAAGGAAATCAAATTGCCAATGAAGTTAAAACAGTCTCGTAATAATCAGAATTTAAAAAAAAATGATAAAATCAACAACATTGCCCCTATCTATTCGACCTTACTAGACTCAATTCAATAAAGTGCACACAATCAATGCCTTTCCAACGTCAAACGTGATTTAATATTTCGTTAATTATAAACTGAAGCTTTCGATTTCGACTGTTACTCAACAAATAACAAAGAGGTACGGATGATACGGAATCGAAATAGCTGGAGAAAGGTAAAGACACGAAAAGGGCCTGCTTGTCGCCTGAGGCAAATCCGACTCAGACAAATGACACAACAGAACGAGAAAAGCCAGTTCAGTAAATAAGAAATACCGTTTTGAATGGTAAAGAAATTCTAATTGCTAACCAGCTGGCACCAGATGAATATGATTATGCGGCGTCTTAAATTATGGTTTTTTTGTATGCACAAAGCTTCAGTATCTAAGGGTTCATTGCTACAAAATAGTATTTGAACTGGTTTCAATCTTTTTTTCTTTTTTTGTCTGGAAACCACTCTTAGATCCATTACACACTGCGACTTTAAGCATCGATGCAGTAGCGCGACTGCATCGATGTAGTCGCCAATATACAGTACATAATTTGACAATGCCCAGTTCCTGCATCGCGAATTCATCGATACTAAGGCACGTAAGCATCGCGACTGTATCGATGCTAAAAGTAGCGCAAGTGTGTATAGGTTGAGATTCTGCAACTGCAACGAATATCGATGCTGCATCAGGACTGCATCGCTGTTAAAAGTGGCAATGTTCAAAGGATCTTAGAGGCTTTCTTCAGAAACTATTAACCTTTATAAAGAGATACTAAATTAAATGCCCACAAGCGGAGGATATTAATTTCCGTGGGGGTGGACTATATTTAGCAGTGGACGTTCTTTGGCTGATAATGACTAAGATAAATTTAAATACATGGCATGCGTATCTAATTTCTTCAATTTATAATGTTTCCATTTAATTGTAGTTAATGAAGAATACAAGATGAAGATTATCGAAAATACATAGAAGTGTTGTGGCCTATCTAAACTAGCTTTGCTAATAGTGATACCCAAACACAATGCGTCGTTAAGGCGCGATCCAATCTGCTAACATATTAAGGCAGTAAGTAACCGTTTAAAATACTGCCGAGATACCGTGCTGAGATTAAAGCAGGACCGATATCGATGCAGTTATTGCAGATTTATCGAGCAGGAACAACATTGGATTAGGGATTTGAAGAAACAGATTAGGAAGTCGACGTAAGAAGGTTTATTGAGCATTCGTATATGAAGCGACTGCTTAACACGACTTGGGAATGCTGTAAATCTGTTTCAATACACTTGTTACTGTAAAATTTCCGATAATTTTTTGCGATACTATTCTTTTATGAATTATGCTCCTATTTTTTCTTCTTCTTTATTTTTTTAATAAAAGAGTCAGACGCAGTTACGTGTATACCTACTTTAATTAATATTATTCCTACTTTATTTAGTTAAAGAATTCTTGTTATTTCGAATTTTTGCACTATCTTTATTTCTATGTAGTGGATCAAACAAAGTAACTGAATCGAAAGTTCATTATTATTATTTATAATCTTGACACTGGCTAAAATTGAAAAACGCACAGTAAAATTAGTACCGGCACTACAAATAAAAGCCGCATTACTTATGATTATCAAACAAAAAAAAACTGGCATATAGATCATTGTAGGATTGTTTTCGCCATCTTGCTTGAATTATAACAACCTTATTTCAAACCTAATAAAACACGAATTCCGGGTAAAGTTATAATTAAAATAAATTATGGTGCATCTGAACCAAGACTGGTTACCCACCTGATAACCGTCACTCGACCTTGATATTGAGACAGGCCAAAATGAAAGTGAATCAAATCTCTTTTCTCTTTCACGTTACGACTATGACTTAACTAATTCGAAAACGAACTGCATTTGCTGTAACGAGTTTATAAATTTTAAATGTCGCTAATCTTTGACATTGATCTGAGGTTATTTGCTTTGTTATAATAATAGATATAAATAGGCACTTATTGAGTGTAATAAACGGTCGAAAATTTAAAATTGATTTATTTTAAAGATTTATAGACACACGCGATGTTGATAGAATCAAGGTATGGGTAACATTATAATTATACGTATTTTCTAGCCTCATCATCATCATCACTATCAGCCAAAGGACATACACTGCTGAACATGGGTCTCCCCCACGGTTTTCCACAGCGTCCGATCACAAGCGTTCTGTATACAGGTTGACCCTGCGATCTTCACCATTTCTATTTCTAAAAATAATAAGTAAAGCCCTGTTTCACCATTGAATACAAAGCACTTTACCAACAAATAATTCAAATATGGAACGTCATTTCGTATGAAGTAAAGTGTCATATTTTAAGCCATTGCATTAAACTAACATACCGTTAAACAAAATTGTAACTCTCTTGCCCCCAAATGAACTCACATAACGATAACCTAGCATCTCTCTTTGTCCATCCAGATAGGCTATTGCAGTAATGCTGTAAACGAGAAAATACAATGCTTATTGTTTTCACTGGCTTTCATTCACAAACGACCTTGTTAGCTCATTGACTGGCTACGTTACTACGGTTTTTTGGGTCAATTTTTGATATTATGACGTAAGAATAAGTGTTCTCGGCAGCTGTCATAATTTAAGGGTACGTATTGCGATGCAGCTTAGTCAGTCTACAGACATACCTTTGTAGTATATATTGTAGATTATATTGATAAAATTCGTTAACACTGAGTGGGGATTGAACTGCCTGGATATTAACGGAATAATTTGAATAGCAATAGGCCAGGTAGACGTCAAGTTTTGATTCCAGAAATTAAATTACTTATTGTACAAATAAATTGCACTACTAGCGATTATATGAGATACTATCCTGTGTAATTATTACGTTTATGGTGTGCAATAGAGTATATTTATTATTATTTTATTATTATTAATTGGACAAACAAACGGTGAAATAATGCGATATGAGAACATAAAGAAATTCGATTACTTATAGAAAGAAATCGCAAAAAATATACATACAATTTACATACCTTCACTTACATCAAAACATATGCTGTTATTAAATATTTAATGCGATTATTAATAGCTAAAATAAAAAAAAATTAAGGCACTTTCGAGTATTACTTGCTTTTAGTACAATTGAACAAAATTGCTGAATTAAAAACAAGTTGATTGCTCAATTGAAACCATAAAGGTTAAATTTAAGTTATCAATTATTTAACAGCTCTTGAACCTTCTGATTTTAAACACTATCTCAAAATTTAGGTTAAGGATAGTGCTAAGGCCTAATTTTAGGTGCAAATTGGTTAACTAATAAGATGAACTTGGGAATCATTGTTTTCTTTGAGAACCCCTTAAAAGGGTCAGTCCAATTTTCAAGTTCCGTTAGATGGTTAGCACACCTCGAACAAAATAGGGAAAGGGCCTAGATGACGCATACAAATTCTCTTCTGACACAAATTTTCAAAAATAAGGTTGTATTAAACCATTATATGTAACAAATTTAATGGATTTAAACTTATATGGTCACATATATTAGAGTGTAATGGGATTGAAAGAAAATAGTGAGTTTGTGAACAATGGTACTGCTAGTGATCGCAATAAAAGACTTCGAAGGAGGGAGTCTGCCAATAACAGCTTACCCGCAACAACTTCAGTTACGCCGTGACCATGGCAATTGCAACATTGTCGAAAGATCGGAAACTCGAAAATAATAAGGTTGCAATCCCGTTACAACATATTCTAAATTTCATGTAAGTTGTTTAAAACTCGATGAATTACTCACAACTGCAGTTATACACACTTCTTCACAAGCCCGTTTATATCTCTAACTCATTCACTTTCAGTGCCATAAGACTGGAACCCCTGATACCATCAAGACTTCATCATCAATGTATTTTTTTAAGAAGTCAATTCGTGGGCTTATTGTCAGTGAGAATAACACGTGATGCTAAAAAGATTTGTCCTTCGCCGTTTCCCGTATTATAATCTCTACCAGCTTATGTATGGATAAATCTATGTTTTCAAATATGTTTATTTTTAAGTATATAGGAAGTATACGATTAATTATTTTGTTGCTTAATTGTGTTCTTTTACGCCGCCTTAATCGTTTCTGCTTTACCCAATGGTTGAGAATGCTTTAAACATTTATTCCATCATTACTTTCTTATTTTGTTAGTGCAATAAAGAATAAAATAAATACATAAATATAACTTTTCTATTGGACAAACATGGAATGGTATCAAACAATTATATAGGGGGAAATTTCGTTACAGAAAACGCTGCAACTAACAGAGTAACATCCCATACTCTACGGCCTACCAATGTATAATTATCACAACTTTCAGTGCACCACCATATGTACTAGAAAAAGTAAAAGACCACAAGATACGTTCAGATCGCTTGTAAGAGTTTAAACGTTTGCTTTCTCCAATTACGATTGGATCTGACTCCATCAATCACCTTTCTTGCTTCCACAAAAGACCTCGACATGGTTTTGGAAATCAAACAGACTTGTTTACTTATTATAATTCATTGGATGGCCTGTAAACAGCTGTTCGGCGGCCGTAGGTCAATATTTGCGGGTTCCATTCAAGCGAGTACAAGTGAAATAATGAAGGCTGCGCGCGCGCATGATGAATACAAAACTAATGCGCTGTATCGCTAATCGATGAGTGCTTGACCTACGTTTATTTAATTTTGTCGGAGTATAAGCTTAGAAGTATCATTGCTTTAAATTCAATTAACGAAATGGTGAAATATTCAATAGTTACTTTTTTTATTTCATATAAGTATTTCTTCTTTAAAAGCTGTAAGGTATCCTGTCATTATGTTATTTCAGAATATTTCACTCTAATGATGACGAAGCAAAGAAGTTATAAATTGAAACAATATTTTTGGCATAGTTCCTATCTATGACTTTCCCAACTCCTTTTTTCGCCATATTTCAAAGCGTCGTCCACGCGACCTTTGGCTTCTAAAATGCATTAAGACAAAATTGACCATTCGTCTTGAAATCCGAAGGTCAGCTTGACTAATTATAGCTGATACAATATTTACAATGGCACATCCAAGCACACTCTGTTATTTATCGACTGTTATTATGAGGCTAATGAGGTATTCCGTCACGATGATGATGTAAATTCATACCACTCGGCATTGTAATAAGTAAATCTAATAACCCGAAGGTTGACACATAAGTGTCAAGGCATAACGATAAACGTGTATCAGAGAACTGATATTTAGTTGGAGAGGCGACCCGTTCCTCAATGTGATCATACATGCTTTAAACAACATCATTTAAGCACAAGGTCTACGAATAATTTGGTTCTAGTCTTTGACACCGTTTAGACGATTATGATTATTAGCATAATCGCTTGTCAACGATATCTTTATATATCGCAAGGTCGAATCGACGGTACATTACAAAAGTAATCGGCTTCTTTCTAACACCAACGAAATCACAGGTATTGTTGTGGATTCTCATGTCCGTGACCCTTTTCTGGCTGCTAATGAACCACGCAACTGAACTACAAATACAGTAACTGTAGATCATACAAACGCGTGTTTATCAATCGATCTGCACTATCTTGACTCTACAACGATAGTTACATCACTATCGATAATTCTGTCAAATTGTCTCAAAAGTCGCCGATAAAGCGTCTCGAAAGGACATTATCATTAGAATCAAGACGGCTAAAAATAAGATGGCTGACACTTCGCGTTTGTTCAATAAGAGTGAGAAGAGAAAACGAACGAGCAAATTAGACAACAGTGCCAGAGCATTGTCGAATACCATCACTTTATCAATATCATTATGTTATAATCATGAGTGAGCACATGTCAGCTTATGCAAAGATCTTCTCTGAAAATGTCAAATGCTACTCCTAAACATGTGTTTTCAGAAGGAAACACTACATTGTCGTAATTTAGCCAGACATTAATTACCTCAGCATATTCATAATCTTTAATCACCTTTACCGTAACCGTTCTTCCGTAAGACAATCGTTTTTACAGTTTCTGAGCCTTGTGTACAATTTATTCCAATTTTATTACCTACTTCTATCTAGTAGCTTGAAGGCTCGTAAAAACAAAAGCCTCTTTCGTATGCAAGCAGACAAGAGATTCGTTGTAATTTATCTAACCTGCATCTTAGCGGCCATTTTCGCCAGCAATTTCTTTGGAACACTGTTGTTAGACGCATAATTTTTGATGTGCCATAATGTCATTATTGTTGTGACGTGACGATATTAAATAATTTATACTCACATTTGAAAGTTACAAATATGTTGTGTGTAAATTTTCACTGTTACACAACGATCTTTGATATTTCAAATGTCATAAACTTAATATAAATATTAATTCTATGCATTTTGATTGCTGTACCGTTAGAACATTCAAATAGTATCCGTCTCTCAAAACATGGCATTTCAAAAAGGAATCTTGATTTCATTAACACATCTAGCTCTGCATAAATTATAATATCACTGTGAAAGCTTTATTATTTCTAAATTATTGTTACTTTTACTGGACAGCTCGTAAAGCATTGTAAGTTTTTTTTTAACCCCTCTCATATTCGATAGAATGAAATGCTCTCCGTCTGTTTGCAAGCATTGCTCCTTATCCACTTTTACTAAGGATAGTTGTACATCATCACCTACTCATATGGTTCTTTGATCATTGAAGCCTTTGCGTTCCAGCTTTAAAATTTGTCTTCGCAGTGTTTTATTTTAATCTTCATTCATATATTCTTTCTTGCATTTAAGTCTAATTAGATTATCATAATTAATTCTGTGTCGAGATACGCTAATAGAAACACGAGTATTTAAAAAAACATGAGCATCGTCATTGGTTTGGTCACACTTCAAACTCACAAATTGGCCTTCAGAGTTTCGCTTTACATATGTAAATATCAACCGTTTACACTACAATTTACATAAGTAAGCGAACGATAACATCAAATAGGAAGTCCTGACTTATTTGGAATCTGTGAATTTGTAATTCACGAGTTAACAGTATTGTCGTACCAATATCAATAGGCAATTACGTCTACATAACATACTCGTGTAGTATAATTATTTTACTAATGTGGTACTTAAAACCTTTTTGAAAACCACTTACAATCAAGATAATAATAGCATTCTGAAAATTATATTCGTATTAGGAATCTGCAAGTAATTTTAGCAGCCAAAGAGATGAATTTGATTTATGACTTTTGACCATTTAAGATTTTATCTCGGAATACAAAAACTAGTTTGAAATGCTATTGATCGAAGCTAGTGTAACAAGTTTTTGTTATTCCAAAGGATGACCGTTTAAGTGCTTAGTAGTTTTTTTGAGATACGAGTATATCTCCTTGTAGGAGAAAATTTAAATGTCATAACGGACATTTGTAAAACAAACATTTGGACCCCTTAAGCTAAACAAAACATGCGTATTTAATATCAATATCACTATTTCAAATAACATCTTAGCATTTATTGTTATTTACGAAATCACTTTCGAATACAGAAACCTATAATTATTAATGCGACAAATAATCTGATATCAGCATCTTAGAACAGGCAACTAACAGGAACTATCTAAGATTCATAAATCAATATTATAATCTAAATAACACTTCTGAAATTCTATTTAACAGTTATTAGTGTCCTAATTAATCTTTATTAAGAAAACCCAGTTGCAGATTTTACAGTTACGAGTTAGCAAAACAATGAATTGAATGGCATTATGAAATAAATCACGATCGATCTAGAATACGATAGCAAACGAATGAGGTCGCACCAAAAGTCAATTTTTGGGCGACTTGTGCTAGTCATTTGTTTTGTGCAACAATAAAAATTGTTTCAAAAGTTTCGAAGCCTGAACTAGGTACGAGTATATTATCATTTTTCTTCCTTTGAGGGAGTTACTGTCTTATCAAGTATGTTTTTCTGAAAATGTATTTTTTCCTTCTTTTGTTATGAATAGAGTAGAGTAATGAATTAAGAAATCTGTTTGATTTTTCCAAGACAATGTGTCTAATTTGGGTTTGGGTTAAATAGTTGCCTCTTTCACATCTGGGGTGAAAAGCACAATGGATCGAGCAAAGTTCAGTGCCACTGGTTCATTCAATTCAGAGTAATTTCTCTGCAAACAAAAATGAAAGAAAACCACATTAGTTACGTTCGGTCTCGAGAGCGAATTTGGCCTCAAAGCAATAAAAAAAGTGCAACGGAACACCTTTTTTTCTTGCACAAAGCGTTCAATAGTCGTTTTTTGGTTCAGTTTTTGCACATCTGACCGGTTGAAATAGATTCTCAGTACACATGGCACTTTCGATTAATGCAAACGATGGACAGTTGACCGTGAAATCTGCGTTCATGCAGCAGCAAATCAAACTAGTTACTTCCATTATAAATTGATCTTCAATTATGCGATCCGATTCTTCAGTGGGAGTTCTATTGTAACTGGTAAGGTATAGCTTGATCTGAAGCCATGTGCACAAACTTTTGCTGAATCACGTTTGCCAAACTGGTAATTGCATTGCAATTACAATTCGATAGTGTAGATCTTGAAATGTTAATCGAACTTCAGATGAAACTATTAACAGCTCATTAGTTTCATCACTTTCGCAACTTTTATTTATAAGGTCAAAAGTTGCAACGCCTTTTATTTTATTCCCAACTAAAATTTCTTGTTTTGTATTTGACCGACATAATTTTTTGTCATGCACGTACAGAATTAAATCGTTTATTGAAAATATTGCTTAGTTTTTATCTTAGCAAGGGCAAGGATTGTTTCAACAATCAGCCATCCGTAACTAAACTTGACGATTTTAACCACGACTGTGACAAATGCTTAAATTTTCAATAGTTTCTCACTTGTTATGTGTTTTCAAATAAAATATATGCCGTTATTTTTCAGAAACAGCAAAATGCAAAATTGTAAAAGACAAAATTGCAATACTTACAGAAACTTTTAACAGCACTTTTACGAGTAGTCTACCAGAACTGTTCTTGTCGATCAGTCCCTCCTTCAAGAAATATCCAGTCACTCACACTTAACCACACCACTCTGAAAATCAAGTTAGCACTTCACGAAAGTCCTGCCACAGGTCCGGGCAAACCCGTTTCGGCCAAATTCCGGTTTTACGTGAGGTCACTCGCCGCGCACGGGGGGTTAGACGGTTCCTCTTCAACTATTTGAGGGTTGAAAGGAAAGTCTGATAGGAAAGTTTCGTGTGTAAACTTTTTTCGCGATGTCGGGAAGTCGCGTCGCGGCGCCGCGATGCACGGGCGTCGCGGCTGGGTGCTCATCGGAGACTGCCGCGGCGTATAATTTTAGCCAGTGTGCAGTCAAAGCCTCCGCATCTATACACAAACGTTTCACTGTGTGCTGGCTTGCAGATTCTTGTACTACGTCAACCGTTGGGCTAGCGTTCGAAATTATCGTCGCGTTTCCATCTCCGCTTTTTGAGTTCACATTGCGAAATTTTCTTTTGGAGTAGCATCGATGGTTTTTAAAGGTCAGTGGTGCGGTGTCGTAGGCCGGGTCGCATTGACGTTCGGGAAAGGTATCAGGTTCTGGAGCTCGGCTCATTTATTGTTATGGGCCTGCAGTCGGGTGCATAGTTTTATGAAATTGGCTTTTTGTTCATACCGTCTCGACGGTCCCGAAGGAGAGCCGTGGCTTCATGGGGGGCGCTGAACCTGCTATTTTATTAGCTACGTGTGCCGGCATGGTGCTGGTGATTGATTCTTAATATGTTATGCCATTCTATTTCCCGTTTCATATTTGCTGTGGCAGTGTAATGGGGAAAAGTAATTTATTGGTTAGGCGTTAAGTTTCTATACAGTATTGTGTAACTTAATTTCTTGGAATTAATAACGTGAAATCCTATTGTTTTAGATCCAGGATAAGTATGAATTAAAAAAATATTTTCAGTCATAAAAGCTATCCAGTATTTTTGAATTATGCAGAAAACTATAACGTATAGAATCAATCACACACACCTTGACTGAATTTCTAAAACACAAAAAACTGAATTGACGAATAATTTACGGCATTTGTTAACAGAATAAAAAATCTGTTTGCAATAAAAATAAACTACATACTATGTTTTAACAATGTTAAATTTAGTTTCAAATAATAAAAATCTAAATCTAGTTGTCGATCGAGTTTAAGGTAAATATTTTATTGAGAAGCCTACAAAATTTAAATTGTAGGGCTCTATGAGTCCTTTTAAGGAAATGTTCTAGTATTCGCACGATCGTTCCCGTGTCTCGCACGATTAACATTTGCGCCTGATAACCCGCTGGTATTTTGCTCGTACTGTAATATAGAAATAAATTATCCGACCTTAGGTCCTACTCCACGTAGAAGATAGAACCCCCGCCCGTAGTTAAGTGGATTGCACGCTTTCGAGGTGATGACACATCTCTTAGATACTAGGTTTGATCCCCGGCTAGGTAAAAATAGAAGTCATATTTTATACTATTCCGGGTTTGAAAAACTAAACCAACATTGAACTGCACCAATTTTTCCTGAGCCGAACTACTTTGGTATGATATAGTATTTTCGTCTAGGACATATGTGGGGCGCGGGTTTTCGATATTAGAAAATACACGGGTTTGGTGAAATAAACACTTTAAACGTCTTTTATAACAATAATTATTACGTCTACACTCTAGGTTTCATCCTTGATATCATAGACCTCTCCCACTTTCCTGACATGACAGTATCATCAGTACCATCAACTTACGCGTTCATCATTCAAATTCAAACGTTCTTCTCCTTTCTCACTCTCTCTCATCGGTCATCTCTTACTCCTTACGTTACGTTCCACGTCCATATTCTACACATATTAACGTGCCGGTGCAGCATAAATAATTATAATCTAATTGCTGACATAAGTGATAGAGACGGTAAGAGTCAAAATCTTACAAAAATAAATGATAGAGCCTTGCCTTTGCGAGTGTAATTTACAAAACCGGTCAAGTGCGAGTCGGACTCGCACACTAAGGGTTCCGTGCCAACTTATTATTAAAATTAAAAGACCTATCTATAGACACCCTCCACGAATAGGTTTGTCTATTTTTCATGTATGGAAGCCCCCTCTTAAATATCATTACTTATTGTTTTTGATTGAGAATCGTAAAGCGGTTAACAGGATACATCTACCTACTAAGTTTCAACTGTGTAATACTAATAGTTTCAGAATAAAGTGGCTTTGACGTACGGACGGACAGACTTGACGAAACTATAAGGGTTCCGTTTTTGCCATACGGTTATGGAACCCTAAACGGCTGTATTTTTCGGCTCTATACTTCCTAGGCAAATGAGCAAACCGGAGTCAAGGAAAAGAGGCTGAAATATTTGCAGTGTCTTGTTGTTCGTGTCTTGCAACTGTCTACAGAATAGGAACCCTAGCTTAGAAATATAAACCCTTTATGTTCACTGATAATAACGCTGGTCATTAATTCAATGGGCAATTAAACCATTATAGTAATAGAGTTACAACACATATCTATACTACCTATCTATAGCAAAAATACGAGTGATGACTTAATAAAGTATGGTTTCACTTCATAAACATAAAATACAACTTTTGCTTTCCTTTTGCTATCCAACACCTTGCGATACTATTAAGTAATGGCCTGTTTTTCAGCGACTACAGGGTCGGAAGTCTCGACATAGTTCTCTGTAAAACAGCC
Organism: Pyrausta purpuralis; assembly: GCA_963924145.1. Lineage (NCBI taxonomy): Eukaryota > Metazoa > Arthropoda > Insecta > Lepidoptera > Crambidae > Pyrausta > Pyrausta purpuralis. The sequence continues at coordinate 24,780,424 of OZ001648.1, read as the reverse complement.
AGGTGGCGCTCGAAAAATGCTGAAACAAAATTGGTGCTTTCGTGTATTTATTGATTGAGAAGAAGTTTCAAATGAAGCTTTAAAATTATATTTTTTTAAAAGATTTATTAAATATACAAGCTACATAAGTTAAAATTATATTTGATAAATGAGAAAATCATAAAATTAAAATTGTCTACGCGAAATGTCAAATTTTTTGCATCAGACTTCGCCCACAGGTAATTTGTACTATAAAGGCAATATGATTGTAATTATCATTCAGAAATTGCCAATTTCAACAAACTAACTTGTTTCAGTACCATGAATTATTAAATCCAAACAAGGTTCTCATTAATTTATTTAATTTAATATTTTTATTACATCAATCCACAAGTCCTAAGATTTTGAAGACTAACAAAATTTATTAATACATTTATGGTTCCATAAGGGTAAGCGTGCATATAAGAAACGAGGAATAAACAAACGCGTTGCCGATTCATTCGTCGACGTCCTTGCGGAGCAGTCCACTAATCTACATATTTTTTTATTTTTATTTTTATAGATCATAGCACACTAAACAGAATACAATCAAAAAATTATAAATACTTAATGTATCATTGTACAGATCTAGATCGGAATTTAGAAATTTGTATGCCTAAAAGCTTTCAAATTAAAATACAATCTTTTATTAAAATACGCTACGGGTGTAAACTTCGAAACTAATTCATTTTTATGAGTCACTAAACTTACTCATTTACAATGTTGAGTTTGAGACGAAATATAGATTATTGTAACCATATAGAACAATATAATACTTATGATAATATGAAACAAAGGCACAATTTAGAAAGATAATTATAAATTAAACTGAAAATATAGTACTTTAAGTAACTAAGATGAGTACCCCTCTCCTATAATCTCTAAAAATGAAGAAATAAAATAAACTTTAAAAAAAAGTAAAAACCGAACCAAAATGCACCAAAAAGTCTTAAATAAACTCTTGACTATTGAAAGAAAAGGTAGGTTCTTGGCAAACAATTTCTTTTTTGGGTCGGTGCTGGGCTAGTTGATTCTTGGTCAAAGTGATGGCACCGACTCCAAAAAGAAATTGTTTGCCTAGAACCTACCTTTCCTTTCAATAGTCAAGAGTTTATTTAAGACTTTTTAGTGCATTTTGGTTATGAAGTCGGTTTTTACTTTTTTGAAAGTTAATTTTATCTAACAAAATATCTACTACGAACCAGGGGTCTTATTTTTGAACCACTCGCATCTAAAATTCTAAATAGTGTGTGATATTCATTGAATAATGTCCGAATTTAGAATAAGAAACGGTTTATTCCACATGGGAATAATTCAATAATATTACTCAATTTTGTGCGTACTCACGCACCTATATATTTTGCTTGGTTTTTGTTAACTTTTTGTTTGCTATCGAACGAATATCCAAGCGAGTAATTAAAAAACCGGCTAAGTGCGAGTTGGACTTGCGCACTGAAGGTTCCGTGCCAACTTTAACTGAATAAGGAAATCCACTTACTTCTACTTAGTAAAATACCACAAAATTTTGTTGACTGCAAATATAACTTTGTTTTTCATAGTGTTTGTATGAAGTACAAAGTTACGTTTGCGGTTGTTGAAAACGTGCTATATCTCAAAAACTACTTATTCGATCTCGTCTGAACCAATTTTCGTTGAATATATTTGTTAAGATCTACATTACATATTTTTAACCGACTTCAAAAAAGGAGGAGGTTATCAATTCGACTGTATGTTTTTTTTTATCATTATTTTTTTTTTGTATGTATGTTACCTCATATCTCAGTCGTTTGTAGACCGAATCGAAAATTTTTTTTGCCTACTTAGAGGGTGTACTTTCTAGTTGGTCCCATTTTTTCCATTTTGGGATCTGATTATGGGATCTTGGTGTAATCGAGGGAGACCCTCAAATTTTAAAGGCACGTATAGTATTTCTTTACTAGAATCTTAATGTTGATGTGTTGTTACGTCTGATAGTCAACATCTTGTGGGGCTGAGCTGATGGTGGAACTCCTTAACGCTTAGGAGTTCAGTTAATGACGAAACTTATGATAGCTAATTTGTAGCTTCTTAAAAAATTGAATCATAAGGTGCAACTCCCCCCCCCCACATCTTATGTAATCACTAAAAATGAAGAAATAAAATAAACTTTAAAAAAAAGTAAAAACCGACTTCAAAACCAAAATGCACTAAAAAGTCTTAAATAAACTCTTCACCATTGAAAGGAAAGGAATCGGTTTTAGGCAAACAATTTCTTTTTGGAGTCGGTGCCATCACTTTGACCATCAAGCATCAACTATCACAGCACCGACTCCAAAAATAAATTGTTTGCCTAAAACCGATTCCTTTCCTTTCAATGGTGAAGAGTTTATTTAAGACTTTTTAGTGCATTTTGGTTTTGAAGTCGGTTTTTACTTTTTTTTAAAGTTTATTTTATTTCTTCATTTTTTCCATGTCATTTTAAAAGACCTATCCATAGACACCCCACACGCATACGTTTGACTAAAAAAAAACTTTTTGTTTTAGTTTCATGTATGGGAATCCTCCCCCCCCCCCTTAAATGTCAATATTTTTTATTTTTTGTATGAGAATCGGTAAGCGGTTAACAGGATACATCTTCCTACTAAATTTTATTAGTGTAATGCTTATAGTTACAGAATAAAATGGCTGTGACATACGGACGGACAGATAGACAGATAGGCAGACAGACAGACAGACTTGACGAAACTACGAGTATAAGGGTTCCGTTCCGTTTTTTGCCATTCGGCTACGGAACTCTAAAAAAAAGCCCCACATGTGTCTAGTCATTGAACTTGACGTTGTCATTTACTACAACGAAATAGCGATTTTAGATTTTGAGAACACTAAAGTTTTGAACAAATAAATTTAACTACGTATACTCTGTAGCATCGTTGATTACATTTTTTGCTCCAATGACAGGGCACACGTCGTACAAATGTGGAGAGCATACCGTAGTGGAGCGATCACCTTAAGGTTGGCTAACTAAAAGCACTTGTCTGAGAGCATGTCAAGCCCACTGCACTGCTGCCTAGCAGCCAACTGCCCACGCTACTACTAGACCGTTTTACTAAACTACGACAATAACCACACAATTTCTGTAAACATCATTTTTTTTACGGTAATTATCTGACGATACTCACGGATGTGAAGAATGGTGAATGGTTTGTAAACCGATTGAAAAGAGAACTGAATTAAATATAGACATATTGAAACTTAAAACACTTGCAAGCGCTTGACATTTAGAGAATGATATATCTTTGGCTTAAAATAAAATCTAATTTTGTATTTGCTAGCACTTAAACATGTCCCAACATTGAGCATTCCACCTTCGGGACAATTGTGGGCCAATCCTGAGAAGAAGCTGCGCAACAAACTCAATCACTATAGTCAATACCTCTTTATAAAATATTTTAATTTTATATTCGTACAAGTTATTATCATTGTTCATATAATCATCTAGTTTATAATATCCTTTAGTTATGATACGTTGTTAAACAATCGATTTAAATTTATCTAAGAGTCATTCAATTAAAGTTTGAGGTAATTGATTAAAGGAAGTAAAACATCTTTTAATAAATGAGTGATACTGATTAACGAAGGTAACCGTTCCAAACTTCAGACTTCAGAAGTGAAGTCTGAAGTTTGGAACCGCAAACTTATTCCTTTTTCTGGTATTGGGAACCGTGCAAATCACTTTTTTAGAATGTAAGTGCAAATTAATACGGGTCAAAATTCTTCTTTGGCTACCAGACAAAAATCATTCATGCGATTTATGAGAATCTGATTCAAAAATATTTTTTCTGTACCTACCCAACATTCAATAAACAGAGCGGCCATACAGCCTACCAAACAACAGCTGACCACATATTATGAGTTATTTATTAAAAAAAAACTATCTGCACAAATAACAGTGTAAAAAAGGTGAACTTAATGCTTGAACATTCTCTCCCAGTTATACCTTTAAGTCTTGCAGAAAGACATTATGGGTGCAGGAGAATGTTGTTAAATATGTGTAGACATTTAATACTTAGTTAATTCCATAAACCTAGCTGAATACCTAGCTTATTTTCCATATTTTTAGGTTTGAATAGAATTGAGAATTTCCGATCTATTTCGTTTCAATCTTGTATTTTTTTAGTACATGGATGTGACTTTCATTACATTTGGACCTCTCTTTAACGTCTTCTTTAATTTCTCCAATAAATAGTTACTCAAATGCTACAAAATAAACATTTTGGTACACAACTTTTACTCCGCATACTGCACATTCAATAGAGTTACACCGTGCCTTTTCAGGTGAATAAATATAAATTTCTCCCGCTTATTTAATGGCTCAAAACCGATAAGCCCGACTTTGTATGCTATTAAAGATTTAACACCGCTGTTAGCAGACTTTATTCGGTCGTATGTATCTAGACTGAGTCGTAGTTTACTGAAATATGTTCAGGCACTATTCGTAATCTTATCGCTTTGTCTAAAAGTGAAATATTTATTTAAAAACTAAAGAAAACTTCTCTGGTGATGCATTTTATACCTATTTTTCTCTGTGATCGAATGACCTGTCCCTTTTGAGAAATAATTCTGGTTGATGTATGTATATGCAATGACAAGATGAAGATACTAGCAGAAACCCATTATTACTAACTGAAAAACATTCTCTCGTTAAATTTGATTTCATATACATAGTGAGGACATAGGTTTGGTTTACTATGAAATGAGCTTGATAGAGTCGGACCGAACTTATCAGATGCGCCACCAAAACCTGTTTGTGTTGTGTTTCTGACTAACCTTTCTTGACTATATAATTTTATTTCATCCCCCTCCTGTCGCAGCGTGATTTGCTACAGCCTCAAGCTTTTCTCGATAAATAAGCTATCCGACACAAAAATATTTCTTCAAATCGGTCCTGAGGTTAGCGCGTTCAAACAAACAAACACTTCAGCTTTATAATATTAGTATAGATTGTAGTTATTATAGTTAGGTTAATTTTAACCATTATTATGATCAATTTCGCATTTTCCTCTCAAAACACAGAAAGTGAAAATACTGTCTATTTCTTATTTGAAAATGAAGGAAAGCGAAGCTGCCCCCGTCTATAAATAACAAAGATAATGCGAACATAGCCACTGTACAAGTTATTGTCAACAGCTTAGCAGGAATACCGCGTGCGCAAACGCGTATTTCACTATGAAAATCGCTGGACAGACGGTAGTGATGCTGAAATATAAGTGACCACCCAGATATATCGATAACATTGGTCTACAAAACCAATTATGTTAGTTTCACAAAAAAAATAGTGTTGTAAATAGCAAGCAAGGGTAGATTTTGCTCATGTAATCTCTCAAATCAAATAAAAATCAAAAATCAAATCTCTTCAGATTGAAAGGAAGTAAGGCTGATCATCATAGGGTGCCATCTTCAAATTGAAGATTGGAGGTCAGCATGTAAAAACAATGCAGTCTTAAGCCGCTCTTTAAAGCTTTTGAGGCTGCTACTCGTACTAGGAGATAATAATACTTTTATTATTAGAACTCGGCGTCAGAGTATCTAGATACTTGTAACTTTTTCTTAATATCTAACCTGCCTCAAAGAATTTATTATTTACGATCACAAGAGTTTAAAGGTAAGTAATACTGACAACACCATAATCCCTAAAATAAAATAAAAAAACATCAAATAGCAATCGATTTTTAATTTCTACGTAAGCATTCGGTGTTATAAATTTTATTAAGCGTCTCTTTAAGTTTTGTGTAGTTTTTAACGCTATTCCGAAATATGGAGTTTTGAATTAGTTGCCTTGGAAAACCAAGAGGGAGACCTGTGTGCAGCAGTGGACATTCTGCAACTGATGGTGATGAGTTTGAAATTATCGATATGATGCCATGCAGCCATCTTGTTGACATCACTACAAACATTTCGCCAAGAAAATAGTCAGGCATAGACAATAAACACGTCTCCAGATCGACAAGAGACAAAGCAATGTGGAGCCACTTTCGAATGGTCCACGATGGACGTCGTTATTCAAACTGCAATCTCAGTGCATTAGTAAGGATAAACATATTGTTTATACAAGTTATAATGTAAAAGCTGGTGACTCAACGTTGTAATTGAGACAATGCAGCGACGGAGGTGGTCCTTTTGCAAAAATGTGTAGTGTTAGTATCGGTACTTCTCACTCTATTTGCTGATTATTGGAGCAATCGCTTAAAAATATACGTATTTGATATTCAAAATTATGTTCCATAAGTACATCTCTAAATAATAGGAGTTTAACAACTTAAGCAATTTTATTGTTCAACTAAAAGAGTTTCGTGGTACTTGCATATTACTATCTAGGTATTTCTAAACATATGTACCAATGTTACACTTTTTAGGGTTCCGTAGCCGAATGGCAAAAAACGGAACCCTTATAGTTTCGTCAAGTCTGTCTGTCTGTCTGTCTGTCTATTCGTCCGCATGTCACAGCCATTTTATTCTGTAACTATAAGCATTACACTGTTAAAATTTGGTAGAAAGATGTATCCTGTTAACCGCTTACCGATTCTTATACAAAAAATAAAAAATAATGAGATTTAAGGGGGGGCTCCCATACATAAAACTAAAACCAAATAAAAAAAAATTGACAAAACCTAGGCATGTGGGGTGTCTATGGATAGGTCTTTTAAAATAACATGGAGGTTTCTAAAACCATTTTCTTTTAAAGTCTTACGTTTCATAGCTAGACGCTTCCAAAGTGGTAAAATGGGCGTCCCCCCCCATCTAACTTCTAAACCAAGCAAGTGTAAATTTTGAAAAAAAAATGTAACGTAGATCGTAACATATACTTTCTACGAAAATTAGTTTAGACGGGATCGAACGAGAAGTTTTTGAGATATAGCAAATTTTCAACAACCGCAAACATAACTTTGTACTTCATACAAACACTATGAAAAACAAAGTTCTATCTGCAGGCAACAAAAATTGTGGTATTTTACGAAGTAGAAGTAAGTGGATTGCCTAATTCAGTTAAAGTTGGCACGGAACCCTCAGTGCGCGAGTCCGACTAGCACTTGGCTGGTTTTAAAAGTTCGATTACTGTTAGCCTAACTAACCTCCTACATTTTTTATTGCTGGCAACAAACCAAAAAAGATTAAACAAGAAAAAAATCAACTAAGTCATGCAATACAAAAAAAATACGTTAAACCTACAATTTCCTTGCGGAAAGGAGGCTATGATGCTGGCTGCGTTGCCGCGTTGGATAGTTATGCTAAATAAAGTTTGGGAGCATTTTTTCTAAACAGAATTTAGCGGCGCAATCACACAATCACAATCAAGTGAGATGTACTTGCAAAGTATCGATAGAAGTTGCATATCAAACTAAGACCCGACTCCGTTCCCAGGGAATGAGCGTGAGGCCATCGGGTCTACTGCCATCATCACAGACAAAACCACGTGGTTCTAACGTGGAAGGAACATGGTGGTAGAGCTCTTCTGATGGCGCCATAAAGGTTAGCGTAACGGGCCAGACGCCCAGCGCTTTGCTGGCAACAAAGGCAGTGGAGACCAAATTTGTTAATAAGGATACCAAGGCCATGACCCATACACGCCCGGAAAGACTGACTATAGAAAATAGTGCCAAATTTTTTAGACGGTAAAGGATGAAGTCAATGGTCAGAATCTTTGCAGGAAACTGCCAAGAGCCTATCGCGACTACTGTCAGTGATGGAATTCAGAAGTTTAGAATTGTAGGTTACCCTCGCAAGAGAGACAGCCCAAAGTTTTTGCTGGTGACGTTCCTTTGGGATGTCTTCTCTAGGACAATGAACTTGCCACTCCTCCGCCTCTCACCTCACCACAGAAAAATGCAAGAATGCTCAAAAAATTTTCCGGCTAAAAGCGCCTGAAGTTTTATGCAGAAAAAAGAGGGGAGAGCTACACTATAAATTTGGCAAATTCCGATCTCACCAAATCAAAAAAGGCAAAAAAAGACACGATTTATGTATCATCATTTCATCATTCTCAGCCAAAGGACGTCCACTGCTGAACATAGGCCTCCCCCACAGCTTACCACAGCGACCGATCACTAGCGGTCTGCATCCAGTTTGATCCTGCGATCTTTTTAAGGTCGTCTGTTTATCTTGTTGGTGGACGTCCTACGCTGCGTCTTTGGTCGAAGGGTCTCCAATCCAGAACTTTCCTGCCCCAACGGCCACCTGCCACGGCCGGCTATGTGCCCTGCCCATTGCCACTTGAGCTTATTGATTCTTAAAGCTATGTCCGTTACCTTATTTCTTCTACGTATCTCCTCATTTCTGATTCGATCACGTAGAGAAATACCCAGCATAGCCCTCTCCATCGCTCGTTGTGTGATTTTGAGCTTCTTTATGAGGCCCACAGTTAGAGACCATGTTTTGGATCCTTATGTCATCACTGGTACCTAACACACACTGGTTGGAGACTTTCGTCTTTGGACACTGAGGTAGATGAGATGAGAAGACACTCTTAGGTAATTTTCCGAACGCTACCCAGCCGAGTTGGATTCGTCGATTGACCTCTTTCTCGAAGTTGGACCTACCCAATTGGATTACTTGTCCCAGGTAGACGTACTCGTCGACAACTTCGAGAGTTGAGATCCCAATTGATACTGGAGTGGGTACAACAAGGGAACTCTACATAATTTTCGTCTTCTCCATGTTCATTTTAAGACCCACTTGTTGGGAGACTCGGTCAAGGTCTTCGAGCATAGTGCCAATATCGTCCAGCGTCTTTGCCACAACGACTATATCATCAGCAAATCGGAGGGGTGTGATTCTGGATTTATGTATAGTAAAAGCAATATGTGATTTTTATGATCTAATCTGGGATTTGAAAGGGTAAAATCATTCAGTTTTTTATCAAGAAATTGTTTCATACTGGGAAACCTCAAAAGGCAAAGCGATTCAGAATTTAGAAGTTTATTGATGTTAGACGAAACCTGATCATTAATAAAAAAGTTCAAATTTTGAAAGGTTGGGTTCTAAGCCAAATTTCTTAAATCCTTTTATAAATCAGGACGAACACTTCTATAAAAAGGCTTCCTGAAAACAAAATCTCACACAAGTTCCGACCCAAACAATGTAAATCAATAATTTCCCTGGTCCCGAGCAGTATCTGCGCACGTCATAATTCAAACTGCAATCTGAACATTAGCAAGGTTGTCTTGAGCGACCGCGCCTCTGCAGTGTAGCTATAGGCTAGATCACTTAACACGTGGCACTACTATGTGTCTGAAATATTTAATCAGAGCAAGATACAAATGCCTTGATTTAAGGTGGATTTAAACAAAAAAATGTAGAGCAGATCTAATCTAGCACATTAAATCAGCCCTTAAAATAAAATACTGTGGTCAGATTAGCAGAAACTAAAATAATACAAGTAGAAATGCAAAGAATAAAAAATTGTCTCATACAATAATAATAAAGATCTCTCTCCTGCAAATAGAAAATAATAAAGGCACAAGTTAGAAATGAGGGTTGCCTGCGATATTAAGCGCTGTAATTTGACGATCTATTTATTATTTTGCTCTCATCATTTTTAATATCAATTTTAATCTATATTCTACTTTGACATTTTGATTTTTAAATTGAATTCTTGATTAAATATTCTTCTTTCGTGAAAACCTATAGTAGTTCCCGTAAGGTCCTGTTCCCATGAGCGAGCACCGGCCACAGTTCAAATCGTGCCCGCGCGCGACCTTTGTCAACCACAGAGGAACGAGCCGCGGTACTGCTGCGCTGGCGCAAGTAAGCTGCTTTACATTCATATTCAAATACGAGTATGTTACCGAAAAAGTTTTAGGGAGTAGAAGCAAGTATTGTCTCCCACTTAGAGGCTTGGATCGGTCAAACTGTGTCCCCAGTCTTCCAGACACTTCTTATTTTGTCTTAGGTCCTGCTGACTGAGTGGATGTTGAAAAAAACTGCAAAAATATTGATATCAAAGCTTAATCTGACAAGGTAAAATGATAAGAAAAAGAATGGAAAAATGAAAAAAGTGTAACAATTATTTTTACGAATTAAAAGCTTCTAAACTTTGTTCATTATTGCCTACGCTGAAGTGCGAGTGGTTGAAATCCAAATATGAAGTTATGTTTTTGTTAACCTACATTTAAATCCAGAAGATGATCAAATGACATTGATTACATAATAACTACAGTCAGTTAAAAGAACACTTGATTACAGGTGATTTAGAAGTGGTGGAGTCATTTTACATTGCCATTAATCGTAATAACTAATGATCTTTAAACAGAACGCTCCCCATTGTATAGCTGTATAATACCTAGTTATTAGATTGATCCATTCGAATGATTGATCCGTTCCAAGGATACAAGTGCTTTAAATAGACTTAAGTTACCTCCTGCAAAATTGCTACTTTCTTTGTTATATTATCTAGTGTATATATACATTTATATCGACCTAATTATCGACACAAGAATGAATAATAGCTAGATCACGTATTCATTAAAATATTTACATACAATGATACTTCGTAACAACGATGTCTTAAAAAGTCTTAGAAGGACTGTACTTGAAGAACATTTAGCAATCGAAAATCATTTATCGCGGCAACCGAAAAATTTCAAACGTATTTTTTTATGATATTTAAAGAGGATTTTACAAACTTTATTGTATTCATTTGTTTTTAAGAGCAAATAGGATTGATTTACAAGTGGAAAATATCTGACGAAACAGGTTGATTAGGAAAAAAATATATATTTTATCGTCACGATAAACGGTATCGAGGCGTGCATGTTAGGCTAGCAGAGCAGGCAGACAAGACAAAAGATGAGCCATGTCCTGCGGACTGTAGCCGCAGATGCAAGATAAGTCGGTGCCGTCAGAAAAGCCCCACTTTAGCATGTTGGTCTTACATCTACCCACCTGCTTCCGAAGTCGCTTGAGGGACTTCCATGTAGGTCATGGCAGTCTTTATCCTGATGGGAGTTGTTCAGCAGAAGGAGCGAAGGGTACAGGCGGTAAAAGGCTATTGTCTCACAGGGCAATTCTTGCGGTAGAGGGATTTCAGTCAAGAGGGAGACCGCATTTCATAAAGCTACTGCACGAATATTAAAGTTGCCATAAACTTCATAATCTTTGAACGTTTAACAGGCAATACATCGTCCTACCCGCTTGCATTTCATTTGCTCTATTGCAACAGTTACAGATGTTAGCTTTACTGGAGTAGATATTGTTTCCGATTCGCTATCTGTAGGCCATCGGGTCTAATAAACTTTCCTAGGGAGTTGTCGGTCTGTAAGACTTGCTTTGTTAATTTGATGTTAACATTTGTTAGAAAATGTTAAGGCCCGAGAAGCCTGTGTTTTGGTTGACCACAATAATTTATCGTCTTTGAGGTGGGACAGAAAACTTGTGATTGTTTTACGTGAGTGTTTTGCTAAAGTACTTCATAAATTACGTTCTCTTCATTGTTTCATATTAAAGTGTTAGATTGTTTGTTATTTAATTCGATATTTGTAATTGTTAATTTGATCTGTAATTTCCTTATGGTCCATTTATTGATTTTATATTTTCCACTGCCTAGAAATATTGTTTAGCTAAATAATTTCTTTTCTACATAAAAACGTACACACATGCGTTGAATTGCAGTTCCGTTAATCATTCTGTTTTATGTTTAACTGGAAATTTGTTTTGTGTCCCTTATAAATAAATGAAATGAAAAGTCTTTAACAACTTTTATTCAACGAACAAGAAAAAATTAAACGTAGACATGCAATATATAAAATAAACTTCAAATCTTCCTTTTCAAAAATAAAACCATTTCCCTGCGGCAAGGAGGCTATGATGCTAGCTGCGTTGCCGCGTTGGATAGCTATTCTAATCCTTTGTGCTAGGAACCAGCCAGCTTTATTATTAGCTGTCACAGTATTTATTTTCGGCGCAGTTTTTCTAAACAGCAATTTAGCAGAGGGAATTAAACAATTGATAAGGACACCTAGAGATACAAGTAATAGCTAAATGCATACTACTTTAATTTAATGTGGCACCATTAGCCAACAGGCTATCTACATGTTGTATTTAATTTTCTACACAAACTATTATACATTCAAATCAAAATTGAATAGGTACCTGTATCAATGCAATCAGATTATTTGCCCTGCATAGTTCAAATCCTATCCAGGATTTGAACAAAATCACATCCAAATACACTAGACAGAAACACGAAATTGGTCGAGCCCATAAATAACTTGCAACCAAATTAGAACTATTTCTCAGCCAGCCAAACATTTAATTGTAATTGCAAATCAAACACAGGTGTAGACACAATATCAGAAACGCAAGGCGAACCGCGTGCACTTGTTGCTTTAGGGTGAATATCATTCATGCAATTAATAGGACAAATAAAATCGTTTCTCACTGTGCTATTTCACAAAGAGTTAGTTTCAATTTTTGTTTAAGAATATTTTATTATATTCCTGAAAACTACTTATCTATATCTGTTTTGGTTTGTCTTTGTTTGAAAACGCTTGAGAGCCTAGACAAGGCAAAAGTTTATTTGCCGACGGTGTACACGTCAAGCTAGCTATGCCGACTCGTTGGCAGCTTGTTGTCGACACGGCGATTGCTGGTAGTCAGTACGTCAATGGTGGCTGAAGTCAAACTTAGCATGGACGCGTAAGAAGATGATACGTCAACGCCTAGGCTTGCAGCTGAATTCTCTATACAGGATGTTGTTTTGGTCAGCGACGAACGACTCAGGGGAAGATACAAACGATACTGATGCCAAATTTTTATTTTTTATTTTTGGAAAAAACGCCAAAAAATATATTTATTATTGCGAACTAACGAGTGAGTCAAAACAATCAACACTAGGTCGCCTCTTTATTAGAAATACAATGTTCACTTAAAATAATAATTGGACATTCCCACACATCGCCATCTAGTCCCAAAGTAAGCTACTCAAAGCTTGTGTTATGGGTGCCAAACAACGGATATAATACTTAATTATTATTTTTTTGTAAATACTACATGACATACATAGAATGTTTTCTATGTATACATGGCCAATACAAACAGACATGTTCATGCACACAAATGTTTGTATTGTGCGGGGTTCGATCCCCGCGAACAAACAAACAATCGAAAATGATATAAAATAAGATTTAAAAAAATATACTAAACATATTGGCCGCCAGTACCCACTTCAATATAATGCTTAAGCTAGCTACGGCGTAGTATGTCATAGGTACACGCGTGAGGGTGCGAGTTTCCCCATTCGTTTTGTTTTTTTTAGAATGCTGCGAAGAGGTTTTCCTGTATAAAACTCATATATAATTTAAAGAAAACATATTTTTTTAATAAGTATAACTCATATTATCATCCCTGAGTTGGATGACACTGACCAAAACAACAACTGTTCGCGTGTAAGATCCCTCAATTTACGAGTCCTAATAACAGCCATCGCCTAGTCTCCCTATGAGTCAGAGGCAGTGCTACAGGTTTAGTGGGTCGCGGATCGCTAGGCCTGCCCTTATGTGTGCTATCGGCCCTCACACCTGCCGACAGATAGAAAATAGACAATCATCTTTTATACTGAGAAAATAAAATGTAATGAAAACTAGGAGACGTAAGAATGATATTGAGATGCAATCGTATGTATATAAAACTACCTCCTTTATTTTGAATGCCAGCAACGCACTCAAAATGCGTTCGCACATAAAACAAACTAAATTTGGTTAGGTACTATTCCTTTGATGATCATGTTGTTTTAGCAAGCGACAAAAGCTGAAAATGCAACGGAGCCTTATTCGGAGTAATCAAAAGACCATACGTACGGTCATACGTAACAAATAATAATTGATTTTAATTAAAATAATAAATATGTGCCAGACAACACACCAATCTTTACCGTGTGTTACGAACACCAGACAATAATTATGATGTGGGCGTCTTCCTGAGTTACTTAAATACATATTATAATCCATGGCTTAAGTACAAATGTTCGTGTTCATCACACAAACATTGGCCCCTTGCGAGATTCGAACCCACGACGGCCCGCATAGAAGTTAGAAACGCTAACTACTACACCAAACGCGTCGTTATACTTATCAAAATAATCTTAAGATTTGTTAATTGTCTCTACGTGTAAATGCTCCGTCAGATATATCAGGTATGTCTTGTACACTTATTACCTACGCTGCAACTTTTAATGGCAACACTTTCGATGCAGTTCGCTGGCCAGTGTTACTACTTGACCGATAAACGTCCACATAATTGACAGGACTAGAGCCTGATAAGAGAAATAGATGGCTATTTTTAGCAACAAAATTAAGTCTAAGCCAGATTGTTCGCCATAAAGGTAATATGCCAATATATCACTGTCTCATTTTACAGTAAAAACTAAACCAGATTTAATGATAACTATTTAATCATGGGTGTCTTTACCTAGTACTTTTCCATCTAAGTACAATAAAATTGTAGATTGTTATACCCCTCGTGTAAGAAAGCGACCCATTTTACTCGAGTTGTTTCTGGCGCTCGCACAGAATGTGAGCGCCAATAGTTCGAGTTAAACATAGTATTTTTCATTTCGACTGCGAGGGAAAAAAAACTGTGAAGATGTGATGAAGAAATTTTATGTTATTCAGCGAGAAATGAAACCTCAAGATTTTGCACAACATGTCAGTCTATTTACTATCGTTATACATACAAAACACCATTATATGGAATAGTAACGGCACAGAAGAAAACAGATTAATATAAAATGCGGACGATATCAATTAATTTAAATCCTAGTTAGAAATATCGATCGACTTTTTTCACAGACTATAATCAATAACAGTGGAAGATCGCAGCCTTGTCACGCAACCTACCACAGGTTATGTCAAATTGCAGATTCGATTTTGTCTCATGAGATAGTGTTATGAGTGACAGCTAAAGCTGGGAGTGAGTTAGAAGATTTTATGATGACCACCGCTATCCCGGCGAGTCACCTCCGCCTGCTCACTAATCTGTGCAACAATCGTCAAAACCTAAAAAAAATGTCAACAACGGGAAGAAAAATAAAAAGTGTCATAAGATGACACTAGTAAGTATTTAGTATTATTTTAACTGTTGATATTGTTAAAGAAATAACCAATTGTATATTTTTCTATGATCATAAATGTTCTTTAATGTTAAGCTAAGCTCTTTTATTATAATAATAAGATGTGACTCAGACTCAATTATCTTATCGAACGTAGCAATCAAAACTAATTTACTTTACACCCTAGGGATGTAAAAGCTATTTTCTACACGACTATCTACACTCAAAAGTTCAATTTTCCGATCAGGAGAAATGTTTTAAGTCATAGCCTAAATTTTTTTTTTTACCTAGAGCTTTAAAAAATACCTTTCCTTTTTATTAATTTATAAGAAAAAAGCGTTAATAATGAAGGTAATAACTTTATATTAACATCTCTATATGGCTAAGAAATTCGTGAAAAACGTTGATAAGTGCTGAAAAAGAAACCAAACACCTTAGTTTTTTTTTTCTTTAAAAATAAATAAAACTAAAGTATTTGGTTTCTTAAGTTCATATTCTTCATTCATGACTATGCAATATAGCTCTCGTAGTGTCTGAGAATGCTAATGACATCCGATCCCTGAAAAAAATTTATATTTATCCTCAGGTAGACATTTCTTGGTATTCGGCCCAGTTTCAGTTGACAGGGGTCTAGCTTGTGAACAGATAAAATCGTTAACTTCCTAAAAATCTATTCGATATCAAATTACATACCATAGATTTATTATACACCCTAATTTAGATTCAATATCTAACGCCAAAGTAGATCAAGTTACAACCTACTTATTATTTATTTATACTTTATTGCACAATAATAAAATTTTGTACAAAAGGTGGACTTAACGCCATATGGCGTTCTCTAACAGTCATGCCTTTGGGCTAAGCAGAAATGATTGTGGGCGGTGCGACAAAGAAACAAAATTAATTTTATAAAAAAAATGTTTACATAAAAAATCCATACGTTATTATCAAGACTTCTGTTTTTTTTAAATATTATGTTAATCAAGGCCGATCTTACCAATGTCAGAAAAGATTTATCAAATGAAATAAAAATAAAACGACCGATTTAAAAATGGCAATTACATAAATGATTGCTCACAAATAGATTCAAATTAGGATTATTGTATTTTATTTGATGATTACCTTTATTTGACGTTGGAAAAATCAGGCCTCATAAATATTTTTCCAAATAGCCCTAAACATCACTACAAAATCATTAAAAACTCTTTAGACATTCGATCTTAATACAATAAAAAAAAAAGGTCTCCACGCTCAAGGCCCGCGATAGAAGCTATGCAATAGCTTAAAATTAAGCGCATCTATGGAGGCTACAAAATATTTTGTCTGATGAAAATTTAAACTAACGCTGTCATCAAAAATGCGGCTGCCAGTGTAGCCAAATCTCCCAAATGTAACATGAGATTTTCCGATTTTCCCTAACGTTTTATTTTGGTGCATGTTCTGTATAGACTTTTTCTTTGAGATAATATATATTTTTTATACCGACGAGCTAGACTCCTTAAGAACAATATATTTTATATTCAATGTTTTTTTTTATTATTAATGCAATATTAATGCGTTTAAAATCGTTAAACATACAAGATACAAACATACATGCTTCTGCTTTAAATTAGTACCCTTCTCATAGACTTCGCCACGGTTGGCATAAAATATTTGTTGAAAAGATCGTTACAGCTGATTACCTTTACGTACTGTACAGTAGGTACGACTTTGGCCAACGGTGAAAATCAGAAATAACGCTGTCATGTTCAAAACTGCGTTTGCCAAATGTAGTGTAACCAAATTTCCCCAATCTTACAGGCGATTTTTTTATTTTTCTCATGTTTTATATTAGTAAATATTATATTTCAACTTTAAAATTTATTGTTTTTGAACACCGTAGAGCTCTCTCTCTCCTTTACTAAAGATGTAATTTTTAATGTTTTTTATTGTTTATAAATAAATAAAATTCACTTATTTCAGGTTTCTAAGACCCATAATCGTGACCATTAACATTACTTTTAAAAAAACGTAATTACTATTGAAAATCTAATTAATTATACAATTGTTTTGCGTTCAAAAACAGTGCAACATACATGTTCAACTGCTTTAAATTAGTACCTTTTCTTTGACTTTGTCATGGTTGGGTAAAAATATATTAGTTAAACAGCTTCCTAAACTCCTTAAATCAGGGATGCACAGACTTATTAAGACTAGGGGCCACTCGGGCAAATTATGATCTGATGGCGGGCCGCCAGAAGTATAGGTAATTAAAGACAATAAAGAATTGATAATTATGTATTAAAATTGAAAAAGAATTTATTAATTTGAAGCGTGGCACTGCATAGTGCTTACAATCTTTTTTATATTTGGCTCAAATTTACTTGTAGCAACACGTAAAACTGCTTCCAAACTTTCATTTGCAAGGCGGTTTCGATTTTTTGTTTTATTATTATTTAGTATTGAAAAGGTTTGTTCACATATATAGGTAGAACCAAATAAGCTGGCACATTTCAAAGCGTTTATGCGCAACTCTTTGTACGTATTTTTATCAATGCAGCGGTAAAAGTTCAGCAAGTCTCCTTCGTTGAATTTGTTGCGTAAATCTTGGTCGTTTTGAATGTCGATAATTTCTAACTGCATTGACTCTGGCGCATTTTCAACTGAAATCGTGAAAGGATTGCTGAATATGTCCAACAGAGGTTTCACTTTTTTAAACTCCGAAAATCTTTCTTGAAAAGATTGAATCAAAATATCTAGCTTTTCTACATAACTGAAATTAATCGCAGTTTTGTTGAATTTTTCAGCCATTTTCTTATAATTCGGAAAATGATTGTAATTTCCAGAATTCAATTGCGATCTGAAAAGTGTCAGCTTGCATTGAAAGGATGATACGTGAGCGTAGAGCTGGGATATCAGTTGATTTTTGCCTTGAAGCCGTGTGTTCAAGACATTCAAATGATTTGTAATGTCAACTAAAAAAGCCAAATCACACAACCAATCAGGATTTTTAAGTTCCGGGACATCCTTTTGCTTTTCCGCCAGAAATATTCCAATTTCTTCTATTAAATTTAGAAATCGTTCCAGGGTCAATCCACGACTTAGCCACCTTACTTCTGTATAATACAGTAAATCTCCATATTCGCTTTCGATGTCATCAAGGAATTGTTTGAATTGCCTGTGATTGAGTCCTCGTGATTTTATGAAATTTACAGTCGAAACTACCACTTTCATGGCATTTTGAAATTCAATTTTTTTAGAACAGAGGGCTTCTTGGTGTTTAATGCAGTGAAACTGCATGAGATCTTCAGCGTTTATGTTTTTTTCTTGCAGATGCTTTTTCAGCAAAGTAACTAGCCCAGAATTGACACCAATCATCGAAGGAGCACCGTCAGTGGCAACTCCCGATAATTTTGATAAGTCCAAAACAGTTTTTAAACACTCATCCAAAAGTACATTGAGTATATCAACTCCTCTGGTTTGACCTTTCAATGAACACATTCCTAACAACTCTTCTAAGACTTCAAAATCTTGATTAACACCTCGTATGAATATGAGAAGTTGAGCTGTGGAAGTAATATCAGTGGATTCGTCGAGTGCTAATGAAAAAAATTCAATGATCTTAGTTTTTTCATTTAATTGTTCCGCAATATTACCTGACAAAGACATAATATGTCTTTGGATAGTCATACGATTCAGTTGAATTTTCTCAAACTTTTTTGCTGCTTCTGGACACATTTTCTTAGCGGCAATTTCTATGCATTCTTTTACAAAATCCCCATCATTGAAGGGGCGACTGCGCTTCGCTATCATTCGAGAAATTTCATAACTAACTTCTGTAGCTGTTTCTGAATCTTGGATGGGTTTTGTAAACATAGCTTGCTGACCAAGAAGCTCCCGTTTTAAAGACAACATTTTTTGCTTTATTAATTCGCCTGTAAACTTGGTAAAAGTAGGATGCTGCGTTTCATAGTGCCTTTTTACATTATATTCCTTTGCAATCGCAACTGAATTCTTGCAAATTAAACAAACGACTTTATTATGCGACCATACAAAAAAGTATTTCTCAGTCCAAATTTCTTGAAACTGCCGATTTTCATCTTTAACCTTACGTTTTTTACTAGGTCCTGGCTTGTCCATGTTGCGTTCTAATCCTGGCTAGGATTAACACAGCACCTAAAAACAATTACAGTACCTACTTAAATTACCCATCCTTTTTTAAATTAGCAAAAATAATTGATTTAAATAGGTAGGGAAACACTTATTAATAACAGAGTTTTACTTACGATTTCACAACACAATTATACACGGCACTTGACGGGAAATCTACGTTGAATGTGGATCAAAATATATGACACCGGCTAGTCGAGTTAAAATCTACACTAGAACTATTGACACTTCACTCAAATTAAAACCGAACTATGGGTCGCTGCGGTTAGCGTGGCTTTTATACCGCGCGTATAGAGTCGAAAACTGTCTGGAGAAATCTCGAAACCGACTCTGGAAGCTTCGTGTATCTACCTACGCGAGCAATCGGGAATTCGTGCACTTAAGAGCGCGCGCGCGGAATTCAAATTACTTTTCGAACATATTTTTTTTGGTTTTATTCTGGAATAGAATTCAATATTTTTCGAATGTACGAGAGTATTATTTTTGCTGTCGGCGGGCCACCAGTATTCGACCGGCGGGCCGCAAGCGGCCCGCGGGCCGCGGTCTGTGCATCCCTGCCTTAAATGAATGAAGATTTTTGGTTCAAAGCCACCGGCACTTGCCGCCGGGCGGTGTGTATATTAATGAAATAAGTCTCTGGGCCTCTTTGACCTTCTTCACAGTGGGGTAAAACCATCAAACCCAGAAACTAAAATGGCCAAAACACAAGTGGAATGCTAAGGGCCATCGTATCTGTTAGCACTGTACAACTGGTTGGCTTATTGGCTCTAGTGATGTCACCATCGATACGATTTGGATATAATATTAGTAAATAATACTTTATTGCACACCATAACCATATTAATTACAAAGGATAGTATCTTAGTGTATTCGCTATTAGTACAATTTAGGCGGATATCGATGTGTAAACATTTAAATTCGTAACTATAAATGGAAAAATATAGTCAACGATTCTCGGAGCTATATGGCGCGTATCGTAACAAGTGTTATATTCATTCATGTCAAATTCATGAATTCCTTTGATTTCTTTAAAGTAAAACATACTAAAGTATATTATATCAGAATGAATAGATAAGATGTCTTCTGGGTATGCTTGTTACCAGTGGCGGCTGTACCTTAAGTGCGCTCGTGCGCTGAACCACCAATTCGAAAGATTTAAAAATTACAAAATATTAAGTCATTCATCTTTCTTTTTAATTACCATTTTAATAGTTATTTTTAAACATACAAAAACGTATAAAAGATATAATCTCCAATTATGGTAAAACAGTTTGAGCGCTTTACTAAACTATTAAGACTTATTTTTCTGTAAAGACAAATTCTCGTGCGCTTCGGCGAGTGCACGAGGACTGCTAATATAACTTGTAGGAGATACGAGTTAATACGCCTGACGCGTGAAACAAAAGATAGTTCATAGAAATATACCGAGTAATGAGCGGGTTCTCGAGCGCCGCACGGGCGAACCGACGATTGCCGAGAGCACCCGATGTTTGACGGATTGGCCGGCCGGCATGGGCGCAAGGCGACGACGGCAGCCATGATTGACATAATTACATGGGTCACTGTATGTGTGACGCATTAATTATTGTTTATTTATATTACCGTAATTGTTTTTAGTTTTTGCTTAGATTTTCTTAAAGTGCACTACCAGATCGATAACCCACCAGCCGCCACTGCTTGTTACATCGTTGACTTTATCTTTGCCACGCTGGACTTATCCTTAACTTTATTATCTGGCAGCAAGAGCAAACCCATTACTAATAAATAATATAATACTTTCAGCAAACAGTATCAGCTTGTAGGCGCTTGTTAACAAGTTATTCACACGAACGCAGTCACACAAAGGGACATCACTATAGTATAGTGGCACACTGGCCCTTTCATGCCACCTGTGTTAAGCACAAGGTAAACACGGCCCACTTACAGTCCAGTCTCTTTCATGGGAGTTATGAATGGGATATAAGAGAAGTGTGAGGAAACGATTTATGAATGAAATTATTTAATGCAATTGATTTGTATTTCTCCATTTATCAAAATAGTTTTTGTCAAAAAAAGCATTTTTTTATATTAAGTAATTTATAAATAATACAATCATTAAAGAAAAATAAGTAAATGTAGAAACCTCAGTTTCAAATTTCTTATTTTTTTTCCTTATCGCTGGTTGTTGAAAATGTGCTATCCCTCAAAAACTACCAGTTAGATTTCGTTCTAACCAATTTTCGTTGAAAGTATTTATAAAGCACTAACTGTGTTTTTTTTTTTTCAAATTTTTCACTTGCTTCGTTCGAAAGTCAGAGAAGGGGACGCCCATTTTACCACTTTACATTTTTTTTTGTTTTAGTTCCATGTATGGAAGCCTCAGATATAAGATTTTTCGTATTTTTTATATGGAAATCGTGTAACGGTTAACACAATACTACTAATCTTCTTACCAAGTTTCCACTGTGTAAAACGAATAGTTTCAGAATAAAGTGAGTGTGACATACAGACGGACAAACGGACAGACTTCCGTTTTTGCCATACAGCTACGGAACCCTAAACACGCTAGTTCCAAACGATTTCATCTACCTAGTCTGCTATGATGATTGCGTTTGCATCATGTAATGCTGTGCTCAAATGCATGAGCTCGAGTCATGTCGACGAAGTTATTACAAGTATGACAAAATTCCCATTCCGCTGCAAATTAAAAGTTATTGCCAGTTACAGCACAGAAAGAATAACACAACAGCAATTTAGAATACCTAATCTATTTCTTGATAATCAATCTTGGGCCTAACTCCTCCAATCTTGACCCGCGGCGATTCTCGCAACATACAAATATTACTACGACATGGCAAAATATTATAACATTCTGCACACATAAACAAAACTGGCCAAGTGCGATTCGGTCTTGCACACTAAGGGTTCCGTGCCCACTTTAACTGAATTAGAGACCCACTTACAGCCACTTAGCCAACCGCTCAAACCAATTTTCGTCAAAGGTTTTTGATCTACATAATGTATTTTTTTTAAGGGATAGGGGGGAATGACGCCCATTTCATCACTTTAGAAGCGTCTATTTCTCAAACGTTAGACTTTTAGAGGAAATGATTTTAGAAACCTCAATATCATTTTAAAAAACCTATAGACATATATATAGACACCATACACGCATAGGTCTTAGTTTTATGTGTGGGGTGGGGGTCATTTTTTTTTTGGATGAAAATCGTAAAGCGGTTAACAAAATACATCTACCTACTAAGTTTCAACTGTGTAATACTAATAGGTTCAGAATGAAGTAGTTTTGACATACGGATGGATAGACATACAGACAGACTTGACGAAACTATAAGTTTCATTTCTGTTATGGTAATAGTTTCAGAATAATGTGACTTTGACGGACGGACGGACGGACAGACAGACAGACTCGACGAAACTATAAAGGTACGGTTTTTTGCCATTCTGCTACGGAACCCTAAAAAGTGTAGTAAATAAGAGTAACAAATTGCTTTGTAATAGAGTCTAGTTTAAATCATGATCTTCAATGGTCATTAATTTAAGTTGGTCGTAAGAAATAATACTGTAAAAGCATAATACTTTACTATGGTTAACGAGAAAAGTATAGATTGAGTTAACTATGATAAATGTGACTAGAAAAACTTACTACTCATAGTTTTGAAGTAGTTATGCTTGTGATACTTATTTGAGCAACTTAATCAAAATCAGTCCATTTGTTTCATCATCATTTCCATTTATTTCATTCATCTTTGGGTCCAGCTTTATTTTAAATCGAACAATATAAAATATATTTTTTGCCTACAAATGAAAATGTCTTGTTAGTTCCATCTTGTTGTGATATGCGATGATTATTTTGAGTTTTCTTCTATGCTTTACGACATCACCAAAAATGGTCATCTAGTGTCATTTATCATTTTGGTCATTTAGTTATGTCATTGTGGGTGTGACGTTTCAACAAATATTTTGCATGACACAAATCGCATATGACTGTGTGGGGTCACTTATGCGGAAGATTTTATGTTTTAGTGAAGCGTTAACCTAATTTTTAGATCATTTTGTAACATAAAATGAATTAAATAAGGAGCCTTGATTTTTACACAAAAAAAAAGAAAGTCGCCTTAATTTGATTAACATAAATTCCTTCTTAGGCAAATTGTTGTCCATTTATTGACCCGGTTTTTCCACGGAAGTAAACACTCAAAATAATGTCAAATATCCAAATCGAGAGAGAGAAAGCTTAACTTTGTATAAGAGAACCTAAAGGACAATATTTTTTTTGTATGGGAGTTGGGCTTAAAATAAAATTTTAACTAACAGAAACAAATGATACACCAAATGAAAGAATAAATTCATACAAACAAAAAACACACATTTTTGTTAATTTTTCGATATGGGTTTTGTTTTCATTTTCAATCTAAATCTTTTGTTACTGGTAAGTGCAGCAGAGAGTTGCAACACTGTCCGCAGTAAGTGCGTTTTGTTTAATAGAATCATTTTATTTTGTTTATTTTTTTTAAAAAAAAGGAATTCAAAGATACTTAAATTACATTAAAATCCAAAAAGAGAAAATGCCCACTTTACAATCAGCTTGATACTTAACCTAAAACAAAGATTTTTACTCTTTAATTATTTTTAAATTCGACGAACAAAACGCTGGTTTGGTTCCATCCACTTCTTCGTAAATATTGACATCTGTCATATGTCAGTGCCAGCAAATCAAATGTCAAAAACGGTATAGATCAACGTTCTGTTCGACGCATTTTCAAGAAAAATAAAATGTTTTCAAAAAGAAAACGGGCGTATTAAAAAATTTAAAAATAATGTTAAATGAAAGTATTTAAGTTTATAAGTAATCCCCAACTAAATATTGCCCTGTTTAATATTCACGTATTTTAGGCCCAAAAAAAATGATGTCCTTTGAGTGTAAGGAACTGAAAAACAAACGCAGTCACTATTGTCAATGCAGCTTTTCAAAAGGTTTAGATTGTTGGTAGGATCATGCAAATCCATGCATTCATCATCATCATCATTATCAGTCAAAGGACGTGCACTGTTGAACATAGGCCTCCCCCACGGCTTTCCACAGCGACCGATCACTAGCGGTCTGCATCCATTCATAGTCTGGTCCATCTTGTTGATGAACGTCCTACGCTGCGTCTTTGGTCGAAGGGTCTCCAATCTAGAACTTTCCTGCACCAACGGCCATCAGTTTTTCGCGCTATGTGCCCTGCCCATTGCCACTTGAGCTTACTGATTCTCAAGGCTATGTCAGTAGGTCCTTAGTTCTTCTACGTATCTCCTCATTTCTGATTCGATCCCGAAGAAAAACACCCAGCATAGCACTCTCCATCGCTCGTTCCACGCATTACTATATTTTAAATCATCTACTTTATAATACCCTTTCGTCATTAGAATTTAATTACTTTACAGTTTAAAATGTATTAACAGATAAGTTTACAAAGTGTTCTGGTAGTTCATTGTTTTTTTTAGATATTTTCCTATAAAAGAATTACTAACCTTTCGAAGCCTGAATCGTGGAATAGCAAGCTTATCCTTATTCCTAGTATTATATTTGTGTATATCATTTTTTTGTGTTTTTTTTGCGTGTATACTAATTTCCATAAATATACTAAGAGGCTGCAGTTAACATTCTAATTTCTTTAAACACCTCTTGTAAGAAATCTCAAGGTTTTGGATTATAACCGCAAGATAGAAAATGCTCTCTTCTTGTCTATTAACAGTCGTAAGACAAATTGCATGTTTGTCTTACCGCCTTAAGCGCGATAACGCTTTAATTTTAGCACATTACTCTCAATGCTTCATGAGGCATTTATAGCTGCATTTATACAGCTCCAAATTAAATAGTCTGAGAGTTATAATGTCATTATTCATTGACATCAATTCATTGACTAGCAATTTCGTCTTTATATAATGAAAGGATGAGATTTTAGACCATCTTTCTCAATTTCGTCCTTTCAAGATATCGCTAACGCGTTTTTTTATATGCGAAAGTAAAATAAATTCTCAAGACAATCACAAAAAAAATATAAGAAGATATCGATCCTGTGCAGTTCATAATTTTAACTGAGTTTTGCCTTGTCTTAATTTTATAAGCGCAGTCCAAGTAACTTAAGAATGACTGGTAGAGAACGCCATATGACGTTAAGTCCACCTTTTCTACAATTTTTTTTTATTGTGCATAGTATAAATAAATAAATAAACTTTTGTCTTTTGACAGTTCTTTACACAAAAAACACAAAATTACTTTCTGAAATGAGAAATTACTTCAACTTGTTTATAAATAGAAGATACTCTAGCTACTGCACTGTTCAGATAGCTTTTTAATATAGGTTGTGAAATAACTGGTGTCAAATTAAACTGTTCCCATACAGTGACTTATTACTTTAAATGTGCGAACGTTACCATGGCTAATTCACACCAGCCTAATGTGCAATTATAATTAAATTAGTTGCGTGTGTGTACAGTCTTGTTATGTGACGGTTATGTCAGAGCTGCCTAGCTTCAGGAACACGTGATCATTGGGGGGTTAAATGTCATCTGTCATTCTATTTGGCACACAGGAGTTTAGCGCGGGAAACGAGAAGAGGAAGTTGGATTTTGTTTCTTCATTTTAGTAATTGTTTTTTTCTAGTAATTTATTGTGATTTTGTGTTGGAATCATTTTGTGAAGAAAAAAATGAAGACAAAGGAGGAAACAAAGTAAAGCGTGCTCTGATCGCAGATCGCGCCCTCTGATTCGAATCGTTATTCTCATGCTAAACTTCCTTCTTGAGCATTGAAATGCGAACGTCAGCCCCGCATTTCAATGAATTAGGTTAGTCTAGACTAGTTTAGTTTTAGTTTTGTAGTGTTAAGTAAAAATATTGAATTTATTAATGAATAATTGTCTGTATGGCTCCGTCCGAGAACGTTTAACTTATAAATTTAAAAAAAAATGGCACACTCTCGCACTTGAGCGCGTAATGCTATCCCTGCGACAAGGATCTTCTGGCGTTTTCAATCAGGAAAGCAATTATTAATTTGTGTCGACGACCTCCCTGGTGTAGTGGCTAAGCACGCTGGGTTTCAAGGCGTCACCGATCCTAGGTCCCGGGTTCGATTCCTGGTCGGGTCAACGTGGAAATCATATTTTTTTATATTGTCTCAAGTCTGGGTGTTGTGGTCCCACCGTTGTGTCTGACTTTCATAACACAAGTGCATTTGCTACTCATTTTGGCATTAGAAGCTATGGATGTGATTGGTGTCCAATAGCCCTGTCCTATGGCCGTTGTATAATGTATGTTTCACTAATTTTAAAAACAAAACAAACGTTTAAACGAAAACAAACATTGAAAATTTCTAATTTATTTAAGGAGTTTAACTCTACGGTATTTAGAAAGAATCATTTCAGTTGTTTACACAAAATATATACGAAAATAAAGCATTAGGAAAAATCGGCAAATCGCTTCTTAGATTGGCGACACTAGATTTGGGAACCGGATTTTTGAAGATAGCAGCGTTAGTTCTAATTTTCGCCGTCGGCCAAAAGATCCATGTCGCACTATATGCATTTCCTAACCTAACTACCTTCACTCATCGACAATTCAGAAGACAAGACATCTACTAGTATATTTATAAGTACCCTCAATGCCTCGACATCAAATTTAAAATTCATCGCTAACCATTTGGTGGTTGTGTAAATAGGATGTCTCCAATTAAAAAGCATTAACTTAAGGCTTAGGTGATGTAAGTATACGCAATTTAGCATTTATCGAGCATTAGGTTAATTAGCAGTTGCGGAGTTAACTCATTATATCCTTGATAAATAAGCTGTTTAAAGCCGATCAATCATCATCGACTGTGGAATATCTGTGTGGTAACATTGTTAATAAGAGTACAGTGATTTAACACTGGTCTTCAAAGTATGAGGTACTCAATCAATTAATTCGGTGATGTTTTTCAGTCTTAAAAGATTGGAGCAAATCTACCCACCCGGCACGGGAACAGCACCAACCAAGGCGTCAAACATACGGAAACACGTTATGAAAAGGGAAGAGCAACGCCTGGGCATGGGTTCGGCACCGGATAACGAACGCCTCGTCTCGGATCGCGTTTGCTACAACTTAAGACAGTTCTTCTTGTGAATGACAGCCCGTTTAACAGGAAGGACGTATAGTCGTCAACCAGCAAGCGATGCGCCGTAAGCGCGTAACAACGCATGCGCCGCTGGTCGAGATTGGGTCTCGAGTTGGTCTCGATCCGAGATGGTGACGTCACGAAGTTGATAGATGTGCGATTAAGTATGGAGGTTCATATAAAGAATACTGAATGCCTCGAGTTGATACGGTGGTGTCACGGTGACGGATTGATAAGTGGGTTTCAACCTTTAGGGAAGATAAATAAGCTTAGTACCTTAAGCCCAGTTTCGTGATCGATAAAAGATGAGTTAATATCTTTTAGTTAAATGTGGTTACCCGTGGTTATTTACGATTGAAGATGTTTCGAAGAAAAAGAAAATTCCTATTCCAAATGTCATATTGGCAATTTTAATGATCAATAAAATCACGAAACAACAAGTATTGTCTCAGCGTTTTCCGAGCGCCATCTGGTGTTTGACAAATAAAACTTTTTAGAGACTTTCACACCAGCTTCAAAAGTCCTAGAGTAGAAAAAAATACATACCCCTTTAACATATGTGTGTATCTTTGATAAATCGTACACGAAAACACAAATTAGTTATCAGATTTTTTAAACGCCAATTGATTGTTCGACAGTTAAAACTATGTCGAGACTTGCAGCACTGGGTTGCCCGAAATAAAAAACAAGTTAAAAAAATCTATCAAATCTTTGAGAACCAACGACCTGAAGCCCACTATACCAATTTGCATGTATTTCTTCCGCCACATTGACCAATAAAGAAACGAACTGGCGCGCTATTCATCATAAATCCATTAATATTATTGCGTCTCTCGATCACACTGTAACAAGCTCACTAGTTACATCGATATTTCATTAGTTATTCGATAGTAACTAGATAAACCAAACCAAGGAAATTTAGGGATGCTTGCTTTGTGACTTTAACTTAATACCTAAGCAGACAAAAAAAAGTGCAAAACTAACTTAAAGAGGAACAGAAATACGAGTATTCACCGCCCCAAGGCGGTGAAAAATCTGTATTGTTAAAGTATTGTATATAACTGACAATACGCGCTTGAATAGGACCTAACATTTTTTAAAGAACAAAGTTTTGGCAGATTGAATCGCAAAATAAACCTAATATTTCTCTCAATGAAATAATTTTTAAACTCTTTAACTATAAATAGTCAAAAGATCTCAGTACTGAAGTAGCAAACGATTATGGTGCAATACCTTTTTACAATAAAATGCTGACATTTGACATTTCCTTAGGTATCAATAAGATTATAAAATTAAATAACTAAAATCTTCTACTAACGAATACTTATGTGCGACGCACACCTTTTTAGCACGATCAAGAATCAACCCTAAAAAACTGAAATGAAAGTTTGACTTAAAAAACAAATGATCTTTTCCTACTATAACTTAAAGGAGCAATAAATAGCTTAAACGTTCACTTATTTATTACTGACTTTATGTTATTTGTTAAAAAACCCTTTTACTTACTTTATGAGGTCTCACATCGTCACCTTTTGATTTATTCGACCATTTCTGAAACTTTCTCGGTTTATAGTATAGTAAGCTTAAAATGATTAACTTATATTGAATTGAAAAGACCGATAATTAAATGAAAGCTGTGTTTAAAAGCTCATTGAAATCATAATGTTAAAAGTAACATTCAACAATACTGCTTAAAACTTTCACATTACTGTAGTTATAAGAATTTTCAGGCATCTTACAGTCTGGTTTAAACGATCAATCACGCGGCAGACGATGATACGTCCAAATGTTATTTCCAATTTTAAAACTGATGGAGAGTCGTCTGCCGTCTGCATCCGATGTTTGATGGAGTGAAATGTGTAGATGTTTTACGAATATTTCAAACATAGTAAAATATGAGCGTGTTTGTGTTAAAAATATGAGCGGAGAGACTGCTTAGTAGTAAACTCTCCGCTTACTATCTCACTTATTTTACGCAAAAATTAGAAGATAATGTCGATAGAAATTGCACTTGTAAAAGCAACTGTGTTAGATGAGGAATTTTGCATTTATCGATACATCACTCAGCCACCGACACATTGGCAAGCCCTGCGCTGGTAGTCTGATGTTGCAAAAATTTGACATTTCATTATCACAAAAAATAGCTTGCAGCATCACGAAATCTGATAAATTTAACCGTATTCATAACGCAATCTTCAAACGTCCACATTTGCCACGAATCATACCCGATACACACCCTCCCATTATTGAGGGTAACCATTATAACGCAAGATATTTTTTATACGAGAGAGCTTATAGTCCTTCCTACCTATCTGTTGGTTTTTACTGTCAGTAAGTATGTATAAATCATTCAATTTAAGTAAAGCTGTCTGACTGATCGTAATTAGAGAAAAAAATGGCAATGAATGCAATTATTTAAAATATAATCATTTCCAAATTATTAATAAATAAACATTACATTTTATTTAAAAATAAATAATAACACAAATATAATACTTTCAACGAAACTCGAACTGAATTGATTCACACACCTAATCGGCCTTAATTCGTGTAGGTATATCTAAATAATCGATAATGTTGTAGAAATCAGTCACTTTATTTATAGATGAAAACCGCATGGAAAATACTATATCTATTGAATAACATAGCCATATTTTTTTCTACTTGTTCTTGTTTTACTACTTGTTTTCGACAGGTCGAATCGAGGCACTCGAAAATTCGAAATAAAAGGCAGCAATCATGTTTCTTTTTAAATAACATGGACTTTTTACCATATAAGTGTTACCGACGGCTCCGAGCATGGAGGTTCGCGGGGAATATTCATTTAAGGAAAAATAAAATAATTCTTGCAACACTGGTAGTAGGTAAATCAATACCTTATGTCAGTTTGACATTAAATAAACAAAGTTTTGAAAATAATTTATTTTGCTACTATTTAATTAAATTCTACAAGAATTCCCAGCAAATTATAGTGAAATACTAAGTCGGAAGATATATAATCACATAATCTTAACTCTTGATACATCGTTTAATGTAGAGATCGGATAAATAAATAGATTCCATGCATGTAAGTTTTGCAACGTGTTTTTTGTACATATGTAGCTCAATATTCAGTGTCTGTTTATTAGCTTCATGATTTAAATATAAAATTGAACTAGTAATTATTAAATGATCAAAATCCCCGCAAGGTAGCAGTTTCAAACTGAGTTTATGACCGGTTTCGCACTACATAAGATTCGAGCCCCTCATGTACTGCTGAACTATTTAAAAACAAGTTTTTAGTAAATAACAGTTAAAAAGACTACATAAAAACTTATAAAATCGGAAAAAGCAACCAAGCTTAGCGCATAAAGACGCGGGAGACATGTTATGTGCATATGAAAGATTTCTTAATTACTTTTTCAATTATTTTCAGGATTTTTTACGAATTGCTGCAGGCCAAGGTTGTAGGAGTAACGAAGCCATAATTTCAGTGTAATAAAAACAATGATAATACAATAAATTTAATTAAATAACATAATATACGAATCATTACAAAATCTTTTTTTTCTCATACCTTTACATAACAGCAAGTCGCGTTAGTTACACTACTAATAACTCGAGAACGGGAACGATTTTTAACCGACCTTAAAAGAGGAGGACGTCATTAATTTGACTGCATGTATTTTTTGTAAATGTTTTTCCTCATATCGCAGTCATTCGTATCGTAGACCACTTTGAAAAATTGGTTTTGAAGTCGGGTTTTCATTATTTTGACGTCGCTGGTCGACGATTAGTCGTCGCACCGAATAGGACATAGGACAGCTATCATCAATAATGTTTTTGTATGTAATGTTTGTTTGGATAACCAATTACCACTTCTTCATCGGTTTCCAACCTTAAACTTTTCTGTCCCAATGACCATCAGTCCGTCGCGCTATGTACCCCGCCCGTTGTTAGGTACTCGAACTTATAGTTTCGCTGGGCTACGTCCGTTGCGCATCATCATCATCATCGCAGGATCACATTGGACGCAAACCGCTTGCAACCGGTTACTGTGGAATACTGTAGAATAATGATGGTGAAAGTAGAAGTATTACCCAAGAAAAACCCCACTCAATTCCAAAGGAGGGAAATGCTTTAATACTCGTAAATGTCATTTTGGTTGAAAATAGGTAGTAGTAGGTATTTGTTAAGTTACGAGGTCCGAATAAGGGACGTTGCAAAAAGCGAACGAGTGTTTTAGTGGATATCAACATTATTTTAATAACTGTTGCCGTTCGCCCTCTCATCGTACATTATTGTCTTTAATATTTTTTTTTATATATGAGTTCATGTAAAGTCGCAACAGTATAGGTTGTTTTATCGTATCTAAATAAAATAATTTCCAATGATTAGTATGAATCACTGCTTACATTATTATACTTCCTTAAATCTTGAGGTACGTAAGAAGGTACGTAAATAAAGTAGTAAATACGTTATGTAATTAAAAATATCAATTACGGAGTTAAATTAGGGAATTCCGACGGGATTTTCTATTTTCTTATTATTCAACCCTCAACACAATTTGTTGTACATATCATTGAAATTGTTATCAGGCTTTTGAAAATGATAATTAAAAATACTGCGTTTATTTTAACCTTATTACCGCACAAATGCGACAACTGGGCCACGAGTATTAAATAAAATAATTTCTTGTTACTTATCTTTTTTCGACGATAATGAAAATGACATTAGAAAATTGAGCTTGCGAGATTGACATTTGTAAAAAATGCAAGTCCCGACGAATGTAGTTATCGTCGAAAATAGATAAAATTAGCCGTATTCAAATACAAATCCTAAGTGAAGGAAATGTATGAAAATTATTTAAAAGCATCATAATCTATTAAAAAGCATGTCTCTAGAAGTTAGTTCATATAAGTATCCGTAAGAGGCTCTTTACATTCGAAAACAATAGTACACCGTATCTAGGAATTAAACACTTGAGTATAGGTAAAAAATACACAGAAAAATCTTTTGATTTTTTTCTAACATAATTCTAGCATAATTTTCGATTTTTCTGCTAAGATGAGCTTTTACAGATTTTTATTGCCCTCGATAGCGTTATCGTCAACATCTGTCAAAATTGGTGTGTCGAGTCCTGCAAATTTGCGTTGTCGGCGTATCGACTGTCAAAACACCGTGTCGAGTCTCGCAATTCACGAGTTACTCGAGTTATCATACGTCACTTCGCGACGAAACTACCACGCCTGGTCGAGGGGTTTAGGCATGCGCCCATAACGTAAGACAAATTCGATTCCTAGTCAGATACGGTTGTTATTTAGAAGTGCAAAAGTAAAAACAAAAATAAATTTATGAGATTATTTAGACTTACGAAGCATTCAACTCGTCTGGCATATGCGTAACAAAAGCTTGGATTACCTACCTTAGTTCAACCTATTGTTAGCTCCATGTTACTTCTATGCGAACATTTATGTCAGTTATCTAACTTCCACACAATGTTCATATTTACACAATACTTACCGTATCTTTGACGCAATTAAAATATGCATTGTGTTTCTATTTGCTAATTGCTTTGCTATATTGAAATGCCGATGCAGATCAAAAAGTTATCTAATTTACGGATTGAGCAATCCTGTGCCAGGCTAGATAGATCGACATTATTCAGTTCTAGATTTGCTTTTACATAGTGCAATATTTTGTTTATCTCTATTGGCCTAGAAGCAAAATTGAAAAATATGACGTGAAAGCTGCCTGATAAGATTGTGCGAGCAATTAAATTAAAAGTTTAGGTAAGCAACTGTTTCCATCACATACTGCTTAGATAACAACGCTATCTCAAGAAAACTTGTCGTAGTGGAGATAGGCTCAGTAGGATTTCCACAAAATCAAACAATTTTGATTTGGTAACGCATCTGAGTCAGAACGTAAGTGAAATATACCGAAATCTAAATGCTCTTCACAATTTCACTACAGTCACTTATATGATATTGATATTTGACATGGCTAAATATTTTTTACTGTCAAAGCTTTTTAAAGTGTCAGTTCCCTCAATGGGAAAAGTAAGTTCAAAAATTTGAACTTCGATAAAACATTCTGAATGCTCATTTAAATCACTTCAGAGAAAATGTTCTAGAAAGTTTGGTGAGTGCACCAAAATGCCTTCAGTAAGCCTACTGCATCCTCTATTGTCAAAGTTAAGCTGACTAGTAATAAAATTTTACTACTACTGCCATGCAGTTATGCAAAGTCAGTTAAAACTAAACTGGGGCTGCACGTAACGCCGATTTGTGACTTAAGCATTATGTTCGCGGAGTTTATTGCATCTTTTATTAATGGTTGGTAACTTGTTAATTGTAATTGATGCAAAATCGCCCTTTCTAATAGATGGTGAGTTACAAAGTTACGAGAGTATAGTAAACATTGGCTTAGCTATCTAGAATACTAACCGGCAACTGCAAACTGAACAAACATTTGTCCAATATGAACATAACCGAAGACACTCTGTGCAGATTCTGCAATACAGAATAAGAAACGGCCATGCATATCCTCTGCTCATGCGGTCCGCTTATGAGCAAAAGAAGTATCCATCTCGGGCGACACATCCTGCACCCGGATGAGATAGCAGATATCACGCTCCAAATATTTTGGCAATTGATAGACTCAACGGTACTAAGCAGTGAACTTTAAATATAAGAGCTGACACAATAGATCATACCTGCGGGCGAAGTCTGATGCATCATTTTTGACATTTCGCGTCGACAATTTCAATTTTATGATTTTCTAACTCATCAAATATCATTTTAACTTACCTATATCTTTAAGAAATCAAAAAAAATATTTGTAGTTTTTTAAGCATCATTCAAAAATTCTTCTCAATCAATAAATACACGAAAACACCAAGTTTGTCTCAGCATTTTTCGAGCGCCACCTGGTGGTTTTACACGGAACTATGTCGAGACTTCCGACACTGGTCGAGTTGGCAACAATAGGGCCCACCAACCAACCAATAACCAATAATAGCTATCTAGAGATGGTGAAAATTATGCAAAATACAAACGTGTATCTGATGAAATGAAATGCTATCTTTTCGAATCAAATGTTAGTAACTCAATAATAATTTCGGTCCACATTTATTTTTCGTACCGCTTGGTAGTGGAATTCGCTGCCGCCAGAAGTGTGTTGTGTATTGTAAAAGTGTGTGTGTTGTGAATAGGTTGTTTCTAGGCATTGGCATTGTCACTTAACATCGGGTGCAATCGTGGCCAAATGTCTGGCTATTTAAAAAAAAAAGTGTATAAATACAAATATAAAGATCATATTACGACACCAGTCACATACATTGCTCTGTTCACAAAGTAATTAAACAACGGTGGTACCACAAAACCCGAGACAACGTAGAAAATTATGGATTTTTACATTGGAATCGAGCCCGAGACCTCGGTGCGGCGACGTCTTCAACCCTTTGAAAAGACTCGGAAAAAGCTGGAAGTCACCAGACCCTGTGCCTCGAAAAGCACATTTAGCCGTTGGTCCTGCGCCTGATCTCTCAGCGGTTATGTCGGATCTGCTGTCTCACCGAATAATAAGAGTGAAGGAACTGAGTCTCTTTCCTTGTGTCTTGCGCACACACTTGAGTACTATAAACAATGTCTCGCGCCGATGGCCAATCTCAATTGAGAATTTGAGATTGACCGCCGTGGTCGCAAACGACCAGGATGTTAAAGGTGTATGCAGTAAGTACGCACACTTAAGTTGCTATAGTAACTGACAAAGCAGCTTCACTTATAGCTTTATTTAAAAGAAACAAAGCACTGTTACCGCAAAGAGTAATTAAATCGTATGTCTTTTATCAGTTACAAAAAACGATAAGACCCTTTACACACTGCGATTTTTGCAGCAATGCAGTCGCAATGCTAAAGTGACATTATCATCGATGCAGTCGCAAAATGTCAACCTGCGCTACTTTTAGCATCGATATAGTCGCGATGCAGAAAATGGAAATTGACAAACTATGTGCTGAACTTTGGCGACTGCATCGATGCTAATTTAAATCTGTTCATTGCGTGAGTCGCGAAGCAGAAGCAAGTTTCAAACCCGCGACTGCATCGATGCTAAAAGTCGCAATGTTGAAGGGGTCTAAGAGGCACATTGTTAATGTATGTTTATCATTCACTCGCTTAAGAACGATTTAAAAACCGTTAAGAACGTCTAAAGTTGGATCGCAATACGCCAGTTCTAAACTGGGGGCATAATAATTGCGATCCAACTTTAGACGTTCAATTTCTAGGCAGCTCAATTCCGACTCAGTGTAAACGAATGTGATCAATATAATAATATTATAATACTACAATGGTACGAATATGTATATTCATGTTGTTTTGTTGTAATCTTCTTATATATAAAATTCTCGTCTCACAATGTTCGTTCCCGTACTCCTCCGAAACGGCTTGACCAATTTTCATGAAATTTTGTGAGCATATTGAGTAGGTCTGACCAACATCTATTTTTCATACCCCTATGTTACTCTGAGACCACTTAAAATTTTAAATTACGGGACTGGGCGGGACGGGGCCGGGGCGAGAAGAGAATGGGGGCGAAACAAAGTTTGCTGGGTCTGCTAGTAGGATTATAAATATCATGCGAAATCGCAATACGAATTGCTAATTTGACTGTAGAGTTGAGCCGATTACCTACGAGCAGTGGCGGCTGTACCTTAAGTGCGCTCGTGCGCTGAACCACCAATTCAAAAGATTTAAAAATTACAAAATATTAAGTAATTCATCTTTCTTTTTAATTACCATTTTAATAGTTATTTTTAAACATACAAAAACGTATAAAAGATATAATCTCCAATTATGGTAAAACAGTTTGAGCGCTTTACTAAACTATTAAGACTTATTTTTCTGTAAAGACAAATTCTCGTGCGCTTCGGCGAGTGCACGAGGACTGCTAATATAACTTGTAGGAGATACGAGGTAATACGCCTGACGCGTGAAACAAAAGATAGTTCATAGAAATGTACCGAGTAATGAGCGGGTTCTCGAGCGCCGCACGGGCGAACCGACGATTGCCGAGAGCACCCGATGTTTGACGGATTGGCCGGCCGGCATGGGCGCGAGGCGACGACGGCAGCCATGATTGACATAATGACATGTTTCACTGTATGTGTGACGCATTAATTATTGTTTATTTATATTACCGTAATTGTTTTTAGTTTTTGCTTTGATTTTCTTAAAGTGAACTACCAGTTCGATAACCCACCAGCCGCCACTGCCTACGAGTATCAAAACTGCTTCGTAATACGCGCCCAGCCAGACCGATACCTAATTAGAACTGAAGTATTTTTGTAATTGTTTCGTGTAGAAGATGTCATAAAATGTCAATTACACCTAGGTGAGTATGTCAATTATGAAATCAAATACACAGTGGGAAAGTGTTAGGCCTCAATAGCCTCGCTTTCGTAGGGAGTCGATCGAGTAGAAAGCTTGTGTTCGCGAAATTCGATATTACAAGTATGACATGGTGCTTACAACAAACTAATGGGCAGTTAAAGTAACATTGTTAATTTTCTTTACTATACGACATAATATTAAGTTTTAGAAGCAAGCACCTTTGTACAAAACGTACGAGCTTAGACACCACGAAATTCGATAAATCTAATAATTCGTATAAATTGCACTAGTAAAACTTAAAAGGTAATATTGACACTGTGACAGTGGCCGAGTGGTATAGGCATACGCTCGGATATCGTAAGCCATAGGGTTCGATTCTTCGTCTGTCACAGCCAAAGTTGCTTTTTAAAAGTGCAAATTATATTGTTTAGCTTTTACAGTAATAAAACACTTTAAAAACAAATATAAATTATGTAAGATAAGTGAAGATAAAGTTAAGATACTATATCTGAAATAATAATAACCTTTCTAATGCTTTTGTATTAAATAATGTAATCAAAAATAATCTTAAACAGCCGCATCATAAAACTATGAAATTGTAATTGTTATTCTAAAACTAAAACCTTAACTAAATACTTAAATATGTACATAAATGATAGAAATATAAACGGATCGCAATAACAACATCGAAGAAAGCTTGTCAATGTTTACATCTCCAATCAATTTATATCAATATCACCTGCACATTAGATAATATTGCCAAAGCCCTCCCTCTTAATAAGCCGTGGCATCAATCACTGATGTTCTGATGTCATTCTACGTAGGTACTTATAATAAAAAAAAGTGTATTTATTTAAAATTAAGAAATGAACAACAAAAGAGTTTTTAGAAAAATATATAGTGACGAAAGCTTATCTTTATGTTTATTTGATGTTTTATTTAACACTATTTTACTTCACATTATTCAAAACATATTCCAGACTCTTAAGATCGTGAAACCTATTTATTGAGTGTTTGAGGCTTAACAGATAAAAAAGCTACGAACCGGGGCTTTGACATTGTTATGACAGGCAATCTCTTTCATATATATTAAACCTCTGTCAACATCTAGGAACATTTTCTCAATTAAAATGTCACCATACCCTACCCGCCGCGCCATTCCCTGGCTATTGTAGAGTTAATTCAAATTTGTATTAAATGTAGGACCTCTGACCGGTTTGTCGAATCCAGTCGTCCCTGTCACTCATACAAATCTGATTATCCGAATGAAAGAGACAGCTTATCCAAAAATTTGAGCAAATTTTAACAGCGTAGGACCCCCGATTATCATATTAAAAGTGATTATGTAATTTGAATCAGACAGATAAGAGCATTTACATGTAATAGGAGATTAGAAAAATAACAATCAAGTGCTACCACAATAAAAGTTAATGATTTAATTAAATAGTTACGATACAAACGCTAAGTTGCTTATTACATAAAGCCTAATTAGATTGAGCTGAGATAGACAATACTGACGAAATACCTACCTATATTTAAAGCAAGTTGCAATGTCTTAAAATTAAGTAATTATTTAAAATGGTAAGGTTAAACACTACTGTAAGTCATAAAACTTCCGAAAACTTTTTACAGTTTTCTGTTTGCCCGTGATCAAAACTAGGTATTTTTTCTTCTAAACAGACACAATCGTAAATATTCATAGACCTTAAGGTCATCTGTTTTAGAATAATGAAAAACATGTAATGCAAACTGAGTGTACATCTGTCATCGTAAAGACAGCCTGCGAAAAGCCACATCAGAAGACACAATTACATAAGAGACCTTAAAAGAATCTCCGCGCAAGTATTTTCTCCGCCCCACCTAGCAAATGGTATGACTATCTGTCAATCGGTTTGCATAACATTACACGAATTAGCCGCAATCAATCTTAATTTGACACCATCTATTGTGTATGAGGTGTGTACACAGCCCAAATGAAAAGGTCTGCTCAGCGGCTATGAAAATGTAATTAAATTACAGTGTACGAAAATGATAATAATTTTGTCCTGACTAGACGTAAGTCGATGGGATTGTTGATAATAAAAAAAAATATCCAAACTTCAATGATAGTATGGTTTAAACATAATTGATTGGTACTTTCATCCATTTGATATTATATCACTGCGAATTTCATAGTCTTATTTGAACTAAGTTATTTCATTAAATAAAAAAATGAGTCTGGTACTAAATAAAAATCAAAAATAATTCGGTGAAAATTCAATGCTGCTCTTCACTTTTTAGATGGGGATCATTAATAATTTAATTCCGTATTTGTTATTGGTAATCACAGATCACATAATCACAAGACTCTTACACATTTCACTCAAGGCTCTAGTTAGCGCTGTACTTAACGAAAGATTTTCCTACACTCTAAATTGGCTGTTCTATCTTCTCTGTGCACTGCTAATCAGTTGCCGTTTATCTTATTTCCGTCTTGTTAGCTCGTCGCTGACCTGCAGAGGCGAAAGGTGCTTTGTCGGTCTGTTTACACCATACTTGTGAGTAAGCTGACAGCGGTCAGCAGCTTTAGACGAAATTAGGTCTGAAGGATCCGATAGTCAGCTTAAAATATTTATAAATAAAAAAAAATAAAAAAATTGGTTTATTTCAGACTATTTGTCCATATATTGTTAGTAACAAAAACAGAAAGAAACTTAAAGCTATGTTAGTATAATAGTTTTCTTAAAACTTAACTTAAATATTTGCCTGGACTACGCAACACCCCGGCTACATGTGTGTGTGTGTGTGTATACCAAGTGCCGAAGTATCGGACAGTCTGACTTGGCACTTATTGTTTTAAGAATGGTGTTGAAGCTCCCCCGCACCACACGCAGAAGGGATGCGATTCGCTTACGCATCACGGTGTGAAAACCATCCGTGTGTGACAGCGCGAACATCCCCGACTCGCTGCAGTATCGCGGAAGCCCCAACAACATCCTAAAACCATTATTATATTGTACTCGGAGAGCATTGAGAGCTCCCCGCGTACAGCTGACCCACAGACTGCACGTGTAAAGTGTTTGGCAGTAAGCCTTAAATAAAGTTATTTTGACTTCAGGACTGCAACGTGCAAATCTGCGAGCCAACATATTGCAGCGGACTGCCAACGCTCTCCTTTCCCTTTCAATGTCTTTGTCATCCTTCAAGTCATCAGTAACCACATGACCGAGATACTTGAAGGACGACACTTTTACAAGCTCTGTCCCATTAAGTTTGACAGGCGGTACATGTACAGGCGCCTTACGAGCCACGGCTTTAAAAACCATCAGCTCGCTTTTTGCCACATTGTACAAGAGGCCGTGAGATTTCGCGTACTCCTCACATATCGCGATCAGCCTTCTGAGGCCGCCCTGCCTTACCCCACACTCCAACCCATACACATCAGAAAGCTGATCTAACCATTTGACCTGGTTAGTCTGGTGGCCATACCAATATTTAAGAATGTTTATAATCTCACCTGGCACACCAGAATTTAGAAGTTTATTCCAAAGAATATCATATTTAACCAGGTCAAAAGCCTTCGATAGGTCCAGGAAAGCTGCATAAACCGGTGTCTTCCTGTCTTTATAATACCTGACAGTATGCTTGAGAGCCAATATGGCGCATTCAGTTGACAATTTGGGTCTGAAACCGAATTGGGCGTCATGCAGGTTCAGGTGACGCTTAAGCTGTCTCTCAATCAAACCGTCAAGTACCTTTGCTGTGATGGTAGCTAATGAAATCGGCCGATAGTTTGTTTTATCAGATATATCACCCGTTTTATTCTTTACAATAGGAACAACGACCGATTTCATCAATTCTGCCGGTAGGTATGAGTGTCTAAAGCAAAAAGTATACAGCAATCCTAGTAGTCGCGGCAAGTGTGGCCCAGCATACAAGAAATGCTCAATGCTGAGGCCGTCATGACCCGGAGACTTGCCTCTAGCCATACCTTTAATCAACACTTCAACCTCTTTGGCTGTTACTCGTTCCGGCACACCGGATATGACGGCCTCAACATCAGCGTTCTTTGATGTCAGTGGCGATTGCACCTTAAAATGAGACCTAAACAGGTTGGCTATCTCTCTAGGATCCTGTACGCCCTCAACGCTCTACGTTCGAATCACAATGAACGCAGTGAAAAGTGTATTTTTTTAACGTTAAGAGCGTCTTTTTCAATTCAAAGTATTTATTTGTCTTAGAAATAAATTGCACTTTTAGAAAACAACTGTGTCAGGCAAGGAATCAAAATTCATCTTAACCGAATGTTAAATATCTGTAAAAATATTTCCTTCCGATGTTAAGAGAGCAATCTCGCAGCCTTTATGACGTCACGCAGCTTTCGCGTTAAAGGAAGCAGTTGCAAAATTCAACAGGCTTGCCAATGTGTCGATGGCCGAGTCGTATAGTCGTAAGACACAGGGTTCGATACCTTGTCCTGACACATTTTTTTTACATAACACTATAAAAGCAAAAATAAAATTTAAGTTTTCAGACATAATACCAAAGTCAAAATTGTTGTATTTAAAATAGGTATTGTAAATGTAACAAAAGTAAGAGTAGTAATCAGCCAAATGAAACACAATAAAATTTGATAAACACTGTTAACTCAGAGACTAGACTTAATTTTTTATGTGCGGTATTTTGGCTAACACCTCTAAGCTGATATCAAAAAGTTAAATCTATTAACTTCTAGCTTTGTGCGAAAATTAAGCTTTGTGCATAAATTTACTACCATAAATTCGTTGTTTAAGAAATTACATAGACTGTGATTGTTTCTACTGTAACATACGCTTCTCAAAATATGTTGTCAGACACACTTCGTCCTGAGTGGCCATTACCATAACAACGCTTAGCCCTCTGCACCAGACGCGTCATATTGTAGAGATGTCATCTCAATCTTTGTGTTTTTATCATAAAATTATTATCCCTTTGGAATAGAACGACAAAAGCGAGATGTCACTAGCAGCAAACTGTGTGATAAAAAGAGATGGGTAGCAGAACCATTTTTGGCAGATGTCAAACAGTTTGGAGGCTTATGAAAGCTTGCTGAAAATTTCTCTCATTTGAGTTTTTGAAAATTCATGTGAAATTGTGTATTATTTGAAGAAATAATTCTGTTGAAACATGGTGACTTGTTCGGTGATTGATTGTTGTTCATTACAGCGGAATAACCCAACAAATAATCATTCAACATGTAAATTAGTCCAAAGCGAAGCCTCTTAATATACGACTTATATTTACCAATGCGCTTCAAATTTAAAGTACGCAGTTTGATTATTCTATTCTACAAACGTTAATTTACGTAAAAAGTAAAGACAGAATAACACAGGGAATGTATATATGAATATTTTATATAATGAAATAATATTTAGTTTTACACTAGAGCTGCATGTTCAATATTTTGTGTCGGCTGTTTATCATGCAGTAAACTAATATGTTTATCTTAGGAACATTGTTATAAATCACCTGATCGAAAGGTTATCTCATTTAAAGCTCTTAATGTTACTTACTTATGTTAGTTACTGACATCTTAAATCGGTTTCGTTTGACAGCTTTTACTTGTTCTTCTATTCCGATAGGAATATTAATTTTATGGTTTTTATCATAAAATTATTATCCCTTTGGAAAGGAATATTAATTTTATGGTTTTTATTTGTTCAATGGAGGGAAAATTAGATGTAGTGCTCGGATTAGCTAACGTTTTCTGACTTTCATTCTTGTTTTGATATATGAATTGGAACATGTGTGTACTTTAACGTAGAAAAAGGATCAATGCTCGTGCAATAAAATCGCTAATGGCTTTTTTTTTGGGACATGCCAACACTTTTTTTTAAAGTATTTGGAAGTAGAGAGCAAAACCTAATCTAGTGTTTAGAGTTGTAATAGGTTACATTTCTTGACCGACACTTAAATGAGAAGCCTAAACATGCAAAAAACGAAACAAGCATAACTCTAAAACTGCAATTTCCGATGTGTTGAACTGTAGTAACGTATCCGATTAGCTTCAGTTTCACCGTGGCACACATTGACCTCGATTTAGCTAAAGTTTGACGAAATGTGGGTGAGGATCCGAAGTCACGCTATTTTCCATTCATAGTAAGGAAGTATAAATCTTTCTAAAAAAATTAAGGTACTGTATAAACAAGTTGTGTGAAACTTAAGACTCGTAAGTCACCACTGAAAGCTCTGTTACATGTGTAATGTTCGTTTGACTATATAGTGTTTTCCTCGTCAAGTACTATTTTTACCGACTTCAAGAAAGGAGGTAATCAATTCGATCAGTATGTAAGTAATGTCGTCAGAATTGGATACAATATCAGTACGTTCTAGGTCAACATACTAAAATTTTACTTAACTTAGAGTACAGTGAAGTTTCATCAATATCGGTAGAGAAGTTTTAGAGATATGAGTTATAACTATTTTTTTTTTCAAAACTGACTAAAAAGCTAAACGAATTTGTGTTCTATTCAGTTGCATGATGTCGAGTTTATATTATTTGGGCATTAACTAACAGACTACACACATCATGCTCTGACTCCAAAAGAATTTGTTTTTTCCTAAATAGAAGACGAATGCGTTATTCTAAGCTTTTATGACAGACTTTGGAGGGCGGTGTTTTTTTTTTCTTCTAATTTTTGCCTTTCCTTGCCACGTTGTCATCTAACTAATAGACATAATCCATGTACAGTTTCGTGTTGCAACCGCCAATAAATTAGAATATTATTTGCATATGACCTACAACTTACGTACTGCAATACAAACACAAATTTATCAAAATCGATCGCATAACCTCATAACCAAATACAGATCTTCAGAAATTAAGCCATCACTTGACCGAAGTTATGTTCCATAGGTCATAGTGCATAGAATATGAATGCAAGATACACATAATAAAGATCAGTTTATCTTTTATTAATTGTTTTGTGCCTACGCTCAATTACTCTGCCATATTCTAATCGAGTCCAATCCATCATAATAATTTATTGCTCTGATGATTGATCAATTTGGTTGGTTGAGATGCCCGTAATTTAAAGATTGGGGCAAGTGATTTTGAATATCGATAGAGAGGATGCAATTTTAATAGTAAAAAGATCTATCACAATCAA
The DNA here is from genome assembly GCA_963924145.1 of Pyrausta purpuralis. NCBI lineage: Eukaryota > Metazoa > Arthropoda > Insecta > Lepidoptera > Crambidae > Pyrausta > Pyrausta purpuralis. Next base: position 24,736,544 of record OZ001648.1, on the reverse strand, counting down.
AAAGTCGTTTGATGCTAGGAAAGATACGAGACGTTCATGATTTAGTGCTAGCTTGAGTATTGTATAGACAAGTTACCAACTATCAGATTGAAATGTTAGTAATATCTGTTGTACAAAAAAATGGAAATAACGACTTTGCCTCCAAAGTATAAAATATTTTTTATACTTTTGGAGGCCAAGTCTTTATTTCCTTTTTTTTGTTTTAAGAGATCTTAAGCCCTAACGTTTAATCGATAGCTGAGAAGATTGAAAGTATCGACACATACTCAACACTGGACCATCAAAATCGAACCATTGATTCTTCCATAATTGTTTCACTTTTACTTTTTAATTTATTTTTTGTCAGTGGCTATTTCGTATCATCTGTGCGATGTCTAACAAGGCTCCCTGATGGAGTAAAAGTTGTTATTTTTATTATGAGTGGACAAATTATGGAGAAAGACTTTTGATATTACAAACAAGTAGTAAACGGTAGAGAAATTTCATGTCTAAAAAACTTGCACAAAACACTTTATAATCAGCAAATTGATCTGAATGTTTACTAAATTTTAATAAAACTAACTAAACTGAGTATTAATGGGAAATTGGTTTTATTCAATTTTAAGTTTCTCTGCCACATTTGCTCATTATTGATTTGTTCGATTAGGCGAAATTAGATTAGACTTTATGTGTTTAAACTTCATAATTTTTTCTTTATCATCATCTTAATCAGCCAAAGGACTTGTTTCTGAAGTTTACGCGAATATTACTCATCGAAATAAAACAACTTTTTTACGGATTAACCTTTCACGAGTTTATTAATTTTAACCCGATGTTTCGATCACTTTACAGCGTTCCTACCCGTGACCACGAACGCTGTAAAGTGTTCGAAACGTCGGGATAAAATTAATAATCTCGCGAAAGGTTCATCCGTAAAAAAGTTGTTTTATTGCGATCAGCCAAAGTACATTAACTACTGAACATAGGCCTCCTCATGGTTCCCACAGCGACTAGTTGTCTGCATCCAGTATGATCCTGCGATCTTTATTAGGTCGTCTGTCCATCTTGTGGACGTCTTACGCTGCGCTTTGGTCGCAGGGCTCCCAAGCTAGGACTTTTCTGCCTCAACGGCCATCAGTTTGCGCTACGTGCCCTGCCTAGACATAAATATAATTCAATTTAAATGTATTACCTATATAAACTAACTAGCGGTCCCTGCGACTTCGTCCGTGTCCGATTTGAGTTTGCTTCCTCCCATCCCGTCACAACGCAATTAGCCTTAAACCTTCCTCGATAAATAAACTATCCAACACAAAAATATTTTTCCAAATCAGTTCAGTAGTTCCTGAGATTACCACGTTCAAACAAACTCTTGAGATTCGTATCGTAATATTAGTATAGACCGTACTGAATTGGAATATACGTTTTACGTTTAGCAATTATCTTTATTTTCTACAATGGAGTTGTGGTATATGATTGCTATAATCCTTTCTGGAAGCAAATTTGCATTTTTAGCATCTTCGCCTACATTAATTTGCAATTAAACAAGTAAGAGTAAATATTGTTTCTGTTCATTAGTAAGATTGAACGATCCATGAGAGTTTCTATAATGGCATTTTGCAAGGCAATATCACTCTGTGTAGGTTGTATACTGAGCTCATCCAACTTTATATTGTGGGAAAAACGAAAGCATTGTCAGGTCATATCTTACTTAGTTTCATCATTTACTTCTTTAATTAAGCGTCTTATTAAACAATGTAGGCCTTCCATAAGATTTTATGTTATTTTTAAATAAGGATTTCTTGTATTAATAAGTGAAATACTGTGAAATATGATGACTTTTAAAGTGGTTTCTGGCAAAGTTAAGGGCACGATACGAGATGGAAGTTTATATCTGGCTAATTATAAATCAGAATTTAGTTTTTACACCTCTCGTGAGTTACGTGTCGAAACAACAAAAACACCCTCGATACATACACGTAACTTTAGATAAGGTGCTTTAGTAGTATAAAGATTCCTATTAAAACGCTCAGATTACAGTAAACTAAAGCTGCAGTTACACAACTTGAAAAAAATACTTTCGATCCTCTTTATTTGATTCTGATAAGCTACTCAATTTAATGTACTATGCCGGCCGTCCAAGGGACAAATAATTACTGTCGAAACTACAACAATCGGTGTTGTTGTCTGGCACATATTTATAACCAACTACGAGTACTTAAATGCAGGTTTAAAACCTACTATAAACTTCAACTACAGAAAACGACAAGTTTTAGTAAAATTAAATATGTTTGTGTTTTTTTGCAAGTATCAATCTTTTTAAAATGATCCTTCAGTTAGTTCTACTGTGGTCAAAAGTCAAGTATTATATTTTACATTGCCTCTACAATTAGAATTTGCTGAAGCATCAAATATCCTTTTAAAATACGTATCTGCCTATATCTCTAATAATCGGGTTCAATCCCCGCACAATACAAACATTTGTGTGCATGAACATGTCTGTTTGTATTGGTCTGGGTGTTTTCTATGTATATCATGTATGTATTTACAAAAAAAAAAGTATTTAAGTATTATATCCGTTGTCTGGCACCCATAACACAAGCTTTGAGTAGCTTACTTTGGGGCTAGATGGCGATGTGTGGGAATGTTCAAGGATATTTATTATTATTATTATTATTATAATCTTAAAAAAATATTTGAATTTTTTAGCTTAATTTGAATAATCTTCTCAATCAATAAATACACGAATACCAATTTTGTCTCGCTTTTCGAACGCTACCTGGTTGTTTTACAAGGAACTATGTCGAGACTTCCGTCTATTTTTACTGTAATATCACTATGTAATATGACAAAAGTATGTATGCACACAGTTCACACCACAATTGGATAACATGTAAGAAATCCGGAACTTTTCCGAGTTGCCGTAAGCTGGTTAATCCCTGTGTTACTTACGCGTATATAATACGCGTCGTCGTAATATATAGTTAGGGCTGCGACATAAAGTTTCATGCCGTTTTTAGGGTTCCGTAGCCGAATGGCAAAAAACGGAACCCTTATAATTTCGTCAAGTCTTTCTGTCTGTCTGTCTGTCTGTCCGTCCGTATGTCACAGCCACTTTATTCTGTAACTATAAGCATCACACTGTTGAAATTTGGTAGCAAGTGTAACCTGTTAACCGCTTTACGATTCTCATACAAAAAATAAAAAATAATGATATTTAAGGGATCCTCCTACACATGAAACTTAAATATTTTTTTTTTTAGTCAGTGTCAGTCAAGTTTATATATAGGTCTTTTAAAATAAAATAGAAGTTCCTAAAACCATTTTCTATAAAAATATCCTGATTGCGAGATATACGCTTCCAAAGTGGTAAAATGAGCGTCCCCCCCTTTAACTTCTAAACAAAGCAAATGTAAATTTTGAAATAAATACATCTTAACAAATATTTTCGACGGAAATTGGTTTGAACGGGATCGAACTAGTAGTTTGAGATATAGCACATTTTCAACAACCGCAAACATGACTTTATTTTTCAGACAAACACTATGAAAAACAAAGTTATATTTGCTATCAACAAAATTTTGTGGTATTTTAGCTTAGTGGAAGTATGTGGATACCTAATTCAGTTAAAGTTGGCACGGAACCCTCAGTGGGCGAGTCCGACTCGCACTTAGCCGGTTTTTTTTTTCCTAACGACTTTCATAACTCTCAAACTTCAATAGCAAGCTTTATCACATTATTTCACGGTTAGGTAAACAAATGTTTAATGAAACCAAAATCTTCTGGAACGGTACTTACGATATATTAATAAAAACCAATAATGTATTAATATGTGTGTCTTTCCAAGGAAAATATTAACAGTTTATATTTATAATGATCGAAAGTTGGTTTAAGCCCTGAATTTATTCCATACAAAAAAAAACAAGTATAGGTGCAACTCAAATTGGCAACCTTATGTAAGTGAACTGAAGAAAGGAAGTGTGAATGAAACTCAATCCGTGAGCCAGAGATACGATCTATCTCAGGTTCGGACATCGAGTTATGTCAGATTTGCCGGGTTAAATGTTGGTGACCGCAATATAATTAAATACAGTAAGCTCACTTCTTACAAAGCTACTAAGTCGCTATTATATTCCGATGGGAAAGGTAAAGTCTAAATTTAATTGAAATTTTAAACATTTTAATCTTATTGCCATTACTTCGCTAAAAAACAATACTCTGATTTTTAATTAGATAGACCAGAATGACAGCTTTAATCGAACTATTTAGTATTTTTTTTATTTAAAAAAAAATGGAAACCTTTTTTTTTAACTGAACTTGTGAAACGATTATTCAATTATGCGGTTTCACTCAATAGAATAAATAATATATGTAAAGTTTTACATACAAATTTAACAGTTTTTGTAAAAGTTAAAAAATATATATTCTTGTATGATTTTACTAATTTCCCTCAAAACTATTAAAATAATGATGTTCTTTATAGGAAATATGAATTGAATATTTTTAATCAATTAAAAAACGACAATGGATGATATTGAAATTTTCGATTATTTATGAACTTACCTTTTTTTTAATTTCGAAAAAGTGGCCACCCAGTATATGCCATTTTGGTCTATCTAATTCAAAATCAGAGTAAAATTAAACTAACATCTAGTACAGTTAGACAGAAAATTAAGTCAGCTGTACAATCTTTAAACCTCATAACATAATTTACTAAAAGATATTCTTATAAAAAGAAAAGCATTGAACCCACTAAACCTTACTTCTATTGCACAGTAATTCTATTAAACTTTTAACCGGCAGTTTGCACCGACCCAGATTTGCGCACCTAATTCTATTTCTGATGATGTGCTGTTTCCGCCGTTGTTACACAGCTATGTCTAATTATTATGTGTTTCCAAAAAACAATAACTAATTCCGGTCCCAACATACTTACTTTTCGGCGGTTATTTGTGAATATGTAGATACAGATTGGGTTCTTAGATTCATACACCTACCAATTTGGATGGATCTCAAAAACGCGCGAATTGTCATGGCGTCCTAAATAAAAAGTCTTCTTGACCGCAAATACTATGAAGAGTCTCTAAGACCCTTAGTTTTAATTTGTGTTGTGCAGAAAATTATTTGCATAAAATAAAATAGTTATGTATTACAAAAAAAAACAAACAAGTTTTGTTTTAAGATCATGTTACCTGCAAAATAATATCATAATTTCTAATAGTGTATTTATAGAAAGTAGTAAAATAGGTTGAAGTCATACAAAATATTGGTATTGCATGTGAGGGACTTAATTTTTAACTATTAGAAAATTTTATTTATGTATTATTACGTTTCTTTGTAATTGTGTTCAACGTTTTACATGTATTATTTATCAAAATAAGTAGACTCACGAAGCAAATAAGCTTAAGTACCACGTGCGCTTGCGCTAATATATTATAAAGCTGAAGAGTTTGTTTGTTTGAATGCGCTTATCTCAGGAACTGCTGGACCGATTTGAAAAAATATTTCTGTGTTGGATAGCTTATTTATCGAGAAAGGCTTTAGGATATAAAACACACACTGCGACTTTTAGAAGCGATGCAGTCGGGATGCTAACGCGCGTTAGCATCGATGCAGTCGCGATGCGGAACCTTCTAATTGTGAAATTATGTATTGAATTTTGGCGACCGCATCGATACTAAAGCGCGTTAGCAAAAATGCAGTCGCAGATCTGCATCAATGCTAACGCGAGACTGCATCGATGCAAAATTAATATTGTCGATTGCGTGAGTGGCGATGCTGTAGCGCTTTTTTAAAACGCGCTCCTGCATCGATGCTAAAAGTCGCAGTGTGTAATGGGTCTATGACAGCAAAATTAAATACGACAAAAAACGACTGATAAATTATAAAACAAGATTTTCAGAATACTGAACTGAACAAAGTTGCTAATGTAGTTGCAAGTAAATGGACACAGTACACTCTACCAAGATGCCTTCGTTGTAAATTGACAATAATGTCATACAATACTATTCTGAAGTATGCAATATTCACTATGTAGAGATAAATTTTCATGTTTGTAACACGTTGTCAAAGTGCTACGGTAGGTAGGTATAAGTAACGTGTGACTACGCCTTTCCAAACATGAAAATTTAAAAGTTTGGTGAGAAAATTTAAAAATTTTATTTGGTGTTAAAGTGTATTTTTGTGGCGCATAAAACAAGTGATACCAAACACGGTATATTTATTTTAATTTTATATTAACATAGAAGTTTTATACCGCCGTAGAGGGCGCAATACTAAATTTGGTGACAAGTTTTATAGGAACGAAAAGATGTGAATTATATGCAATCAGCCTATGAATACATGTAAAGTCACAAGCAAATGCTAGTAATATATATTCAAAATGTACAAGTAAAGCGCTTTCAAATAATACCAAACACGGCATATTTATCCTAACTTATTTTTTTTACTCTGTATGTTTTGTCCGCTAGGGCGCCACATTAGATTTTGTGAAACCCCATGTAGCCTAAAACCAGCGGACAATTAAGGCGCCTCTAATGATATGTCATTTGTCGAATTCTGACTAGCAGTTTAAAAGTTACGAGGGAACAGATGAACATACATACAAACATACATATATACATAGCCTGTCAAAATCATAACCCTCCTTTTGCTTTAAAAAAAGCCCACCATCGTGCAAAGTTTGACGTCACATCCTTTGAAATATTAATAACCCTATGTAGTTATTCATATCTTCGACGCGTCAAGCATAATTATTGTGCAAAATCATTGAAACGTCAAAGCTTCGAACACTTTCCGCAAGTTTGCGCTCACCCCTCTGATTTTTCACCATCTTAAACTTAGTGAGGTCTGTCTGTACTAGAGATGCGCCGAGTAGCACTTTTGTTGAGTAACGAGTACCGAGTTTTACTCGGTTCTTTTTTTTTCTAACCGAGTACTCGGCCGAGTAACTCGATTTAATCAAATTCCTGTTTCGGGTGTGTAAACTGAAAACAAGCACATTTTTTTTTTCTAGCAAAAGACGTCAAAAGAGTCCTCTCGAGTTCAAAAAAGGTATCCAAATCTAACACTTTTAACACGAGTGTTTCTATGTGCACAACGTGAAAGAGTGATTATTTTCGGAAGCTGGTAACGTCAGCGAAGACAAATAGGAATAGGAGGCAGAGAACTTTGTGCAGGAAGCATTATAATTTAATTTTATAAAATTTCACGTGGGATTTTTCTTCTCTAACATTCTCCTTTTTTTTCTTTTTACTAGGGTTCTTTATCATAATTGAGTAGTGAAAGATTTCCCCTGTTGGCTAGATGGTATCTACCTTAATATATTGTTTGTTATACTTAAACCGAGTATACTCGGCATTAAAACCGAGTTACTCGGCCGAGTACGAGTAAACACTTTTAAACAACACTTGTAAACACTTTTACGAGTACGAGTATCGAAAAATCCGCCGAGTACGCCGAGTACCGAGTATTAACCGAGCACTCGGCCTATCTCTAGTCTGTACGAACCTTGTAATGGGACAAATCTGGAGTCTCCGTGAAAAGGGGTTTAAGTCGACTTATATCAATTTTAATTTTTTTGCACATTACAAATGACAAAAAAAATACCGATTTTTCTGTCTTATCCACGTGTTCCTACGACATAAAGCGCCGTAGTTAGCATTCGTGCCTAGTGATGTAAGTAGGCAATTTTTTGAATATTTTAAGAATTTATTCGTGTATAAAAATGCATGTTTAGTTATAACATTATGAACCTAGCAAAAAAACACTATTTATTCATGTATAACAATACAACTCGAGTTATAACGTTTAACACTATTGTCAATTTCAATTTGGATTTTGTGCTCATAAATATAACTCAAGTTATATTTCAATACACATGATTAAATATTGATTTTTTATCGGTGAAAACAAATACAACTCGACTTTTATCGTTTTAAATGAAATTTAAGGAATGATTTTTTAATGTATAATGACATAAGTGAAGTTGTATCATTGAAAACCAAATGAAAAAGATGTGTATACTGCACACATAGAGTTATATCAAGAAGTATTACAATATCTTAGTTTAATGTCTTTATGATTTCTTTACTAAATTCAAATTACGTTCTTAATTGCTAAACATGAACCGAAACTAATTAGATGTAATATATATTGAGTTGTTTTATCGTTTTTTTTTAAATTTCATCATAGTGTAAACATGACGTGTTATGACACACACTCATAACTAATGCTGCGCATACAACATGCTTTGGTTTTAAGTATAATAATTTTAAGTGATAAGTGATTTGTAAGTAGGTATTGTATAGAGGTATATTCGCGAGATTATTTTGACTGATTAGAAATAAGTGAAGTAATGTTAACCTAATCCATAGACTTATTCTGCCCTTAAAAGTCAAGTTCGTTTACAATTTCGTAACAATTGATTGATGATCTCTTCTATTATTTTCAAAAAAGACTGCTTACAATGGTGATAAGATCTTTTCTGTATTTTTTACGTTATTGTTATCCTTTTTAGACGACCCGTCTGGTGTAGTGGTCGAGAAATCGCCTACTACGCAGCGGGTTGCGGGTTCGATCCCCGCACAATACAAACATTTGTGTGCATGAACATGTCTGTTTGTATTGGTCTGGGTGTTTTCTATGTATATCATGTATGTATTTACAAACAAAAAGTATTTAAGTATTATATCCGTTGTCTGGCACCCATAACACAAGCTTTGAGTAGCTTACTTTGGGGCTAGATGGCGATGTGTGGGAATGTCCAAAGGATATTTATTTATTTATTATTTATATTTATTTTTAAATATTCAAGTAGGTATCTAATGGGTACAAACGAGTCTGTTAAATGATTAGAACTACAAAGTTTAGGGATTGTAAAAAACGACTGGTTCAGTCGCCCGTGCTCCGCCGAGGCGACAACATATCCTGAGGATGCCACGTGTAGTGGCGAAACGCGTCGAGGTTTTTTGCACGTTGGTGTTGGGTACTAATAATTTCATCAGCTGTGCCGCATGCGTATTGAGGGAGGGCGGGTGGTGCATCCTGCATTTGCCTGAACTAATACTAAACGCGGTGACGGTACGTGTTGTTAGTTTCCTGCGCCGGCGTCTCTTAGCGGAAATTTAAAGCAAAATAATTTTACAAATTTCAACTTAATAATGGATTTCCGCAAAGTAACGCCTGATTCCATTAATTGTTTAAAATGATATCTATATACATATATAAAAATGAATTGCTGTTCGTTAGTCTTACTAAAACTCGAGAACGGCTGAACGGGTTTATCTTATCTTAGTCTTGAAGTATTCGTGGAGGTCTAGGGAAGGTTTAAAAGGCGAGAAAAAATCGAAAAACTCGCGGACGAAGTCGCGGGGTACCACTAGTATTAATATATTATAAAGTTATTGTGCCAAATTTTTACATATGTCAAGGGTTACCCGAGTTGTCAATCATGGAAATATATTATTGTTGTAAAAAAAGTTTTTTTTTACAACCTGGATTGTTCTATAACTTTTTCCTAACCTTATCCATTAGCCTGCCTTATGATTATAAATTTAAAAAGTTCTTTTATTTTTCTTAAATGATTAATTTCTTTTCATATTGATAGCATATACTGCTAAAAATACGTTCTGATCTTTAAGCTTATTAAGACTGGCAAGCCTTTTGTATTTTTTTTGTACTTCTCTTTTATTGTATTTACCCTTTAAATAATTATGAAGGTCTAATGAATATATAAACTTAAACTACAACTTTGATACCTTTATAATATAATAATTAAAATATTATTTCTACTGAAGATAACATACCAGATTATGTACATATCTCTTTAATATTTCGTTTACTTTGTGTAAGTGAAAATGTTACCTCAATTATTATAATAGGTACATAAAGATAATTAAAATTGATTGAACTGAAGTTTTGTTTTTGTTAACCAACACAACGATCATTATTTTTTAATTTTAGGAGGAATTTAACATTCTTCAATGTTAAGAACTTCGCACTAGGGCAAAAAATAAGCAATTTTCAAATAAAATATTAAATATTTCATTTAGATATTTACAGATCGTTTATTAGGGATAGAGTTAAATGATGTTCATGTTATTTTAGTGTATTATATTAACTTTTCAATAGAAACAAAATACAATGCCTTTATTTCGTTTTACTAAACTAACAGTTGTTTTTAAAATTAATTAAAAAATGATGCTGTAAATGTATCATAATACACGAAATTCATGACAAGTTATATCACTTAAATGACTAATTATATCACTATACACCCGTCTTATATCGCTCAAATGCTGTGTAAGTTAATTTAAATTAATAAAATGATAGCAAATTAAAAACTACATACGAACAGAATATTCTACACACAAAAGTATGAATATTCGCTCTTTACCCTTTTATGATATACCAAACATAAATGAAAATATGCTTGTTTTTAAGGAAGTTGTATCATTGAACACTAAGATAAGTTTTGTTGTGTAAAATGTTTGAAGTCAAGTTACATCAATATACACAAAATAATTCTTAAACATTCTAATGTGTCAAGTGATGTAATTAAACATTTTTGTAGATAAATAATAAACTAAATCATTTTAAAATTTTAATCACATGTAGAAAAATACTTCAAATTAATAATTTTAATTTCCAAAAACCCGTTTCAAAAAATCTGTACCAGAAAAAGAAAAATATTTTTTTAAAACTTTAAACGCCATTTCCCAAAAATCAAGATTTTCGAGTTATATCCCTTTTCACGGAGACTCCAGAAATATTCTTACCTAACTTTCAACTGATTAACATAATTCAGGTCACGTATCGATCTCTTAAGTGTCCTCGCACGCAAAACCCATCCCACTTCGGCAAACATTGCTCTGACATTTCTAACAATTCATTAAGTTCTCACAGATAAATCATAGTAAGAGAAATGCAAACAATAGTTATTGCAATTAGCCTGGATACCTTCGTGACCAAAGTACGGTCAAATGCATGTCAACCTCGACATGTAGGCTAAATATCTTCAACCAATTTTGACCTTTATGCGCACCTAAATAGAGTTTATTTTTGATGTTGTAGTATGGTATAGGTTAACGTGCGTTGGACTACTTTGAAGTGTATTGATGAGGCTGACCGAAACGATCGGATGTGCTGAGGTCATTCCGAAACTCATATAACGGACGATGCGGATGCTAAAGACTGGATACACTGAGAGTGAAGAACTGTGTTAACTTAAAAAAGAACACAAAATTGCACTCCGGGAGTGCCGGCAGAAGTGAAAACTTGAATATCAACGTTGTGCATTTTTGATTTTTTGGAATAGTTAGGGAATAATTTTGAATGAATTGCTCTTATTATTAATATAAAAGTACTATCATTTTTGTGATAGAATACAATAATAATAATAATAATAATAATATATTTTTATAGAACACAATATTTATTTATTGCGCTATCGTACACAAACATTACAATTTATATTATATTAAATTACATTAAAACGTAGTATCTCTCAGAAAAATCAACTTACATCCATAATTTCGCCAACCGTCTTACGGTTTTTCGATCAGCCCACGTGTCCTGACGCGAGTTTCACATTTTTCCCCCATCCCACAAAAGTGCTCAACGCCGCTAAAGAAGTTTTCACTTCAAAAAACTTACCATAATTATTGAATACTAGCGGACCCTGCTTACTTTGTTTCGCCTCTGGCCCCGTTTCGCCCCGTAATTTTAATAAATATTTTCTTATTCCGGGCGGTGAACATCTGAAAAGGTTAAAATCAAGAAAATCGGTCCATTCACTTATGTTTTTCTTTTGAACCTTTTCCTGATAAGAACGAAAACAACGAAAATAATTATCAAAGTCGGTCCAGCCGTTCACGCGTGATGTCGTGATCAAGGGAGATATGGATTCATTATTATGTACCTCTATATAGTTTTTGGAGATATGTAAACAGTCCTACTAATTCTTTTCTTTTTTTTCTTTCTTTTAAAGGAGAGAAAGCAGATACCTACATAAAGTATTGGCATCTGTGTATTTTTCCAAAGTATGTCGTTTGTTACATTGTAAAAGCTTTAAAAATAGTTGTTTATGTAGTTCAAATGTTATACCTTTCTCGTTGAAAACTTGTCAATTTAGCATGGAACATTTGTGGGCAATAAATCACTACCAATTTTATTGCGATAATATCTATTTAAAATCAATTTAAGCATGCAAAACCATTGTTTGTGAATATAGATATTGCTGTGACCAATTTATTATGCATTTCATTGATAGTTTTTTTGCTTTATTATCGTTTTATTGTCTCAACAATTGAATAAGTATGTCAATTGGTAATGTGCTTTTACTGTCGTCTAGCTAGTAAATAGAATTTTCATTTCTATTGAGTGTATAATGTATAGCAATTTCACTCAATTTCAATTCATTCTAGTTAAATGAGTGTGACGTAAAATAAAACATACATCTGGGCTTCCGATGCCACTATTCAGAGTGATATGATACTTAGTCATAAACTTGTAAAGATGTAGAGCCTCTTGCAAATAAAAGGTCCCGGTACACAACAGGCCTATTCATATGTCATTTTTGTTGCATAACGCATTGTGTGGTGTTCTGTCACACACTCCGTGATATCTTGTAATTAATCTACGCGCTCCAGAAATCTATGGGTGCGTAAAGCCGAAAAAAGCGCTTACTTATCACATAGTTGTATAAACATAAGTTAGCGGTCAGTAGGCATCTTTGTTGTCATGAATATTAGTCATATCAGATAGATTTAATTAAGCTAGCTGAGCTTGCAAGCGCAATCCGTATGTGTGTGCGCTCTTATAATTTCGTTTCGGTAAATCGAAAGCCTGTATGATATAACAAAATAACTTAAACTATAGAAAAAAAACGTGTTTACTTTAGATAACGCTTTTGCAATCTAGTTGAAAGTACAAGTCGCTCAAAGAGGCCCACCTTTACTTCTATTGAGCTGCAGATCATTATAAACCGCATCATTTTAGCACAGAATACAGTGCAACATGGATCTTTTGGTCGACGGAAAAAACAAGAACTAACGCTGTCATTTTCAAAAATGCGTTGGCAGATCTAGTGTAGCAAAATCTCCCCAATCTAACAGGAGATTTCCCCATTTTGCCTTACAGCTGCCTGATGTTTCATTTTCGCGTTACACACTTTGTTTAAAATAAAACGATTATTTTTAAATACCGTAAAGCTAAAATCCTTCAATGAAATCACTAACCTATTCGTGTTGATTTGACTTTAAATAAAAAACTGGACATGATTATTCTGATTTGAATTCTTAAATTACCTGCTTTTATTCTCAATTCATCTTACTTGATAGATGCATGTAATTCATAACAAAAACTATCTAATGCTCGCTTTCCTGTTCACACTTAAGAAATTAACACAAATCTGTCTCTGTATATACACTACTTTTATTTCTCACACGAACCAAAAATAACTAAACTTAATTAGCATAAATTACATAAAGTAATGTCTGATTAGAAAAAGCGGCGTCTAGAGGTGCCGTGGGTGTGTCTAAGACAATGTCCCGTAAACAATAAGCTTGTTAGGAACTATCTCGTCTGATTAATTACGAGTAAAATTAGACTACCTTTAGCTGTTTTGGATTAGTTTTATTTTAACACCTTTGATTTAGATGCTACTATGCTATTTTTGACTAGAAGGCTAATAAAACCACGAGTAACAGATGACTTAGGGCTGATCTCCAACGGGATAAAATACATAAAAGATAGTCGTTATAGTTATAGACGAACTCTGTGGTGTAGTGGCTAAGCACGCTGGTTTCAAGGCGTCGCCGCTCCGAGGTCCCGGGTTCGATTCCCGGTCGGGTCAATATAGAAATCAAAATGTTCTATATTTTCTCGGGTCTGAGTGTTGTGTTACCACCTTTGTCTCTGATATCCATAACACAAATGCATTAGCTACTTACTTTGGGATCAGAGCAATATATGTGATTGGTGTCCAATATATTTATTTATTTATATTTTATTTTATAGTTACCTACACCACTAAGAGTCGATTTCACCAATGTCAGATAGGACTTATCCTACCGAATAAGAATAAAACGACCGATGATAAAAAAAACAGTTTCATAAATGATTGCCGACAAATAGGTTACGCTATCGAATTAGGCGTTTTGTATTGTATTCGACGAATATTCCTAACGTGACGTTAATAAAATCGACACTAAATAAGCAGAAAACAAACCGATTTTAAAATGACATTTACTTATATGATTGCTGACAAATAGGAGTCGTTTTGTATTATATTCGACGAATATTCCTTATCTGACGTTGGTAAAATCGGCTCTAAGAACCGGTGGACCAATTCTCATCATTTGACTTAATTCAATTCGTCTTTGGCACGATAGTACACCCCTTTGTATCCAAAATATAGTTCGACGGGACGGCTAGTCGATAAATACTTATAAATTGTATATGTTTGTATGTTCCCACTTACAGCTAATTTATCGTTTCGCAGCACAGAGGTCGGTGAGTTACATTGTCGAACAGAGATACATCTTTGCTGTAAACGGAATAACTTCTAGCATCTTCCGAGACTTTTGAATGCTCGTAAACTACATACACAAATGGCCTATTGTCACGTGACATGCGAAATTCCTAACGAAGTGGGCTACGATAATACAAACGCGATTTAATCTTCAATGGATGAGGTTTTCACGGCATAAGGCTCTACGCATACGAATATTTTTTGTGTTAAAACTGAAAAAAAGAGGCACATCTTGAAGTTATTTCAACGAATGAACTATATTGACGGTTCGTCCAACCCTTTTTAGGGTTCCGTAGCCAAATGGCAAAAAACGGAACCCTTATAGTTTCGTCAAGTCTGTCTGTCTGTCCGTCCGTATGTCACAGCCATTTTATTCTGTAACTATAAGCATTACACAATTGAAATTTGGTAGAAAGATGTACCCTGTTAACCGCTTATCGATTAACACTTTTAATTCACGTTTAAGAAATTTTTGGGCCTTTGCTTTGAATTTTTACTATTTTTAAATAATTTCCCTATAAGTCTTATTTCGTTTCACAAGGGTTCAAAAAATGGGCTCTCAATCCAGATGCACATAATAAAAAATAATGGCATTTAAGGGAGGGCTCCCATACATTAAACTAAAACCAAAAAAAAATTTTTTGTCAAACCTATGCGTGTGGGGTGTCTATAGATAGGTCTTTTAAAATGATATTGAGGTTCTTTTAACTATTTTCTTTTAAAATCTAACGTTTCATAGCTAGACGCTTCCAAAGTGGTTAATTGGGCGTACCCCCCCCCCCCCATCTAACTTCTAAACCAAGCAAGTGTAAATTCTGAAAAAAATAACGAATGTAGATCTTAACAAATAATTTCAACGAAAATTGGTTCGGACGGGATCGAACTAGTAGTTTTTTGAGATATAGCACATTTTCAACAACCGTAAACATAACTTTGTACTTCATACAAACACTATGAAAAATAAAGTTAAAAAATATTGTGGTATTTTACTAAGTAGAAGTAAGGGGATTCCCTAATTCGGTTAAAGTTGGCACAAAACCCTCAGTGCGCGAGTCCGACTCGCACTTGGCCGGTTTTTTTGCTAAGGGCCTATTTAACCATCATGACAAGCACTAACCAACTAATAATTGAATTATGAAAAGTCATTTTTAACCGACTTCAAAAAAGGAGGAGGTTATCAATTCGACTGTATGTTTTTTTTATTATTATTATTATTTTGTATGTACGAGTATGTTACCTCATATCTCAGTCGTTTGTCGACCGGATCGAAAATTTTTTTCGCCTACTTAGAGGGTTTACTTTCTAGTTGGTCTCATTTTTTCCATTTTGGGATCTGATCATGGGATCTTGGTGTAATCGAGGGAAACCCTCAAATTTTAAAGGCACGTATAGTGTTTCTTTACTAGAATCTTAATGTTGACGTGTTGTTACATCTGATAGTCAACATCTTGTGGGGCTGAGCTGATGGTGGAACTCCTTAACGCTTAGGAGTTCAGTTATTGTAATGACGAAACTTATGATAGGTAATTTGTAGCTTCTTAAAAAATTGAATCATAAGGTGCAACTCCTCCCCCCCCCCCCTCTTATGTAATCACTAAAAATGAAGAAATAAAATAAACTTTAAAAAAAGTAAAAACCAACTTCAAAACCAAAATGCACTAAAAAGTCTTAAATAAACTCTTCACCATTGAAAGGAAAGGAATCCGTTTTAGGCAAACAATTTCCTTTTGGAGTCGGTGCCATCACTTTGACCATCAAGCATCAACTATCACAGCACCGACTCCAAAAAGAAATTGTTTGCCTAAAACGGATTGCTTTCCTTTCAATGGTGAAGAGTTTATTTAAGACTTTTTAGTGCATTCTGGTTTTGAAGTCGTTTTTTTTTTTTAAAGTTTATTTTGTAGAAGTATTTTCTATACTACCTATTTTCATGAAATCTCTGTTTAATGATTGCTGTCCAAAAGAAACAACGGCAAATTCAAAAAATCTGTAGCTGACAACACAGACAATAGATTCACTCTATAATGGATTTGATACTACAGGGTGTTGTTTTGGTCAGTGACACCCAACGCACGGATGGTAAAATATAGGTTATATATGTGAGGCTTATTATAAGAAATATTTTTTCTTTAAATTATATGTAAGTTTTATAAAAGAAAGCTTTGCAATATTTTAAGTATGAATTTTATTGTATTTATGTATGTTTAAGTAGGTTTATTTTAAAAGTATTTATGTAAGTATGTTTAGTTCATTCATTATGTTAGTTTTTTTTTTGTTATTTTACGCCGCCTCAACTGTTTCTGCCTCACCCAATGGTTGACTGGTAGATAATGCTTTAAAGTATTAAGTCTGCCATTTGTACTTCATTTTGTTTATACATTAAAAAATATATAAATAAATTCTAAAAAAAAACAAAATCTATGGGTAAACTTGCACTCTCGCGTATAGCTAACGAAAATCTACGAAATACTACGCCAGCTAGCAAGAGGTGACCTAGTGTTGGTAATTTTGACTCGCTCGCTAGTATCGGAATAATAAATTGATTGCTTGGATTCTTTTCATTACATTTTTTTGGCATCAGTATTGCTTGTACAAGCAACCCTGAGTCGCTAGTCGCTGACCAAAACAACATCCTGTATGTTTATTTTTATTTTTCTAAGATGCATGCGTCCTTGATTACCGACCGATTGATTATGAGGTCGACAAAATAATTTTATTTCTTTTTGTTAGGAATGTTATATGTATGTTTAAAATTAAGTTTATGGTATGGCGCGTATCTTAGGCCTACAGTACTTACTCAGTTTCTCTGCTCTAAAGAAGGTTAAATAACATCAAAAGCTTTTACCAATCCAATCATTTAAAAAAAAAACAATAATTAGAGCTATTCCAAATTGTTAAAAATATTTCAAAAATATCAAGACGTATTGGATTTTTTTCAAAAAACAAATCTATCAGCTATATGAAATTTTCAGTATATTTTTCATTAAAATCACTTTGCACATCTTTGAATTCGTCAATAGTAAATACGAGTTGAAGCTTTCTACTTGCACTCATTAATGTTTTCAGCATTATTTTAAACAAATACCACAAAACCAATACGCTCGTATATGGAAAACGAAGACAGTATATAAATGTGGATGTGACAATATTGACAGTTTTAAAATGTTGCCATGCTTAAGTTACGTCAGAAATTCGTGATTAGCTATCATTAGACAGAATCTCTAACATGTAGTGCAGTATCAAGAATTGTAAAGTTTGTTGATACCAGAACAATCATTCTGAATGTAATTGTTGCAATCAATAGCCTTTTATAATTTACTTTCGGAATACTTGCACGTGTATGGATATAGAAACAACTATAGAAGTTGAAACATAGTGTGCGGTTACCCTAACCATACTTCACATGCATACGTTCACGGAGTTTGAGGCAGGAAGTCTCATTGTAACAATCTTTTGTTTCTTAGGGAAACCGATGGCACTTCCATGGCGGTGTCGAAATAAACTAGTAATTATGAGGTGTGATGTTACGTAAATTGTTAAGAAATTCGGCACGAGAAAATAAAACTATTAGTAAGTTCGTAGATAAGAGATTTAGTAAGATTATTATCAAAATAGCGAAAGTTACACTGGGAATAAATCAATCTTGAACGGGTTGGGTTTCAAATTGAACTTGTTTTAAATTTTAAATTTTAAATTTAAACCTCGGGAAACTAGGACTATCTAAAAATGTTATCAGTATGGTGTAAATTGTCAGTCTACTTGAGAAGATTCACTTATTACCTAAGTTATGAAACAGCTTGAGAAGACTTTCAGTCACAGATTTCTTAGTTAGGTTAGGTCAGTGTTTGACGTTGCTTTGTGGTTATCCAATACCTACATCCGCGAATAAAATGCCCCAGAAAATGTGAGAATAGCTGACTCGTCACGCACGACGTATCGCACAAAACAACAGGGTGTTGAAATCGATGATACAATAATTAATTCAATCGCTGATATTTCAATCACTGTATAATGATATTACTTGTCACAACATCCTGACAATATCAGGCGGAACTAATTGCCAAATTGGGTGTTTTCATGCCTAATTATAGCGGTGTAATCACCACCAAAAGTGTAACACGAACTCAAAACTCTAACATTCACACGATAGAATTTTAACCTTGAAAACATTATTCATTCGAAGATGATAAGTCATGTCAGTGACGGTAGAAGTTAATATGATAAGTTTTGATTTTAAGGACAAAATTGATGTAAGTTTAGTCTTTTGTACAAATTATGGTTTAGCAATAATAGTTATTTTTAAATAGTATTATTTCAATATTATTATTTTTACTAGCGGTCCCTGCAACTGCGTCCGCGAGTTTTGAATTTGCTCCTGACCCCTCCCGCCTTCCTAAATTAATTAGTTGTCCAAAACAAAACAAAAACAAAACCGTCTATAGTTGATGAGATAAGCGCGTTTAAACAAATAAACAAATATACTCTACAGCTTTATAGTATTAAGTACAGATTTTACTTAATTACTATTACATAACGTTATTTTCTATTGTAAAAAGACTACGTTGCTAACACTTTTGTCAGTGACTGTACCATCACAATAGTAACTGTAGGTGGTCTACATTGTAAGTAGTAGACTATTGTGAAGCCCTTAACTTGACCTTATGGACTATTGTCAGCCATCGACGCAGGTCAGACGAATGGTGCGAGTCAGGAGCGGGTATCGAACCTGGGCCCTTGCTCTGTAAGTTGTGCCTATATCGCTCAAATTCGGATATCCTATATTGAGTAGGATATGAAACGATATCTTCATGAGTCCTTCGTAGCTCTTTCAATAGAAGTATACGTACTCTATTTACGAGCATGAGATAGAAGCAAGCGTAGACAAGCCATAGAAAACTTATGTTAAAATGATAAAGTTCTTAAAAATATAAATTTAAATCTAAAATATATTATTAAAAGGAGTCCCTTTAGGTAAGGTTCCGAAGATACTGGCAGCGTTCCCCCTTTTGAAAAGCAAGACTAATTCTTAATAAATATGTGATTAATATTATTAGTTAAACTAGACTGCTTACTTAGACGGCGGTAAAGACATTAAAACATTACTATCAGTGAAGAAATTGGGCCTAAAACAACACAGTCAAATGAAACACACGACACAATTAACTATACAACAAATGTTAATTTCCCTAGATCTTCAAAAGGCTGATGCAATTCATAGCTCCTTGGCCAGCGGCCCTATTTTGGGATCACTCGTCGGTATAGCGTGTGATTTACTGTGTTTATGTAACTTTTGAGTGAAAATCTACACCGTGTACAAAAAAAAAATACACCATTTTTTCTACTACTCCCGTCGACGTTAGACCCTGTACACATTGTGACTTTTAGCATCGATGCAGTCACGCGTTTTGAAAACGCGCTTCAGCATCGCGACTCACGCAATGAAACAGACTTAATTAAGCATCGATGCAGTCGCCAAAATTCAGTACAAAATTTGTCAATTTTCAACTTCTGCATCGCGACTGCATCGATGCTAACGCACGTTAGCATCGCGACTGCATCGCTGCTAAAAGTCGCAGTGTGTAAAAGGTCTTAAGCGTGAATTTAGATGTATTTTAATTTATTTTCAAACGCAAATCACCCGTTTTGTTTCAAAAGTAGGGCCGTGCTCATAAACTAGGTACATCTCTAAACTAATCTAATGTCTAAAGGTTTTTGAATATGTCTTCTTACATTGAAGACTCGCTGAACAACACAAAGAGCTTTTTATTGTTATAGCTAGCACAAACACTAGAAACTTTTACTCTCACACTCATAACTTACGCCAAAATACGCCCATAGCCCGCGGTGTTGAAAATTTGATGAGCATCTAACACGACTTAACGACTAAACCCTATTGTAAAGGAATAAAGTTTAATTTACAATGCGTCTTCCAATCGGATAACTCCGAAAGTGCAATGAGAGTCATAAGAAAATATTATAGTTTAGTGATGTAACGATTTACTTACGAATATTCTAATTCATCAAAAAAGGTAAAGATGATTGATAGGTTTTAAAATTTTCATTTGATTGCTCATTAACGCATGAAAATGAAAGAAAGATTGCGTTGTAACTATCTGCATAACTGCTTATTTCGTTGCAAAACTAGAACACCTGTTTAAGTATCAAAAAATGATGCTAGCACTTAGCTTAGTTACCGTGTTCATGTTTCAATTCATAATTTGTAAGAAGGTGAGCCATTAATAACATACAAATCGAAAGAATAGTATTTTTTGAAGCAGCTAATTTATCAAAGTCCATGCCCTGGCTGGCAAAGTTAAATGTCGAAAATACTCTGGGAGTATTAACTACTTCTTTGCAAAATGTTTATTCATACTCTATGATTTTTATCTTGTAAAATTATTGTAATATCCCATCACTAAGAACGGCGGTATACGGTCGCATTGTGAATCGCCAATCAAGATGGTATAAATTTCAAAAGTGCACTGTGCTTTGCTAACAATGATGCAGACGGTGGTGGGTCCTGTCAAGAGTGACAGTCTTGACAGCAGCGTGGGAAGACGAGGTGTTTTCTTTTGTGATTGAGGAAGGCACTAAACGCCTTGCGTAGATGATATGATACGTTATTCTGACGTACGAATTTGATGATAGCAAGCCTTTTTTATATTCTTATAGATGAAATAAGAGACCACAAATTTCGCAGGGTCGGACAGACAGCACGGTAGCTCAAATGGTAGAGCCTTTGACCCGGTTAGCCAAGAAGTTGCTGGTTCAAGTCCCACCCGTGCAAATTTTTTGTTTCTTATTTCATCTTTATGAATATAAAATATGACACTGTAAGTGTTAAAAACATTCTAAACCAGGCCTTTCTTAGATATGAGTCAAGTGGTCAAAAGAAATATTGGATGGCAACACTGCATAAGTTCAAACTCTTTTTGATAACTCGTAAGAATTATGGGGAGCGCAGGCGCTGGGCCTGTCACTACAGCCTTCTATTACAGACTCCGAACGTTTTCATTTCTCATCAGCTTTGGTCGAAAAGCTTTTTTGATGTACGGACAACAGAACGTCAAGGTAAACACTGCGGGATCTTATGCAGTTATAGTAAGGCCTAGTTTGCTACAAAGTTGTGTAACCTGATGTGTCGGACCTTTTATAAACCAAATCAAGCTTAGTGCGCCTTAAATAGAGTAGATCTAAAACTGTTACTGCTTTACAGCTTATATTCTCTACATAAAAAATAATATTCGCTACGTGCTTTACATAAATAAAAGTTCAACGCATCTTCACGCAACCCAAAGTTGCGTGCCCATACTGAACTAGCCCATGTTCGTATCATATTTCTCATCACCAGAAATGATCTAATAATGACCACATGGTCATAGCAACGTTCGTCATGCGCAATCATCACTGCCAAATAAGGTACCATCGCGAGCATCACAACTTTCTAATACAAGTATATCAGATTAATATACTTTTCCTTTCTTTTTTAGTGTGTTGTGTTGTCACATATGAACTTTCCTATTACATATTGTCAAAGTTTAATTGTTACTAAACCACATTGAGATAACGTGTGACTCAATACACATGTCTGTCAACAGTTTGATCAAAGTAAGCTCAATTTGTAAGGAACATTGCAATTTGGGTATGATAGATCGTGTCCCTAATTCAATAAATCTCTTTAAAAAGGAAGAGGAAGATTATTTATGCTGATAAAACCACATCTTATTGTAAAAATGCTATAAGTATCACAAAATATTTGTTAACGCTTTGACGACCTCCGTGGTGTAGTGGCTTAGCACGCTGGTTTCAAGGCGACGCCGCTTCGATTCCCGGTCGGATTAATATGTGGGAATCAAAATTTCCTACATTGTCTCGAGTCTGGGTGTTGTAGTACCACCGGTGTGTCTGATTTTCATAACACTACGTGCATGTAAGTGCATTAGCGTATGAGTTTGTTCCGGCGTTTCTTTTCAGCACTTGCCAAATTGTCTGTGTCTTGTCTCGAAGCGCTAGTAGGGCCCAAAAGATAAGGAGACATGTTCTAGCCCCATAGGGGCCATAATTGATTGATATTACACTAATTATTGACGTTCATAATTAGTGTAACATCAATCAGTCGCATTTTGGGTCGAAATTGAATAAAATATTTTTGACTTTGACTTTGACTTCGCTACTTACTTTGGGATCAGAGCAATGTATGTGATTGGTCTCCAATATTTATAAACACTTATAAAAATAAATAAAATACCACACTCTTTTCGCACCCTCACCCTCCGCAGAGAAGGTCAAAGACAGTCCTAATAGTCGGTAGTTACTATTAAAGAATATCCACGTAAGGTCAGCCGTTGTCCTTTTGACGGTTAACCTTTAAGCGGCTACGCTGCAGCACCTGCATCTAAGGCAGACGTCACATTCTGTGCAAATTATCATTTAATTTTACCCTACTTATGATTTAGGGCGATGTCTGTGCATTAAGCTGTGTTCAGTGTGAAGGGGTAAGGCATGACCGTTATAGTGTGCTATTAAAAAAATAAAAAACCGCCGATAGGTAAAATTATATTATTATTAATTGAATAATATCAGTGAAGTTACACGGTACAAACTTTAACTCGGTTCAAATCGATCAGACAAAAGGGTTAGTTAGTCTGATATACATATACGCTACGACCTGACGACCTCCGTGGTGTAGTGGCTAAGCACGCTGGTTTCAAGGCGTCGCCGCTCCGAGGTCCCGGATTGGATTCCCGGTCCAGTCATAGATATAGAAATTTATATATATAGAAATAGAAATTTTCTATATTGTCTCGGGTCGGAGTGTTGTGGTACCACCGTTGTGTCTGATTTTGATAACACAAGTGCATTAGCTACTTACTTTGGGATCAGAGCAATGTATGTGATTGGTGTCCATATTTATTTATTATTATTTATTTACTTATTATATAACTAGAGAAGAGCTGATTATCTTCAAACTGCTGAATTTCATGAAACATATCGAAGGGATAAAAAAAAACATGACACAAAAAAGGTCTAGTTCCTTTTGGACAATGTTTTAAGATTAAGGGCTTATTTTTCCATGGTCAGGTAATAAATATTCGTTAAATAAAATACAATATGCCTTATTATTATGGATACTAGTCTCCCTTGTTAAATAGTCGATATTTTTGACTATTGGAACAAACATCAAACAAATGTGGTACGATGGGCCGGAGAGGTATCCGACGAGTACAGATTGAAGTCGCCTAGGTTGTTTAATCTGTACATGAATGGGCTTATCGAGGAACTCAGCAGTACCGGAAACAGATAAATAATCTAAGTTATGCGGACGATATAGTCCTGCTGGCTCCCTCGATAATTGCAATTCGGAAGCTCTTGAAGATATGTGAGGAGTAGGTGCCCACGGACTCAGATACAATGCGAAAAATAGTGAACTACTAATGTTTAAGACCCGTGGTCATAAGATCGCAACAGTACCTCAAGTTTGTGTTAGTGGTCTTGCTCTCAAACAGGTGTCGCGGTTCAAGTATCTGGGTCACTGGGTTACTGAAGACCTCTCCGAAAATGAGGACATTGAGAGGGAGCGCAGGGTGTTGGCGGTAAGATGCAATAGGTTCGCACGATGTACGGAACCCACTAAGGTGATACTTTTTAAGGCTTTTTGTCAGTCATTTTACACGTGCAACCTGTGGGTCAGCTACACGCAGAAGGCCATCATCGCCTTGAGTGTGCAATTCAACAACGCATTCAGGGTGCTGTTGGGCTGCCACGGTGCTGCAGTGAATCGGGTATGTTCGCGGTAGCCCATACTGATGACTTTCATGCTATCCTTCGGAAGAGAGCAGCCTCGATGCTGAGCCATATCCGTGGGAGTTCCAATAGCATTCTTTTATAAATATAAATATTGGACACCAATCACATACATTGCGCTGATTCCAAAGTAAGTTGCCAATGCACTTGTATAATCAGACACAACGGTGGTACCACATTCATTCGCATTCTGAGCGTTGAAGCTGGGCGTGTTGATTGTCCCTACATGAGGCAGTGGGTTCGGCTACATGTGTTGTAAAAGTGTGTTTTAGTGCTGTTATTTTATTTTTATTTGTTCTGTTGGTGTATTAAGTGTTAATTGCTGGCTATATTTTCTTTTACTTTTTAATAATGCAAATGTATGGACTGATGTCTGAAATAAAAATTTGAATTTAATTTATTCAAAAACGTCCCCTATTGAACAACAGACATTTAAGTAAGTGTCAGAGTCAGTGGAAAGTAAGTAAGTTATAAAATCTACCATTTTATACATTATCAATCAGTTATGTTTATCTTACACTGCCTCAACTTCCTAGAGACTTTTAATATTTGTATCCGAACACTATCTCAAATCTCACAACATTGTATTAATAGTTTATTTACCATATCATTAATCTCAACAATTTAAGGTCGGTCGCCCGATCGGTTACACCGACACGCGACACCTAAGGACATCTGGTGTGACTCAGCCTTTGACTCAACCGGCCATTGGCCATGTCCTGCTTGACAGTAAAAAAAAAACAAAAAACCTAAGCAACGTCAGATTCTAATATAAAATTTTTTGTCAAATAAAAAACAAGGCATCAACGGTGTTAAATAACTCTTCTCTCGAATGCACTGTACATACGTATGTTAGTCTATAAAACTGAGAAGTTTCTTCTTTTTACAATTTGTTTTGGCAGGAATTCCTTACATATTATTTAGACTAATATTATGAGTGAATGATATTTATTGTGCACGTAAACAAGGTTATAAAGAACAAGCTTATCCCACGAACGATTTAATTTGGTTAGGTCATTTAAGGCTTTAACCTATATATAAAACATCACGCTGCGATGGGAAACTTAAAACGTTTAACTCTAAAACAATTTGTTTTGTAGGTATTAATACAATTTCTATGCAATACTTTAGAAGGCTACCTGATTACATAAATCTTTATTCTAATCAATACTTTATTCTCTATCTATTCGGTATCTACTTTAATTGCGACTAGGAGATGATTGACGAATGAAACGTAAAATTTCTGACGACTCAATAGACACCTATTGAGTCGTCAGAAATTTTACGTTTGCCCATCTAAATCATCAATAAAGTTTCTTTGTATCAAATTGACATGCTGTTTGAAATCAGGAACCCGAAACGATGACAGCGCTCGTAGGGACCAAAAAATGTACAACGGATAGTGGTCATTCTGTTGCTAAAATACAACAACTTTTTGTATGGGATCAACATCAAAATCCCATTTTTTTTTCTTACTTCTCCATACAAACCAGCATCAGCTGGTCGTCGCTCTAGTATGCGAAAGTGTTTTTTTTTTTTTTGCGATTATGATGTTGGTCTCATACAAAAAGTTGTTGAAATTGAACAATCAGAATTAGACCCAAGAAGGAACGCAGTTAATTTTGATAGACCCTATATATGCAACGTTTATTCAGTCAGTGTGAATCCAGTTCAGTTATTCTTTAAGATACAAAGTAAAAACACATTTCCAGACTAATAAATTCCGCAAGCGAAAACTAAACTAAACAATAGAGTCTGTTTAAAAATAAAAGAACATGACGGCGAAGTTTTCGTGCGAAAATCCGGCATCGTAGGGCGTTTGAAATTGTTCATTGTGGACGTGTTGTGTTGTGAGTGTTGTGACGGTAACATAACCCGCTGGCTTTTGTTACTTTGCGCCAACTTTAATTTCTAGCTTCGTCAAAGAGTATTAAGCTACAGAAATGAAACGTGACTAGTGACGTCCGCTTGAGTTCTCATCATTAAACTGAAGGAACTGGAGGCATATTCTCGCGTCAATCGAACTTTTTCCGTAAGGTAATTCGATTACGAATTTTACTGTTTTAACAAAAAAAAAACAAATAATATAACATGTAAAAAACTACCGCACAAAAGAAATAGAAATCGTCACCCTGATAGAGCACAAACTGAATTTTCTTTGAAAATTAAATTTCGTGAGTGAACTTTTTTCGTATTTGAAATCTAAGAGGTTTGACGCCCTGAATGGGATCTTGTATATTTTAGCTCTACACGATATTAAGTACGACAAACTTAAGCAAGATTCAACACTTTGTGGTTTTGGAGTTACGTTTATTAAGTTTGTTTTATATCTAATCCTAATATTATACATACATACTTATATATTATGTATGTTTACGTTAGTGAATTTTTTGAACCACTTTTCTCAGTTATTATTATCTGCATGATTCGTAAAGTCTGTAAAGACCGCCACTTGTACAACTTACAGTGCATTTTTTTTTAAATAAATTTATTTACCTACGTCATCACATTGTTGCACTGAATTTCCTAAATGAGACATTTTTTGTTCTTTCGTGTGCAAAAAGGCATTGTAAGGAGCAAAATTAAAATATTTTGCACAAAACCTCAAAACATCATGGCGTCACTAGATTATAGCGTCACCTCTTTTCTTCGATCTTAGAATAGAATAGCCATATCTCATTCAGATACCTAATCTGTGACTGTTTGTAGCAGTAGACGAGCAATGAAAGGTCCAGAGCAGTTCCTACAGTGCAGTGTGTAGTATAGTAACACGAGCGTGTGCCCTTTCACAATGGCGTCGTGGGAACCGCGTTGTTCAATCAACCATCTTTATTATTTTCATTTTCTTGCCTTGGATATGGCATATTAACTGTTTCATTTTATTGTTTTAATATTTTTGCAACGGCTTCAGGCTTGAGAAACGTTGCTTTTCAGCAACTTACGAGTAACTAAGTATCTTCTGAGAAACCTAAGTAAAGGCAACATGAATACCTGACTAACAGCCTATGAACAAATAGTTAGTCCCTTCGGGAAAGTATTGCTTTCTTGCTAACTTAGATAGTCACATAGTCGTTTTTTATATCAGGACTGCTTACTATGAGTCATGAAAGTCGTTTATTTATGCAAATAGGCCCATTGAGAACACTTTTACAAGTCCCAATATAAATCCCACCACAGCTTCCGAACAATTGTGGGCTAGTGCTGAGAAGAAGCTGTGCAACAAACTTAGTCACTATTGTCGAGGCCTTTTTTCAAAAGGTTTACAATGTTTGTAGTGATCAAGTGAGTGACTAATACTTACAAAGTTTATTTTATGTGACTAATATAATAATCCCCGGGATTTCCTTCTAATAAAAATAGGGGAGAGTATGAATCAGACTCATCTCGATTAACTAGGATGACACATACCTACTCGCAGCTTCAGTCATACTACTCATTTGTGTATACGATAATAATTTTCAATTCCAAATCGTGATTTTTCAGGTTCTTGTGAGGTTCGATAGTCTTCCATAGCATTAATTTGTGTTAGAAAGTATAGTGATCTTCTTGGATTGAAAACTCCCACTACTCCTACGAAGTATTCGATGAAACGAACGGACTCCGTCGAACAAAATATTCTAATGCAAATACCTACTCTAGTAATGATTATAAAATATTAAGAGTCCCCCTCGCCGATTTCGACTACGGTGACCATCTTAGACGGTGACCAGTCACAACGAATAACCGACTGCGCGGGACATGTTATAGTGCAGAAGTATGTGCGCAAGTGTTTGCGCACACACTTGTGTAGGTGCACTCTCTATTCCTTTCACTCTCATAGCCCGATGGGACAGCAATCTGATACGACCGGAAAGAGATCAGTCGCAGGACCAACGGCTTTACGTACTTTCTGAGGCACGGGGGTGAAACACCGCCAACTTTCAAACTAAACTCTGGGCTACCCTGAAAGTTTCTTACAGAAAAACCCAGGGATTTTTTGTCCGACCCGGGGATCGAACCCAAGACCTCTGGCGCAGCCATCGCTTTAAAGTGTGACCCTCTAACCGCTGCGCCACCGAGACAAGTAAGAAATAATAATTAGTAAGTATATTTTACAAAAGTGGTTTAACACTACGTTTAAAGTGATTTTATACATACAACTTATTTTATTATTAGCAGACACATAAATGACGTGTAAGTTTATAGCATGGAAAGTGGTAGACTGTTGATACTTCACCTCAAATCCTATTACCTATCGTAAACATAGGATTCGGGATTAAATTCTCGTTGACCAACACATCACACAAACGTATCGGTCTAAATGTCGCCACAATAGTTGTAGTCTCGACAGTAATCGGGACTTAAAGCCAGGGCCGGATCGAGGAACATACACATTTTTACCACGTATGCAAAAGTCGCATTTATGCAAAAGCTACAACTATTTTAACCGACTTCAAAAAAGGAGGAGGTTATCAATTCGACTGTACGTTTTTTTTTGTATTTATGTTAACTCATGTCTCAGTCGTTTGTCGACCACTTCGAAAAATTTTTTCGCCCACTTAGAGGGTGTACCTTCTAGTCCCATTTTTTCCATTTTGGGATCTGATGATGGGATCTTGATTTAATCGAGGAAAACCCTCAAATTTTAAAGGCACGTATGACGATGACAGCGCTCGTAGGGACCAAAAAATGTACAACGGATAGTGGTCATTCTGTTGCTAAAATACAACAACTTTTTGTATGGGATCAACATCAAAATCCCATTTTTTTTTCTTACTTCTCCATACAAACCAGCATCAGCTGGTCGTCGCTCTAGTATGCGAAAGTGTTTTTTTTTTTTTTTGCGATTATGATGTTGGTCTCATACAAAAAGTTGTTGAAATTGAACAATCAGAATTAGACCCAAGAAGGAACGCAGTTAATTTTGATAGACCCTATATATGCAACGTTTATTCAGTCAGTGTGAATCCAGTTCAGTTATTCTTTAAGATACAAAGTAAAAACACATTTCCAGACTAATAAATTCCGCAAGCGAAAACTAAACTAAACAATAGAGTCTGTTTAAAAATAAAAGAACATGACGGCGAAGTTTTCGTGCGAAAATCCGGCATCGTAGGGCGTTTGAAATTGTTCATTGTGGACGTGTTGTGTTGTGAGTGTTGTGACGGTAACATAACCCGCTGGCTTTTGTTACTTTGCGCCAACTTTAATTTCTAGCTTCGTCAAAGAGTATTAAGCTACAGAAATGAAACGTGACTAGTGACGTCCGCTTGAGTTCTCATCATTAAACTGAAGGAACTGGAGGCATATTCTCGCGTCAATCGAACTTTTTCCGTAAGGTAATTCGATTACGAATTTTACTGTTTTAACAAAAAAAAAACAAATAATATAACATGTAAAAAACTACCGCACAAAAGAAATAGAAATCGTCACCCTGATAGAGCACAAACTGAATTTTCTTTGAAAATTAAATTTCGTGAGTGAACTTTTTTCGTATTTGAAATCTAAGAGGTTTGACGCCCTGAATGGGATCTTGTATATTTTAGCTCTACACGATATTAAGTACGACAAACTTAAGCAAGATTCAACACTTTGTGGTTTTGGAGTTACGTTTATTAAGTTTGTTTTATATCTAATCCTAATATTATACATACATACTTATATATTATGTATGTTTACGTTAGTGAATTTTTTGAACCACTTTTCTCAGTTATTATTATCTGCATGATTCGTAAAGTCTGTAAAGACCGCCACTTGTACAACTTACAGTGCATTTTTTTTTAAATAAATTTATTTACCTACGTCATCACATTGTTGCACTGAATTTCCTAAATGAGACATTTTTTGTTCTTTCGTGTGCAAAAAGGCATTGTAAGGAGCAAAATTAAAATATTTTGCACAAAACCTCAAAACATCATGGCGTCACTAGATTATAGCGTCACCTCTTTTCTTCGATCTTAGAATAGAATAGCCATATCTCATTCAGATACCTAATCTGTGACTGTTTGTAGCAGTAGACGAGCAATGAAAGGTCCAGAGCAGTTCCTACAGTGCAGTGTGTAGTATAGTAACACGAGCGTGTGCCCTTTCACAATGGCGTCGTGGGAACCGCGTTGTTCAATCAACCATCTTTATTATTTTCATTTTCTTGCCTTGGATATGGCATATTAACTGTTTCATTTTATTGTTTTAATATTTTTGCAACGGCTTCAGGCTTGAGAAACGTTGCTTTTCAGCAACTTACGAGTAACTAAGTATCTTCTGAGAAACCTAAGTAAAGGCAACATGAATACCTGACTAACAGCCTATGAACAAATAGTTAGTCCCTTCGGGAAAGTATTGCTTTCTTGCTAACTTAGATAGTCACATAGTCGTTTTTTATATCAGGACTGCTTACTATGAGTCATGAAAGTCGTTTATTTATGCAAATAGGCCCATTGAGAACACTTTTACAAGTCCCAATATAAATCCCACCACAGCTTCCGAACAATTGTGGGCTAGTGCTGAGAAGAAGCTGTGCAACAAACTTAGTCACTATTGTCGAGGCCTTTTTTCAAAAGGTTTACAATGTTTGTAGTGATCAAGTGAGTGACTAATACTTACAAAGTTTATTTTATGTGACTAATATAATAATCCCCGGGATTTCCTTCTAATAAAAATAGGGGAGAGTATGAATCAGACTCATCTCGATTAACTAGGATGACACATACCTACTCGCAGCTTCAGTCATACTACTCATTTGTGTATACGATAATAATTTTCAATTCCAAATCGTGATTTTTCAGGTTCTTGTGAGGTTCGATAGTCTTCCATAGCATTAATTTGTGTTAGAAAGTATAGTGATCTTCTTGGATTGAAAACTCCCACTACTCCTACGAAGTATTCGATGAAACGAACGGACTCCGTCGAACAAAATATTCTAATGCAAATACCTACTCTAGTAATGATTATAAAATATTAAGAGTCCCCCTCGCCGATTTCGACTACGGTGACCATCTTAGACGGTGACCAGTCACAACGAATAACCGACTGCGCGGGACATGTTATAGTGCAGAAGTATGTGCGCAAGTGTTTGCGCACACACTTGTGTAGGTGCACTCTCTATTCCTTTCACTCTCATAGCCCGATGGGACAGCAATCTGATACGACCGGAAAGAGATCAGTCGCAGGACCAACGGCTTTACGTACTTTCTGAGGCACGGGGGTGAAACACCGCCAACTTTCAAACTAAACTCTGGGCTACCCTGAAAGTTTCTTACAGAAAAACCCAGGGATTTTTTGTCCGACCCGGGGATCGAACCCAAGACCTCTGGCGCAGCCATCGCTTTAAAGTGTGACCCTCTAACCGCTGCGCCACCGAGACAAGTAAGAAATAATAATTAGTAAGTATATTTTACAAAAGTGGTTTAACACTACGTTTAAAGTGATTTTATACATACAACTTATTTTATTATTAGCAGACACATAAATGACGTGTAAGTTTATAGCATGGAAAGTGGTAGACTGTTGATACTTCACCTCAAATCCTATTACCTATCGTAAACATAGGATTCGGGATTAAATTCTCGTTGACCAACACATCACACAAACGTATCGGTCTAAATGTCGCCACAATAGTTGTAGTCTCGACAGTAATCGGGACTTAAAGCCAGGGCCGGATCGAGGAACATACACATTTTTACCACGTATGCAAAAGTCGCATTTATGCAAAAGCTACAACTATTTTAACCGACTTCAAAAAAGGAGGAGGTTATCAATTCGACTGTACGTTTTTTTTTGTATTTATGTTAACTCATGTCTCAGTCGTTTGTCGACCACTTCGAAAAATTTTTTCGCCCACTTAGAGGGTGTACCTTCTAGTCCCATTTTTTCCATTTTGGGATCTGATGATGGGATCTTGATTTAATCGAGGAAAACCCTCAAATTTTAAAGGCACGTATAGTGTTTCTTTACTAGAATCTTAATGTTGACGTGTTGTTACGTCTGATAGTCAACATCTTGTGGGGCTGAGCTGATGGTGGAACGCTTAGGAGTTCAGTAATTATAATGAAATAACTTATAATAGGTAGATTGTAGTTTCTTAAAGAACAGAGTCATAAAGTGCAACTCCCCCCTCCCCCTTCTCATATAATCTCTAAAAATGGAAAAATAAAATTAACTTTAAAAAAAGTAAAAACCGACTTAAAAACCAAAATGCACTAAAAAGTCTTAAATAAACTCATGACTATTGAAAGAAAAAAATGGGCAGGGCACATAGCGCGAATAACTGATGGCCGTTGGGGCAGGAAAGTTCTAGATTGGAGACCCTTCGACCAGAGACGCAGCGTGGGACGTCCACCAACAAGATGGACAGACGACCTTATAAAGATCGCAGGATCAAATTGGATGCAGACCGCTAGTGATCGGTCGCTGTAGAAAGCCGTGGGGGAGGCCTATGTTCAGCAGTGGACCTCCTTTGGCTGATAATGATGATGATGATTGAAAGGAAAGGTGGGTTCTAGGGAAACAATTTCTTTTTGGAGTCGGTGCCATCACTTTGACCATCAAGCATCAATTAACACAGCACCGACTCCAAAAAGATTTTTTTGCCTAAAACCCACCTTTCCTTTCAATAGTCAAGAGTTTATTTAAGACTTTTTAGTGCATTTTGGTTTTGAAGTCGGTTTTTATAAATACATGAGTCCCTGAAAAATATATCCCAAAGTAAGTAGCCAATGCACTTGTGTTATGAAAATCAGACACTACGGTACAAAATACACAACACCCAGACCCGAGACGATATAGAAAATAATGATTTTTACATTGACTCAACCGGGAATCGAACCCGGAACCTCGGAGCGGCAACGCAATAAAACCCAGCGTTTTTATGGCGTTGCCACCACCACTACACCAGGGATACCGTTACAAAATATTGTAAAATTCGTAGAAATCCATGAAAACTTTACGGTTACGCTCTTACTTTTGCTATAGATGCGTGACTCGTGTAAAGTGTTTATAAAAATAAGGTAGCCTATTTTTTCTTCTAACAGAAAAGCGCAACGAGTATGTTTTCTACGTCCATTACCTGGCACGTTGATATAAATACCTAAGGTATTTTTCAAATACCCCTATTTTAGATCCTATTAACTATCTCAATTTTATATATTTAAGATAATATATTTAAAAGATAATATTATTTTTGAATGTTGGAATCTCTAACTAAGTATAAGCGTTTTGTAAATTGAAAACTTTTAAATGCAGGTGTGCATCTAGTGTTAGCTTATACAGGCGTTTGACACCTTGATCTATGGAACGAATAGGTTCTGCGCTTAGCCAATAGGGCTCCTTCTCCTAACAAACCCTGGATCCACCACTGGCTAGTACAAACGTCGGCAGCTGAGTTGTGCTCGCATGTGATTGCTTCAATTTGCCGGCACATTTCCTACGTAAACAACTCTAATGGCCACAGTTTGCTGAAGTCGGGCCGTGGGATGTTTTCAAAACCAGATTATATGCCTTCTTACACAAGGTAAGTACCTACCTACAAACCTTTACTAAAATTATGTTTAAAAAATTGAGAATTCTGAAAATAGGTGGCTTATTTCTACTCGTGTTTTTTTATAGCTAGTCTAGAGTTGTTTTGATAGTTGTTACAGTCAAACTTGATCTTTAGTTTAAAGACTACCCATTTGAACATATAAAAATACTAGCAGTCCCCCGCGACTTCGTTCGCGCGTTTTGAGTTTGCTCCCTTCCCTCCCGTTGCATCGTGATGTTCTATAGCCTAAAGCCTTCCTCAGTAAATAAGCTATCTAACACAAAAATATTTTTTCAAATCGGTGCAGTATTTCCTGAGATTAGCGAGTTCAAACAAATAAAACAAACTCTTCTCTTCTTACTTTATAATATTAGTATATTTCTCCTCTTCCGTCGCAGCCTGATAAAGCCTTCCTCAATAAATAAGCCATCCAACACAAAAATATTTTTTCAAATCGGTCCAGTTGTTCCTGAGATTGGCAAGTTCAAACAAACAAACTCTTCAGCTTTATTATATTAGTACTAGCGGTCCTCCGCGACTTCGTCCGCGCGTTTTGAGTTTGCCCCCTCCCCTCCCGTCGCAGCGTGATGTTTTATACCCTAAAGCCTTTCTCGATAAATAAGCTATCCAAAACAGAAATATTTTTTCAAATCGGTCCAGCAGTTCCTGGGAGAAGCGCGTTCAAACAAACAAACTCTTCAGCTTTATAATATTATTAGCGCACGCGCACGTCGTACTTTAGCTGCGAACATTATTTTGGTGCGGAGTTATGTTAAAACTGTGATAGCTCCTAAGATATTTATTGAATTTAAATGATATAAAGGGCAACTTTGTTCTAAATGAAATGCTCGTGATGATGAATGTATTTATTTTGATAAGAATAAATACTTGTGTGTATTATACACCTCTAAAAATAATGCATTATTTTTTTACAAATTTATTAACATAAAATAGGTTGTAGTAAGTCAACCATAAAAGGTAGACATATGCTGTCGCGGACTTTATTATAGAACTCTTAATGTTGAACAAGCCTGTCATACATGATTTTTGTGTAACTTAAGCGGTTTTCGCAGTGTACGCAGCGGATGCTCTCAAAAGGAATATCTTTCTCCCGTTTTCGCAACATTTTTCATTGCTGCTGTGGTCTTATGAGTCGTATCTTTATGTTATATAGCCTAAAGCCTTCCTCGATAAATGGACTATCTAACGTAAAAACATTTTTTCAAATCGGGCCAGTAGTTTCTGAGATTAGCGCGTTCAAACAAACAAACAAACTCTTCAGCTTTATAATATTAAGTATAGATTGATACTAATATAAGATATTTATGTTTCCAAGTATGATTTATTCACCACATTATGTTCACATCTATACTAATATTATAAAGCTGAAGAGTTTGTTTGTTTGTTTGTTTGTTTGTTTGTTTGTTTGAACGCGCTAATCTCAGAAACTACTGGACCGATTTGAAAAATTATTTTTACGTTGGATAGTCCATTTATCGAGGAAGGCTTTAGGCTATGTAACATAAAGATACGACTCACAAGACCACAGCAGCAATGAAAAATGTTGCGAAAACGGGAGAAAGATATTCCTTAGGAGAGCTTCCGCTGCGTACGCTGCGGAAACCGCTTAAGTTACACAAAAATCATGTATGACAGGATTGTTCAGCATTAAGAGTTCTATAATAAAGTCCGCGACAGCATATGTCTATCTTTTATGGTTGACTTACTACAACCTTTTTTATGTTAATAAATTTGTAAAAAAATGATGCATTATTTTTAGAGGTGTATTCTACACACAGGTATTTATTCTTATCAAAATAAATACATTCATCATCACGAGCATTTCATTTAGAACAAAGTTGCCCTTTATATCATTTGATTTCAATAAATATCTTAGGAGCTATCACAGTTTTAACATAACTCCGCACCAAAATAATGTTCGCAGCTTAAGTACAACGTGCGCTTGCGCTAATCTATACTAATATTATAAAGCTGAAGTGTTTGTTTGTTTGAACGCGCTTATCTCAGGAACTGCTGGACCGATTTGAAAAAATATTTCTGTGTTGGATAGCTTATTTAACGAGAAAGGCTTTAGGATATAAAACATGACGCTGCGACGGGAGGGGAGGGAGCAAACTCAAAACGCGCGGACGAAGTCGCGGGGGACCGCTAGTGTCATCTAATTGGCAAAATAATTCCCAAGCCAAGACTTATTGTAATTATACTTAAGCTGGTGCTGTCGTTACATGTACCCTTCATTAGGATGGCTTATTGGGTCCTCCATTTACGGCCAGTTTCACAATGTCCTTATAAGTTCTTGTTAGCATTATTTGTCCAATATTTCATACAAAATGACGTTTATTTTTGAATCATTTATTATTTAGTCTTATTTCATCATCATCATCGTCATTTTCAGGCAAAGGAAGTCCACTGCTAAACATAGGCCTCCTCCACGGTCTTTCACAGCTACCGATCACAAGCGGTCTGCATCCAGTTTGGTCCTGCGATCTTTACAAGGTCGTCTGTCCATCTTGTGACCGTCTGTCAACTTGTAGAGATCGCAGAACCAAACTGGATAGTGCTTATTTGCCTATGTTGAAACAGGCCTTGCTTTTTTTCCGTACTCTTACCCATTTTATTAAGGGTCAGCCTTCTGTGCCTCGCGCTTCCAGGTAGTTGACTCTTGGGTAATCTTCTTGCTTGAACTTCTGGGCACGGTGACGCAAGCCTTAAGTGTTTAAAAGAACTCACTGTAGTTGAGAGATCGGAAACTCAATAGAAGCAAAAGCTATCCACACGGTTGTCTATCAGAGCGTTGAGGATACTCGATACCCAGCGCTGGCGGTGTCAAATGTAGCTTTCACGACCTGTTCGGTTGAGCCATCTACCGTGCTTCATTGGACATGTAGGACCTGCGTTTTCCCTTAGTACAACCGCCTTTTAAGATAAGTTACCTAGAGAACGATCTAGGTCTCTGCTTCCTAACCACTTTGAAAAAAAAAAACGCTTGCACATACGACACAAAAATGGGCGTCACTTCAAACGAGAGATGACGCGAGATATAAGCGATTTTGTCATGGTTCAGCGACAGGGACCTTTAGCGGATATTGAGTTCTTACCACAAACTAACTAAAAGGAAATGGTCTGAAAGTTGTTTCAACGATCATGTGTTTCAATGCATGACGACACATTTGGAGCAGTGGTTAGCGCTCCTGACTACTATGCCGGCTGTTGTGGGTTCGAATCCCGCTAGGGGCAAATGTTTGGGTGAAAAACACGTTATACCGTACCACCGTACCGGACACGATACCGTAGGCCTAGATTTTTATATGTATTTAGGTATATAATTGCAGATGCCCCCATCATGAGGTATTCCAAACACAAGGAAAAAATACTTAATGATACTTATAAACCACGACGATTGGTGTATTGTTTGGTGCATATTTATTCATTACTATATTTATTCAAGATACCTACCGTATTCGAAGAAAGAGATATTAGAATATTTGCTTTGTTCTATCTTTACTAGGGTCTACAAATCAAACGCATGAACCTTCTTTACTGTCTATTGTGTTATATTTCAGTATCTCAAAGCACAGAATATGAAAAAAATACTACCTCTTTCCAAAGCTTTTGAATAGCGTATTTTTTAAGGAATAAACGTAGACCATTTTCCGAGATACATGCATTAGCATTTATGTTTCAAAGATACAGCGTCTACGAGCTTGATTATACTCATGTGTATGCAAATATTTAGCTTACGCAATAATCTTTTTGCTTCTCAATTAGGATAATTCGTTATGCCTTATGTTACATCACGATATGATTTAGGAAGTTCACACCACTTCACAGATTCGCAAATCCGACAATGGCCAAAGTGACAAACTGACAACTGAAACAGACTGGAACAAATATCCAACGACAGGGTATTAAATGACAATTATGAGCTTAACACCGGAAGTGGGATATTTTGGTCGATTCAATCAAAGGAACTTCGGTTTAAGCGCCAAAACCTGGTGACGAAATTAGTGGCAGTGCGGCGGTGTCGGATGTCTGGTAAATATTGTGGTTAAAACTTGTCTCGTGATACTTATAATGACGTGATCTGATAGTGCGACTTTTGCATAATTATCGTGTTTCTATCTGACATATCCATGGAATAAGAATCGCAACTATGTAATAAATTATTTAAAGCCGATTTTCAACGTCAGATAAGGAATACTCGTCAAAAATAATACCTAATGTGAAGACGTCAACTATTTGTCAGCAATTTTCATGCAAATGGCATTTTAAAATTTGTTGTTTTATACTTATATACAGCATAAGCAAGATCGACTAATAATAATAGAAGTTACAAACATACACACGCTCTATAAGAAAACCTATTGAATGAGTATCGACTATAGTTAACTCTTCATATTCTCTAATTATCTATTAGACTTTTTTTTAATTCTATGTATAATGCAGTTACATCCATAAGCAATAAAGGGTTGTACCGATTAGCTAAATTTTTAAATAAAACACTCACAACTCCTATCACAATTTCAGACCAAAAGCATACCTAATTACTAATGTATTTGCTTCCACCAACATTTCGCCCACTTCATACACCCTGTATAAGACTTAGGGCACACATCGTGATCAAAACCTAAGCACGTAACGTTTCTTGTTACATTTATACATTTACTGTACCTAAACGGCTGTGATTTGTAAGTCATTTCTTAAACGAGCCTGCTTATTCCTTTATAATAATACGGTACGATCGAAAACTGTTAGCTATTAAGTTGATTGACTGAAGCCATGTTAGAGGCTTAGATTTAATCAGTCATGTTGGTATAAGCGAGTGGTATGAACGGTCACATCCGTTTGTTAGTTATTCAACGGCTTATGAAACATGAACAAGACTGCGTATAGAGGAAGTTTATCATCACAGAGTACAGAACCCAAAGATTTGGGGACGCGCATTGAAGAACCTGTGTCAATGATACTAATTTTTCTACTCACAAAATTGACTAGACTTAGTTGAAACAGACCTATAATTGAAAGGCATGAGCCTCTAGACCACTAGAGATGTTTTTGGTCATCAAGTTGGCAATGGCATCAGGTTGGAATGGCAGCAGAAAAATTTCACAAGACATATTTTAAAGTAATAAAATAAGTGAACCGAGTTTTTATTTTTAATTTACCGAAAGAACATTTTTTCACTTTGTTATTTTTCGAATTCAGAGGTTGAATTGTGTAAAGCAATCGTATTCATTTGACAGTACATAACGTACGGTATGATCTGTCAGACGCTTTGTTCTTTGCCGTTTGACAGATCATACCGTACGTTTTGAACTGTCAAATGAATACGATTGCTTTACACAATCGCACCCCTGGTTCCAAGTAGATACGTTTTATGTTAAAATAATTATAGTTCCTACTTCTTTGATATTAAAAGTTTATATTAATTTTATCCCCACATTTAAGTAGAATGAAGTATATATTATAAAATAAAATTGGAACCATCATTTCCATCGCCCGATCCGCGCTTAGCCAGATCGCAAATATTGATTAACTATCTAAGGATCGGAGTCAGCAAAAGTCAACATAAATAAACCAACAGTGCAC
The DNA here is from genome assembly GCA_963924145.1 of Pyrausta purpuralis. Lineage (NCBI taxonomy): Eukaryota > Metazoa > Arthropoda > Insecta > Lepidoptera > Crambidae > Pyrausta > Pyrausta purpuralis. The sequence goes on along the minus strand of OZ001648.1, from coordinate 24,697,122 downwards.
ATACATAATTTATAAGATAATTTAACAAACAAGGCAGCAAAATATATAGTTAATAACTATTATATGCAGAAACCACTTTTATAATTTGTAGGTGAGATGGTTGTAGGTGCTAGTCACAGTAAATAAAAAATCTAGTGTATCTTGATAATCGAATAGCAATTTTCATCGAATCTTCTAAGGTACCTCGGTAATACGTAGGAAACTTAATTTGCTTCATTCGAACTATAGAAAATAAGAAAGTACGCTCTTATTTAAATTAATTAAACGTACGACTACAAAAAGAGGATGTTATCAATTCGACTGCTGTATTTTTATATGTACCTATATGTGAACTTCTATCTTTGGCATTCGTGAACCACATTTCTTCGCTTACCAAGAGGTTTCACCATCAAGATCTTGTTGGTACTATTAGTACCAAAATGTCATTAGAAAAATGAGTGGAGAAAAAGCCCTCAAACTTAAAAGGAGCATTTAGTGTTTTTCCACTAGAATCCTAATCTTGACATGTTTTTACATCTGACAGTCACCATTTTGTGAAACCGTGCTGATATGATGGTAGAACTCTTTAACATTTAGGACTTCAGACTTTTCAATCCGAAATTCCCAACTTATCTCAAGGAGCGCTTTCACTTCCTGCAGCCGTCGCGAGGTCTTGACATCATCGACGAAACTCCACCTTGAATCCCCCTGTCGCGCAACGAGCTATCATTGTTATTATTTTACAGTTCAATCAGTACGACTGTGGAACTCCTTAACCCTTGCTATTAGGCAGTCCACTTCAATAACTGTTTTTAATAATCGCCTTAAGGAACATCTTCTCTCTTCAAAATAATACTCTCTGGTTCTTAAAGATAAAATAAGACACCAAAAATTTGCGCACGGGCGGGACATGAACCAGCAACTTCTTGGCTGACCGGTCCAAACGCTCTACCAATCGAGCTACCGTGGTGTATGACCAAAACATTCTAAACCCATATTCTCTGGTGCCTCGGTAAATTTCTTTCATTTTACATTGGTTTATAAATTGTACATTTCCTCGAAATGAATTTAAGATTAACCTATCTGATGTGCAATAAAAAGTTACCGTATCTTATCTTATCTTCAATAATTATAACACCCGAACTTTTGTGTTAGTTGTAACCTATACATAAAGAGATGTTATTCTCCTTATTATGAATCTGGTCAATTTTAATATCGCGCATCAAGTTAACCACATTAGACTTATACCTTCTTATTCATAACTGTTTGATTAGAATCAAACAAATAAGTAATAGTGTGGCATACTTTATGGGCAGTCGCTGGCAGCTGCCAAAATGTTATTAGTAAAACAATTACACCGACTTCCGTTCGTTTCGGACGTAATGTAACTTGTGAGATAATACTTTATCGATAACTATGAAATGCGAAGCTTAATAGGTGAATATCCCAAACGCATTTTTTGGCTGTCCAGGGTGAGAATCGCTGTGTAATATTCATATTTTCTGACGATTGTTTTTCCCCCTATTGTACAAATAGAAAGGCATTATGTGCAATGCTTATATTACGCTCAATATAATTGTATTATTTAATAAAAATAAGAATAGGACCGTTTTAAGTATCTGGTGGCGTGTCCTCAACCTACTTCATGACGGAAATCTTTTACATTTAATTTGTTCGAAGTATATTATGAAACTAAGGATTCGCATTCATTAATCAAATACTTACAGCTTCTCTATGTAAGTGTTACATTTCATTAAAGCTCTTGAGATTCACTTGAACCTTGATCAAAATTTGTCCGCGCACGGTCGTAAGATTTGGTGGCAAAAATTCAACATGTCGCAACTCATCCCTATGTCTCACGAGACGCATGACCCTATGCCTCGTACCTGTCAGTGATGCACGAGCTATTGCATGCGACGGAGGTGTGTTAGTCCGCTTCGTTTTCCCGCCAAAAAGCAAATAAACTGCCTGGTAGCGTTTTGTTCAACAGTTTTTAAGATGAGGTGGCTCGATTTCTGACCGTGCTATGTAATTTGTGTACCAGAACTATTCATTGATAAAAGTGCTTTAGTTTGTAGTTTACAATGCCTTAATTTTAGATTAATAATCTTGTTCATATAATTTTAAGGATTTTTCAAAATGTTTTTTAAGATTTGGTGGTTACGTTTTGGTGGCTTAGGTGGCAAAAACTGGGCCACCAAATCTTAAAGATTGTCACCAAATCTTAATCTGGACACTTTGTACTCGTTGTCGGCATCTTCATAAATACCCAATGCTACAATAGTACCTTCATTATTCATTGATACTTACAATAGTAAATCAGATGCAACAAAGAATATTAGAATGGAGAAGACAAAAGGACTTTTACCGGAAAAGAGCAGAGAGGGCTGAAAAATGTTTTCGAGAAAAAGGATCTTACAAGGAAGGACAATATATATATACCAATAAATAAAGCAGATCAGGCAAAAAATCCAAATATACTAAGTGTCACATAAAATATGCGAATACGTAATGCTGTTATTAAGTTCCTTGAAGATGACGACCATAGTAGAATTTGCCCAGGAAAAAAAGACACCATTACGAGACATAAACAAAAAAACAGGAAAAAATATATTATCAGAAGCTTGTACGTCTGACTTATTGGACTCATTGTGTTGTAACAAAAATAATGTGAATTGTCTTCTAAGGCAATGCGAGCAATGTTAAGAGATAAAAATAGATTACCTGAAATACGACAGCCAAAAACTAATGATTTACTGGGTGTGGAAAAAAGTTGCGAAGTCGTATACATATAAAGGACAATGATAAGAAAAATGCAAATGCTGTCGAAAAAGTCCGACATTTCGAAAAACCATTTAAACTTATAAGTTATTTCGAGAGCTTGTGCACCAATTGTTATTATTGATTATAGTGAAAACTATGCCACTAAGTACGGGGAAGAAATACAATCGGTTCATTCCGGAGCAACAGTTAACGCTGCATACAGCTGTTATATATTACAGTGATGGTGAAAACATAAGACTCAGGCATTTTCTACAATCAGCTCTTCATTCAGACATGACGCTCCAGCAGTTGGGCTCATTTGGTTCCCATACTTCAAGAATTCGAAAAAACAGCACCTCAAGTGACGCTACATATTATTATAGTTTCCGATTCCCCTTCAGCGCAATATAGGAACAAAAAGTTTTTTTTTATAATAACTGAGTTAAAATGCTACTGCTCGAACCTTACCAACATTGTTTGGCATTATTGTGAATGTGGACACAGGAAAGGTGCTCCAGATGGGGTCGGAGGGGTGCTGAAGAGAACTGCAGACCAGTTTGTTGCATACGGATATGATATATTCACCATCGATTCTGTGATAGACCATCTACGATCTTCAGTTAAGGCTGTCAAGATTGAACGGCTTGAAGATTACGAGATCACCGAAAAAGAATGGCTTATACTCAAGGATTTAAAACCCTTTCCTGGCACCATGAAAGTACACCAAAGTTTTTGGACTAAAGATTTGCCTCACATAATAGCACTCCGTACCTATGACCTAGGTCCTGAAAATACTAGATTACGCGCGCGTAACATAGTGCAGTTGTCACAGTACCAATAGTTAGAAGAATTAAGTTTTGGTGGGCAAGATTAAGTTTTGGTGGCGTAACTTTTGAAATTTTAAGCTTTGGTGGTTTATTTTCAGTTTTGGTGGCAACTCAAAACTTCAAAGCTCAATATTTCAGAAACTACACGTGTGATTCTAGCCCTAATCTGAAAATAGGTATATATTGAAACGAGATTCAATATTAAACAAAAAAAACTTGGAAAAACTAAGAAAAAAAATGTGCCACCAAATCTTACAAGAAATTGCTTATGTTGATATTCACCCTAATAGGGAAATCAAATAATGGTTAATATCGTTACCAGCTTTTAATTATTACCAATTGTGCATATTTAAAAAAAAAAACATTAAAACCGCCATTTCTGACATTTAGTTTATTAGTAGAAATCATTAGTTGACCTAAATATCAATCACGCAACCGGTCTAAATAGAGATATTGGTTATGAATTACCCCTTAGTTTTCGTTATGTATTTTTTAACCCCAAATGCGAAAAAAGTGTCATCATTGTTTTTTCTTCAACTTAATACTATCAATTTTTCACTATCAATCTTATTAACGAAAACTAACATCAAACTTCAAGCATTTTTTTGTAGTTTTGAAAAGAAAGAAGTTCTGTTCACGATTTAATTACAAAGAAATAAATTAAATGTTATTGATTAAGGTTCAGCTGATTGTCATATCTATTCACTTCTACTGGCTTAAGGACGAGTATGTTTGTATTGTACAGGTAGATTAGGGGAATCTACCTGTACAATACAAACATTTGTGTGCATGAACATGTCTGTTTGTATTGGTCTGGGTGTTTTCTATGTATATTATGTATGTATTTACAAACAAAAAGTATTTAAGTATTATATCTGTTGTCTGGCACCCATAACACAAGCTTTAAGTAGCTTACTTTGGGACTAGATGGCGATGTGTGGGAATGTCCAAAGGATATTTATTTATTTACCTGTCACGGTGACAACACCGTATCAACTCGAGGCGTTCAGTATTCTTTGTATGAAACTTCATACGCACATCTATCAACTTCGTAACGTCACCACCTCGGATCGAGACCAACTCGGGACCCACTCTCGACCAGCGTCGCATGCGTTGTAACTAGGGTTGCCGCCGCCGGCATGGTTGACGATTATCCGTCTACTCTGTCAGACGGGCTGTCATTCACTAGAAGAACTGTCATAGCAAACACGATCCGAGATAAGGCGTTCGCTATATCCGGTGAAGATCCCATCCGAGGCGTTGCCGTTCCCTTTACGTAACGTGCTTCCGTAAGGTTAATGTCCGGTTGTTGCTGTTCCCATGCCGGTGGGTGGATTTGCTTCAACCTTTAGGAGTACTATTATTAACGATAACTGTCAAAAATTTAATCATAATTCCTATTTATATACTCTCATCAGTGCATCACTGTATGACAGCATCAAATCATTGAACGTGGGCTAAACGTGCTTGCTTAACCAAACGCAATAACATACAAAATGCTTAGCCCAGGCAGTGTGGAAATAATCTTTTTTTGAAATCAAATAATGATTGAATATGATGAAAACATTAAATCTATTAAAACGTGAATGTTATAGTTTGGCCACAGTTGTAAAGTGTTCAATGCTGAATTGCTGACACAAAATGTATTGAAATAATTTCAAACTTTCTGACTTTGGTTATTTTAATTATCTTTGCATTTTCTGTTAAATTTGCAACGTCAAATCAAACAAGTAGTTATTAGTTAATCAAATTATCAAATTCTGCTATAAATAATCTTAATCATTTGGTTTAGAATATTTTTAACACTCATAGTGTCATATTTTATATTCATAAAGATGAAATAAGAAACCAACAATTTGCAAAGGGGGCAACAACCAGCAACTTTCTGGCTAACCGAGCCAAAACGCTCTATCTATATATACCAATAGAGTAGATTGGTAGAGCGTTTGGCCCAATATAGCCAGAAAGTTGCTGGTTCGAGTCCCGCCCGTGCGCAAATTTTCAAATTGGTTTCTTATTTTAATCTCTATGATTTAATTTTTTTTATGATTACTAATGATGATTTTAAATCGTTAATCAGATTAACTTTGAGCCAACACTGAGCCCAGGCAAGTATAGCTGCTTAAACATGAGCGGATAAAGACAGTCGTGTGTCCAGTGCAATTATTCTCATTGAGTACTACTGTTACACATATCGGATCCAGCTTTCTAGAGAAACACAGCGTTTGTGGGTTGTGCAACGCACCGGAAGATTGAGTACGGTCAGCAATTACAATTTAAAGATGTAACCTTTTGTAGTATTAGTTAGGTTAGTAAAGTATAATTATGTATACTCAGCAACTACGTATCCCACCTTTGGCATACGTAGCTTAACTCGCCTGTACTAAGAAGTAATGGAAACCAAAGAAGTTTTAAATTCGAGTTAATTCACTGTACTGTGATCGGTGGTCAATATAGCTCTCAATAAACTCTGTTGTTTTCTTGACAGTTTATATGTATTTCTTTATGATTTAAATTAACACATTACTTGATAATCGCTTAAGAGCGCTTTCACAGTTAAGGCGTCTTTAGCAGCGCGACGGTCGCGCTGCTGTCATTTTCATACATAAAATGACAGCAGTAAGCACATAAGAGAGACTCAATGCTTAAAGCATTCTCTTCCAGTCAACCATTGTCAAGTCAATTATCAATCAATTCAATAATATACCTAATAATGTTATCAAACTACCTACAACTACAACTACAACTACTATTCATAAATTTAAGATAAATGTGAAAACTACCCTTATTTCAAAGGGGTATTATAAAATTCAAGACTAATTTAATGACGAGAATGTATGGACAGTCCAGCCCGCACCAAACTGATGTACCTACCTGTTTATTTTGATTTGTATCATTTTGTGGTAGCTAGTGGTGACTAAAATTGTTCCGGCGTTTCTTCTCAGCACTTGCCAAATTGTCTGTGTCTTGTCTCGAAGCGCTGGTAGGACCCAAAAGATAAGGAGACATGTTCTAGCCCCATACGGGCCATAATTAATTGATATTACACTAATTATTGACGTTCATAAATTAACTTACTCGCGATACCGCAATTTTTGTAATAATCTACTACGTAAGTTAAAAAAAAGCATATTACGATGAGAAATTGCATAATAGTCAAAACCAACACAAACAACTTTGGAAAACTATTAATGAAATCTGTTGTAGGACAAAACGCAAAAAACCACCATATGATCTACTAAAAATAAATACCACCACGAGTGAGTCTCTTTCAACCTGTAACACGTACTTTTCGACTGTTGGGGAAATGCTAGCTCAAAACACACTAAATAAATTAAATTCTACAGAGGAGAGTCTGGCAGCCCAATGTAACCTTACCTCGCATATTGCTAATTCATTCTTCATGACTCCAACTGATCCCTCGGAGGTCTGCGCAATTATACGCAATCAAAGAGATGGTGCTACGGGTATAGATAAAATTACAGCGAATCTTTTGAAACTGGCCAAAGACGTCATATCCGTGCCACTTACCCACATATGTAACCTCAGCCTGTCCAGTGGTATATTCCCTGATATCTGGAAAACGGCCGCGATTAGCCCTATACACAAATCAGGACCACGAGACGCACCGCAAAACTACAGACCAATCGCTTTGGTTAGCACTCTATCGAAGATTCTCGAAAAGATAGTCCAGTCTCGACAAGCAAATTTCCTAACCGGAAAAAATATATTGTCTGACAGACAATTCGGCTTTAGGAAAGGTAGAAGTGCTGAGGGTGCTGTCTCTTTATTGACGTCATTTGTAAGCCGCTACCTGGACAGCGCCCAGGCTTGCTTGGGGGTGTTCCTGGACCTTGCCAAGGCCTTTGACACTGTATCAATACCAATACTGCTCTCCAAACTTGAACACATAGGAATCAGAGGGGAGGCGTTGGCTTGGTTCAGGAGCTACCTCACGGAACGTCGCCAGTGTGTGAGAGTTGGTAAAGCTGTTAGCAGTAGCCGACTAGTTCGCTTTGGCGTTCCCCAGGGAAGCATTTTAGGGCCTCTACTTTTTGACATTTACATAAATGACTTGCCATCACTCGGTTTACAAAACGCCGAAACCATTTGCTACGCAGATGATACTGTGATTCTGTTTCGCGGTGCATCATGGATTGAGGCTGTACATCACACAGAAAATGGCCTGGCGGTGATTGCACGGTGGTTGGAGAAAAATCTGCTCTCACTAAACACAACCAAAACTAAGTTCATTACATTTTTCAAGACAGCTGCTTCCAAACCTACAAATATTCCATTAATTAAAATTCACCATAATTTATGTACAACCAATGCTCAATGTAACTGTAACACCATTTGCCATACAGATACTATCAAGTACCTTGGCATCGAAATTGACCAGAAACTTACCTTTCACCGGCACCTTGCGCTGCTGTCAGGAAGAGTCCGTAAACTTATCAATGTCATGAGGCTTCTTAGGTGAAGTGCCGGTCTCGGCGTCCTCCGATCGGTCATGTCGGGCTTTGCCAGTCAATTCTAGAATACTGTATTCCAGTCTGGGGCGGCACAAGCAAAACCAGTATGATGTTTATTGAAAGGGCCCTTGGTAAGTCGCGCCGTTTTTCGACAGAACTTCTCTACGCGGAGGCTCAACTATTGAGCGTTCGCAAACTGTATATTGCAAAAGCTACCATTACAACTCACAAAATGGTAATAAACGATGAAAACTACAAACAACTTTTAAAAAACCGAATCTTCAAATTGCTGGTTCTTCAAGCTGCTTCTTTAATCGCCAATAGACACAGTGAACACCTTTTTCCATTTATCTACGATAAAGTTGTAGGCAAATGCGGATTCAAAGCAGACCCACTACGCCTGGTCAAGAACAAGGTCCTAACATGGCTTCTAGCTCAGACTTATGATGAGTCCGAACTTTTGCTGAGGTCGACAATAATTTCATTTTGTGCACCCTCTCAAATGCATATTCACACACACACACACACACACACACACACACACACACACACACAACACACACACACACACACACACACACACACACACACACACACACACACACACACACACACACACACACACACACACACACACACACACACACACACTGTATTTTTTAAACTGTATTTTTTGAATTGCCCCTATAACTATGTTTTTAACTTTTCTTATTTACCTAAAATCATACTATATACAACGATCTAAATCCTTTTAATAATCATATTATGTACTCGCCAAAATCGAGCCCCCAAAAGACAGGATCACCTAGTTTGGGGACTACCAGCAAACCCTTTAGATAAGGTTTTTTTAATTCCGAACTTGTAAAAATTGTTGTGTGACCAAATTCCTTCGTTAATAAATTTCTTATAAGTGGCAATTTGTGTCCTAAATTGAATAAATTATTTTTGACTTTTGACTTTTGTATTACGAATCACTAGACTATTTTGCTGAATTCTAACAGTATGTACCGTGTACTGAAGGCAAACTGTACCTTTATTTATTTATATCCTGAAATAAGTAATAGGCGGTGGCCCGTGTTTCAGTGCATTTGGAAAGCTCATACATTTAATCCATCTGAAATGGCTTAATACAAACTGTACTTGCTTTTTGGATCACGGAAGCTTTTCCTCGTCAGACAATGACGTTAAATAAGGCTCTCTCCCATTATTCTTATTCCATTTATTCCATCACGAACTTTCAACATCATGTTCAATAAATAACGCACGGTTTATGTAAACATAGTTGTGTTAATTACGTAAAGAACCATTAAAAACGATTCACATAAACATTCAAAACCAAGTCCTCAAAGAAAATTATTAAATTTAACCAGCTCCTTATTTTTATTATCTACCTATGCCATGTTTAAAATGATGAGAGCCCGCGCAAATTTTTCCTCCCATTTCCTCAACTCTATCGTAAACACGCAACCCAAGCTCACAATTTTATAATCTCTGCTTAATTAATCGTGATGTAATCTTAATTAGTTTCCCACGTTGTTGACGGTACACATCTCTTGAAGGGATCACTTGCTATTGTTGCGTTTTAGTACATAATTTACGTGGAAACATCCCGTCTTAACACTACGGTGATATAATTAAAGTGTGTGCAAACTAATAGTGACCTGCTTTGTAGGAATAGTCGTTAAAAATGTTAAAACCTTAAATACGGAAGTGTATACTGTATATTATGTAACGTAGGTAATCACGATAGCTAGTGCTTAGAATTACCAATAAGTTAAGTAATGAGTTTAAATCTGACCGTTTTCAGTAGAAAGTACTTGTGTATAAGACACAACGACTAACCGACTGCGCGGGACATATTATAGTACACAAGTGTGTGGGCAAACACAGGTGCACTCCATTCTTTTCACTGACATAGCCCGATGGGAGAGCAATCTGACACTAGTGGAGTGAGATTAGGTGCAAGACCAACGGCTTTTACCTGCTTTCCGAGGCATGGGGGTGAAACACCGCCAGCTTCGAAACTCTGGGCTACCCTAAGAATTTCTGAACAGAAAAACTCAAGTATAGATTTTTGGCCCGACCCGGGGATCGAACCCGGGACTCAGGCGCAGCCGTCGCTTTTAAAGTGCGATCCTCTTACGGCTGCGCCATCGAGGCAGTTAATTCTTAGCCGACTGAATAAGTATAAAACGACCGATTTTAAAACGATATTTACATACATGACTGCTGACAATTAAGTGCGGTTTTCAAATTAGGCGTATTGTATTTTATTCGACGAATATTTCTTAGCTGACGTTGGTAAATGAGTCCTATTTATAATAGTTTTTATTGTGTCGTAAATTGTGCACGTTATGTGTAAGTACACATTTTTTTTATTTCCATCATTTCACGTTTACAAGTATTCAATAAAGGAATACAAAACAGCTTTATTTAAATTCATAAAAATAAAACAAATTACAAAACAAAATAATAATAAAAATAAATAAATAAGATAAATTAAAATATAATAAGATAAATCATAGTCTATTAATTAAAATTCATTAACAATAAAATAATCAAAATAAAATTTCATTAAAAATTAAAACACATTAAAATTAAGATTTACATTTCATAGTACATATACTTGTTTCATAGTAGATTAACATTTCATTTTACAATTACTTGCAAAATAAATAATTCAAAAATTTTAAACATCACAAGTCTCTTAGGTTTAGGTTTAAAGAGTTTATTCTCAAAAAAAGACAAGCCACTTATGTGTGTATACGCCTGAAAAGGTAGAACTAAGAGATGTGTACCTACTTATAAGAGCTTTTGTAACCTTTGTTCATATACACAATAAAGACTTACTTACTTACTTACTTACATGAGAATAGAATAACTTAGAGTTAAATAATCAAAATTTTAACGCCGAACTAACAAAAATATAATAATAAATTACATGCTATAAATTATACAACAAACAGTGTGCTGTTTTGAACTGTAAATTCTGACAATTTGGATTTAAAACTAGGTATTAAAAGAACAAATATTTTTAAACCAGATGGCTGTTTATTATAAAGCTGTGCTCCCTCAAATGTGATACTTTTTTGGCATAATTTGTGCGTACTTTTGGCAAGACAAGCAAACTTGGTCGATGGAGGTTGCGTTTACTTATTTGGGATTTTTTAATGAGTGTCAAATTTATATGAATGGATTTATGAAGATCTTTTCTAATTAATATGCAAGTGTTATAAATGAAGAGCTCTTTGATATTCATAATTTTCGTATCTTTGTAGATTTTTCCTCTTCATTAATCTAGCTGACAAAATTTTCAAACAAATGTCCCTGATACAATTAAACCTATTCATGAATGAAAATACACAACAGACACGTGCCTATCTGAACAGTGTCGTATACAGGGACAATACGGCCTGCTAGCGATCATGGCGACGGCTTTGGAGCTATGCTTGGTGGGTAGAATCACATAGTTTTCATCATCATTTCCCGCCCTTAGTCACAGTTCATCTGGAGTTGGGTCTCCTAGTACATCTGCGTCAGAGAGCAATAATGAATCACTACGGATCTAATAATAATTTTACAGTCCTAGCCTCTATTTCACTATTCGTTTTAAGATAATATTTTCTTCGCCCACAAACTTTAGATATTTTCTTGAAGGTAATTATTAAAAGCTAAGTTTGATTTATATTTTATACTCGCACACATGATGTGGAGATGAGTGCCACTAATAGACACCTCACTTCAAAAAGAATATTTGCTTGTGATTTCCACTAAGGCGTTAAAAAAATGTTTGAATGTAGAGCTGTACAAAAACAGCCATCTTCCACTTTACAGGATTTAAAAAAAAACTTCCCCTTATTTTAAGTAATTCAAGCCATGAAATAGCTGAAACAGTAAGTTTTACACAAAAAGCTTAATAAGTAATAACTACAGACGGACAAATTTTTTATTTAATTCTCAAAACAATTAAAAAAAAACAATAGTTAGGAACTTGTCAAAAAAAACTCAAGTAAAATCTAAGATTGTGTCCTTTTAGCTGCTAGTCCTTCTTGTATTCTGTGCAATCTCTCTATCTCTGTGATCTGTGCAAAGTTGTTCGGGGGATCTTGGTAAATCTCTACTAACTGAACCTTCTTGTATTCCTGATGGTAAGGTCCCTGGCCCTGGTAAGAATTCGGATAATAATTAGGAATGTCTCTACCATTCTCTTTGGTCGCTGGTACGCCGTCACGGTTGAAGGCGGACACTGCAGCCTGAATAGGTCAATTACATGAATTTTGTCAAAGTTTACTCCTAGACGATAAATCTGAGAGTATCTGTAAGAAAGAATACGGGCCTCTAACATCTTATCTGGAGCACCCAATACAGCCTACTCAACCTACGCCCGCCGAACCTTTTTTGCAGCCTGCCAGCCTGTATCAAGACACCATGCGAGGCTCGCTAGGGATCTTGGTTGGAAAGGCAAAACAGGGGTCTAAATTTTCGTGCTCGCTACACCCGAATTCACATTAAAGTTTTGTAGCTTTCGAGTATAATAGGCAATCAATTTTTAAAAATCGCGCTCAAATTCAAATTGTTTAAGGAAGCACTATCGTATATGAAGGGTCGCCAAATCGCAGTCGTTTCGATTACTGTGTAAATGGAGGTTAAAATTATTTTTTAAAAAATAAAAATATCTGAAAATAGATGTATACATACACCACATAATGAGGTTTATAATAAAAGTGGAACCCAATGATTGTGGATGGCTAATTTGCTGTATCTAATTTACATAATTAATTGCTATCAATTTAAAACTGAAGGTTAAGAAAAAGATCAACTGCACGACTATTTTTAATCATGTTTTTCAGCGGTAGGTTATTTTAAGGCATTTACATTTTTAGGTATGTATATTAGTGAGGCTACTTTGGCGATCGATCTAATAATGAAAAGGTGATCTCATTACTATTTTTCCCAAAACCTTTTGTTTGATTTTACCTAGCATTAATGAAATTCTCTAAACCTGTATAAGTATTGTGATATATTTTGAGTTGTTTTGGTAGTGATATTTTGTACTCACTTTATATTGTTTTGTTTGAAAACTTGTAAAAATATAAACCACCAAAAGAAATAGTAAATAATTTGATTTAACAGTGATATAACAGTAATTTATATAAGTTTGAGTTGTGAATTAGTTGTGACCTTACTTAGACCTCATTTGGATTATTTTTGAAGTCAGATTTTCCTGATGGATCGATTTGTCTGCTGTTTTGAGGATGGACCGGTATCGGTGAAATTTTGGGGTAACATTGCAGAGTTGTCTGTAGTTTGATGCAACAAAGATTTGAAATAGTACTATGGCTACTAGGATATTACTAAATTAATTTATCATAATTCACTTACGATAGCTTGATAGCCGCACAGGGGTTAATTTGAGGTGGGTTTTCTCTACTTTTTTCTGCTTATCAACTATTTGGTTATCAAAATTCTTTTAATGAGTCCAAATGTATGATTTAGCGTTTGATTGTATTATGCAAAAAAATGACACTATTGCAGGCTACTAAGATATACCTTTGCAACAAGAGCTCTCTTTATTATTAAAAATTATGTAAATTACAAGGTATTAGAGTTAATATTATAATAAGCAATAATATGCATAACAATAATGTTTTACATGTGTGTGTCTTTCCATTATTATTAACATAGTAGAGTCTGTTGATTGTTTGTAGCTTTTTTAATTACTTATTGAATTAAATTTACACAAGCAGTATTATTCAGTATATAGGTATATAAATAAATTTTGGACACCGATCATATACATTGCTCTGATCTCAAAGTACTTAGCTAATACACTTGTGTTATGGAAATCAGAAACAACGATGGAACCACGACACCCAGACCCGAGACAATGTAGAAAGTTTGATTTCTACATTGACCCAACCGGGAATCAAACCAGGGACCTCGAAGTGGCAACGTGTTGAAACGCACCGTGCTTAGCCACTACACCACAAAGGTCGTCACGGAGGAGGATTATGCGGGTTTATTTTAAATAGCCGGGCATCATGACACACACAAGCTTATCGAAAGGTATCTAAAGTGATGATGTGGCCAAGAATGGATATAGATTTATTTTGCCAAATCTATGACCTTAACCTATCCTGTCTGTATGAAATTGAATTGTATTTCTTCAGCGTAAAATAAAGTTATAGCTCTTTTTCAGTACATTATTGTACGATTTTGAATGATATGTTTTTTTAATTCTTATTCGAAAACAGTTTGTGTTCAAACAAATAATTTCTATTGTATTAATTCTTTTATTATTTAAAGAAATAATACAATAAAATACACTAGCTACAAAGATATAATAAAATAAAAAGATGATTTATATTTAACAAGCTTTTATAGTAATAATACGAGAACAGTTGATAACGAGTTGATACATAAGACATTCAGTATTATTTTTGTTGTATGATATTGTCAGTTTGTATGAAACTCCACACTTCAACCGATGAGTTATTATTATTACTACGTATAGAGAAGCTATGCCAAGTGAAAAATGTGTCACAACCATAAAATTATTATCCCTTTCCGATAGGGGATAGTACTTCTATGGTCACAACTTTATCAGGAGACGTATCACAAAATATTAGACAGGACGAATTGTATGAGTTATTGTCAATTCATGGCATATAAAATTGATTTGTAGTGTTCGTCCCATACACCAGTAATAGTAGTTCAATGACTTTAACACACATCTATCAACGATATAACGTCACCACCACTGTATTTTTTTTCTGGAAGGAAATTATTAAAAACTCATTTAATTTTAGGCCTGATTTTTTCAACGTCAGATAACGACTTGGAAAAATCAGGCCTATACTAATTAATATGTTATTTAAATTTCTTGACTTGGGATTATCGGAAACATTAGGCTTAATAACGTTATTCGATTCCACTTGCGAAACATCAGTGCTATTGCTAGTGTTGTAATCGTAAACAGAGGAGAAATATGAAGCAAAAAAAAATTGAGACTTCTAATTTATGTGAAGTTATCAGAGAATTATAATGCATAGTAGAGGGATACAAAATAAGATTTTAATGACGCATTCTGTAGGTTACAGTGCCCACACCTCACCTCAACAAGAATATTTGCTCGAGATTTTCACCAAGGCGTATTTTTTTAAAATAAATGTAGAGTTCTACAAATACAGTCAGTTTCGACTTAAGAATATAAAATAAAATAGCTGTCACGTATTTTAAATAATTAAAGCCATAAAATAACTACAAAAACTCTTCTATACAAAAGGTTTTGGAAATAATAACCACGGATGCATAAAATTTTTATTCAAATATCAAAATATATAAAAAACCTTGCGATAGTTAGGAACCTACCCAACAATACTAACAGGTAAAATCTAAGTTTGTGTCCTATTAGCTGCAAGTCCTTCTTGAATTTTCTGTCCCAAATCAGGATGAATTATGGTAAACAACTTCACTGCTCTTTCCTTTAAAAACGGCGCCACAGGACCCAAACTATACAGAATGTTCTGAATCAACCGACTTCGCTCCTCTCTGCTGAATTCATTCACATACATCTCTGTTATCTGTGCAAAGTTGTTAGGAGGATCTTGGTAAATCTCTACTAACTCCACCTTCTTGTATTCCTGACGATAAGGTACTGGCCCATTAAACGAATTTGGATAATAATTAGGACTGTCCCTCCCATTCTCTTTGGTCGGTGGTACGCCGTCACGGTTGTACGCATACACTGCAGCCTGAATTGGACAATTTACATGAATTTTGTCAAAGTTTACTCCTAGACGGTAAAACTGAGAATCTCTGTAAGAAAGCATGCGGGCCTCAAACATCTTATCTGGAGCACCCAATATGTTAGGTACAAGATTCGCTGGACAGAAAGCCAATTGTTCTATCTCCGCAAAGTAATTAATCGGATTCTTATTTAAAACCAACTTCCCCACCGGCTGTAAAGGATACATATCCACAGGCAAAACTTTGGTCACGTCAAATACATCAAATCCTGCCTTCTTTACATCTTTCAATGATAACACTTGGATACTCAAAGTCCAACTCGGAAATTCCCCATTACTAATTGCTCTATAAAGATCTCTCGCATTATAATCAGGATCTTCTGCAGATATTTTCATAGCCGCATCTGCCGTTAAGCTTTTGATGCCTGCGTCAGGAATGAAATGGAACCTTACAAAGTATTTTTCGTTAAATTTGTTTGTAACCTGATAAGTGTGTATTGAAAAGCCGGGCATGTGACGGTAGCCGTCAGGTACTCCACGATCTGAGAAGACAATCATAAATGTAAATAGAGACTCTGGATTCAAGGTTATGAAATCCCAGAGCATGTTGCCATCTCTAAAATTGGTGGCTGGATTTCTTTTCTGTGCTCTGGCAAATGTTGTAAAAAGGATTGGGTCTTTGATGGGGAATGCGGGTACGTCTAGTCCTGCAATATCGAAGTTCCCTTCTTCCGTGTAGAACTTGACTGCGAAGCCTCTGACGTCTCTAAATGTGTCTGCCCCTCCTCTTTCAGGGACAACGAGAGAGAATCGTACGGCTACTGGAGTTTTCTTGCCGACGGAACTAAATAATTTGGCGGCGCAGATGTTGGTGATGTCATGGGTGACCTCGAAGTAACCGAAGGCTCCTGCGCCGATGGCGTGAACGACTCGCTCTGGAATCCTCTCCCTGTCGAAATGAGGCAGCGAGTCCATGAAGTACTGGTTACGAATCAAGTTTCTGTTTAGAGTCACTTTAGCATCTATGTGATCGATCGGAGATCCGTGGCTTGTCGTCATCAGTCCAATAGGCCCCTGAAAAAATTGGTAATTAATAATACTTCAAACATTTTATGCAATTAAAGTATATATCTAAAACTTAAGTATAGAACGCATAATGGAGTCTGTAAAAGTGGAACACAATGGATGGTGGATGGCTGACAATGGTAATCAAATTTACATAATTAATTGTTATCAATTAAAAACTGAAGAAAAGAAAAAAAACAATTGAGTCAACTGAGTCTGTCCTCGCGTTTATTTTTGAACATGTTGTTCTGCGTGTACATTTTAAAGCATTAACTTAAGTAGGTGGTACATTATAACTTCACTTGATGATATTATTACAAATTATCTGCGAATAACATTATAAGTATTTTTTTCAGGTTTCTGGGATTTTAGAGAGTATGTTATAGATTTTTTTATGACCTTAACGTGCTAGACAGCTTAACAGAAGTAAAAATTTTGGTCGATCTTCTAAAAAAAACTTTGTCCTGTTTAACTATTTAGACATCAAAATCCGTTTTGAGGTTCTACGCTTTGTATTTTGCAAAAATTGTGCAATCAACTAACATGTTCATAAAGAGCACGATAGATGCTCATTTAATAAAATGATGATACTATGTAATTTGGGTTTTTATACTGATTAAACCGTGTCACTATTCAAACTTAACATTATAAAATGTATTTTGGGCATACCGCGATCTTGCTGTAATCCGTTCAAGTTCCAGGTAATGTAATTCCCATGAAGATAACTAAATTCGCTTATTCATTAAAACTAAGATCATCAAGGTAAGATTGCAATACGCACCCTTGAAAAAACAACGTCCGTAGCGAGGAATCGAACAGAGCTTTTTATAGACGCTTTTCGGCTCCATGTCCATTTTCCATTCATATGGTTGATTTAATATTTCATCAATATTTTTTGTAAATATTTTACATTGGGTGATGGTGTATGCTTATTGGATTATATTTTGACGGACTTCAAAAAAAATAGGTAATTAATTCAATGTGTATGTTTGTGATATCGTTGAAATTTTTTAATATTTGAGTATGTTGATGTATAAAGGCTTTCGAACGCGTGTGCAAAATTTCGTAAGATTATCCACAGATTTCTCAAAAACAAGAAGTCATTGCGAAATGATTAATTTGATCAGGGGTATTCCAACTTAGGGTACGGTGCAAGTTTCAACAAAATCGGTTAAGTAGTTTTTGAGATATGGGTAATAATAAATAACTAAAACCTTGAAAAAAAAATCCTTTATAAGATTTTAGACAGTATTTTAAAGCGGTTTATTTTTTCAAATATTTTTTTTATTTCAAAACGCAATTGAAAAAATAAACCGCTCAAAAACGTCTGGACCAATTTTGACTTACCCTGTACCTTAAATTAAAACATACCTAATTATTTTTTTATTTTTTAAATAGCAGGCTGTTGGAAGCTTGACATAATCCACCGACTCCAAAAGAATTTGCTTCTTCTAAATAGTAGACAAATTAAGAGATTCGAATCAAAGCGTTAAGTTATTAAGATGCAATAAAAATATTTTCTTACCTCAGTTTTGTTCTTAAACATGATGATTTGCTGACCAGGATCATTCTGCGAGGATGCCGCCATTGCAATCCATAATAGTATTAGTATTTTTAACATTATGGAATCAACTTAACTATCCACACTTATAGTTCAGTTCACACAATGTCTCACAATGGCGGATTTCTAGAAATTACCGATGCTTCGCACAAGCACTCTCTTTATAACTGAAAAATAGGTACATACATAACATAACACATGTAAGTAAATTACACGGTTTTGGTGTAAACACCTATATATATAAAAGAAAGTCGTGTTAGTTACACTATTTATAACTCCTGAAACGACTGAACCGATTTGGCTGAAAATTGGTGGGAAGCTAGCTTAGATCCAGGTGAAGACCATAGGTTAGACGGGCCTTGGCTGGCGCGGGACGGGGCTGGGGGCGAAACAAAGTTAGCTGGGTCCGCTAGTAATCTATACTAATGTCATAAAGCTGACGAATTTGTTTGTTTAAACGCACTTATCTCAAGAAATACTCGACCGATTTGAAAAAATATTTTTGTGTTGGATAGCTTATTTATCGATGTAGGCTTTATCAGGCTGCGACATGATCCCTCCCGAAAGCAAACTGAAAACGCGCGAAGTCGCGGAGAACCGCTAGTATATAAATATATAGCTATTATAGAGAAAATACATGACTTTTTTATTTAAATACCCAGGTAAAGTCTGTGTCTTATCACGACCATCACTAAGATAATGCCTGACGACATTTGGCAGGTTTATTTTAAACTAACGACCGCCAACGACTTGGTCCGGGAGTTTTGGTTTTACCTACACCGTTCCCATAGTTCGTAGCGTATTTTTTTTTTATCAATAGCCAATAAACTTCTCCTATAGTATAAATAAGCTATAAGCTAACACTCAAATATGTTTTCCGATAGTAACAGTATTTGGTTTAGAATGTTTTTTGTCATATTTTATATTCATAAAGATGAAATAATATTTCATATTAGATAGCGATTTTTTTATTAGATAGCGAAGCGTCATCAATTTTAATTCAAACGGATAGATGGCGCTAAACGTCACGCGTGATGACGAATCCGTAAGAAACCAGATATTTCGCAAGGTCACAGATGGCACGGTAGCTCAATTGGTAGAGCGTTTGGCTCGGTTAGCCAAGAAGTTGCTGGTTCAAGTCCCGCCCGTGCGCAATTTTTTGGTTTCTTATTTCATCTTTATGAGTACCAGTGTCGGAAGTCTCGACATAGTTCCGTGTAAAACCACCAGGTGGCGCTCGAAAAATGTTGAGAGAAAATTGGTGTTTTCGTGTATTTATTGATTGAGAAGAATTTTTGAATGATGCTTAAAAAACGACAAAGATTTTTTAAGATTTATTAAAGATATAGCTACGTAAGTTAAAATGATGTTAGATGAATTAGAAAATCATAAAATTGAAATTGTCGACGCGAAATGTCAAAAATGATGCATCAGACTTCGCCCGCTGTACTTCTTAAGATAAGTGTGTTCAAACCATATTCAAACAAACGAAAAACTCTTCAGCTTTATAATATTAGTGTAGGGTGTACGTGTAGATAAAATGTTATATTTAATGTACGTACACACATCACGTATCTCGGTGTTTAATCTGGTGAAACTACCACAGCGATAGTACATATATGTTTACAACGAAATCAAATTCTCTGTAAAATATTTATATCTATCGATGTTTGATCTGATGAAACTAACACAGAGATAGTATGTTTACAACGAAATCAAATTCTCCGTAAAATATTTTTAGGGTTCCGCAGCCGAATAGTTAAAATCTGAACCGAAACGAAGCTAAAAATTCGTCAAGTCTGTCTTTTGTCTGTCCGCCCGTATGTCGCAGCAACTTTATTCTGAAACTTTAAGAATCATACGGCTGCAACTTGGTAGGTAGACGTATCCTGTTAACTCCTTTTAGAATCTTATACAAAAGCTATAAATAATGACATGGGGGCTTCCCATAAATATAACTAAAACAGAAAAAAAATACTCAAACCTATGCGTGTGGGGTGTCTACAGATAAATCTTTTAAAATGTCACAGAAAGAAGTTCCTGAAACCCTTTTTTCTTAAGTCTGACATTTGGATGACAGACGCTTCCAAAGTGGTCAAGCACCCACCTCTAAATTTAAAGTTAAGCAAGTGAACTTTATGAAAAAAAAAATAGGTAATGTAGATTG
The DNA here is from genome assembly GCA_963924145.1 of Pyrausta purpuralis. Taxonomy (NCBI): domain Eukaryota; kingdom Metazoa; phylum Arthropoda; class Insecta; order Lepidoptera; family Crambidae; genus Pyrausta; species Pyrausta purpuralis. The sequence goes on along the minus strand of OZ001648.1, from coordinate 24,676,537 downwards.
ATTTTAACGTGATCTAACAGGTGGTTTTTGAGATGTATCACATTTTCAACAACCGAAAATATAACTTTTTCCTTTACAGAAACACGTGTTATAGTGTTATTTTTGCAGTCAACATAATATTGTGGTATATTGTCTAAGTGGAAGTAAGCGGACCCCTAATTCAGTTCGTGCGGAACTCTCAGTGCGCGAGTCCGGCTCGCACTTGGCCGGTTTTTGGTCACATAGTCTTTTTCTGTCCTTTTTTGTAGGGTTATCTTTACATGTTTTTTATATATTTTTATAAAACAGTATGTTTTTAAACAAATATTAAGTTCTATTGTGCTAATGCTTACAAAATATTACAATAAAAATACTTACACTACACTTGTAACAAAGAAATAAATAAAGAGATGTATAAATTGCACTGTTTTTGTTACTTAAAAACACATTATATTTGCCAATAAAATACGCCTGACGTGTAAACATCAACTATTTACTTTATTTTTTACATTTGCCGATTTTTCTGATCAAACGTGAAATAAATAAGTGATACTGATGATGATATACCACCACAGAAATCTGTATGAATCAACACACTCTAACACCACACATAGTTTTTACCAAATTTCCCTTTTTACGATCGCACGAACAAATTATAAAGACAGTGCTTGTGTTTCACTAAATTACATGAACTTCTGTCAACCCTTTAATACCTCGCTTAAAACCACTTGTTCCGCTCTGACTAATCCTGTGGCTAACGATCAACAGTTTCCACAGAACTGACTACAAAACTTTATGCAAGTTGATTCTAACCTTGCCTCAAACACTGATGAACCAAAGGCTTCGCTCGTCATTAAATACTAAGTCACGCGAATTTCATTTATGGTGATTTTATGTGTTTTACCACGACGGATTCGTTATTTGTGTTTTGGTTCTAAAATTAACTTAATGAGCAAACTTTCATTGACGTGTGTAGCCGAAATGAAAACAAGTTTTAATTAGGCATGCACCTCGATGTGTGTACACAACTTGATATTGTGCCTTTATACCTGACCCTTTTTCTGTTATATTTCCATAGATTTTTTTTACAAATTCCTCTTGAATGTAAAACAATAGCAGGAAATCAGACTATAAATTCATAAATCTGTTACATTTCTTGGGTGCTGATCCTATGGCTTATTAATGTTAACTGTACTTTTTCGACTTTTGATAGAAATTCTTCTAGATAAACATCATTAAATCTATATATTGAAAAATGAATTAGGAAATGTACAAATTCATTTAATAAAATATAAAAAATACAAAGCCTCATAAGTAATAAATAATCTATAATAACCACTGCAGTCACGCTCACTGACTTTGGTGCTTTTAAACTCAGGTTAAATAAGTTAAGTACACATACTCGAAACTAAACTTAATTAAAACAATGTTACGAAATTAATTCAAATAATCTCATTGATTGGTTTATGAATGCCTAAAAGAAATATGTAAGTATTAGTAAATTTCATAATAACTCTTAGTTCTATTCGCAGCCAGTCCTTGCTCAATTCTATAGCCTAGATCAGGGTGAATCAGTGTAAACAACTTCACAGCTCTCTCCTGAAGGAATTTAGCTACAGGACCCAAACTGTACAGAATATTTTCGACCAACCGACTTCGCTCTTCCTTGCTGAACTCGTTCACATACAGCTCCGTTACCTGGTCAAAGTTATTCGGAGGGTCTTGGTATATCTCTAACAGCTCAACCCTATGTTTGTCCTTGTACTCAATAGCACCGTTAAAAGAATTAGGGTAATAATTCGGACTGTCTCTTCCATTATCCTTTTCTGGCGGTCTACCATCACGGTTGTAAGCAAGGACAGCTGCCTGTATCGGACAGTTGACTGGTATCTTGTTGAAGTTGGCCCCCAAGCGATAGTACTGAGCGTCTCTATAAGCTAGCCGCCTAGCCTCAAACACTTTATCAGGCCCGCCTAAGATACCAGGTACCAGGTTTGCAGGACTGAACGCCAACTGCTCTATCTCAGCGTGGTAGTTTATAGGGTTTTTATTTAGAACGAAACGACCGACTGGAGTTAAGGGATACCTATCAAGAGGTAAGACTTTGGTCACATCAAAGACATCGAATCCTGCGTTTTTCACATCGTCCAGTGTCAAGACCTGAATGGCGACCGTCCAACTTGGAAATTCTCCATTTCCGATAGCTCTATAAAGATCTCTCGTTGCATAGTCGGGGTCAACGGCCGCTATCTTTCGGGCTTCTTCAGTAAACAGGTTCTTGACCCCTGCATCTGGCGTGAAATGGAACCTTATAAAGTATTTTTCATCGTCCTTGTTCACGACTTCAAAAGTATGAATACCAAAGCCAGGCATATGACGGTACCCATCTGGGATGCCTCTGTCCGAGAAAACTAGCATGAACATGTGAATACTTTCTGGGTTTAACGTCAGAAAATCCCAAAGCATGTTGCCATCGATCAGATTAGTAGCTGGGTTCCTCTTTTGAGCTCTGACGAAAGCGGTGAACAAAAGAGGATCTTTGTAAACGTACATTGGTGTGCTGAATCCAACCATATCGAAGTTTCCGTCTTCTGTATAGAACTTGACTGCGAACCCTCGTGCGTCTCTTGACGTGTCGATGCCTCCTCTTTCGACTACTACAGGGGAGAATCTCGCTGCTACTGGTGTCTTCTTTCCAATGTTACTGAACATCTTGGCGTTACAAATGTGGGTTATGTCGTGGGTGACTTCGAAGTATCCGAAAGCGCCGCCTGCTTTCGCGTGGACCAATCTTTCAGGGATCCGTTCTCGGACCAAGTGTGTAAGCGAGTCCATGAAGTATTCGTTGAAGATCAGCCGTCTGTTGAGCGTCACTCTGGCGTCGGTGTATTCAATGGGTGCGCCAGCGCTTGTCGTCATCACCCCAATAGGACCCTTGAATAACAAAAAACTTTGTATTTGGACGTATTCAAATATTATACCTTTCATACAAACATGCAAAAGGAAAAAAACCCATAAGATCGAAAAATATATATAATATAATAAAGGTTAACAACTATCGATACGGGTAAAGTGAGTAAACGGATTAGAAAGCTGTGTATATTTTTTCAAACAGACTGTCACTCATAATTATATTTATTAATTTTATACCATAGTCTTTTTAAATTGATTGATGAAAGAGTGTACAAAGCTCGCAATTTCGCAGCTTAAAGATCGAAGTCGAATTATTTACTAGCTGTACTATACAACGCTCGACTCTTAATAAAAAAAACGACTTCAAGACCGAGATGCACTTAAAACTCTCAAAAAACTCTTGACTTTTTAAAGGAAACGAATCCATTTTAAGCGAACATTTTTTTTGGAGTCGGTGCTCTGATAGTTGATGATTGAGATGATCAAAATGATGGCACCGACTCCAAAAAATATTTGTTCGCCTAAAATGGATTCCTTTTCTTTATAAGGTCAAGTGTAGGTATTTGAGACGTTTTAGTGCATTTTGGCTTTGAAGTCTTTTTTTAAGTTGAACATTTTATTTCTTTATTTTTAGTGATTCCAGTGGGGGGGGGGGGGTCTCTGTTCTTTAAGAAACTACAAATTACCTATCATAAGTTCTGTCATTATAATTCCTGAACTTTTAAGCGTTAAGGAGTTTCACCATCAGCTCAGCTCCACACAATGATGACTATCAGACGCAACAACACGTCAACAAATTGGTCTACAAATGACTGTGATATTAGGTAACACAGCCACAAAAAATAACTTTTTTTTAAAAAAACGACTTCAAAACCAAAAGGCACTAAAAATCTTAAATAAACTCTTGACCCTTGAAAGGAACGGAAGCCATTTTAGGCAAACAATTTTGTTTTGGAGTCGGTGCTCTGATAGATGATTCTTGAAGGTCAAAGTGATGAATTTATTTCTTAATTTTAGTGATTACCGATTAGTGATTTAATTTTCACCTAATGACTCTGTTCTTTAGGAAGTTAAAAAGTACCTTTCCTAAGTTCTGTCTATTAGTTTATTATAATTAATAAACTCCTAAGCGTAAAGGAGTTCCACCATCAGCTCAGTTCCTTAAGATGTTGACTATCTGATGTAACAACACTTCAACATTACGATTCTAGTATAAAAACACTGTATGTGCCTTTAAAATTTGAGGCTTTCCCTCGATTACACCAAAATCCCATCATAAGATCCCGAATTGGCACAAATGGGACTAACGAGAAGGTAAACTCTATAAGTAGGGGATTTTTTTTCGAATCGGTCGACAAATGACTGATATATGAGGTAACATAGATAAAAAAAAAACATACAGTCGAATTTATAACCTACTCCTTTTTTGAAGTCGGTTAAAAAGAGAAAAAAAAACGTACAATCAAATTGATAACCCCCTCCTATTTGAAGTCGGTTAAAAAGTATTTAGGCTCAAGCTAATGCGCAGACATTGGCACTGGATATTCTTACACTAAGTTAGTTAATTTAGTTTAGTAAGTAAATAAGATTATTGAAAGTCAGCGCAATGTGCAGTAAGGTCGTTGATTTCTAGCCTCGAACCCATAGATCTGTGTCATGATCTCTGACTAGAGACATTGATTTGTTATTGCTTATTGTCTCAATCATGCTTCAGGTTGATTGTGAATGCTTCAGGTGTCTATTAACTCAGTTCGCACAATTGCTTATCGACGTAACGAGTTTGATCTGCTCTTAACCCGTATTTGTGTATCGAACGCAGGTAGAGTACAGCAGCTTGTGTCTATCAGCAACAGGAAAAAAAAGAATCGTAAATACTGTATTATAAGTGACGGGAACCAATACACATTTGATACTCATAAAACTAAACTATTAAGATGATGATTGGTATTTTGGCATCGTATTTTTCATTGGTTATACGTTAAGCTTAATCAATAAAGTTTATACACTTATATATACGGGAATTAACGCGATCGCGATAAAAACATTAATACCTTATGTTTTGGCCTGACGTTTCGATCGGGTTTCACCGATCGTGGTCACAGGCGAACTGATGATCTGCGATTTCTTAACTCCGTTTGCGGGGTAGAAGCATCTTTTTCCACCCGCAAAGTATTTAATATTTGCGCACCACCGCCACACCACTGATAATGTCCCTATTCTGGAGACCGCTCCACGCGTCCGTATTCTGGTTATTACTCGACTGCGAACTTAAACAAGGCTGTGTCATTTTAATCACGGGATTCCACGTCGGAGACAACTTAAAACCATCTTCCCTATTGACATTAACATATTTTTAGATTAAAATAGCTTCACGCACAACTCTCGAGTGAAAATGGCGATCTGTGGAGAGGACTTGCGTTTTGTGGAATTCTATCCAATGATTGGTGTCCGCTTCTAATAGATGTTCAGCAATCGCTGACTTGTTAATTTGGCGATTTATCACAGCTGCGATGTGTTCTTTGATCCTTTCCGCAACGGTCGTGTTAATTCCCATATATATAAGTGAATTTAAAATGCAACGCGAAAGTTTAAAAGTGTTAATAAAGTTTATGTTGAAAGGTGGGCCTCACCCTTAGATCTAAGACCTCAATAAAACACAAGTGTACAATAACAGTAACCTTAACAGTAAGGGATATGGTAAGGGGGGAGAGGGGGTGCACAAGTAGACCGAATAACAGATGGGGTGACGATTAATTAGGTCAGTTTTGAGAGGGAAAGAATGAGATGTGTGGAAGCAAGTTGAAAGAGGCCTTTACCCAGCAGTGGTATAAAATAGGCTAGTAAAAAAAGAGTTTGACCAGTACAGTAAACAAAACAGTATTTACGTTTATTATTCAACTATATCTAAAAGGCCCTAAGCTGGACTCTACATGACACTGCCACTGATTAGGTATTTTCCTGACGAAAAATATATAAACTTCATTTAGAGTGCATTTAACATGGGGCCTGCCTGGCTGGCAGCTACCTTGGCCAACGCATAAGCATGGCTATTCAATGGGGTAATGCTGCCAGCCTTCTTGGTACCAGATTCACTAAGGGGTTCGGATTCTGGTTACTCTTTTTCTAGTTTTATTATATTTTGTTAACTTTTTGTACGTATTAGTGAAGTTTTTTTGAAGTCAGTTTCATAATGTTTGATAGGATTGTAGATATATTATTGTAAATTGAGGGATGTTTTTAATGCTGTTAATATGAATAACGTTTATAACTTACCTTTGTCCTCTGCTTGAACATGATGATCTGCTGAGCTGCCGGGTCATTCTGGACGCTGGCTGCCACTAAGGGCAGGATCCACAGTGACCACCACATTTTTAGCTGAGTCACAGCATCTGGATGTCAGTCACCATGTCTGCAAAGTTTTAAAGGTTTCTTAGCAGCACAATATAATGCCATACCATGATCAGATTATTTATGTTACCAGGTAAATTGATCATGTAGACACCTAGGCAAACCGACTACAATTTGTTAAATACCGACATAGTCTACTCGCATTTATCGTCAAGTCAATCTGTCGTCTTTTAAATACAACTTTAGCAATATAAATTGCAGTTGTAAAAAACAACTGTATCAGACGAGGAATGGAACCCCGTATCTTACGCTATCCGGGCGCATGCCTATACCACTCGGCCACCGACACTTTGGCAAGACTGTTGAATTTTGCAAGTGCTTTCTTTAACGCGTAGGCGGTGACACGAGGCTCGATTCCTCGTCTGACACAATTGCTTTTTACAAGTGCAATTTGTTATATTAAGTTGGTATAGTGTCACAATACTTTAAAAACAAAAATTGATACTATATATTAATCAAATACAACACTCGTGCCTTTGATGACAACTAAATTAGCACGATTGGCTAGGTTGGAAAATACCTAGAGGGAAGTTTTATCCAAAACACAAAGTATTTGATGTATTATAGACACAGTGTAAATATCATGTAAACATTCACTCACTTGACCCGATCCGCGCTTTACACTCTCACTACACTGAAGATACCTGAAGATATAGCTTAGAAAACACCTGTTTCGTTGTAAATGTTTAGAAAAATAAAGCAAGCTTACTCCCAGGGTGCTTAACGTCAACAACCTTTCAGAAGAATTGCAGCGGCCTTATAATACTACCGATAGCCTTGCCTCGGGTCTCTTTAAGTAATGCAATAGTTTTTGCCGAAAATATTGATCAACTTATACGCATTGAACTGGCCGCCGAATTTAGGAGAAAGCTGAAACTAACAACCTTAGTAAACAGTAAACACGCAATCAATGTTAGAACTGAGGTTGTATAAACTGGATAACTGCTAAATATTTCTCATAAAGTTTAAGTCATCTGCTCGATTATAATAACCAGAGGCTCAAGCTTTAAATTGGTTGTAACAAAATCGCTGTCTACATAATAACGCCATACGACAAAGCAAGGGTGACGGTTATAGTTAAAGTCGCCAGCACATAAGGTTGCCCATTTTTGTTGCAAACTAGCTCTTATTACAACTGCATAAGATACCGCAATGTGAACCTTGACGTGCTGTTGTCTGTACAATCAAGCCTCAATCTTTTTGCTAACTTTCAACATGGAAGCATCCCTCGACACCTGGCTTTGTAGGTAATTAGGTTTTATTTCAAACCAAGAGTGAAGTTTAAAGTATTTGCATACAAAGTTAGGTGCTAGACTAGCTTAGTAGAGAAATGTAATTATTTTACTGTGTCTTATCATTTTACTTCAAAACAACGTTTTCAGATAGTGTGAATAGAAATAAAAAGTGTAGAGTTTAGTCAAGTTCACAGATAGTTTATTATGTTCGTCCACTTACTTTACCACTCATAAATAAATAATAAATAAATCATAAATTGTCTACCAGAACTAGAGAACCAATGTTAAAATAAAGTTAATATTATATTGTTGTGAAGGTACTTACATTCTAATAATAACTGCCTTCCTTAATACGGTACAATAAATTTTTGTTCCAACTGACCTCGTAGTCTGATGCCAGTATCTGACCGACAATCTTTTGAACATAGTCCATCGCCGCTTTTCTATCTCATCGTCACAGTCTGCTGCCTCGAAAAAGAAATAAAATGAGACCTAAGCAGTTATACAAGTAGGTACTATTGTTAATGTTGCTGCCTGTAACTTAACTAAGTCTATAAGAAGGTAGGTATATGAATGAAGGCCTAAACTCCGTTAAACAGGTATTGCCTAACCGATCCGTGGAAAAAAAATAGTAAAAATAGTAAGAAATAATACGAACTCGGTCGCTTCATGTATTCTAATGTTATATAAAGCTGAAGAGTTTGTATGTTTGTTTGTTTGAAACCTCAATGACATTTTAAAAGACCTATGCATAGACACTCTTCACACATAGGTTTGACAGTAAATTTAGGTTTTAGGTTCATGTATGGGAGTCCCCCTTAAATATCATTTTAAGGGTTCCGTAGCCGGATGGCAAAAAATGGAACCCTTATATTTTCGTCAAGTCTGTCTGTCTGTCCGTCCGTAAGTCACAGACACTTTATTCTGTAACTCTTAGCATCACACTGTTGAAATTTTGTAGGAAGATGTATTCTGTTAACCCCGTTACGATTCTTATACAAAAAATAAAAATAATGATGTTTAAGAGGGGCTCAATTTTCTTTTAAAGTCTAACGTTTCATAGCTACACGCTTCCAAAGTGGTAATATAGCCCCCCCCCCCCCCCCCTACAATCTAACTTCTAAACTAATCTAGTGTACATTTTGAATAAAATATATCATGTAGATATGAACAAATTACTTTCAACAAAAATTGATTTGGACGGGATCGAACGGGAAGTTTTTGAGTTATAGCACATTTTCAACAACCGCAAACATAACTTTGTCCTTCATACAAACATTTTGAAAAAAAAATTGCACTCCGGGAGTGCCGTGCCGGCAGAAGTGAAAACTTGAATATCAACGTTGTGCATTTTTGATTTTTTGGAATAGTTAGGGAATAATTTTGAATGAATTGCTCTTATTATCAATATAAAAGTACTATCAGTTTTGTGATAGAATACAATAATAATAATAATAATAAAATATTTTTATAGAATACAATATTTATTTATTACGCTATCTTACACAAACATTACAATTTATATTATATTAAATTACATTAAAAAGTTTATCTCTCAGAAAAATCAACTTACATTCATAATTTCGCCAACCGTCTTACGGTTTTTCGATCAGCCCACGTGTCCTGACGCGAGTTTCACATTTTTCCCCCATCCCACAAAAGTGCTCAACGCCGCTAAAGAAGTTTTCACTTCAACAAAGTTATATTTGCTGTCAACAAAATATTGTGTTATAACTTAACCGCATCACTTAACCCATCACTTAACCGCAATTTTCTTCATTGATTTTCATTCCCCATAAAACGGTACGCAGATGTTTCAAAATAATATTCAACAAATTCTAGAATCTTGTTACATCACAATTTCATTTGGTCAAATGCTTATTATCTACAAACTTACTTCATAGTTCGTTACTTCTTTTCATAAATTACGTATTTTATCGAAGTAACGTTAGCTTTCTATTTTGTTACCCATAATTTTATTTCCACGTAAGTTTCAATATGCAGAATTCTTGAAACATCGAATTTTACTTCACTAAAGTCCGTATTTCCAAACGAATTTGTTACTAATATTATATTGCATACCGAGCGACCAGCAAGCCGAAGCTGCGTAGGCGAGCGTGGGTGACTTCTCCTTGTTGAGCAAGGGCGACGCGGCTGCTATTCCCGCAGCGCCGGAAACGAGGAAATCCTAATGCATGCAGCTTGTTTGCATGCCTGCTTGTTTACGCATGCCTGTATGCTTGCATGCATGCTTAAAATGCATGCCTGCTTGCTTACTTGCATGCGCATGCCTTCTTACTTGCAGCGTATGCATGCATGTGCTTACTTGCATTAAAAGTTATTTGAGGAAATAAATATATGGAAACCGTTACACATTGAAACAAGTTTTTATGAATGGTTATATCGATAACTTTATAATTCTATGAAACATAAGTTTGATATAGGTATCGTTATATTCTACTTAACAAAACAGTTGCGAATAATTTTTTTGGTGAACTGTTATTCGACGCAATGAAACGATGATTATTAACTATTTAATTAATCAATAAAAAAAGATATTAAAATTAATTGAATAGTTTTCTGTGAAATGAAATTCGATATCAAAAAAAATCTGTATTATGATAGATACCCGGAAGTAAGTGGATCTCTAGTTCAGTTAAAGTTGGCACGGAACCCTTAGTGTGGGAGTCTGACTCGCACTTGGCCGGTTTTTTAGAATTATTTTTTATTTTTGTATGAGAATCGTAAAACGGTTTACGGTTAACGGTTTAATAGTATAAATAGCGGGGCCAACCTAAAGTCGGAAGTCTCGACATAGTTCCGTGTAAAACCACCAGGTGGCGCTCGAAAACTGCTGTGACAAAATTGCTGTTTTCGTGTATTTATTGATTGAGAAGAATTTTTGAATGATGCTTAAAAAACTACAAATATTTTTTGAGATTTATTAAAGATGTTACGTATGTTAAAATGATATTGGATGAATTAGAAAATCATAAAATTGAAATTGTCGACGCGAAATGTCAAAAATGATGCATCAGACTTCGCCCGCTGGACACGATCGGCCAGAAGCAGGAAAACATGAAAGGCTTTGGAGGAGGCCTATTTCACAAGACAGACCACTACATAACAACTATCCTAACTATAATTAATCATAAATGTGTATCTGTAAGAATTAATGTAGTAGTAAATACAGGCTTTATTTTATTATTATTATTAATTATGAGAATCGTAAAGCGGTTAACAGGCTTCGTCTTCCTACCAAATTTCAATAGTGTGATGTTTATAGTTACAGAATAAAGTGACTGTGACAAATGGACGGACAGACAGACAGACTTGACGGAACTATAAGGGTTCCGTTTTTTGCCATTCGGCTACGGAACCATAAAAAGGCATGGGTTAGGTACTTAAAATAAAAACAAAAGCGCCATCTATTATTAAGAATTGTATTAAAATGTTAATGGATTAATATTGAGATCTTTATTGAGATTGACGTTTGAGATAAACCTTGACGATTAAAACTTAATTTAATTTTCCATTATTTCGCGTTGATATAGCACTATCGTGATAAAATGATAAGATTGATTTTATTTGTAGAATCCTAGAGACTTTACAAAACATTGCACAGATTAAGTAAGTACTGCAGATTTCTGAACGAAACTGTCAGGCTACTACACATTTTTACTTTTTATTTAATCTGTGGTCCGTTTCCGAAGCGTCAAATCGTCAATTTAATAAATATTCCACGTTTTTATTTGCTTGTTCAATAATTCAGCTGATGAAACATAAATATGCTAAATTCCTAAGTGAAACACAGTTAATACAAGTTCACGAAATATCTGTTTATGTCGGTTGTGTTGAAATAAAACTAACCAAAAATGGCAAGGTCGCCAAAGGATGATCCAAGATACAATGACAACACTTGGAACTATGCTGCGGAAGCCGCAAAGCAATGCACACCTGGCGGCTTAAACGAGCGAAACCAACCTCCAATGCCCCCTAATTCGGGACCTTTGAACGACAACAATATGTTTCCAAACACAAACTACAATAACGACATATTTGTGAACAAAATTCCGTACGTGCAACCACGAGAATCGGTGCCGAATACTGACGAGAAGCTGCCTTACAACAACATGCAGCCGATTCCTCCGGTCAACCGCCAAAATTATGGCAACGCTGTGCTCCGTTTGAGCAACGGGCAAGCCGTGAGAGTTTTCTACGACGAAAACAACCAGCAACTGATATTTCCGATGTCTAGTCAGTATGAACTATTTAGTCATAACCAAGGACCCCTCGACATGCCGCTGCAGTCGTCGCAAGCGTCACACATGTTCACTCTCAACCAGGACTACCCTTCCAACAACAATGTGCACATACCATCGACTACTCCGCCGCAAAACTACGTTCAGGACAATGTTAACCAGAATACATTGACAACAGACTTCTTGAAAGTCTTGAGAGATAACTGGGAACCAAATTCAACTGGTACATACTCTCCATTCGGCCAGAATCATCCCCTCAACCACCCTGATTCTCCTACTTTAAACTTGCCAAACAATCTCTTGCTAGACAACAAACCGCAACCTGTGAAACCTGAAAATTCTCCCAAAAGGAACGAAAATGGCCCCTTAGCTGACACAAGCAACAAAAAGCGTATTGTCGCCGAAGTAAAGCCAATGCGTCCATCATACTCTGATGTTCTGGTGAAAAATAAGAATAATACACAACCTGAGGCTGTGCGCAAAACCAAACCTCAAAATGTTGAAAGTAAACCATCTAATGTCAAGGCTAACTCAAAACTTGACAAACCACCTACCAACACAAAGCATGGTGATGAAAACAAACTTAAAAGTGATAAAAAGCATCAATCAACCATATCGTCAGGCAGTGAGTCTGGTGATGTCAACACTGATGATGCAGAAAAGCCTCAGAAGCCATCAAAGAAGTCTAAAAATAAACGCAGTAACATCTCACGCAAATGGTCTTCTCTGGATGACATTACTAATGAAGAGGATGCTAACTATGAACATGGAAATGAAAGCCAATTTGTGTTTATTGAAAGTCAGGAGAAGCCTTCCAAGAAGGAAAAGAAAAATGACAAGAAAGCTAAAGCAGACAAGAACGTAACAGATGAGTTTAAAGTAGAAGAAGATGAGCAATCACAGTTTCTCTTCCAGGAAAGTCCTATTGACCCCGCTAAAGTTAAAAAGAAGAAAGACGCCCGTAGCTACCATAAGGCTAATAAACCCATGCAGGATAAAAAGAAAGCCACACAGAGCAAAGTTCGTAGGAATAAGCCGGGCTACTTGGGTCTGGCTCAGAACTATCTTGAGCACTGGGGCGGAGCAACTTGGAAGGCCCTGGTGTGGTTCGCCTACCTAGTATCGGACATTTGTGGCATGAGTCTACACTTGCTGTTTGATCTGTAAGTTATTCTGCCTTTTTTAAGTAATCTCATCTTAAAAATTATTTTTTGAGAGCTTACCGAACTTATTCAAATTTTATAAAGCTTTCATTTAGTTAATGAGAGGATTCACATTCATAATATTTGTTAATCAGGGCAGTATCACAGACAAAACAGAACTTTAATTATTTTGAGTTTTGAGCTATTGTTATCCTCCTCATTGCAACCTAGCTCTTGTCTGTAATTGTAAAGGCCAGGATACTGCTTTCCATACTTTTTTTGTCAAGTTATGAGTTTCTGTGATGCTTTTTGCGTAGCCACCACGACACATGTCTCGCATCCTTCATTAATATAGGAAGTATAAAGGAGTTTAATATTTTTCTTTTAACTGAGAGAGAAAATTATATTCTAAAGGATACCCTGCAGTGACTAAAATCTCTTCCACAAGTTTGCTACCCTTTTATCATTTTCCTGGTGTATTTGGTCCTTCCTTGAGATGAGTTATTGAGACTATCATTATTGATTTTAATGCTTCAACACCCAAGCGGTTGCAGGCAACCGCATAACAATAGAATATCTATTGTTTATCATTTACATACGCTTAAGGGATTAATTAAATTAATAGATTAATAAAAATGCAGAAATTACCAATAAATTGTTATTGGCAAAATTGTACCTTTATCTATATAGCAACTAGTTAAGCATAACAAGGATACATTTGTCATAAATATCTCCAAGCAAGAATTGCAAAAATACAAAAGTGATTTAGTAAAAAATACAAGTTGATCATAGTGCATGTGGGTATACCTGACAAGCAAATATGTTGTTACAGTTTTTAAAATACATCATCTTCTTGGTTTGGTTGAAGTATGGAATAACATTTTTATCTAACTACACAACACTCTCTTAAAAATTAATAAATATTCCTCCACTTTTGTTTATAAGTTTTGGTGAACAAGAGTATCTATAGCAGTTTTCTCTGTAAGTTGGTAGCAGTCTTACCTATACTATTTAGTTCCCTAACTACTACTAATAAAATGATATATTAAACAAACATCATTTCTGTCCTCCATTTACTTACTCATTTAGAGGATATCAGTTGATTTACCTGGAACTTGTTAACATACATTACCTCATTGACAAGTTACCAAATTTTTCTGAAATAAATCCGAAAAGGCAAAGAAAAGGTATTTAGAAATTTAGTTCGTTGGCCGATTTTGATAGAGATATTACAAATTCTATTCCTTTATCTTTGAAAAATAATATCTGTAGCATGAATCTGGCACACACTATTTTGTAATGGTCCAGCTAAAATAGAAATAGTTTATTTATTTATTTTATAAGGTCTAACATCAATTTCATGCTCCAAGTCTTAAACTACAAATATAAGGGTGTGGCGTAAATAGTGGTCCAAAGCAAAGGTGTGGATACACTGTAAACTGAAGCACCACATACCAGTATTTAAAAAAAATGTATGTACAGGGTTTTCAAAAAAAAAAATTTTTTTACTTTTTTTAAAAATTGTTACCTTGTCTTACAAATTTGGTTATAATTTCCAAAAATGACGGTATTTTTTTATGCAGTTTTTTTAGTATTATGGCTTATTACATGTACTTAGTGTTTCATTTGTTTTTTTTTTACAAACTGAATTAAATGAAAAAAAAAATAAGTGTTTTTTAAAATTCAATACTCACTGCCAGCAAATCGTTTGACTTTAAATGCTTTTGGTGCAAAAAAATGTACCACACTGTCAGTGCCCATTATTTTTAAAAAATGTCCATCTTTTGCAGATTCTAAAATGGTGCAACAATAAGTGTTACAACTTACAGAAAAAAAGTTATTAATTTTCAAAACAAAAAGGAACCTAATTAAGGAAAACATTTTTTTTAAAAGTTAGGTATATTACAAGTGTTGTAAATTTTTCTGGACCTTTTTAGTCAGTTCTTTCTTAAATTTTTGATTACTTTAGTGACAGAAAAACATTTTACTGAAATCGTCTTTATTAAAAACAAAATTCTGAAATTAAATCTTAAACTTGAACTAACAAATTAAACTTAAAGTAAACATTTTGCCTGAAGATAAGACAAAAGGTAGTCATTTTGAACATTTAGTTTAGGCCCTATACTAAATGTTCAAAATGACCACCGTTAGCAGCGATGCAGGCTCTGCACCGTCTAATAAAAGAACGTTTGATTCTGCGTGCATACCCGCTAGCATCTATTTCTTCGGCTGCTCTTCTAATTCTTTGTCTTAATTGGCATGCTGAAGTGATTTCTTCGTGATATACCTTTACTTATTGACCAATTAACCTTTAATTATTTGCCCGCCAATGATCCCAGTCCATAAATTGATATTAAATTGATACTGGGATCTGTCTTGTCTAATTAGGTTGGGGTTTTCAAGTTGCCAACTGTGTAAATTATGCATGTTAAAGTATCCGTCTTTTTTACACGATGATTCGTCTGTCCATAATATTTTATCGTAGAAGCTAGAGTCGTCTCGCATTCTGCGTAACAATTCTCGGCAAAACCGAACCCGGAGTGGCCGATCACGGGGCAGTAAACTTTGCTCTCTTTGATAGTGATACGGGTACAGTTCATGCCTTTTCAACACCCGATGCACTGTCCCAGTAGAAATGCCAGTCCTCCTTGCTATGGCACGAACTGAAGTGTTGTCTGAAGTTGGGTCTTCATGTACCAATTCTAAAATTTGATTATCATCATAGACCATTGGGCGTCCCTCACTTGCACCGCCCACGCCTGTACCTGGTATCCTCCCTTCAAGGTATGCCTGATGCACTCTAATAAACACCTGATGATCAGGGTGTCGTCGATCAGGATATCTTTTTCTGTACAATCGAGCTGCTTCTCTACCATTGCATCCGCATTCGCCGTAAATTAAGTACATTTCGGCGTATTCTCGCGGCGAGTACTGCGACATGGTTAATTCGTTACTGCCACAAACAGGTTCCAAGTACAAGTAGCGTAGCCAAAGTCGTAGGGATCACCAAATCAACAAATCCAAATCACAAAGCAAAACCAATCCGGTTTCAAGTCCAAATAGCGTAGACAACTTTTTTTCTGTGAGTCGTAACACTTATTGTTGCACCATTTTAGAATCTGCAAAAGATGGACATTTTTTTTTAAATAATGGGTACTGAGACTGACAGTGTGGTACATTTTTTTTGCACCAAAAGCATTTAAAGTCAAACGATTTGCTAGCAGTGAGTATTGAATTTTGAAAAACACTTAATTTTTTTTTTTAAATTTAATTCAGTTTGTAAATAAAAACCAAATGAAACACTAAGTTGTACATGTAATAAGCAATAATACTAAAAAAACTGCATAAAAAAATACCGTCATTTTTGGAAATTATAAGCCAAATTTGTAAGGCAAGGTAACGATTTTTAAAAAAAATTTTTTTTTTAAAACCCTGTACATACATTTTTTTAAATACTGGTATGTGGTGCTTCAGTGTACAGTGTATCCACACCTTTGCTTTGGACCACTATTTACGCCACACCCTGTATATATTTTTATATTATATATGTAGTAATATTATATTATTATTTTAAAAAATAAATACAGAAACTATTTACTTTCGCAACTTCCCCTGATTTAATTGCATAATTACTTATACCAATTATCAATAAATTATACATCACCAGTTGCACATCGGCGTTCACACAGACCTACGTGAGCTCTCAGGCGGTATGGCGTTCCACCAAGGACTGGATTTACAAAATGCGAGACAACAAGTACCTGCTTTACATAGACCGAAAGTTCGGCCACACGAAACTCGGGTTCTGGAGGAAACTAAAGTGGTTTAAAAAAGGTAAGGAATTGAATTAGTAATCATTTTTAATAGGTAAAAAATTGAACCACCTTCTTAAATAAATACTAAAAGGACTAATAAAAATAACGCTAAAAGGAGAAACAAACTCATTTGATAATATAATAAGGTTGCCTCGTTACCCACTGTAAAATCTGACTTTGCAAGACGGCAATACTATACGCAGTCTTTCGCAATCTATAATAAAATAAAAGAGGACCTTAACATATACCCCGTTAATAAAAACAAATGTAAAAGCACGGTCTTGGAATGGTTAAAATCTTTGAGTAACATGGAGACTGATTTTTGCTTAAAAACTAACATGTTCTGAATTATAATGGCATAGCTTATGAACTCCTGTGTTATGTAAAATATGTTTTCCATAAATGTATATTTATTGAGGGGATTTGGTATAAAAAAAAATGAATAGATACTCTCAATCGTACGTATATTAGGAAACTCCACACGGGATTTTTCAGGCGCCATTAAATTTATTATTTATTGTTTCTCTACGGGATCGAATCCCCCTTCCATCTAACTTTTAAACTAAGCTAGTGTAAATTTTGAAAAATATATATGATGTAAATCATGACAAAGACTTTCAATAAATTAATGGAATCATGCGTTACTTTGCGGAAATCAATTCAAATTTATAAAATTATTTTGCTTTAAATTCTCGCTTAGCGACGCCAGCGCAGGCAACTAAAAACAAGAAGCGTCACCGCGTTTAGTATTAGTTCAGGCAAATGCAGGATGCACCACCCGCCCTCCCTCAATACGCATGCGGCACAGCTGAGACGACAACATCTCCTGAGGATGCCACGTGTAGTGGCGAAACGCGTCGAGGTTTTTTGCACGTTGTTGTTGGGTACTAATAATTGCATCAGCTGTGCCGCATGGAGGGAGGGGCGGGTGGTGCATCCTGCATTTGCCTGAACTAATACTTAACGCGTTTACGGTTCTTGTTGTTAGTTGCCTGCGCCGGCGTCGCTTAGCGGAAATTTAAAGCAAAATAATTTTATAAATTTCAACTTTCAACGAAAATTGGTTTAAACGAGATTGAACTAGTAGTTTTTAAGATAGAGCACATTTACAATAAACGCAAAAATAACTTTGTTAATAATAAAAACAAACTTATATTTGCTGTCAACCGAATATTGTGGTATTTTGGCTAAGTGGAAGTAAGTGGCTCTCTAATTCAGTTAAAGTTGGCACGGAACCTTTAGTGTGCGATTCCGACTCGCACTTGGCCTGTATTTGATACAAAATTCGACACTACAATCATGGATGACACAATCAAATCAAATTAATTTATTCTGAAACTCTTCTTCTTCTTTTTTCTTTTGTGGCGACGAACATAAGTTTACCAGCTGTCTGGTGTACCATTCCGCCAAAGACACGTGTGCAACATTTATTCTGGAACTCGGTTCTTAATGAAAATGACGTTTCAATGTGACCTGTCTTATCAGACACGCAATATTTTAGTAGAATATAATAATGATAGTCAATTTTAAATAGTATGCTTTATTTAACAATAACAAATTTTGTGGAAAAATAAAATAAAATAAATAATTATGTCAAAATATCATTCAAATAGTCTTTATCTGAATTTCACTTCAATTTCATTGCTACTGTTTTTCTCCCAAAAATGTGAACTGTTTCTTGATTGATTCTCATAGTTTCTAAACGGCTTCAAAAAAATGCGGTCCTCCGTTTGCCCTATATGATTTTATGTATATGTTGATTCGCGATTATCTCGCGCTTGGCCGAACTGATTTTGATGCAGTTTTCAGTTATTAATGCTAAAGGTGCCTATTAATTGTTTATTGAAGGTGCTAGTCTTATTTACCTTTATGTTTTACCAGCTGCTATTCTAAAGACGTGTTATCCTAATTACAGAAGAAGTAGTAGACACTGGGAACGATTCGACGAAGCTAAACGCGAACATACCACTGCCAGCCACAGGGGAAGAAGCCATGAAACGGTTGCTAGCTTGCAAAGGAAAAGACCCCTACAGGTATGAAGGAATTATTACTACCAAGTTTTTTTTCTATACTTCTTTTTCACCAGAGATATGTGCTAATGGAACCAATTCAATGCGATGCGTCATGCTGTATGTGGCTCGCTCCATACATCCACATAATTTTATCATAGCCGCGCGACTCCGTTAGGCCGCATTGCTTGGACGTCTACGTTCATAAAAACGAATACAGATTTTTTCTTTAAATAGTATAAAAATATTCGCTATCACATTGAAATTTATCAATGGTACCCTGACCTATTAATCGGGATAACACCGATAAGTCGCGGAATCGGCATTGGTAGTGTTCGTGGGTTGACTTTAATTTTTGAACCAAATTATTGTACTGATTGCATTTATTGTTTTTATTAGTGAAAAAAAAAAACTATGCTCATGATACCTAAATTATCATGAGCACCTAATGAAACATTTCAAATCAATATGACGAGTCATAATTACCGTCTTGTTTAGTAGCTTGCGGGCTTGAATCCTGCATGGGGTAGAGAATTATCTGATAAGCATAAAACTTGGAATAAAATATGCTTGTTTCCGAGGCATTCATTCCAAATACACCCAAGTACACGCGTCGACTTATGATAGTAATTTGTGTGATTGTTAAAATGATGTATAAATTGTTTTTATGAACCGGTTTTGGTTCTTACCAAACTCTAGATTAAATGTCTCATTGACTACAAATACTTAACTATAGGATTGACTATAAGTTGAGTTATTGAGATTTATTTTAAATACTAACTATGCACAAACACTGCAGTCTTGTTGTTATTCGGACACTGAACGGAACGATTCGAACTAGTACAATCGTTCTGAGGAACTAGTTCGGTCTTCTAGTACTATTATTTTAATAGTTCACCGATTACTCGGTGACCTCGCTGTATTAACGTCCCTCCTACACATAATGAATATGGTCTTACGTACGTGTCGTTCAATCTAGTACATCTTCCATCACGCTCACGCACAGGCGTCTGTCTCGTTCTCTCTTAGTTTGTACATCTTCTGTAAAGCTCAGGTCCACGCATATGTCTCGTTCTTGCTCAATCAAGTACATCTTCCATCACGCTCACTCACACGCGTCTGTAACCTTTCAACGCGCTCTAACACTCTTAATTATTCGTTCTTACTCTGCTTTTGCCAGGCAACCTAAACCATAGAGATACAAGATTTGATTATCCGAACTGTACAAAAGACCGATTTGAAAGACCAGAACAGAATAGTTCGTTCTCGTTCACATGAATGAACTAGTTCTTAATAGGACATTGTACGTGTAAATCCTGAAATACTGACCACAAGTTTTAATCTCCAGTATTCTAGGCGTAAGCGTGACGTGCACAGATGAAGAGATCAAGCGGTACTACCGTCGGCAAGCGTTCCTAGTTCACCCCGATAAGAACCAGCAACCGGGTGCAGAGGAGGCTTTCAAGATACTGCAGCACGCTTTCGACCTTATTGGCGAGCCGGTAAGATACAATATGGTCTGATATTCTCTTCGAACATATTCCAACGGCGGCCTTTAGGTGTATTCGATTTGAGATTGAGATCTAAAGTCCGTTTTTCTTTGCTAGTCAAATAATAATCAATAATCTTTATTTCTCATCACATACAATCTTATGTATAAATAATGGCAACTTAAATACTTAGTTATGTTAGTTTAGTTACAAGACTTAGATAGGAACAATACTCAGTGCTAAACTATGGATTACCTGTGTATTTGGTAAGTCTAGTGTTTGTCTTATTTTAATATGAATTATTTTGGTAAAAAGGAATTTTAAGATGTTTTACAATATTCGACAAGCAAAAAGAAACAGACTTTATAGTCTGATTTTTATTTTATCTAAATGAAAATCAGAGTATAAAGTCTGTTTCTCTTTGCCATAACCAAAATGACACTTGGTGAGTGACCACGTTCGAAGACTACACGAAAACTAAATCTGGGTAGGCTTTAATACTGTGCGGTCAAGTTTTTATACATATTGTGTATGTTTTATAATTAATCAGGAGCGTCGCGAAGCGTACGAGCGACGCGCACTAGAATCACGGCATGTCGAAGCAGCGTGGAGCGAGCTCAGCCAACTTTTAGCGCAGCTACACGATAAAATGGAGTTTGCTGCCAACACTATAAGGTTTGTTATTGTATGTTTGTTATATCTAGAATTAAAACATTCCTTTATCTATCGCGGGAATTTGATCTCTTTTAGCTTTGACGTGTTCTCGCCAGGTAAGTGTTCTGCTAGCTTTCTTCTCTCTAGCTAGTATACATACTATAGGTGTTTGTTTGTCCAGATGCACGAACTGCGGACGCCGGCACAAGCGCGTGGCGACGGACCGGCCGTGCTACGCCGCGCGGTACTGCTCGCAGTGCAAGATACGACACTCCGCCAAGGAGGTACGTTGTTACTTTCATTATATATTATCAAGGGGACGCATTAGATGTATTTAACAAAATAAAAAACATAGAAATGAAATAAGAAACTAAAAATTGCGCACCCTTGCCTCTTTATTATTAAGAGTTATTTTTATACAGGATGGCATCTGGGCGAAGTCGTAAAAAGTAACCTTACTTCGTTATTATTAAGAGTTATTTTTATGCAGGGTGACATCTGACTGGGCGGAGTCGTAAAAAGGAACCTTACTGCGCTATATTATTAAGGTTGCTTTTGTACAGGGCGACATCTGGGCGGAGTCGAGCATGATGGGCCTGCTGGTGATGTACTACGCGTGCATGGACGGCGCCGTGTACCAGATCACGCAGTGGGCCAGCTGCCAGGTATAATAATAATAAGGTTCAAATAAATGAACTCATTTTAAAAAAAGTATGCTCTATTTCTGTCATCCCGCCTCTTTGCATTCATTACCGAAAAAACTTTCGATGAAGGCAGAAGTGGCGTTTTTTTTTTCGTGAAATTCACTTACATTAACAGTTTTGTACAATACTGTTAATGTAAGTGAAGTAAGAATGTAAGAACTGTTAATGGAAGTGTTTGTTTTGTACGGATGGACGTACCTTTACTTTATAAAATATAAAGATTTACCCCCCCGGATACCAGCCACCAGCGGACATAAAAACAGTATTTTCCATATATTTTTTTGTCCAAAGTAAAAAGTGTACTAGCTCTATTCGAGTAACCTGTCCTCAAATATACTCCCTCGAACATTTGAAGGTAAATTATTATTGCTGGTAAAGGATACCGGAAAAGTTACAAAGTTAACAGATTTTTTTGAAAAGTTTCGGGCTCGCTTCGCGTTTTTGACGTTTCAGTCTTAAATTTATAATCGCTGTCATAAATCAATCTGAAACAATTATTATGCGATATTTGACATCGCTTGCTTCGCTCGTGTAGTAGCTGTTAAAATCAAAGAAAGTTTTTGCGGTAGCTTTGCTTAATTTTTGCTTTTTGGAACCGGATCAATATAGGTTTCGGCAAGAGAAGGGAACCAGAGAAGCGATACTAGCTTTGAGATTGGTAATAGACAGGAGACTGGATTTTGACATGGACACACATATAGCTTTTATCGACTTAGAAAAGGCGTACGATAAGGTCAATTGGAAAATAATGATGGAAGTACTCAAAGAAGCTGGATTGGATTATAGAGACAGAAGGATTATTTTTGAATTATATAAAAACCAAGAAACGGTAATAGAAGTAGGAGAGGAAAACGGAAAGGCAAAAATAAGACAGGGAGTTAGGCAGGGATGTCCACTTTCACCGCTAATTTTTAATTTATTCATAGAATGTGCGATATGCAGAATAACGGAATCAAAAAAGGGGGGCGTCAAAATTAATGGGGACGTATTTAAATTCATTCGTTTTGCCGACGATATTGCAGCCATTGCAGAAAACAGATTGGAGTTGGAAGAACTGGTTACAGAAATGGACACTAATTTTAAAGAATTTGGTCTCAAAATTAACATACATAAAACAAAAACACTAATTGCTTCTAAAAAGGAAAAATATAGCCCTATCTCAATAAATAACATAAAAATAGAACAGGTTAAAACCTTCAAATATCTAGGTAGCGTGATAACTAGTGACTCCAGATGTACACCAGATATAAAAGCAAGGATAGCGATGGCGAGACAAGCTTATAATTAATAGAAACACCTGCTCAAGGCCAGAATATCAATCAAAGTTCGCAAAAAACTTGTTATAGTGTACATTTGGAGTATAGCACTTTATGGATGTGAAGCGTGGACATTGATAAAGAGGGACAGAGAGAGAGACTGGAAGCCTTCGAGATGTGGTGCTGGAGGAGAATGGAGCGTATCAGTTGGATGGAGAAGAAAACAAATGAAGAAATTTTGTCTATGGTTAGGGAAAAAAGGAGATTGATGGAAACAATCGAGTGTAGGAGGGGACGAATGTTGGGCCACCTGATTCGACACGACAATTTTATTAAAACGATAATTGAAGGAAGAATAGAAGGAAAAAGGAAGCGAGGAAGACCAAGAATAAGCTACATGCAGCAAATAAAGGAAAAGATAAATGTCGGGTCGTATCAGGAGGTTAAGAGAAAGGCGGAAAGCAGAGAGGAATGGAAAAAACTCCACCGACAAGAGCCTAGCTCTTAAATTGGATGATGATGATGATGCCTACCACAGACGTGCCAAATAAGTCGATTAGAAGTAGCAATACTCGTAATACCGGTCCGAATATAAGTGGTTCCCTGTAGCTACTTAAAACAAAAATGCTATCCGTATTTTCATCTTAATACGGTATGATTTTATTTTTTCATGGTCTATTGCAGGGATGCACAGACTTATTAAGACTAGGGGCCACTCGGGCAAATTATGAACTGATGGCGGGCCGCCAGAAGTATAGGTAATTAAAGACAATAAAGAATTGATAATTATGTATTAAAATTGAAAAAGAATTTATTAATTTGAAGCGTGGCACTGCATAGTGCTTACAATCTTTTTTATATTTGGCTCAAATTTACTTGTAGCAACACGTAAAACTGCTTCCAAACTTTCATTTGCAAGGCGGTTTCGATTTTTTGTTTTATTATTATTTAGTATTGAAAAGGTTTGTTCACATATATAGGTAGAACCAAATAAGCTGGCACATTTCAGAGCGTTTATGCGCAACTCTTTGTACGTATTTTTATCAATGCAGCGGTAAAAGTTCAGCAAGTCTCCTTCGTTGAATTTGTTGCGTAAATCTTGGTCGTTTTGAATGTCGATAATTTCTAACTGCATTGACTCTGGCGCATTTTCAACTGAAATCGTGAAAGGATTGCTGAATATGTCCAACAGAGGTTTCACTTTTTTAAACTCCGAAAATCTTTCTTGAAAAGATTGAATCAAAATATCTAGCTTTTCTACATAACTGAAATAGGTAGGGAAACACTTATTAATAACAGAGTTTTACTTACGATTTCACAACACAATTATACACGGCACTTGACGGGAAATCTACGTTGAATGTGGATCAAAATATATGACACCGGCTAGTCGAGTTAAAATCTACACTAGAACTATTGACACTTCACTCAAATTAAAACCGAACTATGGGTCGCTGCGGTTAGCGTGGCTTTTATACCGCGCGTATAGAGTCGAAAACTGTCTGGAGAAATCTCGAAACCGACTCTGGAAGCTTCGTGTATCTACCTACGCGAGCAATCGGGAATTCGTGCACTTAAGAGCGCGCGCGCGAGATTCAAATTACTTTTCGAACATATTTTTTTTGGTTTTATTCTGGAATAGAATTCAATATTTTTCGAATGTACGAGAGTATTATTTTTGCTGTCGGCGGGCCACCAGTATTCGACCGGCGGGCCGCAAGCGGCCCGCGGGCCGCGGTCTGTGCATCCCTGGTCTATTGTATCTCCATAACTAAAATAAACATCGGAAATGCTGTTTCATTGTGTAATTTTTAAAAGCTTGCAATATATATAGTATATGAAGCATACAGCAAGTTGTTTTGTTGAACTCAAAGTGAAGCTTTGACTGCAACCGTCCCTAAACGGTAAAAGCGATAGTCATAATGACACTAGCGATCCCCCGCGACTTCGTTCGCTCAATTTGAGTGGGCTCCCGTCTCATCGTAATGTTTTTTAGCCTAAAGCCTTCCTCGATTAATCTAATACAAAAAGATTTTTCAAATCAGTCCAATAGTTTGCGCCATTAGCGCGTTCAAACAATCAAACTCTTCAGCTTTATAATATTAGTATAGATAATTGTTTATTCTATTACAGAAAAAGAACCTAAAACAGTTGCGGCCAGACTGTCACGTGGTACAGTACCGCATAGTTTTGGGCAACAAAGCGGCAGCTGACCTCAACCATGCGCCGCATACTGGGTAAAGATTATGTCCATCGTTTAAATTTGAACGAAATCATTGTAAATGAACACTAACGCTTCACGTTGTTGACTTTTTGAATAAAACAGTTTGGATGCAATGCACTAGACATGGCCGATCCAAATGTATATTGATATTGAAACGTATATCAGATCAATATCGTCATATTATATTTGACGACCCGTCTCACAGTGGGTCGAAACAGTAATATGAGGGACATAGAGGTTTTTTTTGACAAATCGTATTTTTTTGGATGCCGATCGATAGTCCTTTAGACACTCGTAAAGACATGTTATATAACATTTTTCACGAAACCTAATAGTTTGGCCATAAAAAAATATTTTGTGTTTTTTTTGTATGAAACAAGACCTAAAGTACTAAATATCTCCCAGGAACTGCTTGACCGTGCCTTATAATGACTTAGGTTGGCATAAGTGCATTGTGCACTAACATCCTAATCTATTTTTAGCTGCTCCAAACAGCAATTTTGCCTGTTAAACAGTTCGGAAAAAAATATATTTTTATAATCCTATTATGGGGTTATAATTGCAATTCTAAGAAAAAGTGTCGATTAGGGTACTAGGAACTAATTAAGTAGTTAGTCTTCATTGTTCTATACTATCAGAATCTTTTAAAACCTTATTTGTTATCATCGGATGACTTTTAAGTAATAATGATGTCAGGTCATTATACAAATAAAGAGATAATGGTTTGGGGTTTTACCTGCTCCTGTTAAAAAAAGCATCGATTAGGGTACCAGGAACTAATTACGTAGTTGATTTACATTGTTCTTTATTAACAGAATCTTTCAAAACCCTTTTTTCTTTGAATCGGATGACTTTAAAATTAAAATTATCTCGGGTAATTAAGTAAGACAACAGAGAATAGCAATTTCATAATATTTATATAATTTCTACAAAATAACACATATTTATAAATATTTTTTTAATAGTAATTAAAATATAAAATAAATGAAAAATGATTAAAATCTTACAATGCTAGCTTAAAATATATTTAAAAAATCTAAATTATAACAAAAACAAATATTAAACAATATTTACTAAAAATACAAAAAATACAAAGCTTTAATTCTACAGCACCAATGATAATATTAGAGCTTAAAAGAAGATTGTTCGATATACTGTTTGTTATACTTAAATAATGATCAATATTGTGCTCAATATTTTCTTCATTTATAATTGGAGAAATGATCGATGGAATTTTGTCCACCTACTATTAATATAAGCACAAAAACACTGGCATTTTTTTTTTAATTTAACACTGTTTTCTTCTCTTCCTATTCTCTGCATAAGATGATTATATAACTTTTCACTGTCTGTCAAAGATTCTAACGTTTCCCTGAGGATTACGAAAAAAACTAAATTATTCACAATGGACTCCATTGTAATCTTAAGTAATAGATCGCAAATCAAGTTAAGTGTTACTAGTAAGGTTTCACTGCACAAACTATTTTTTTAAATGAATACACCTTCATTATATAACACAGTTCCAGGTTACTTACCCCCAACCCTTAACCATTGTCTCTTTAATATCCTAATTACCTGACATCATTATTACTTTAAAGTCATCCGATGATAACAAAAAAAGGTTTTAAAAGATTCTGATAATACAGAGCAATGTAGATTAACTACGGAATTAGTTCCTAGTACCCTAATCGACGCTTTTTTTAGAATTGTCATTATAATCCCATAATAGGATTATCAAAAATATTTTTTTCCGAACTGTTTAACAGGCAAAATTGCTGTTTAGAGCAGCTAAAAATAGATAAGGATGTTAGTGCATAATGCACTTATGCCAACCTAAGTCATTATAAGTCACGGTCAAGCAGTTCCTGGGAGATATTTAGTACTTTAGGTCTTGTTTCATACAAAAAAAACACAAATTATTTTTTTATGGCCAAACTATTAGGTTTCGTGAAAAATGTTATATAACATGTCTATACGAGTGTCTAAAGGACTATCGATCGGCATCCAAAAAAATACGATTTGTCAAAAAAAACCTCTATGTCCCTCATATTACTGTTTCGACCCACTGTGCGCGTCTGGTGTAGTGGTCAAGAAATCGCCTCTACGCAGCGGGTTGAGGGTTCGACCCCGCACAATACAAACATTTGTGTGCATGAACATGTCTATTTGTATTGGTCTGGGTGTTTTCTATGTACAGTTGTGGTCATATAATTAAGAACGATTAGAAGTTCTAGAATTTTTTATGCAAAACATGTCATACCCAGAGAAATGTACCATCCTAAAAGCAACTAGTTATGTTATAAAAAAGCTACAATAATAAAGCAACGTAGTTTAGGAATAAAGAATAAAATAGCAAACGTTTTTGTCTCAATCTTAATTTATTTTACCAAAGTATCACATTTAAATAGTACTGAAGCTGAACAACTAATTAAGAACGATCTATTCAGCTGCTCAGGTTTTTTTGTATGATACTTACAGAACACTTTTATATGATAAAAAATCACAACAATTTGTAGCGCAGCAAATTTTGAAAGCTTTTACATACATTTTAACTATAATGAATAGTTAATAGCATATCCACGACTTTTGATTACTGTTTTACACCGGTGATTCATCGAGTCTATTATTTTTTTACATTTCGCAACAGAAATAGGATTCCATTCTTCTCCAAAAACGTCGTAGAGCTCTCTTAAATACCCACACGGCGTATTTGAGACCTTATTCTAAAATTCAAACTATAGATCCTCTATTGGGTGTAGATCCGGACTGTTAGAAATTTTCTCATTTCCACGACCGTGCTTTAAGTAGCTTTCATGTACCTAGGGTCGAATGCTGTATTTGGGGGACGACATACATATCCTTTTCCATCAAAACATACTCTGTTATTTTTTATCTCTAAAACAGATCATTTTTCCAATGTCGCACAGACCAGTTTTCATACTTTCTCGCATATGCAAGCCGGGCTTCCCTGTGGCAAAGTTTCAACAAGGGTAACTTTCTTGCTATCCTCTCATGCAATTTTTTCTTCAACGTCTTCGAATAGTGCTTGCTGAGATTGCTGAAGAGTTGTTTTAACCAAAATATTATTTTCTTGTCTCATTGGACCCTTTAAAAGAATTTTGTTTTGCCAGACGAACGATGTTTCGGTAATCTCGAGGAGCTGTCTATGTCTTGATACACGAAGAACATTCGAAGTAGTTTAATACGTAACAAGATGCTTTACGGCATGGGAAACCATCGTTTTAACATTGCAGATGGTCGGTCACCTTTTATAAGACCAATTCTTCCGGCGAAGTTTTATTATTACATCCCTGGTTGATTTATCACAGGTTTTATTTTTTCCGATTATTTTTTGGAGCAATCACTTTTAATCTTTACAAATAGTCATTATAGTGCGAAAACTATACTTACAGTGACCTAAAACCAGAAATCTATTCAGTGTTCTCTTTTAAAATTTGAATAAAGTTATAAACTATTTAGCGTTCTTAATTACGTGACCAGCTAATTAATAGAAATATTGTGCGATACTTTATTTAGAAATAGGTTAAAAAGTTTATCTTTTTATTTTTAGTTGATCTGGTGTATTAATTGAATGAAGCTTTGTTATATGAACAGATTTACGAAAGCGAGAGAAATAAAAAAAAGCTTGCAATTAGTTTTACTACTTAGTTTGAAAAAAATCTTACCCTTATATCAGCGTTCTTAATTATATGACCACCACTGTATATCATGTATGTATTTACAAACAAAAAATATTTAAGTATTATATCCGTTGTCTGGCACCCATAACACAAGCTTTGAATAGCTTACTTTGGGACTAGATGGCGATGTATGGGAATGTCCAAAGGATATTTATTTATTTATTTATATCTGATATCGGTCCGCATTAAAACTATTCATTTGACGACTATTAGACTATTATTTAGTTTCAATATCCGATATTGGATATCTATATATATTTTCTATTTGATATCGTTAAAATCTGATACTACACACGCCTACAATGCCCTGCTAATGCTGCTAGGGTACGTGGAGTATGACCCCAGTGATGATTGTCCTTGTGGTGTTTGACCCCGATCGATTTAATTTGATTAAAACCATTTTTAGGGTTCCGTAGCCCAATGGCAATAAACGGAAACCTTATAGTTTCGTCAAGTCTGTCTGTCTGTCCGTCCGTATGTTTCAGCCATTTTATTATGTAACTACACATTACACTGTTGAAATTTGGTAGGAATTTTTGTCGCTTTACGATCCTCATACAAAAAATAAAAAAAATGACATTTAAGGGGGGGCCTCCCATACATAAAACTAAAACCAAAAAAAGTTTTTTGTCAAACCTATACGTGTGGGGTATCTATGGATAGGTCTTTTAAAATGACATAGAGGTTTCTAAAACCATTTTCTTTTAAAGTCTAACGTTTCATAGCTAGACGCTTTCAAAGTGGTAAAATGGGCGTCCCCCCCCCCCCCCCCCCCCCCCATCTAACTTCTAAACTAAGCGAGTGTAAATTTAAAAAAAAAAATGCAATGTAGATCTTAACAAACACTTTCAACGAAAATTGGTTCGGACGGGATCGAACGAGAAGTTTTTGAGATATAGCACATTTTCAACAACCGCAAACATAAGTATGTACATCATACAAATATTTGCTGGCAACAAAATATTGTGGTATTTTTACTAAGTGGAAATAAGTGGAATCCCTAATTCAGTTCAAGTTGGCACGGAACCCTCAGTGCGTGAGTCCGACTCGCACTTGACCGGTTTTTGATAAAAAGTACTATAATATTCAAAGCAGTTACATTTCAAAACGGAATTGTCGTTAATTAGTCAAATAGTTTTACTCTGTACGCAGTCTTTTAAATAAGAAAAGTCTTAGTTAAAGCCAAAAATAATTGACTTATCAAATATTACGTAAAATACTGTAAAAATCAGTTCTGAATAAGGTTAGGTACTTTAAATCTCCGTACCTAATTAAATTATTAATAACAATGAGTTTCAAAGTCGCAGTCGTTCATTTATTGATCGGGATCGAGGTCAAACACCAATAAGGTCATAATCCACGCGCTTGTTGGGAAAAAAATATTCTGTTTCCATCTACGTCAAAGGAATTGACAGAGATAAAACGCTCACGTTTATATGCATTTCAGACTAATAACCGCTCGCGCGCAACGTTCGATTACAATAAAATCAATAGCTGCCAGTTAGTTTTAAGGCAGATTTAGACAGGGTCAGTTACTGGCGCTGAAATCGAGACAAGTCAGCGCTGACCCGAAAAAACCCGTATAAATTGATTTCAAGTCAGTACAGTGGCGGCGAGTCAGCGCTGACTTGTAAATGAATGAAATGAAATATTGTTTATTTGCGTTTGTATAGGGAGATCCCAGTTTAGTAAATGAGCGCCTATCCAGTCATTGTCAATAGCATGCAAATATTGAACCTATTTATTATTGTCTATAATCAACAAGTTTTTGAAAAATGATAATTTTTAATATTATTATTAAGCGTCACGCAATGACCTATCCATAAGAGATCACAAATTTCGCAAGGATGGACTGACAGCACGGTAGCTCAATTCGTAAGAGCGTTTGGCCCGGTCAGCCAAGAGGTTGCTGGTTCAAGTCTCGCCCGTGCGCAAATTTTTGGTTTCCTATTTCATCTTTATGAATTATTATTTAATGCGATTAATTATAATTATACATTACGATAAATTGATTTAAATGTATTTGATTTTTAATCTTTGTTATTTAAAAATTCTTGAACCTATAGAATCCACACATTAATAAACGATTCATGTAATATTTTCTTAAATTGATTAAACGACTGTTCCTTTATAAACTGAGGTATCTTATTATAAATTATAACACACATACAAAAACTGTTTTTATGCATAAATTCATCATCTCAATTTCCTGAACCCTGCCCAGCTGGGTAAGGATGTTGTTCATCATTGTCTTCGTATTCATATCATTATATTCGACCGGGGACCTCTAGGACCAGAGGTTCGATTACTGTCTTGTGCAGTGACCCTGTCTAAATCTGTATGTATGGCGTTACGTTCCAGTCCGGAGCCGAACCTGGAGGAGTTCCTGAACACGCTGTACCGCGGCGCGCCCGCCGCGCCCGCGCCGCCCGAGCCGCCGCGCCGCCGCGCGCGCAGGCACGTCTAGGCAGCAAGTGACGTCACACCACGTACGTACGCAGGGGGGGGGAGAGTAGGTGGGATCATGGAACGGATGGATGTGACACGTCTTAGACCCCTAGGCCGCGCGTGACGTCACACTACGTACGTACGCGGGGCGGGGGCGACGAGTAGGTGGGATCATGGAACAGGTGCCACGTCTAAGACCTCTTCTGTGACACTGTGACTTTTAGCATCATACATCATAAATAGTAGATAAATAAATAATAAATAAATATTATATGGAAAGCTTGTTTATTTTAATAATATGATGTGACTCAATTATCTTTAACTCCATGTCTGATCGTAGCAATTAAAGCTAATTTACTTTCCTCCCTAGGGATGGAAAAGCTATTTTCCACCTATCTATCTTCACATGAAAGTTCAATTTTCCGAACAGAAGAGATGAAAAGTATTTTTTTCTCTCCTTGTTTTCTTCCATGCCGTTACTGTCCTTCTAAACGTGTGTTTTATATATAACGCCAGTAAATATACTGTTGTGCAAAAACTTGAGGTTTCACCTCTCGCCAAACAACATAATACCTCGTCATAACATCTTATCATCAATCATCTCACATTCGAAATTTAGAATAGTATGTTTAATTCGGGTGAAATCACCCATTTCACTCTCGAATTGTTGGCGCTCGAATTGAAATCGATCACTTTTTCCCCTTATCTATTAACTAGCGGTCCCCCGCGACTTCGTCCGCGCGTTTTGAGTTTGCTCCCATCCCCTCCCGTCGCAGCGTCATGTTTTATATCCTATAGCCTTTCTCGATAAATAAGCTATCCAACACAGAAATATTTTTTCAAATCGGTCCAGCAGTTCCTGAGATAAGCGCGTTCAAACAAACAAACTCTTCAGCTTTATAATATATTAGCGCAAGCGCACGTTGTACTTAAGCTGCGAACATTATTTTGGTGCGGAGTTATGTTAAAACTGTGATAGCTCCTAAGATATTTATTGAAATCAAATGATATTAAGGGCAACTTGGTTCTAAATAAAATGCTCGTGATGATGAATGTATTTATTTTGATAAGAATAAATACCCGTGTGTATAATACACCTCTAAAAATAATGCATTATTTTTTTACAAATTTATTAACATAAAAAAGGTTGTAGTAAGTCAACCATAAAAGATAGACTTATGCTGTCGCGGACTTTATTATAGAACTCTTAATGTTGAACAATTCTGTCATACATGATTTTTGTGTAACTTAAGCGGTTTCCGCAGCGTATGCAGCGGAAGCTCTCAAAAGGAATATCTTTCTCCCGTTTTCGCAACATTTTTCATTTCTACTGTGGTCTTATGAGTCGTATCTTTATGTTATATAGCCTAAAGCCTTCCTCGATAAATGGACTATCCAACGTAAAAAAAATTTTTCAAATCGGGCCAGTAGTTTTTGAGATTAGCGCGTTCAAACAAACAAACAAACAAACTCTTCAGCTTTATAATATTAGTATAGATATACTATATCATTGATTTATGCAAATAGTCCCACTGTCCGTCTTTTACACATCAAAATATAGACCCTACCACAGTCACAGAGACAATTGTGGGATAAAGTGCTGAGAAGAAGCTGCGCAACAAACTCAGTCGGTCACATCGATACAGTCGCACGTTTCCAAACTTTGGCACCAGTACAGTCGCGCGTTAATATCAACGCAGGAGCGCGACTGCATGGACGCTAACGCGCGTTTGATTTAATGTAGTCGCCAATATGCAGTTAATAATTTGTCAATGTTCAGCTTCTGCATCGCGACTACATCGCTGCTAAGAGTCGCAGTGTACAAATAATTATGGGCGGTTTTTTGAACGTCAGGTGTAAAATATTCGTCGAACAAAGTACAAATGACTTAGAGTACATTTTAAGATAGCGAAATATGAAATATTTCTGGAATTAAGTACAATATGGAGGATTTGAAAACCGAATCATAACCGATAGTCATGTAAAATTACACCTTCAAGAAGTCGCTGTATCGTTCGATAACTTTGTATCTGATTGTTAAAAAAACTGCCTTAACCACATACATAACTCTTTACCCCTTAAATATATATTTTTTGTTTTCTTCTTGGCCTTGTTGAAATTCATCTACGTCGTTTCACAATATTGTAACGTGAGGAAAACACAAAGGAACAAGAAATAAAAAAAAATCCACTTTTTCTTGTTTTCAAACGTATGTAAAAGAAGCCATATCCCATCTACTCTATCAGTTCGACCTGCCTCCCAGTATAAATACCAACTTACTACAGTTAAAACAAAAGTAACATGTATGTTTAATAATAAACAGATAAAACTGAATAATCTGCCTTCAATAGAACTAGCTAAAGAGAATTATTACCTGACACATTATAAAGTTTAAACATTTCAAAGTAAAGTTTATTGTGGCGTTTAAAAAGAGGATAGTAATAAATGATTGTTGTAAAGCTTATGGGTAGGATTCGCGAATCGGATGCTGACGTACCTATTATATCTTTCAATGGAATGATAAAAATGTAAACAATGTTTATTAATTCATGTGTGCAAACCCCAAATACTCAACTTGAGACACTCATTTTACGGACATTTCTTTTGATGTCAACAAATATATACAACTTTTGTGGTCTATGGGGCTGGACATGAAAATAAGTTACAATATGTAATTATATTTTTTTTAAATACAGTGTCTCAATTTCAAGATTTATTAAAAATTTTGAGGATACGATTGATAATTTATGATTTGGACGGGAAATTTATCGCAGTAATAAACAAAGCAATAATATCAAAGTCTTCTTTTGAGATTATTTACAGGCCGCATGTAAACTTAGAAATAACGCGATGAGATTACTATTTTTAAAACAAAATTGAATATAAAATAATTGTTTACATTTTTGCAAGTTATTGATAGATACCCTTTAGGTTAGAAAACTCTTCGTACAGATTGACGGAAACTAATTAATTCCTTAATTTCGTTAACACTATTAAAACTTATGTTTGATTTTTTACGTTTGTGATACGTGAAAGTGAAGTTTAATTAATTTTATAGTTATGTTTTAAATAATTGCTTTGCATTTAGACCGCTACTGTATGTTGAATAACTTGTCTAATGAATAATATTAACCTTTAAATCTGCTGGACGGAAAATGGTCCAATAAGACTGTGTTTAATGCTTCGTAGTTCCAGTAGATAGTTTCAATTCACTATTTAAATTAGATAACATTACTCATGAGATTGCTTATTGACTACACATAAATTGCTAATAGAGCTTCATACGAAAATAAAGCTGAATTCATAAAGATGATATAAGAAAACAAAAATTTGTGCACGGGCGGGACTTCAACCAGCAACCTTTTGGCCCGGTCAGCCAAAAGGTTGCTGGTTCAAGTACCGCCCGTGCGCCAATTTTTGGTTTCTTTTTTCGTCTTTTTGAATATAAAATGACACTGAGTGTTTAAAACATTCTAAACCATAAAGCTGAATTATTATAATATGACTGACTTATGTCATTTTGTAGTTGATCATTGACTCTAATGCATATAATTTAAGCTCCACTTCCAACACAAGCCCTTTTATATTTGATACTAAAAGACGCTAAAATATACTAGTATTGTATTCAATTTAGATTAATTTAAAATGCAGCTGGAACTGCTTATTCGGCATTTTAATACTCCTTAGCTATTGTGAAAAGTTATTATAATTGTATAATATCTAAATTTATATTGTATTATTGTCTAAATCACACCAAATACATAGTACAATTTTTTGATTCTACGTTGAAATTGTTTATTATAATAGTCGTTAAGAAATAGATGTTCTACTATCATAAATATCCCCCTTTACTTGTATTTTTCAACATAATATTATGGGAGTTCAATGACAGGTCGAAAAATGAATTATTTCTTGGTGGCTATTATAAAAAAAATAACACTATGTATTTTAATGTAATTTATGTAAAACTGTTTAAGCCAGATAAGCACTGTACTTCATTTTTGAACACAATTGTATCGAGTTTCTAGTAATCAATTCTTCATTATGAATGTACCTACCTACCTATTAGTTTATACATATTATAAGTGGGACGCCAGTAAAATAATAAGACAGAGTACTACAAAACGTGTTTTTAACGGAATAAATTGTTAGTTTGTCTATGATTTTACTGGTAAGACCTCGTAAAACAAACAGGAATGCTGATTAAAATCTCGAATAGGTTGCCTCTTGTGGCATGCTCGTTTATAAATTGTTTTGAAAATCGCTTATTATTAATCATCTTGAATGCTAAATCAAAGTCCCTTAGTACATGTTATAAACATTTCTCATAAGATATTCCTGTGCGAATTTCTCTTGACCAATCTGACTTAGAATATATTGTCTTCGATGTGATAGGGCTTTCAAATTTTATTACAAAGCATAGATACATTTTCAAGTACTCCACTGAGGCGCATTTACACCTAGTCATGACGTATCGCAATATAATTAAGATATCGTTGTGATGCATTTGTATCGAAACGAAACTTATTACGGTGCAAGTCACATAGCAAACTGCACAGGAAAGAATACCAAACTCTACCTATCTGTGAACAGTTGATCGTACTTTACTTTTGAAGTCTATTCTTTGCTTGACGATTATTATACACAATCTTAAGAAAATTAAATGGATCATTTCAACATAAATGGAAAATACACAACCTACTCAAAATGAATATTTGAATATGCTATCTTTTTAAAGATGAGTAACATTATATTGAACGTTATAAAAAGATTGTTCACACTAACATCGGAGAATCACACTTAATCATCCTCCCAAAAACAGTGTACAAACAATGCTTACTTGAAATTGGTGAAAGTGGAAACACTGATTAGCCATAAAAAGAAGAAGAAGAATATTTGTCGAAGCAAAGAAAAATGAACTTTATGCTATGAGTTTTAAGTACGTTTAACTGCATCCGCATTTTTCTATGTGACTTATGTGACCTGTAACCTTCTTGCAAAGACGATGCCCTTGTGAGAGTCCAGCCTACCTAATACTAAAAGCGAAATCCGTCAATTCTATTGTCTGTCGGATCCGAATTTTGTTTTGTATGCAATCTTACTACGAAATGCTTCATATCCGCAAAACGATTATCGTATTGACGGATTTTGTTTATCGTAGTAGGGCCCTTGTCTATACTAAAAGTACTTGAGTTGTTGTCTTCATAAGCCCTTAGAACACTGTCGTTTCACTGCCTCCAAGAGATTATCGGTTAATGTTAGACTAGTGAAAGATGTCTGAGTTCACTCAGTAGCTCTTGCGCTTCATGTGTCAATAAAGATGTGGAAATTATTACTGACTTTACAATACATACCCATAAACCACTAAATATGGATAGTACCAAGTACAGAAGTCAAACTACAGAGCCCACTCGAACAACGCACACATAGACACCGCTCACGGACATGAGATCTCAGAACTTTTCGGGAGCGTTTAGTAATGTGAAAATATGTTGTAAGGAAATTTCAGCTCTTTTTATATAATTGTTTCTTATTTCTTGTCTGTATATCATTCATACCAAAAAATATGA
This sequence comes from Pyrausta purpuralis, assembly GCA_963924145.1. Classification (NCBI taxonomy): domain Eukaryota; kingdom Metazoa; phylum Arthropoda; class Insecta; order Lepidoptera; family Crambidae; genus Pyrausta; species Pyrausta purpuralis. Next base: position 24,639,727 of record OZ001648.1, on the reverse strand, counting down.
CTTTTTGCTTTTTGGTTATGTTGATATTGTGCCAATTAATAGGATTATGTCTAAAAGGTAAAAGTTAAAAGAAATTGCGTCAAGAAATAAACTATTTAGAAGTTTTTATAAATTAATTTGATTGTACAAATTTTTATATTTTATATACAATGTGTTAATTTTACACTTGATCAAACTTTTAGGGAGTGCTCTAATGATGGTTTTGAACAACTTTTGCTATGGGTCAACTTCGAAATGGAGAAAAAATATCAGCTGTTCCATACAAAAACATATTTCATATCTGAGAAAATGTATGGAACAGCTGTTTTTTTTTCTCGATTTCGAAGTTGGTCCCATAGCAAAAGTTGTTCAAAACTATCATTAGAGCACTTTCAAAAGCTTGATCAAGTGTAAAATTAATATAATTTTGTTTTTATTTATCATCATCAAAACATCAAATGACTAGATAAGAGAGCGAGCTACGATAGTTCTTTTCGGTAGGTATAAGTCAAAGTTGACATCCCTAGCGCGACCGGCGAGCGTGTGTGACAAAAGTTAAGTAATGCATGAGTTTGACTTCTGTTACTGTCTTTATTTTATGCTTATACTGTCCTTTGTACTACCTACCATGATAATTGTATATACCTACAATTCCTATCCTATACCTTAATGATATGCAAATTACCTTGGTTTTAAGTAGAGATGGGCCGAGTACTCGGTTAATACTCGGTACTCGGCGGGTTTTTTGATACTCGTACTCGGCCGAGTAACTCGGTTTTAGTGCCGAGTATACTCGGTTTAATTAAAGCAATACATTTAGGTAGATATCATCTAAGCAACAGGGGAGATCTTTCACAATCTCAATTATGATACTAAGCTAGTATTCATGAAACCAAATGAGGAGAACCAGTTCAAAAAGAAAATTCAATATATAAAAATTTATAAGGTAAAATTATGATATAGTAATACAAAGATGTCTGCACGTTCTGGTAACAGCCTATTCTTTTATAGACGTTTTTCTTCATAGACGTTATTAACCTCCGAAAATAATCACTCGCTATGCACGGTGCTTGCAGGTGCACATAGAAATACTTTGGCTGAACGTGTCAGTTCTGGATACCTTGTTTGGTGCCCTGCCAACTACTCGAAAGGACTTTTGACTTTTTTTGACAGCTTATTCTAAAGTAATGGGGCTTTTAGTATCATCGTGCTGTAGTGGCTAGATGAAAGCTAATTCTGCGCGAACCTGTTTTTACTTGTATACCCGAAATAGGTATTTTATTTTAAACCGAGTAACTCGGCCGAGTACTCGGTTGGAAAAAAATGAACCGAGTAATACACGGTACTCGTTACTCGGCAAAAATGCTACTCGGCGCATCTCTAGTTTTAAGTTAAAGATTTCTAAACAGTCAACTGATGCCGATACGAATGGTCAATGCCTCTGGCGCCTAATCACTTTCAAACGGAAATCGCGCGCAAGGTATTTAGGTTCTGTACATACCTATGGCAGTACATAAAATGGTTTAAGTGATAAGCAGACTGTGTCTTCTCGTTTTGAGTAAATAAACTACCTACTTTTCTTGTGTTTATTCCTAGTTTTTTAGCGCGAAGAACTGACGGCCGTTGGGGCAGGAAAGTTCTAGATTGGAGACCCTTCGACCAAAGACGCAGCGTAGGACGTCCACCAACAAGATGGACAGACGACCTTAAAAATATCGCAGGATTAAACTGGATGCAGACCGCTAGTGATCGGTCGCTGTGGAAAGCCGTGGGGGAGGCCTATGTTTAGCAGTGGACGTCCTTTGGCTGATTATGATGATGATGATTCCTAGTTTATGATAAAACTGGCTCGTTACTTTTCGTGTGACTGCCTTACTACAATTTGTCAGGTCGAAATTGCGCAATGAGAGTTCCGTGCCAACTTTCAACTAAATTAGGGGTCCACTTACTAAAAAATACCATATCTTACAAATGTTTGACTTTGAAAAAAAAAAGATTTTTAGGTGGTTTTAGAAACCTCCATGTCTTTTTTAAAAGTTCTATCCGTAGACAGCCCACACGCATAGGTTTGAGCAAAATAATTACTTTTTTGTTGTAGTCCCATGTGTGAGTGTTTGATGAGACAAATGTCATTATTTTTTGTATGGAAATCGTAAGGCGCTTAACAGGATACACCTACCTACATAAATTTATCTGTGTAATGCTAATAGTTTCAGAATAAATTAGCTGTGACATACGGACGCACAGACAGACAGAGTTAACGAAACTATAAGGGTTCCGTTTTTTGCCATTCGGCTAAGGAAGTTGTGTTGCTACATTTTTTTAAGTGGAAGGTGACGAAAATCAAACCAAACTTTCAGTTACACTAAATCTTATATATTAACATACTATGACTCCATCACAGCTTAGCTCTCTTTTCCGCCCTTGTCAGTGACTATACAATTTTCGTACGTCCACTTCGGGAACATTCTCTTGTAAAGGCTGAGCAGGACTGTGTCTTGAGATTTGAGCTGGCCGTCGAATACGCACTTCATGTGACCGTGGGTTCCTGGAAACGATATTTTTTTATTATAACTAGCGGACCCAGCGAACTTTGTTTTGCCCCCATCCTCGTCTTGCCCGGCCTCGTCCCGCCCAGTCCCGTAATTTAAAATTTTAAGCGGTCTTTGAGTAACTTGAAAGATATTAAGATATAAAATATATATTATATATATAAAGATATAAAAAAATTATGGGTATGAAAAATAGATGTTGGCCGATTCTCAGACCTACTCAATATGCTCATAAAATTTCATGAGAGTCGGTCAAGCAGTTTCGAAGGATTACGGGAAAGAACATTGTGACACGAGAATTTTATATATATATATGAAATCTGTACAAGAAACCGATTTAAGAGCGCTTATCTGACTTAAACCTACATTAAATCAAGGCGAGAGAGACAGAGAGGAAACGACAGAGAAAGTGATAAAGCTCAGTGTAAGGAGTGAATACACGTCAAGGCATTTAAGCCAATACATACATCAGATGATCAGTAAAAAAAAACCAGCAATCGTTTAAAACTTGTATGAACCATCGAGGTCGCCAAAATCGGATGAACCTTACGTCGTCGCTGTTTTTGATGTGACGCACTTTTTAGTGTTGTGTGCAAGCAAAAGTGGTAAAGCGGCGGAGACTTCGTCCGTATAGCTGCTAGGACATATAACTTAAAAAATTGTTTCAATATAGCTACTATTACAACCGTACAAGTATCCAAATTACTTTTAGTCTATTTTTTTATGATGAGTGCTGAGACATGTCTTGACATGACACTTTTTTCCGTTTTACGCTACATTCCAAGAACGAAAATATTATTTTACAAAGTAATTTTTGATATGACTGCTAAAATATAATACAACAATGTTGTATTAAATATAAACACTTATTTTGATCAACCATAAATGATTTGTAGTTAATAATGATTTCTTTTCTTTAGAAAAAACGAAAATTATATATGATTGACAAAACGTAATCGATCTAAAATCGTGTATGTCTGAATAATCAATCACTATGTTTATCTATGAAATCAACCTGAAAAATATTAACTAGATTTATTTAAATGAATTGTATCCATCCTACTTGTTAATGTTTTACTACTGTAATCCTAATTGTTTTCGACGGAATTATCTGTCATAAAGATTTAAAATAATATGTTACCAATAGGCCCTGATCCGGGAAAAGGATTTAAATACACGCAAAATACAAAACATTAAATTACAACGAAAAAACGTCAGATTCTTATCGATTATTATGACCAAAAAATATCGGTCGGATTGCATCACTAAAAATGACGAAATGACAACGTCTCTGCGATCATCATAAAATAAATAGACTATAGCTATCTCTGCTGTTTTCTGTAATGCCATAAATTATTATATTAATTACCTAATGGTTCCTTGATATGTCCAGTGCGTCCGTACTTCGTCCTCAGTTTGCAGGGCTTGAAGTAAACCACGTCATCTCTGTTAAAGAACATGAATCTAATGACTGCAGACTTCTTGTGCACCTGAAAACGAAAAATAATTACTTTGTTTAACAATGTGCTTGCTTTCAATCTAGTTATCCCTGTCACTCAGTCCAGTATGAAAATGCTAGTGAAAGAGATGGCTTTATACTCTTACGAGCATATTTTAGTTAATAACGAATACAATAATAATTATATAATATAATAATAAGGTAGCTAAAACGTCGCCAAGTTAGTTAGGTAGCAATAAAGATTGAAGAAGTGCAAAGAGGTGGAAAATGTTGTGTTGTTTATGAAATTCAATTTTTTTATCTACGCTTTAAACAGTATTGAAGTGTGCATGTCTTTCCCATAGGCCTTGGAGAAGACAGATACAATAAACTTACTAATAATAATAGTAAGCTTGTGTTTGTATGATGATGTTCAATTAATTGTATAAAATTAGGTTTTATTATTTATTTATTAATTTATTATTATACAACGTGTCCCTGGATATAGTGCAACCCCGAAAGCAGGTGAAACTAAACCATAACTGAATTTCAAAAAAATATTTTAAAAAAAAATTGTAAATTTTATTGAAGTAATATTTTTTTGTTTTTTGTTACCCCTCAGTACAATTTTTTTTTCTTCCAAACTAGTGTAAAGTTAGCCTGTAACATCCCACTGCTGGGCAAAGGCCTTACCTCAACTATGAGGTAGTTTGAGCCATACTCCACCACGCTGGCTTAGTGCGGGTTGGTGGAGCAAACTAGAGTAAACTAGTGGGTCCATTTGATTGAAATAAAGAGGCATGTTATGCTAACATCCTAGCGGTCATACCACAATCAAAAATACCTTTCAAAAAGATCGATATTGATACTTAAAATTAACTTTTTGCTTAAAAAATGCCCCCCATAATCTGGTATTTTTATGATTAATTATTATTTTACATCACTTAACCTTTCAATTTAAAAAAAAAACACTGTTCTAACTCACATAATAAGCGAGCTACGATCACTTGAACTTCACCACCCGTTACGTCATTCATCACGCAGATATCGTATTATGTAGTTTTTATGGAATTTTATTAAATGTCAGGCATAAAAAAGAACTTGTTTATTTATAAGTTACACGTGTTTGCGTTAATTCAGCAACTGCTCGAAGTGACCTCCTTGTTGCTGGAGACACATTTGCATTGTGGCACGGAGCGCTATTTGACTTGTGGCTCTATGAACCATTTCTGGATCATTTTTGTATTAAGGTCACGCAACTCAGCCTCTGAGTTAACGACGGTTCTGTATACCCTTTGTTTTATAACGAAAATAGAAAATAATCTAGGGGTGTCATGTCTGGCGACCGTGCTGGCCAGCCTACTGGTCCCCCACGGCCTATCCACCTTCTTGGATAATTTTCATTTAAAAATCTTCGTACAATTTGGCTGTAGTGTGCAGGACAGCCATCCATTTGTGGGTACATTCGTCCTCTTCGCCTAGTAGCCAGTGGAACGTCTTCTAGTAGTCCCTGAAGCTCTTCTGATATTAACGTTAAAAAACGTCCGGCGTTCAATGTTGCCGGTAAAATAACTGGTCCAATCAAAAGATCATCAATTAAAGCCGCCCACACATTAATCGAAAATTGTACCTGAAAGGTTGAAGGCCTCTTTAAATGAGGGTTTTCTTGGGCCCACTCATGTAAATTCCTTGTATTTATAATTCCACCGCGCGTGAATTTTGCTTCATCCATCCACAAAATGCGTTTTGTAAACTGTGGATCAATTCTTATTTGTTAAAATCCATGTTGATAAAACGCATCTAGCGCGATTGTCTACATTTTCATGTAAATTTTGTACTCTTCTGTAATGGTACGAGTGTAACCCTCCCTTTTTCAAAATTCGCCCTACCGATGTTTTTGAAATTCCATGACACAAAGCTAATCGTCTTATGCTTGTTATTGGATCGCCGAACAAATCGGCTAGGACGCACAGTGGGTCGAAACAGTAATATTAGGGACATAGAGGTTTTTTTTGACAAATCGTATTTTTTTGGATGCCGATCGATAGTCCTTTAGACACTCGTAAAGACATGTTATATAACATTTTTCACGAAACCTAATAGTTTGGCCATAAAAAAATAATTTGTGTTTTCTTTGTATGAAACAAGACCTAAAGTACTAAATATCTCCCAGGAACTGCTTGACCGTGCCTTATAATGACTTAGGGTGGCATAAGTGCATTGTGCACTAACATCCTAATCTATTTTTAGCTGCTCCAAACAGCAATTTTGCCTGTTAAACAGTTCGGAAAAAAATATATTTTTGATAATCCTATTATGGGGTTATAATTACAATTCTAAGAAAAAGCGTCGATTAGGGTACTAGGAACTAATTACGTAGTTAGTCTACATTGTTCTGTACTATCAGAATCTTTTAAAACCTTTTTTTGTTATCATCGGATGACTTTAAAATAATAATGATGTCAGGTCATTAGGATATTAATTATACAATAAAAGAGATAATGGTTTGGGATTTTACCTGCTCTTGTTAAAAAAGCATCGATTAGGGTACCAGGAACTAATAACGTTGTTGGTTTACATTGTTCTTTATTAACAGAATCTGTCAAAACCCTTTTTTCTTAGAATCGGATGACTTTAAAATAAAAATTATCTCAGTTAATTAAGTAAGACAACAGAGAATTGCAATTCCATAAAATATTAATATAATTTCTACAAAATAACACATATTTATAAATATTTGTTTAATAGTAATTAAAATATAAAATAAATGAAAAAATGATTAAAATCTTACAATGCTAGCTTAAAATATATAAAAAAAACATCTAAGTCATAACAAAAACAAATATTAAACTATATGTACAAAAAATACAAAGCTTAAATTCTACAGCACCAATGATAATATTAGAGCTTAAAAGAATGTAGTTCGATATACTGTTTGTTATACTTAAATAATGATCAATATTGTGCTCAATATTTTCTTCATTTATAATTTGTGGCCAATTATTTGGGGTTTCTAACCAATCTCCGTTTCTTCTTAAAAATTGGGGAAATGATCGATGGGATTTTGTCCACCTACTATTAATATAAGCACAAAAATACTGGCAAAACTTTTTTAATTTAACACTGTTTTCTTCTCGTCCCATTTTCTGCATAAGATGATTATATAACTTTTCACTCTCTGTCACAGATTCTAACGTTTCCCTGAGGATTACGAATAAATCTAAATTATTCACATTGGACTCCATTGTAATCGTAAGTAATAGATCGCAAATCAAGTTAAGTGTTACTGGTAAGGTTTCACTGCACAAACTATTTTTTAAAATGAATACACCTTCATTATAAAACACAGTTCCAGGTTACTTACCCCCAACCCTTAACCATTGTCTCTTTAATATCCTAATTACCTGACATCATTATTACTTTAATCCCTCAAGCGTATGTGAACGAGACACAATAGCAATTCTATTGTTATGCGGTCTCATGCGACCGCTCGGGTGTTGAAGCATTAAGGTCATCCGATGATATCAAAAAAAGGTTTTAAAAGATTCTGATAATACAGAGAAATGTAGACTAACTACATAATTAGTTCCTAGTACCCTAATCGACGCTTTTTCTTAGAATTGTAATTATAATCCCATAATAGGATTATCAAAAATATATTTTTTTCCGAACTGTTTAACAGGCAAAATTGCTGTTTGGAGCAGCTAAAAATAGATTAGGATGTCAGTGCACAATGCACTTATGCCACCCTAAGTCATTATAAGGCACGGTCAAGCAGTTCCTGGGAGATATTTAGTACTTTAGGTCTTGTTTCATACAAAAAAAACACAAATTATTTTTTTATGGCCAAACTTTTAGGTTTCGTGAAAAATGTTATATAACATGTCTTTACGAGTGTCTAAAGGACTATCGATCGGCATCCAAAAAAATACGATTTGTCAAAAAAAACCTCTATGTCCCTCATATTACTGTTTCGACCCACTGTGGGACGGCTTCTTCTATGGAATCGTCCACGTGACATGCCATAATAATAATGAATGTCAGCGATCTCTCGTGCCGAAAACTCACTTAATCGTGGCATTTTAACACAACGAAAACAAGCAACAACGAAAAACATAACAATAAGTCTCTAACAAATAGCACAAACTTGAAAAGTCAAACTTAACAAAAATTCAATATCAAAAGTTATGCGCGTACGAAACAAGAGGCAGCAGTAATGATGAGAATATCGGAGCGACTGACGACTTACCTAATGGAAGTTCTGTAAAACTATTTTCATTCTTTATATACCTATATAAATTGTGAAACTACGACATGCTATTCCCTTATTTTTAGGTAATGATCATATTACAATGCATTGGTTTCCAAATCCGGATACGGAACCAGACAGATTTAGATACCTACGTTCTAGTTTCTACCTTTGTCCGCCTCTAAAAACAATAGCAATAAAAAAGGGACTCTACCTGCGTGATGTGACGTAACGGGTGGTCAACTTTAAGCGATAGTAACTCGCTTATTGTGTAAGTTAGAACATTGAATTTTTTTTTAATTGAAAGCTTAAATGATGTAAAATAATAATTTATCATAAAAATATCAGATTATAGGGGCATAATTTTGAGAAAAGACCGATATTATTAAAAAACACAACATAAAAATTGCATTTTTTAAGCAAAAAGGTAATTTTAAGTATTAATATCGATCTTTTTGCATGGTATTTTTGATTGTGGTATGACCGCTAGGATATAAGCATAACATACCTCTTTATTTCAATCAAATAGACCTACTAGTTTGGGAGAAAAAAAATATTTGTACCGAGGGTCCGTAACAAAAAACAAAAAATTGTTTCTTCAATAAAATTTACATTTTTTTTTTTTTTTAATAAAATTTCTTTTTTGAAATTCAGTTATGGTCTTGTTTCACATCCTTTCGGGGTTGCACTATATCCAGGGACACGTTGTATATATTTACTAAGTATTTGGTGTACTTACCTTGTATGGATGACCAGAAAGTATAATACGCTTGATGACTAATCTGTCTGGATTGCACGAGAGCAGAACACCAGATGCAACCAACTGCAACTTTGTATTCTTTTTCTCCTGCAAAATAAAGGTTATTATTTTCTATAGATGTGTACACATATATGAAATCATTTTAACATTTAAAAAACGACACATGAATCTCTAGTATTTTAAGAATCTAAACTTACTTTGAAACACAATACAGTGGATGGACTAAACTGGATTGGAGCGAAAAATGTCGCCACACACGTCGATGCAGGCTGGAAGAATCTTTCGTACTGAAAAGATAAGGTATAAAAATTACTTACGATCATAAGTACTACTCGTTCTAAGTAAGTCCTTTTAACGATAAATCTCTGTCGCCAAAAAATTTACCACTTTTAACGAAAAATGATAAACGCACACACAACACAAAAATGGCGTCACTTCAAACAAAAGACGACTTGAGGTGTATGCGATTTCAGATCTTATTTAGGTCGTAAGGCGGCGGGGACCTTGATAGTAATACATCTACACACACAGCCTAGATAAAAAGATACAAAATTGCAAATAAATCAATCATTAATACTACGAAAATAAGATGTACCTTATGTTTACTTCCATTAGTGTGCTGACTGAACACAGGATTCACAATGAACCTTCTGTAGCCGACCTGGAATATTAGCCTCTCTTTGCTCTTGATCGGTTCATCGCTAGCCCCCGTGCGTTTGAGAACTACATTCATGACAGACATCTTGTGTTCGTGAGGCAGTAAGCCAAAGACAGCAAGAGGGGTTTTGCTGTTGGCAGCGTGGAAAGCTTTCCAGAGGTCTTGGCGGACTCCTTTCACGTGAATCGTTACGTAAAATCCGTACTGAAAATAAATAGGCATTTTGTTATATGCAACTATAAGTTAGATTGATGACCCCGTGGTGTAGTGGCTAAGCATGCTGTGTAAAGGATATAAAAGTCATTTATTTATGCAAATTCCAATGATATTGTATTAAGAACTAGATCACCGGTGAGAGGCTAAAAGATGGCTCAGCTAAACAACACCTCACTTCAAATTGGGGTCATAATTTTGACTTAGTCTGTTTTAGATGGCGTCAGTGTCTTAATGCCTCAGTTCGCCTTCAATACTGCAGAAACACCTAACTAAATAAAAAAAACCAATCCGAATACCATACGTTAAATAAATTGTATTTAATGATGCTTATCATTCATGATTGAAGTATTTTCAATAAAATTAGTGAGTTTTGTTTCTTAGCCAACCCACGGACTAACATGGTCGATATTCTAAGACAGTGCTATACATGGAGTAGTTTGGTATTATATATGTTTTAATAATAATTTAACGACCGTCACAATGTGGTGGTTTACGTTCCGGACTACAAAGATAAGCAGTCGCGGGTTCGAATCCCGCCCGCACGACCCTAACAAATATGTCTATGGAAAAGTATGTTAATACGAGGGTCAAACTGAAAGTTCTTAGAACTGGCCACTTATAAACAATATAATAAAAAAAATATTCTAAAATTTGAAAATAGATTTGAAATAGAGAATTAATAAATTTGAAATCATTTGTCATTTGTTTTACGATTTGGCGGCAAATTGAAAATTGTCTGTGTCACGTCAACATGAATTTAACACGAGAAAATTTTCGTGCAATGATTTTTTATGACTTTCGATGTCATTTAAGTCAACAAGAAAGTTATGATAGACTACGATTGGCCTTTCACGATGAAGCCCCATCTCGTGCGACTGTTTACAACTGGTTTAATGAGTTTAAACGTGGTCGCACTAATCTCACTGATGATGTACGTGAGGGACGGCCTTCTACGGCGACGACTGAAAATAACATCTGTGTTGTGCGGCGTATGATAGAGACTGACAAAAGAGTGACCTATCAGCAGATTCGGACAAGCTTAGGCATCGGTATGAGTCAAGTGCACAAAATCCTCCACGAACATTTAGCGGTCAGGAAGCTTTGCGCCCGGTGGATACCTCATAATTTGACTAAGGCTCAAAAACTCCATCGTGTGGATTGGTGCCGTAAAATGATTGAAAGATTTAACGGAGGTGACTCAAATGCTGTGTTCGACATACTAACAGGTGACGAAAGCTGGATTTACTGTTATGATCCTGAAACCAAAAGACAATCTGCTCAGTGGGTGTTTCCTTTCGAGGAGTTGTCAACTAAAGTGATGATGGCCTCGTTCTTTGGAAGGATAGGTCATTTCGCAACAATTGTGTTAGAGGATCAAAAAACAGTTTCTGCAGAATGGTACACTACCAATTGTTTGCCACTTGTCTTGGAAAAAGTTCGAGAGAAACGACCTCGCAGTAGGATCCTCCTTCACCACGACAACGCCTCGTCGCACACCGCCAAGCGAACGATCGACTATTTGGCGACATCAAACGTTGAATTACTGGGTCACCCGCCGTATAGCCCCGACCTCGCGCCTTGTGATTTTTATTTATTTCCAAAAATTAAAGAAAAACTTAAAGGAAAGCGGTTTATGAATGCTGAAGAAGCGGTGGCTGCGTATCGCGATGCCATTGAAGAGACCCCTAAGGACGAGTGGGCAAAGTGCTTTTCCCAGTGGTTCCATCGCATGCAGCGGTGTATTGACGTCAATGGACAATATTTTGAAAAGATATAATAAAACTAATAACTGGCTAATGTAATCAGTTTTTGATTTTCTAAGAACTTTCAGTTTGACCCTCGTATGTCTGTTATATAACTATAAATTACAGCTTCAATTTTTTTAAGTAACAGCGTAGACGCTCACGGATCCAAAGGTCACCAGAACTCGCGTTACCAAAAGTATAACAAAAAACTGTTGATAAACACATCTGTGAGGGATGATCCTCACGATTTTAGAAAAAAATATGTACGCTCACTGTAAGCGTGTTATTTGAAGGAATCATCCTGTTTACATGATGCCAGTTGACTATGGTGTATTAATAAATATTTATTTATTTATTAAAATAAGGTCTGTAAATATTTAAATTAATTTAATTTGTAAAAAATATACATGTGGTCACGTGATCGTGAATGTCAGTGAACGTGACTCTGATATTGGCGCCATGGCGTTTCACGTGATACATTTAAATTGCATTTATTAGATTATTATTCAATATTGTTCAATAGTTTGAAAATAAAATGTTTTTATCGATTAATATACTACTGAGCTAAAGTGTGAACTCAATTTTAAAATTAGGCCGACGAGTCTATTGTAATGTACTTAAAAACTCTAAAAAATATATTACGAAAGCTACTCTTTATTAAGACTCTGTTCCGAAACTGATGTCTGATGTGATAGATGTCAATCCATTGACATCCATTAATCAGACGGTGCAATATTTGTGTACTCTTTTAGTTCGAGAGGCGTCATCAACTTCTTAATACAATATCATTGGCAAATACATTATTATATTTTAAATAATCATCTACTTTATCATACCCTTTCGTCATTAGGGTTTCTTTAACGACAGTTTTAAATTTATTGACCGGTAAGTTTACAATGTGTTCTGGTAGTTTATTGAAAAAATTTATACATTTCCCTATAAAAGAATTACCAACCTTTCGGAGTCGCCGCTCAGAGGTCCTGGGGTTTGATTTCCGGACGGTTCAATATAGAAATCCAATTTTCTATATTGTCTCCGGTCTGGGTGTTGTGGTACCACGGTTGTGTGAGATTTTTATAGTGCATATGCAAGTGCATTGGCTTACTTTGGGATCAGAGCAATGCATGTGATTGGTCTCCAAAATTTATTTATTTATTTAGATGTTTGTATAGAGAAAAATAGAGCAGTTTAGTGATTATGCTTACCATGTTCTCAAGACTGTCTTCATTCTCCTTGAATACCCTTTTTCTAGTGCGATCATAGTTTTCGAACTGAAATATCCTTGCATAATCAGATGGTAAGTTCTCCTTAGGGTCCCATGCTGAAGTCCTAAAGGATTCAAGACCCCTATACCTCATGAACCGTTCCCTAGCCGGGACATCCTGAGGTGTATCAACCTCATCAGGGAACTGCTGGTCTTCTTTAGCTGCTGCCAACTTCTGCAACATCTCATGTTCCTCATGAGCGTCTATTGTGGCATCGTACTTCTCATCAGACACTCCCACTTCTGACTCTGTTACAGATTCAAAGTCATTGTCCTCTTCATTGCCTTCCTGGTCAGAGTTATCCTCTTCACAGGACATGAACTGTTCATCTCCTGCGTCCTCATCATCATCACTGCTGTCGTCGGCATCAGCTTCAATGTCAGACTCGACGATCCAAGCTGCTTGGTAGTCAGACCAGCCCTTTGGCACCTTTTTCACAACCTTCTTTTTTGTCTGAAATAATTGATATGATTGATACTTTAGTATCATTATATTTTTCATAAACAACAAAAGACCTCCTTTTTCAACTGCAACATGATATTTTGAGGTCAACATAATATTATTGTATTTTTTTCCTTTGGGTGTATTTGCAATCAGTCCCCAGACTATGAGCAAATGTTTTTCCTGACATGCTGTCTTGCGGAGGGCTTCTCATTGGAAGCATTCACTCATCTGTTGCTTAAACTAATTAAATTAAATACAAAAAATGGAGATAAATAAGTAGTGTAAGGCACTTAAAAACAGGCCTGCTATATGAGCTTATTATAGAGGTTCAGTAATTCAATACCTAACACATTGAAATAAACTTAAAAGAGCACAAAACACATTCAAATATCACAACTTGTATTGATAGATGTTTACCTCAAGATTGGCTTGTTCAATTTCTTCCTCAGTAGGCCAGGTTTGCTCAGCATCCATAGGGTCAGGAATATTTTCAGACATAAGGCTCTCCTGCTTAGCAGGGTCAGCTACTTGCAATACAGACACTTTTGTGACCTCAGCATCCATTGAGTCTGTTTTTGTGTTCTCTTTCCCCAAATTGAGAGGGTGTGGGTCATACAATCCATCTGTTCTCGACATCTGGAAATCACCCAAGCCTGAAATGTGAACCAACCCATTGACATTCAATGGCATGCCACGCAGATACCCGCTGACTTTCAGAGTTCCACTATCTCCCTCTGCATCAGGCACATATTCTACCTCTTCTGCCAACATGTATGGTCTTTTCTCCCTGTGATGAAGAATATTTCGTTTCTGATTGCCTATTCTACGCAACAGATTCAAACCATCTGAACTTTTATCAAGCTGCATAACTTTTTCTTCTGGTAGCCATTTAGAGATGAGTTTTTGGACATTCTGTTTTTCAGTGGTTCGTTTCTTTGGGTGTACTCCTTCAATATCCATGGCAGCAACTACCGGTGTGGGCATCCCTTGTGCCATAGACAATGCCAAGACCTTTTCTCCCCATTCATCTACAGGCTCGTCTAGTGCTGAGCTTACATAGAGAGCAGTGTCTGCAACTTTTAGCGCATCAAGAAGTGCAAAATCATCATCAACTTCAGGACAGATGAATGAGAACCTTTGCTTGAAGTTTGGTAAGCTGAAAAATATTTAAGTAATTATACAATAGCATAGAAAAAATGGTATAAATGTAAAACACATGATGAGAGATAAACAACTTACCCAACATGCACCACCCCATTTTCTGACTCAGAGACAATAGCACCTTCAGAGCAAGTCTTCAAAATGGCCAGAGCCGACTGCACGTCTAACTGAGCGTTCAGTGGCACCACACATACCAAAAATGGCGGGTTTCGTGTACCACCGAGTGCGCGCTTTTTGGATAGAACCTCTTCTCGCTTATTTTTACGCAACTGCAGAGCCTGATGACGACGCTCTTCTTTTTTCAGGATATGACGGTTCCGACGCACAAATTCTTTAACGTTTACCTTTCCTAGAACAATATATATACAAAAATGAGAACGGTAGGTATTTTTTAAATAGAACAATGATTTCCCTTATGTAATATCTGGGACTTATCGTGAAGCAACTATTTTTATAAAAACAGTACAGGGGTAAGATGTATACTTGAAAGAGTAAAAAATCCTGAGAATCGAAAAAGTTACCTAACCTTTTACGGCCGCTGAAATGCCCCGTTTGGACCGATGGCGAGATTTGTGAGCTTTGTTGCTCTGCTTCAGAGTTCCGGGACGATGAGCTTGCTGCATTTTTAGCGTTTAATCACACAAAAACTCACGGTAATTCCCTCTGAATCAAATTGATTTATTTACAAAATTCGCACATGGTGAACGAAAAGAAAAAAACACAGCTGTCACATTTTTGACAGTGCCACTGACAGTGACAGCACTGACAGCATCAGACACAACTGTCACAGGTGGTGCGTACCACTTGCTACAGTGACGGTTGCGCTCACAAGCGCCTATTTTCCCGTTCCACTTCGTCCGCGGTCCGAACCGCGGAAAGGCGCGCAGCATTGATTGATTAACATGATGCACGCACACTACAGCACAACGCACGACGATTGATGCACTGCGGTGGTACTTGTGGTCAGAGGCGGCGTAAGGCGTGGGCGACGTGGGCGACCGCCTACGGCCTCGCGGTCCTAGGGGCCTCGCGCCTCGAAGGCCCGCGAACGTAAATATACATATAATAACTCATCTAGCAGAAAATAATAAAAAAACGGCTAGCTAGTTTTTAGCAAAACTAGCTTTCCTAATTCGTTTTGTAAAGATATAGCAACATTTGCTGGCGTTGTGGGCGGTGAATGACGCGGGGAATCCTCGCTTCCTCGCTTCGCCCTCTGGGATTTCCCATTTCGTTTGCTCCATCTATGTCTGCGCTTCTTAACACATGCATCAATCATAAGCATGCGACGACGCAAGTACTGCCAAAAGATTTCGATGTGGGAATAAGTGCGTTTCAAAGAACTATATTATATTCATTTGAAATTTTGAGTGTGAAAAGTGTGTTTTTAAAGAAGTTATTATTTATTAAAAGCAAGATAAGAAAATAGTCATAAATTTTGTAGTTTTTAGAGTTCCGTAGCCGAAAGGAAAAAAGTAACCCTATAGTTTCGTCAAGTATGTCTGTCCGTCCGTATTTCACAGCCACTTTCTTCTGAAACTATTAGCATTACACAGTTGAAACTTAGTAGGTAGATGTATCTGCAGTGCTTCGGGGATGTTTGCGGAGTATGGTGTCGCCTGCTTTTACACGACCCTACGCAAGCGGTGCACATCACTGGCACGCAGGGTCCGGGTCAGCCCCAACATCATTCTGAAGATGCTCTCCCAGAGATTTGAATGTCTGTATATCAACCATTGTTATATAGTTCATATATGGACTAATACCCGAATGCAAGCTGGTAGTCGTCCAATTTAATTAAATTTTTATTTAACCTACTAAGGCGCAATTGCGGTGGCGGTCGCGTTTCCGCGGTGGACTGCGTGCGCGTACGCAATTCGCGCGGTGTCAGGATACACGTTACGTAAACAGTTATAAAATCTTATTGAAACAAGCTATTATCATTCTGTAAAAAGCTTATTGTTACTGAATAAATAACCTATGCTTGTAATAAAAAAAAATGTATTCAAAAATGAAAAAATAGAACCAAAAAAATTCGTGGTAGGGTGACGACATATACGAAAAAAATTGCGAGAAAAAAAAATCGAATTTTAATCAATAACTGGCAGCAACCGGATGTGTTTGCGGTCTATGGTGTAGAAACATCTGTTTTTTACTCATAAAGGTCAACATGCCCAAGGAATAAGCATTTATACACCCATTTTTTTTTTGCAAAAAAGTAATTAAAAAGCGCCCACAGGTGGGCGCTTGGTAAAATCGCGAAACTCATGCTCAGCGCCCACCATCGGGCGCTCTGGCTATCCAAGGGTCATGTAAGGCTCAGGCCCCAGTATAGATATCAGGGGAATATGGGAATCTGGTTCAGCAAAACGCAAAAAAGCTGAACGAGATGTAGTAAAATAGGGTTCAGTACGGCTAAAAGCAATAATTTCCTATTTATTTAATTGTTGAATTTAGTGTAGTTGATAATTTACAATAATTACACTAAACAAGTTGACATTTTTACAAATAAAAAATGAGTATGAAAAAAAAACCTCTTGCGTCATCTATCAAGGGGCCTCGCAAAATATATCTTGCCCACATAAAATTTAGGTCTTGCCCCGCCACTGCTTGTGGTCGTGTGTTGTTAAAATGTCAAGAAAGGAAGTGAAACCGGCTTGGATGAGCTGGGAGCCTGTAAGCCTATTCTGATTCTGGGCAATTCTGGGGTGATATATATTTGCGGGTAATATCTCAATGCACAGTGATATACAAAAATTAAGTGATGACGCCATTGATGATGTTTTCATCGCGACCGCAACCATTACGCGCAATCGTTAAATAAAGCGGCAAAGTGGGCCTTCGCAGGCGTATGGTGCTGGCGGACGTTGCGGATAGCAAGTGAAACACACCCTGGGTGTATTGAGCAGCAGAAACTAGCTGTCTAAGCGCTTAGCAACAAAAAGGCGAATTAATACGTGCTAAGCGCTGACAATAATGCTTAATCACATAATTACATCAATAAATAATTTAACGTAAAAGTTAGTTGGTGGTAGAAAAAACAAATACTGAGTTAAAGAAGACAGCATTTTCTGAAAGGAAATTGCTGATGCACGAGAATAAGTATTATCAGCGTTCAACGCTTAGTTGTTAAATGTACAATTTTATGTTTTGTTCATGAAGTTTAAAATAATAATAATAAATAAAAGTTGTTTGTTTTTTTTAATTGAACGCGCTAATCTCAGAAACTACTGGACCGATTAAAATAAATATTTTTACATTAAATATCTCATTTTTCGAGGAAGGCTTTGTGCTATATTACATTAGGATGCGACTCAAAAGTTCAGTGCCGCTACGAAAATTGTTGCAAAAACGAGGGGAAATTATTCCTTTTGAGAAATTCCGCTGCGTACGTTGCGTAAACCGTTTAAGTTACACAATAATCATGTATGATGAGTTTATTCTGCACCTCTGACTACAACACTATAAACGTCATTATTTTTAAATTGAAATTAGCAAAGACCTCGAAGAGTGACCTCGTATCATCTAAACTCATGTACTTACGCTCTTTTAGAATGGAGAGTTTTTAAACAAATATTATTAGAGAATAATCTAAAAAGAAATGTAAATTAAAAAAAAAACAGCCAAGTGCAAGTCGGACTCGTTATTTTTTTGTATGACAATCGTAAAGCGGTTAACAGTATACATCTTCCTACCAAATTTCAACGGTGTGATGCTTATACTTACAGAATAAAATGGCTGTGACATACGGACGGACAGACAGACAGACAGACTTGACGAAACTTTTAGGGGTCCGGGGAAACAATTAAAATACTTGAGGCGGGCAAGCAGCCCTATCGCACGTTTAGGTACCGGCTTTAGGTATTTATTTCCAAGAGTCGGGCGAGTTACGATTCTGCATAGATAACATTACCATGACACAGTACACCGCACATATTTCCGCTTTGGGAAGTCCCGAGCTGAAAAACATCTCTTCGCGAGAAGAACACATCAACACACCACAAATAGGGAACAGCTCAAAGCACACATATCTTTGGTGGAGTCCCGGCCTAATGCATGCGAGTACGACCAAGATATTTTTATGGATTTCCTTTTACATAAACAAGTTTTTTTTTAAAATTTAACATCCTTTAAAAAAACTGACTTAAAAGCTTAAAATAAAATAACGCATGCCTTCTGTTTTGTAAAAAACAAATTATTTTCACGTATTTTTGTTATTATTACCCATAATTCAAAAACTATTGTACCGATTTTGATGAAACTTACAATATACAATAAGTTAAAATATATCTGATTGACTGACAAACATACATACACTAGCACAGGTGTTTGGATTGGAAGCCTTATATAGATGGCCAAGTACTCAAATATAGCAACAAAAAATGCGGCCGCGCATGTAACGTCTGTCTGTCTGCCAGATGATAAATCAACTAAATCCAGAAATCACTTTCTTTGGTTTTGCCCAATATTTGCAGTAAAATCACACACAAATCCCAAAAAATAAAACTAAAACGAAATTAATCATTTCGTAAAATGGAAAATTGGATGACGTCCAAAAAATGGCAACATTTTACACGCCAACATCACAGGTCACGTGACATGACGTTGTGGACGTGTCATTTGGAGACAGCTCGTTGGCGGCGTTGCGCAGGCTCTTTCTCGTAAAAGTCTTGTTGGAGTGTTACTAATGAACAAAAGTTGAATGGTTTTAGTTCAATTGATCAGTGAATATCTTAGTTAGGATAGTTAAATCGCAATAAATCAAAATGGGAAGTGAGTATCGTTATTTTAAACCTATATAAATAGTGATTTTCAATTACACGTATTTTTAGTTTTTGGTGCTATTCATGTTATAGATTCAATATTATGTGATAAACGGGTTGTGTAAAGTATTATTTCTTGTGCTTACAGTCAAATTTCTGGAAGTTATAAAGCCGTTTTGCAGTATATTGCCAGAAATCGCAAAACCAGAACGGAAGGTAAGCCTCATTATTTTATTTGGTAATTCCTAATTTCCCTCGTATCTGTGAGTTTATTTGGTCTAAATACGTTATACCTTCTTTAATAATACTATTAAACAGTAAATTCACGAATTAAAATAAAGTGAAAGTAAATTCTAACCTCAAGGAGGTACTTGGATTTAGGATACATAACTGTACTTGGGTGACGCTTTTGGTTACTGTATTACACGATTTCTAACTGAATGTTTTACTTTTCAGATCCAATTCCGTGAGAAAGTATTATGGACAGCAATAACATTATTTATTTTCTTAGTATGCTGCCAGGTGAGAGGTTTTTGCCACATATTCAATTTTGGGACAAACACCCATATGCTCTTATTACCTTTTCATGCCACTTTCGAATTCTGATTATACTATTACTTAATTAGTGCTTAACTAATTGTTTTTTTCAACATTGACTCTCGCAACTTAAGCATTTTGTATTCAAGTTGCTGAAATGCATTTTTTAATTTTATTTCTTTACAAAACAAATTCAATGAGCAATTTTCTTTCTTATTATTACTACTTTTTTAACTATATTTCTCAAGGCATGGTGATCTTTCCAGATTCCCTTATTCGGTATAATGTCATCAGACAGCGCGGATCCATTCTACTGGATCCGTGTCATCTTAGCTTCGAACAGAGGAACACTCATGGAACTCGGTATCTCACCCATTGTCACGTCTGGTCTTATCATGCAGCTGCTAGCCGGCGCGAAGATCATTGAAGTTGGTGACACTCCAAAAGACAGGGCACTGTTCAATGGTGCTCAGAAATGTAAGTATTTTACCAATGTTTGACTTGTTATCATGATTGGATTTATTTTGGCTTGGTCAGTTATGAGAATTAATATTGGTTAAGAAATATGGAATTACTTGTCTTTTTTACATTCAAAATAATAAAATAGGTACCTATTATATTTTTTTTGTATAAATAAAAATATGATTTTGAAATTCTAAATAATCATGTACTCTTGTTTTTAGCATACTTATAACAATCTTATCAGAATCACCCTAGTCCAGTCTTTATTGTTAAATAGATTAGAAACAAAGAAAAATACTTTTTGGATAGTATGCCGAATGAATTCACTATCTCTTGCATTTGTTATGAAGGCAAAGTGCCAATTCATCTTAATAGTTTAGAAATGGCACTGTGCCAGTTATTTATTTATCCCAAAAATAAATAGTCCTTTTAATACATAACATACAGCAAACATCAACATATCTACATATAAATGATAATAAAAGATAGTGAAAACAGATATTATTAAGTAGTTTTAAAAGGATTATATGAAATTACAGTTGATTGTTAAACCAAAATTTTAAAGTAAGAAGTTAAAATAAAAACTCTAAAATCACGTTTTACAGTCCAATTCACAAGTTTACCAGCTGTTCTAAAGATGATTTCAAAGCAAGTGGAAACTCTTTACAACATAAAAAAAACATCTTCATTTTATTTTTAAGGATTATAAATTTTTAGTTATAGATTCACTAATCCCCCTTTTCTATTCCAGTATTTGGTATGGTAATCACCGTGGGTCAAGCCATTGTGTATGTCATGACTGGCATGTACGGTGAGCCTAGTGAAATTGGAGCCGGTGTCTGCCTGCTCATCATCATCCAGCTGTTTGTTGCCGGTCTCATTGTCTTGTTACTGGACGAGCTGTTGCAAAAAGGTTGGTTTTACAAACTTTCATATAATTAGTTTTAGAGGTGTATAACACTTGGAATTAGGTACTTAAGTCTAGTTGACAGAATAAGTTTATTCAATTTTTTTTACAAATCAGTGCCTGTTTAGCAGGTTTTTGCCTTGTGCTTGTGAATACTATTTGAATAGAAACTGACATTTTAGCATCATCCGTATAAGTAACAAGTCATTTAAATTCCTGTTCATTATGTAATAAGGCTAATTGAAGTCTCTCATAGTAGTAGCCCAAAGTCAATAACTGATTAGTCTTTCATTTTTTTCGGAATAATAGCTTAGTTTTGTAAGTATTGTTATATATTATAGTGATTAATCGTTTTATTGCAGGATATGGTCTCGGATCCGGTATCTCACTGTTCATCGCGACAAACATTTGTGAAACAATTGTCTGGAAAGCATTCTCTCCTGCTACTGTTAACACTGGTAAGTTTAATCATATAAGTTTTACAATTATTTTTTCATTAGCAAATAGCAATAGGTATATTACATTTTATTCAAGGACTATTGAAAATATTTACATAACTCTAGGTAGACTCAGATAAGTAATTTCTACTATGCAGTTTCAGAAGCCTTTCTTTACTTAAAACCTGAGCTAGCATTTGTGAAAGTCCTTTTTAGCTAAGTGTATACTTTACAACTTAGTAACCAACTTTTAGATGTTCGGAAAAATAAACAAATAGTTCAGAACATCAAGCACAGGGTATTTTTTTGTGTAGTTACTGTAATTATATTAGGTACTTTCAAGTGCAAACATTAGCTATGCAAGATAGCCCAATAACCTAACCCAAGTCTGGGTGGAAGAGTGTTTTGGCCATTCGCCTAGCTTACGAAGGGTATCTATGCCTCGGACAGTAAATGATTTATTATTATAATCTTCAACCACTGGGTTGAAGAAGGTACGGTCACACTTTAATTTAACCAACAATTACATATATTGCTCTGACCTCAAAGTAAGTAGTCATAGCACTTGAGATATGGATCTCAAACACATTGGTGAATGCACAACACCCAGACCCGTGACAATAGTAGGAAGTTATGATTTCTACATTGACCCGACCGGGAATCCAATCCGGGATTTCCCTCGAAGGTCGTTTTGTGTGGATATTGCAGACTGCCGAAATTTATTTTTTTTACTCCATTGGGCCGTTCGCGACGACAGCGTAACTAACCATTGGCAAACATTGAAATTACAAATGGTTGGCTGTCATTACAAAAAGTAATTTCAATGGGTTAATCCTACCTAAGTGTTGATTTTCACTTATAATTAATTAAATAGATAATAAAATTAATAAATAAATAAATATTGGTTACCAATCACATACATTGCTCTGATCCCAAAGTAAGTAGCCAATGCACTTGTGTTATGGAAATCAGACACAACGGTGGTACCACAACACCCAGACCTGAGACAATATAGAAAAGATCGTTTTCTACATTGACCCGACCGGGAATCGAACCTGGAACCTAACGAGATGGCGACGCTTGAAACCAGCGTGCTAGCCACTCGACCACGCAGGTCATCTATATAATGGCACGAATACGTAAATTTTGGTGGTACACGTCCGCCTAAGTTTCTTTTTTTGGTCACAGCGAGCGCTGTCGTCGCCATTCCCCCTGTCAGCGAATAGAAACTTGCGTACAAAAAAAAATAATTATCACCTCTCCCCCCCTCCCCCTCTCCCTCTCAGGGCGCGGTACGGAGTTCGAAGGCGCTGTAATAGCGCTGTTCCACTTGCTGGCCACGCGGCCAGACAAGGTGCGCGCGTTGCGCGAGGCCTTCTACCGCCAGAACCTGCCCAACCTGATGAACCTGCTCGCCACTGTGCTGGTCTTCGCTATTGTTATATACTTCCAGGTATGCGATCTTAAATCTAACGTTGAAAGTTTGTAATTGATATTTGATTTTCTCTTTATTTTTTAGTGACTACTTTGATAATATTACTTAACTTAAACCTTTTTTTTTTTAAATATTGGACACCAATTACATACATTGCTCTGATCACAAAGTAAGAAGCAAATGGACTTGTGTTATGGAAATCAGACACAACGGTGGTACCACAACTATCTGCCCCGAAACAATATAGAAAAAAAATATTTCTATATTATCCCGACCGGGAATCGAACCCGGGACCTCGGAGCGGCGACGCCTTGAAACCCAGCGTGCTTACCCTCTACACCACTGAGCTCGTCTCCTCTTTGATTCTCACTCTGACTTAAATCATAAATCAATCGACTTTCCAATCAGAATATTGTTTTGACTTTCTAATAAATTTTTATAAGAAGTATACAGGGTGTATCAAAAAGAGCGTGCCAGATTTAAACGAGTTAGTCATAGACCATAAAGGTGAACTTTAAGGTCCATGACTAACGACTAAAGGCATACTTATCCGAACCGAACGCGTCAAATGCAACTTATTTTAGAGTTTATACGAAATCTCATGTACAAATAAATTTATGTACTGAATTTTGGCGACTGTATCGATGCTTATAGTCGCATTGGTCTTTATGAATATAAAATATGGCATTATTAGTGTTTAAAACATTCTAAACCAACCAACTTGTGTTCCGCAGGGCTTCCGCGTGGACCTGCCGATCAAGTCGGCGCGCTACCGCGGCCAGTACTCCTCGTACCCCATCAAGCTGTTCTACACGTCCAACATCCCCATCATTCTTCAGTCTGCCCTCGTTTCTAACCTCTACGTCATTTCACAAGTAAGTAATGTTTTATGAATTGATTGCGTTTTTAGGGTTCCGTAGCCGAATGGCAAAAAACGGAACTCTTATAGTTTCGTCTGTATGTCCGTCTGTCTGTCCGCAAACATAACTTTGTTCTTCATACAAACACTATGAAAATCAAAATTATGTTTGCTGTCAACAAAATATTGTGGTATTTTACTAAGTGGAAGTAAGTGGATTCCCCAATTCAGTTAAAGTTGGCACGGAACCCTCAAAGCGCGAGTCCAACTCGCACTTGGCCGGTTTTTTTTGTTTAATGATTAGTTTTTGGATTGTGTGGAGAATCGATGACAGCGCTCGTAGTGACGGAAATTTACAACATTGGCGGACATCTATCAGCGTAAGGGCATGCACCTGTGTACATCCGGTTCTGAAATACTCGGGTATTATATCAAACTGTGAAACCGGTTCTGAGCGATGGATACGGCCCGGTTCTGATAAGATTATTATGGAAGCATAGCAGAAATTCAGCATATCACAGCAAATCTTGCTCATCTTAAACGTGGAACTCTATGAAGTTTCCACTACTTCATAGAAGTAAACAGCCATTTAAAAAAAATGAATTACATAAAACCTTCCTTATACGGTTATACAGCTCGAAGGCTGGCTAAATAAGGAAAAGTCACCATTTCTCTAGCAATTTTAGTAAAAAAATACGTATCCGTGCATTTTATTTATTAAATATAATAAGTAAAATACGAGAGATTAACGTATTGAATAGAATAAATGGATAATATAATATTTCATTTAATAAACTGGGTTCTACAAAGTTTGGACTAACAGGCTTGCAATAACTGAACTGTATCCTGGTTAAGGCTCAAAAGCTTATAAAAAAGGGAATTC
The DNA here is from genome assembly GCA_963924145.1 of Pyrausta purpuralis. Lineage (NCBI taxonomy): Eukaryota > Metazoa > Arthropoda > Insecta > Lepidoptera > Crambidae > Pyrausta > Pyrausta purpuralis. The sequence goes on along the minus strand of OZ001648.1, from coordinate 24,614,977 downwards.
GTTATTTCACAACACTTATGTTGAAACGTATCCTTGTATTATCAGACTCGGGGAAACTACAAAGTTTGTTCACTAAGGGATTTAATAATTTCGTCATGCTCATTCATCACAGTATTTCGTAGCTTTAAAATGAGAAAAAAATAGGATTTTACAGCGCTGGCAAAAATGCTCCAATACATTTAACGATGCTTTTGCCTTAAGTTTTACGCGTTTTTCCCTGTTCATTCATATTTTCATTAATTATTACTTATTGTGAATGTCTCGAAATAATGAGTTTATCAAGTGATGTTAATATAAAAGTTATAAAAATGTCCAGAAAACAACAGTTTTTTTACAGCTATATTGACCAGCTCTTAAAAAATATCATGTGCGGCTGCAACGATCGCAAATCTCGTAAACCTCAAAATGCCATTCAATCTTTATATGTTACATCCCTGCTAATAAGATCAGTAAGGGCCGATTGTTCAATGGCCAGATAAAACTTATCAGACTGATAAATTATAAAGCGACAGATTTCAAACATGACAGGTACCTATGATTGCTGACAATTAGGTGACATTTTCAAATTACCCATATTGTATTTTGTTCTACGAATATTTCTTATCTGACTATTGAAAAATCAGCCCTTAATAATATTATATTGTAGCCATTGATTTTTTATTAACCTCCCAAATGTCTTCTAGATGTTGGCCGTGAAATTCAGCGGCAACTTCCTCGTGAACCTGCTCGGAGTATGGGCGGACGTTGGAGGCGGTGGCCCGGCCCGAGCCTACCCTGTGGGGGGGCTCTGCTACTACTTCAGCCCCCCGGAGTCGCTCGCGCACATAGCCCATGACCCGTTGCACGCTGTCCTGTACATCATCTTCATGCTGGGCTCGTGCGCCTTCTTCTCGAAGACCTGGATCGATGTCTCCGGCTCCTCGGCTAAGGATGTAAGTACAAATATATATCTAATAAGGACCCTTTTATCTCGTTGATGGTAATGGGCAAATATTTACTTAACCAGCGGATGAATATTTACCATTGTGTGTGTATTAAAGATAAAATACCTTAGCTTAATATCGGAATGGCTATTTTGATGATAAAAAAAAGGTTTCTTTTTTTATATTTATGAATTGTGATGACCATTGATTAAATTAATTTTAAAAAAAGGTTTAAACAGAAAATACCTTGACCAAGTCCACCTTATGTTCACTTTCTCTAGTGCAATGTCTTTATTAGAAACATTGAAAATACATTAACTATAAAATATATTATTGATAGTTCATATAGTAATATAAAAGTAAAATAAAGCTTACATTGTAAGGTTGTGTATTAAATATTATGTAATAATAGTAAAAAAACAGCACACCGATCATCGAAGATCTTCAGGACGCCGGCGGGTCCATAAACAAAAGAATGTTGATAAACACATCCGTAAAAGAACCTATGACCTTAAAACTAGACGTACTATCATTATTGCAAAACTGCAATGTTTGGCAAACTTTCAGATTTCACTTATTGTTACTAAGTGGGTCAAGGTTTAGTAAGCGCTAAAGAAGAAAATTACGCTCGACTCATCATACACAATTATCTTCATTTTGAGTTATGGATTTGCAATGGACATTAATAATATTTCAAATTTAAAATCAAATTTTATAACCAAAATGACTACATACTGTCTAAGAGTTTACTATAAATGGGAATCCGAGTGTAAAGAGTATGAGTCCTATCACTAATATACTGGTTATAAAAGATGAACATTAACTTGCTTTATCTCACTTTATTTGATAATTTCCAAACTTTTAGTCACACATAGTACAGCATGTATGCTAGGAATATTATTGATAACGCAAATCTATGTAGAACATTTAGTAATGTATGGACAGTCCAGCCTGCACCAAACTGGTCTACCTACATGTTTATTTTGATTTGTATCATTTTTGTGGCAGCTAGTGGTGACTGAGTTTCCGGCGTTTTTTCTCAGCACTTGCCAGATTGTCTGTGTATTTTCTCGAAACGCTAGTAGGGCCCAAAAGATAAGGAGACATGTTCTAGTCCCATATGAGCCATAATTGATTGTTATTACACTAATTATTGACGTTCATAAGTGGCATTTTGTGTCCTAAATTGAATAAATTATTTTTGACTTTGACTATCAAAAAAATGATATAAGAAACCTTAAACTAGCGTACGGGTGGGACTTGAACCACACTGTTTCATAAACAGACGGCTAGAGGCGCTAAGCGTCCCGCAATGACGTATCCATAAGAGGCCACAAATTTCGCAAGGTCGGACTGACAGCAAGGTAGCCCAATTGGTAAGACCGTTTGGCCCGGTCAGCCAAGAGGTTGCTGGTACAAGTACCGCCCGTGCGAAAATTTTTGATTTCTTATTTCATCTTTATAGTAGGGGAGCCCAAGAGGGAATTTTGGGATTTACTTAAGCGCGTCAGATTAACATACAGGGAGGAACCTAGTACTCCATTAAATACCTCCCTCCACCAAGTATTAGCCCCGTATATGTGGCTGCGCGTCAAGGATAAAAGATCAGATTAGTAAAAAAAAATTGATCATCTGAAATTCTCGAGCGCGTCATATTAAGGTAGGGTAAGTTAGTTATATGCTAAAAAGTATATATTCCACAAATCTGACAATTTTCGAATGACGATAAGAAGTAGGTGGGTTATAAACTTGTAAAAAAAACGCCATCTCGACTTTCTCATCGTGTGTATATTATATGACTTTTTTTTCTTCTTATCATCTAAGCTTCGCAATCCAATAGGTTATTTGACGCTCGAGTAAATCCCGATTTAGCATCCTGGGCTCCCCTACTATTATGATTATAAAATATGACACTGAGTGTTAAAAAAACATTATAAACCATTTGTCTATCAATTCAACCAACCTTTTACTCCCTAGGTCGCCAAACAGCTGAAAGAACAACAAATGGTGATGCGAGGCCACAGAGACAACTCGATGATCCACGAGCTGAACAGATACATCCCCACAGCCGCCGCGTTCGGAGGCCTATGTATCGGAGCCCTGTCCGTGTTGGCAGACTTCCTCGGAGCCATCGGGTCCGGCACGGGTATCCTGCTCGCCGTCACGATCATATACCAGTACTTCGAGATCTTCGTGAAGGAGCAGGCCGAGATGGGCGGCATGAGCACGTTGCTATTCTAAGTTTATAAAGTAGTACGTTGGGGGAGGGCGGTCGCGCGGACCCTTGTTTTTAAAACCTACTCGGCTACAGTGGGGCTCGAAAACGTTTTTAAAACGTACGGAACTAAAACAAAATGAGAACGTAAAAAATGGTTTATTCCAGTAAGATATAAAATTAAATTAAAAGAAAATAAATAAAATAGCGCGTACCGCACGCTGTTTACTTAGTATATCTATCTGTAAGCCTGTAAATTTATAACTATGCTGGATGTGAATAATTTTTGTTTTATATTGCAATGCAGAAAAATAAAAAATAAAAACGGTTAATCCCTCAAGCGTATGTGAACGAGACACAATGCAAATTCTATTGTTATGCGGTTGCCTGCAACCGCTCGGGTGTTGAAGCATTAATAGTGGTTAAAAACGTTATATTGAACGTAAATGATTTAAAATTTCGCTCTCTTCAAAAACTATTTAATAATGTTTCCGTTCAAACGTAAACGAAACTGAAAATTCTTAGATATATAAGGCGAAAACCTTTCGAAAAATGTAATGTTATCCGAGCCCTGCTACTCTGTAATACTGTCCCATGTTGTAAGCTAGATCAGAATACGTTTTACTACGTGGGATCTCCGAATTAGTTTTTGTGTGTTGACTCAGGTGTTCCATTATCAAACGTCAAATGAATGGCGGTTTCCAAAATGGCCGCCGTGCAGTCCGCGCGTCGCTCTTGATGTTTTATTTTATTTTTTTATTGGTAGCGAATGTGTCGGGCGCCCTCCCCCGCAGTGTTGTGTGCGTGACGGCGCGTGGGTTATGTGCTAATTTATATGAGATGAACTTTATAATAAAATAAAAATAATTACGAGAAGTACACACGTTGTTTCTGTCGACACCTTCCGATTCGGTTTTTTCGTAGTTCGTAAGCACTATCCGACTTTGTTAAGATTATTGGATACTGTACGTTTTAATAGTAGGTTGTATAATATGGTGTTGTGATTATTGTTGATGGCATATCAGATAGGTATCTTAGCACATATTGTGTTCTGTTTTGATAGTACATACATACCATATAAATATGTGGTAGTTTTACTTTACACATGACTTCAATTGACAGTCGGTAAATTAAATATTTTAGTACAGTTATATATGTTTAATTTTGTAGTTTTAAAATATATTATCCTTGCCACATGTATTTGGAAGGTTTGTAAATAAAATTAAGTCAAATGATAGTTTTGTTATGTAACTTTATTCTCCTCACTAGACATGCAAATACAAGACAAAACAATTCACGATTCCTTCAAACCTTATAACAAAAAAAACACGACTAAATAAGATGGTAACAATTTATATACACGAACTGCAGAAACATTTTAAATTAATCTGAATGTGTATCAGTGTTTATAATAATGAGATCTGAGCCAGGTTGAAACAATATTGGCGGGATGATTTAAGATGGATAGACAACAAGAGATATACATGCACTACCCTACAATAATACATATTTAGGCACTTGATAAGCAGGCTCTGTACTCCGCAAGATCGTATATATTTTTCAGTTACTCAATTATAAATAAGGATGGTTAGTGGTTTCATCAAAAATGATTTGCGAAGTATACCTCAAACTCAAGGGGTTTTATATTGTACGTATGGGAACCCCCTTAAAACGCAATGGAAGACTGTTCTACTTAGGCAATGCACTTCAAGCATGTAAATGGAATATTATCTGTGCATTTAAGAATAAGAATAAATAGGAAAGGCGAGAGGTGTAAGTCCCGTTATGGAACGAAACTGTTAAGTTCATAATTAACTGTTATTTGCCAAATGCTGAAAGTATAACGGATGAAATTAGGGCTGAGTGACCCTGTAAAGAAATGAATAGAAATACAACTTTTTTAAATGCGTCAACTTTGAATACATGAAGATATTTCGATAAGTATTTGATTCAAATATTTAAAAAGTCATTCATAAAAAAGAATATAACACATTGAATGCCTTTCATGTGAAAATAATCAAATTGGTAATAATCATAAATAAATGATGGTTAACAAAATCTTCAAACATATATGCAAAATGATAAAGTTGATAATTAGTTTCGTAAATTAATTACAATATGTTAAGACGTTTTTCAGGTGGGGTATTTTGTTAATTGCATGTTAATAATCATGTTCTTTGAAATAGCATTAAATGCCTTTGTTACAAATATAACAAAAAGTCAACCGTTACCTTTTTTATCGAATTTGCTTTTTGTAATGACATGACGATATAGCTGTCTGAAACTCGATCGTAATATATTACGATCGAGTTTCAGACAGCTATAAATAGGAGCAGTTATTTGTCTAAACCGAATATGATGTAGAATTGTAATGTAATGTGTGAAATGTTAGAAACCCAATTGTTCACTTATGATACATAGGCGGTAATCAATATGTGGGCTATCCTATACGAGACGAAATGAAGAATGGATATAGGCGAGTGGCGATTCAAGCAGAGAAACGGAATGATGGTTAGGTGCATGATTTTGAATAAATAAGAATAAAGAGCGAACGCAAACGCGTAAAAAATATTCTAATCACAGTTCAAAACTTCCGCACCCTGCTGACCCAAACGGTAAAAGGCTCAATTCACACTGACGCGACCGAACCGACGAATTAAAAATTAAATATGCTCACGTTTATTATTGTATAGAAACGGAACAGTTTTTTTTTAATATATAAGAGGCACAACGATTAAAATATACCATGGTCACACACATTTGCCACGCCATCTTAGGTCAATGTGAATTCGCCCTAAGTTACCGATACATCGACCGTCGTCCCTCCCAAAGTTAAACGAATAAAGCATTACTTGTTATATATCCACGTTATGTACTACTTACTTACATCATAAATATTCAACTCTGCTATGTATTGGATAGATACAGTTTCACCGATTAGTATTCACAGACTATTTTACAAATGAATAAACCCTTAAATTATTTCTAAGTGATTCAACGATAATACTTCTGCGTAACCATAAAATTGAAGTATAATCAAAGCATTTTTAACACTATTATATTTGCATAATAGATATGTACAAAGCTATTTCTAATCTAGTGCTTACGTGCCGTTCCCGCTGTTCGATTGAATGCATTTTACAGATTGGTTGGTGTTCTTTACATGATATTCAGTCGAGCAAACCAAATAATAACAAATAAAAAACTAAACGAAACGTTCAATGCAGAAAACATTTATTAGATTTAACAACATTTCCGTGAATGGAGAAAAGAAAACAAAGAAAAAATAACTTTTAAGAATAACAGTGCCGATTATCTTTTAATAAAGTGTAGGGCAGTCGGCTGTCCTAAAAACGAATCCAACTCTACATGAGGCGACCGTATTGTTAAGATTATGTGAACTTTAAACCCCTATAAAAGATACTTTGCAAAACCGTAAATACGACTTAATTTCGAAGTTTATCAATCAAATAGTCAGTTTCAAAAATTAAACTAGGTACACATGTCTAAAAGTCGACCGAACCAATAATATAATAAAATATACTCTAAAATATAACAACAAAAATCAATTTTGGAGCCGCACCAGGCAACCGAACCGTACCTTATCACGTTACTATACTAAAACTAGTGATTTCGCTAATTCAATCTTGTATTATTTGTACATGCGATAATAGCACTTATAACGTTACGTCTACGATCAGAACTTAGTCAAAATGGTAATTTAGAATGTTTCGCCGACGCTGTAAATGTTCGCACACGTATTCTAAAGCGTTTCGTCTCCGCACAGACTCGAGGGAAAAAAAAAACGCGTTTCACTCGAACGACGTGTTCGTGGTCAACCGATCGCGAGTCAGTCTTCTTTCTTCCTGAGGGGCCGCGAAACGATCGTCATATTTCATAGCCGTCATTCACTCACTATTGGACGGTGGTATTTACCGCACCGTCTGTTAGGCAAGCGTTTCGATCTCCTCCTTGAGGGGGGTCGTCTGATCTTGCGAGGGGAGGGTCTTCGTCGAGGCGGGGTAGGGTAATGTCTTCAGTTTGCGGGCCTCGCGGCGTTGTTTCTTTTGTTGCATGACGAGGCGGAGGTGTTCGAGTTTGCATTTGGTCTTGGAGTTGTCAAGGGCGAGCGTTTTGGCGGTGTCGCACTTCTTGCACGTGTCGTCGCAGGCGCAAGGCGGGGCGGGCTGCGCGGCGCACTGGCCGAGCGCGCAGGCGGCCTGCCCGCAACTAATGCACGGCTCTGCGGGCGTCGCGCACGTATTCTTCTGCTGTTGCTCCTTCTGGAAATTGTATGTGAGAATAAAGGCCGATCCGCACACAACAGTGCCGGCAGTGTCATTGAAAAATGATATTGTAGCATACATTTTTTACGACGCTATCCGCACTCGTCAGTCACAGTGATCACCGAACGTCACTTTCACTGACTAGTGCAGATCTTACAAAATGTCTGCTACAATATCATTTTTCACTGACACTTATGGATACGTTACTAAACGGCACGTGTCGGCACTGATGTGTGCGGATCGGGCTTAAGGGTCTACCGTGTACATCCGGCCGTCTGAGCCAGGCTTCTATAGAGATCTTGCATATCTAGGCTTATAAGGAATCGTTAGTGACGCTGATGTATCCAGGTTTCATCGTTTGTGACGCAATAGTTTTCTTGGAAAATCAAAAAAACTAGGCTCAGACAGCCAGAATTTCGCATTTTCTGACTTTCCAGATCTCAACTATCAGAGGGTTTCAGGTCGCTGTTTCTTATAAAATGTGATGTGACGCGTTAGTGACGGTCATCCGAAGTAGTTTCATCCATTTTAATCCTGTACTTTTTGAGAAATCGTGATAAACGTGTGGCTCAGACAGCCTGATATCCGGTCGTCTGAGCCAACTTGTTTTTCTCTATATTTCACGAAATGTTACGTTTCGGACAAATGTTTTTCGGATTTACTGATGTGACGACGTTAGTGACAGCTCTCGACCAGATTTGAACCTTCGTGACGCACGCGTTTTGGAGAAATTGAGAAAAAACTGCTGGCTCAGACAGCCGGATGCTGGCTGTCTGAGCCACCCAGTTCTACCACTTCCAGGTGTTGTACGAAGCTGAAAACTCATCTAATCTGATGTGACGCGGCCTCTATGTACAAAAAATCGTAAGTGACGGCTCTATATGCCGCCAATCAAAAGTTATAAGCATTTCAAATGTTTTCCATACATCGATGCATTTGGGTGGCCACACTTCGCACTCTTTATTGAAACGGAAAGACAATTTTGTAGAAAATGTAAGCTAAAGACCCTCATATCAAAGCGGATGCTTTCTCCTGCTATTTAAATATTTAATTACGTAGTCAATAACTACGCCGATGAAGGAAAATATGTTAGTTATGTATGGGGTATTCCAGGTTTCAAAATTACTCTTTATTTAAAAATAATCACTAGCTCCAGCTGGTTACTACAATATAAGACTTTTTCGGTATTAAATACATACTAAGTACTCATTCCTCAACTCGTCCCATATTATTACGGCCCATTTGGGACAAGATGCAATAATTAATTTTAATCATTATGCAAATCGTCTCCTGCTTTTTTGGGTGCAAAATAATAACCATAAAACAGCGCAGAAGGTGAAACGCAGTTCTCTGGGACCGCTTATTATTATTACGAACAAAAATTACTAAGCCAGCCTTATTTCACAGGTTTTAGTTTTACGTATGGGAGCCCCCCTTAAATATCATATTTTTTATTTTTTGTATAAAAATCCTAAAGCAGTTCACAGGTTACATCTTCCTACCAAATTTCAACAGTGTGATGCTTATAGTTACAGAATAAAGTGGCTGTGACATACGGACGGACAGACAGACAAACTTGACGAAACTGTGAGGGTTCCGTTTTTGCCCATTCGGTTACGGAACCCTAAAAATGACCCATGAATCCAGCGAATCGCCAATTCGAGTATCAAAAATACAGGCTTTAAGCTCTTTGACCAGTACACCATGGCATACCATGACCGTGCTATGTACGTGTCGGGCAAAAAATATTATTTTTATTGAAAACTCACACTAGACCGTTCCATGACAGAACAACACAGCAGAGTTCTTTCTCGCTCTCGCTCCATATAACGGTGAGACGGAACGCTGTCAATCCGTTCAGGGGGTAGAGAGTAACATGTTGCTTTTCGTGCCTGACACGTTCCTCCTGGCACGATAACGGTATGGCATGGTGTAAAATAAATAATGAGGTTATCAGTTTCAACTGTACGTTTATCCCCGATTATTTCGCGTTTGGCTGAACCAATTTTAATGCGGTTTTCATTTATGCTTGATTTGACGCTCTATCTATAGATAGTATATTAATTTTGGCCAATTGTCGACAGCATCCGCCTATCCTGAGCAGTTGCTGCTAATACGATATTTCCATCTTCGTAGACGTAAGTCATCTCACACTTCATCCCATGATAAGTGCAATCTGCATAATGACGCGTTAAATTAAGGAGTCCCATTACAGAATAAGAGTGAGTTAAACCGAAAATTTCGACACGCTCATATTTAAGGGATCTCATTACATTATAAACACTTTCCAGGGCGGTAGCCAAACACAATAGAACTTTTATTCTTTTACATTTTTATTTTTTTATTGTTTAGTTGAAAGTGTTAAAAAAATAAGCAACATCCAGCTAAAATGAGGCCCATAGCTATAGAAGTTCATCCTCTTCATCTAAATTCAAGATTGGATATAGTGCATTGTATTGTATTAAAATTCAATAGAATGATAATTTCTTAATCATTAATTAAGTGGCTACCTTAGATTGCATGTAATTTAGCAGTATACTCTTATTTAGGCATCATTATAATCATATGCATTGCAAATAAATAAAAATAGAAATAGTAATAGACAATCAGCCTACCTGTGCCAAAGTTAGAGGCGGACTGGCACATAACAGGTCGTTCAGTATGTGGATAATGGTTGAGATGTCTCTCTTTGGTCGTCCGTATCTGAAAATGATGTTAAACAGGTGAAAACTTTGACTATGAAAACATGGACATTGAAACCTTGACCAAGATTTAATTCAAACAACAATGCCAGTTAGTTCAGCATGCAATGTTTTAAAAGAATCATAGAGGTTGTAATTTTAAGTCCTGTGTTGAAAAATTACAGAGAATTAATTTAGTTTGGAGTTCTAGACGATTTAGATTACTTTATCATAAGATGGAATTATGTAAAAATATGAAATGTATAAGTCAGCTGAAGGTTTAGAGCGCTTTCACATTTAGGCGACTAGAAGCTGTTTTTTTTCTATATGTGCATCCGCTACTGCCGCGATGCTGTCGCTCTAATCTGAAGGCGAACTTAAATCCCATTATAATATTTTACAGTCACCACACATTGAATAATTTTGTTAGTTATTAACAAAAAAGCTATTGTACAATGATTTGTACTTATTTATTAAAAGATTAGCCTTTTCTTTTGTAGGTAGTCAATAATATAAATGGCTAGATATAATAAACATTGAACTAACGCTCAGCATAGTACAAAAGCAAAAAACCTACTTAGTTTACTAAATATGTGCAGAGGCGATCATTTTCTTCATAATATGAACAAGGAAGTTATCATTTCAATCAACCTATTCAACATAAAAAATAAACAATCACCATCTTGAGTTAACATCAAAGTGTAGAAAAAGGTTAATAAACAAAGCACAAAGATAAAAAATCATCATACCTGTCTTGTAGTGCTGGATTTAGTGTGCCCGAAAATGTCCCTGAATATATTCCTCTGCCATGGTGTTTCATGGACTCTATCACAGCCCCAGGGCCTATCTTCTGTCGCACCGCCTCCTCGGCTCCTCTGAGATCAATCTTATTTGTCAACACTTCCTTTGACAATTTCTTTAACTTCTGTGTCAAGTTCTTAGATGCCTCTATCAAGGCTTTGGTGTCAACGAGAGGTGTCGGTGATGCCCGCTGTGGTTTCTTGGGAGCATCAGGTACTCTGAATACAACCTGCTGCTTGGACGTAGATGGAGTAGCATTGTCAGTAGCCTGCCCACTACTTGATTGCAGAATCAATCTTCTAGCATTCGCTACAGCTGGATCCATCTGGGATGTTGAGGGCTGAGCTTGAGCACTTTCTTGTGCCATTTTCTTCAACTTCTGCTTCAGGCTTTTGGATGCCTCTATCCAAGCTTCAGTGTTGGGTGGTTTAAACAGAATACTTTGTTTAGATGTAGACGGAGTGGCATTATCAACAGCCTGCCCACCAGTAGGCTGCAGGATCAATTTCCTAGAGTTTGTAATGAACTGATCTGCCTGAGATGTGGAAGGCTGATCTGGACTGCTATCTTGCTTTTCTTGCATTCTTTTCTTGTGTTTGTTGACCACAGATTGCATAAATGCCTTCTGCTTACTCTGCCCAATAGGGTGCTTGAACTTTGATGTTTTGTGAAGTAAATATTGGAAGCGTTTATTTTTTAAGGGCTCATTTATACTTTGGAAGGAAGGAAGTGTGCCAGTTGTAGCCTCTTGGGCTCCGTGACTAGTCGTAGCCAAGTTTGATATTTCCCTGTCCATCATTGACTCATCCTGTTGTTCAAACAATCCCTTGTCAATAGCACTGTTGAATAAATTTTCCATTGGATACTCATCTATTGTGCTTTCGGCAAGGAATGAACTTTGGTCAGCAAAATTATCACTATCATCACTAACTGAACTGTCAGGAGTCAAAGACGACGTGGAAGGGCATGGCTGGTCACTGATGGCACTTGTAGACGGAATCACATCACTACTTAACTTACTTTGCGATAACAAATCTATCAAATTACTTTTTACAGTGTTTACGAGAGCAGCATCCCTGCTCTCAGAGGTAGATGTATCAATAGGACTAGACACCAAATTAGATAGGGACTTTATTGGAGACTGTTCATTATCTAAAGATGTGCTAGATGTGTCTGAGAGTGAGCCATTTGTGGTGTCCATTGATTCTTCTTTATCATCTGAAGATTCTGATTTCTTAGCATACTTCTCCTTTGCCATGGACTTGTATAATTCAAATGCATTTTGTAACATTTCCAGATCTCGTTTTGGTATAATCTGTATGCGTTTGGGTTTGTCACTTTCCTCTGTGGACTCTGTGCTAGTGGAGGGTTTCTGTGGTGTGGCCTGAGGGCTGGGTGTTTCCCGGGCTTCACATTTGGGGCGGGCAACCGCGGCAGGGGTTCTGGTGGGCGTCGATGTTCGCAAGGAGCGGCCACTGGCGGAACTCGACAGGGTGGACAGCTGCAACTGGATCAGCATCATGTGGTCACCCAACCTCATAGTCAGGTTCAGAGGGGACTTCCCACTCAAGAAATCATTCACTTGTGTGTCATTCAATGATTCGAGAGCTTGCATCACAGAGTTCTCATGTCTTGAACTCTGAAAATGTTAGAGATAATGTTAATGACGGACCTAGTAGTTAATCAATAAGAGCAATAAAGAATCGTGTTTGAGATAAATGGCTTGGTATTGATTAGTTTCACTTTGTTATGAAACACGTGATTATCATGAGGTGCGATTTCGAAACAATATGACGCGCTTACCAGAAGGCCCGTCTCGACGCTCGGCAGCAGGATGATGCGCGAGCCGTCCAGGAGCCCGTTCTCCTCTAGGGTCCCGTCCGTCAGTTGCCTGCAAAGGCAAACGAACGTCAATAACGGAGTCAAAGGACGCGGATGCGTCATCGTATCGACGCAACATTATTTCCGTGATGTTTGACAATAGAGGCTTGGCGTCTCATTACTACTCACCTTTCGCGATGCAGAAGGCATAATCGATCTTTACCCACTTTAAGTTTCTTCGAAACGAGTTTCTTGAGGTGATCCACTGTATTTTTACCGTTCAAACTGATAGAAAAGTTACCACCCGTGGTCGTTTGTATATTCAGCGTTATGTCCGAGGTTTGAGGCGAGCCACACCCGTACACTTCTGTTCCTGTAGCACGTTCCATATTTTCCACATAAATTACACTAGAATTTTCACTATATCACTATTGTAATGGCGCTAGGCTTATCTTAGATTACACAGCTATTTTATTGTAGGATAGAAATAACAGGGTCACACGCCAGACCCCCAGATTTTGATGTGGCCGTCGGTGTGACCAGTCGCTGCGCGATATCCCGTTAACTTTTTTTTACTACAACAGCTGATGCGAAGCGCTGCTATTTTCTTTCCATTTCACGACAGTTTTGATATGTTTTTAGAAAAGTGATGTCTTAAAATACTTCCTTATTCGGCAAATGCTGCAGATAATTCATTGAAGTAATAAAACTGAGCTTACTAAACATTATCTCATTGTTTCGAAAAGAAAAATATAAAAATGCAACAAACGTTGGAACCAAGGCGAATCGAGTTTGCTTAGAACGAAGCATAAGTGTCAATTTACGTCATGCAATGCATTTTGGCTTTGTGTGGGAATTTTAAATTATGTGACGTCATCGCAATCAATTGATTTGATCGCGTGAGATCTACCTTCTCTCTCATTTTAATAATTTCTAATAAATAATATTTGATTCAATTTGTTGTAATACTTTTATTGTAACACAATAGGCATACTTATATTTACATACTTATTATAAAAGTATCATTTATGCCGTAATGCGAGTACGGAGGAACAAAGAGCATTATCATAAATCATTGAACCAGCATTCCAATCAGTGACCTTTAGATTTTTTTATTCTACTAGTATTTTATCAGTACTATACTATACTCGTCAGAATACCTAATAGCACAAACTTGTTGACATGAACTGTGCTATGCAGATAGTAGTGTAGTATGGTATTAATGCCGATCCACTGATATAAGATTATAGATACATTCTTACTGATCATATTTCACTTGCATTTCTTAGATGCTCTAATAGACGAGACTGGTTGTCGATCTAATAGATTATAGATATGTTTATAAATAAAACAAGCAGAATCCAGAACCCAACTTTATTTACCCAGCACCCGCCATTACAATAAATAACACCAAAGGCTATCACAGTGGTTTACACAACAAACATGCATTAAAAAAAAAACAATATCATTATTAGTACACACACGGTCAATTTTGATGGTACATTTTCGGATTGATTTTAACCGGGCATAGTATTTTTTGCTCAGTTCCAGATCCTTCAATACAAGCTCAAATAACTTTGTTAAAATTTAAAGTCTTATTGTACGAAAGATTAAACCGAAACAAGGCATTAATTTCCCGAAAATTATATCGGGATTCACTGTGGGGAGAAAGTTTTAACATACCAATGTTTATGATTATTAAATTATTCAGAATAGGTATATTTTCGATCGGAAAATAACATAGCGTTCACTTAGTCATATTTATTATAAATATACATATAACATGGCGGGGTAAACCATATAGTGATTGCCTCCGGGTGTCACAGAAGTACAGTAATTGCCAACTGTAATGGTTTGCCTATGGTGGACGATAATTGTCTGGTATCCGTATACTATTTCATTAATTGAGTCCCACAAACATTCTAACATTTGAATATAGCCATAGTTTGACATTGATTGATATAGATAAAACGAATGGAAAACACATTTATCACATACTAGTTCGCAATAAATTATTATTTAGGTATTTAAAAAAATATATATCTTCACCTAGTCTACTTATTCATTAAGTAAATGTTTTAACCGAAGATACGCACTGGTAACTACATGCCCCAACATTCATTTACTTTTGAACTTATAACAAAATATTAAACACAAAAACAATATGAAAACTTACACATTATTATGAATTCATACTAATCAATACTTCATCAAAACCAATATGTTTACAAATAAAGTTGTGTGAAGCCGGGAACTTTTAAGAAGTAGAATTATTCTTTATATATTTTTTTCATATTTTACATATCTATAGATATGAATGGGTCATTTTTAAAAAAAAAAATATTCCACATGTATTTTTTGCACTGTTTCATTCGGGGCTGCAAAAAAATCAGTCCAACTGTTCTAGATTAGGTGGTTTAACTAACACGAATATTTATGTAATACATAGTTTTTGAAAGTTGCACTATTTAAGTGGTGGTCTTTCATTAAGAATGATAAAAATATTGCCAATATTTAACTTACAGGACTAAACATCACATTCGCCATTGAGTATCAAAGTTACAGTGAAATAAAACATATTACAACAAATAAGTGAATTCCTAGTTTTCTATACTAGCGAATTTGTCTACTTAATAAGATATAAAATAGTTCTATAATGAATATATATAACATATATATTTATTTCTTACTGTTCTTAGGTTGGGCACATATTGTAGACCACTTTATTAACATAGAGAATGTACTTATTATGAGTAAAATTAGGTAAATATATTTTTAATTATATACAAAATCTACCAAGTAGGTAGTAGGATCAATTTAATTATTACATTTTTTCAAAATTATAAGGACGAAAATATTTTTTGTAAATATTTTATCATGTTATTGGCGTGGGGTTATAACATTTATAAAAATATGCGATATTTATTAATAGCTAATGAACAATTATTTTAAAGGAGGTAAAAATGATTATTAAATTTCACATATTGTGACGTATTTTACATACACCTCTCCTTTATTTCCATAGAACTTTTTGCTCTTTGAGTGTTATAACAATAGAATTCATAAATCACTATTAAACATGATATAACATACACAGTACTTTTGGCGGCACAACATTAAAAAAAATAACAAATACGTTGAATCACTATTCAATTGCAAAATCATTTACATAGTAAAATTATCTAATACATCGTGCGCGCCCGATAGTAACGCGCGTTTCCAACTTCGATGCGACTCGGTCACGATTCCGATTCGACTCGTATACGATTCCGATTCGACTCGTATACGATTCCGATTCGATTCGGGTTTGTTTCCGAATGTAGCCGGATCACGAGCCGAACTCCTGCGTCTCGTTGTCTATGGGCTCGAAGACGTACGCGCCGCGGCCGTCCATCTGCAGGTAGTGGTCGTGGTGCTTCCATAGAGACTTCCGGTGCGACACCGTGAAGAGGGTTATGCCCATCTGTAAATAAATAAATATTAGACACCAATTGTACAAATTAATCTGATCTTAAGGTAAGGAGCTAAAGCGAATGAAGAGTGTGAATGATACTTGAATAATCACTACTTGGTAGTCTTGGACGAATAAATCACTGGACGCGCAATGACGGGCAATTTCGCTTGTGCCCCCTTAGCCACGAAGCGGGCTTTTTGCCTCACTTACAGGTGACGTCTTGTCAGTACGGTGATAGAGCTCAGTGAGAAACATTGACAGAAAAAATGGGTAAATGTGGCTTATTTTAGTGTAAAAATTAAAGCGGCAAGTTAAAAAATATTTATTTTCATTCGTAAGTAACATTTTATCCCAAAAAAGCTGTTATTTTGCATGAAAATAGTGAAATGTGTTTTCCAAGAGAAAAGTAACATTGCCATTAAAAAAAGTGATGGTCTGTTACAACAAAACCAACAAAATAACGTATACCTTATACGGTAGGATTGTCGTATGTTTATCATTCGTTTACTTGTCAGTTTAATTTCAATTGTGCTTGACAAATGTCGATAAATCATATCGATAAACGTACTTATGTTAAATTTTTGAATATAATAAATACTTTTAAAATAAAATTATAAAACTGTAAAATGTTTCACTCGAGAGTAGATTAAGGTAATCTTAAATATACAACAGTTTGCTTTAAAATTTTAAACTTCATATTATATGACAACACATCCTTCTCATATAATTTCAGATTTCCTGTAGATCCATTATGGAAAATAAAGTGGGTAGAAGCCGTCCGAAGAGAGGCAAAATGGATCTCCACAAATCATCATATCCATTTTACACCAAACGTGACATAATGCCAACGCAAAAAATCTTCTGGTTAATTATCCGTTATGAGGATTTTAATGGTGCAAGGCTATGTGTATTTCCGGGCTGTTTCAATATGTCTTAGGAAGTTCTAGTTAGTGTTACTTGCCAGATGTTTATATAAAACGACGCTCTATGTTTCAATTGTTCCTTTGATGGTTTGTGCATTACATGCCCATAATGTAATTTATTGTTTGGGTGATAAAATTTTATAATTTTACAAACGATCCGTTCATTCATTCGTTCCACACATATCAATAAAAAAATATCGACACCTTTATGCGCTAAATGTCAATAATTGACACGACATGCTCCCCCGCCCCGCAGAAATTAGCTAATCATGTTTTCATACATTCGCTCTCGCTCTTACGTTTCATATGCAGTGGTTAATTCATCCAAGTTGGTAGTATTTGATTATCTTAAAGTAACATTATATTATACACATTTCTGTCTTTACTTAATTAAGAAAACACTATTGTACAATTACTATTATACAACTTAAAAATTACTACTAATAGAATTATCCTTAGTTTAGAAGGTGTCTTTCTTGTCAGCACCAGTCTTCACAAGAATTTAACTGTAACCGCCATTAATCCCTCAAGCGTATGTGAACGAGACACAATGCAAATTCTATTGTTATGCGGTTGCCTGCAACCGCTCGGGTGTTGAAGCACTATCCACTTCACCACGCAATGTGACAATCAAATATTGTTCGACGCAGTTTTTGGTTTACATGCTTAATGTTTTTGTAGCCGTCATTATAATTCAAGAGAAAACCATGCATTCGGCTCTAAATAAAATCAAAAAGTATAACAACCTGGCTTATGTATTTTAGTGAGTTGAAAAGGCACCTTGTATGGTTTGCACAATCTTCCTACCTAGCTTTTGTATTAATGTATGTACAAGCGGTCTTCTGCGACTTCGTCCACGCGCTTTGAGTTTGCTCCCTCCGCTCCCGTCACAGCGTAATATGTCGTCGTAAAGCCTTCCTCGATAAATAAGCTATCCACTTTTCAAATCGGTCTCGTAGTTCCTGAGACTAGCGCGTTCAAACAAACAAATACAAAACCAAACTCTTCAGCTTTATAATAATAATAGTCCCCCTTGCCGATTTCGACTGGCCAGTCACAACGACTAACCGACTGCGCGGGACATATTATAGTGCACAAGTGTGTGCGCAAATACAGGTGCACTCTCTATTCCTTTCGCTCTCAAAACCCGTTAGGACAGCAATCTGACACGACCGGAGAGATCAGGCGCAGGACCAACGACTTTACGTGCTTTTCCGAGGCACGGGGGTGAAACACCGCCAACTTCCAAACTCCGGGCTACCCTAAGAATTTCTGAACAGAAAAACTCAGGTATATATTTTTGGCCCGAACCAGGGATCGAACCCGGGACATCTGGAGCAGCCGTCGCTTTAAAAGGGCGACCCTCCTACCGCTGCGCTACCGAAGCAGTTGGGCAGCTTTATAATATTAGTATAGATGCACATAATAATTAGGTGCTGTGAATAATGAAACACTTCTGATAAACTTTAGAAATAGATAACACACCGTAACAGGGAAGAATAGCTACACATTTTACCTTTTTATTTACGTCAACAAACAGGATAATAAATGACAGCGACCATGAATCGCGTCACGAAAAACTTGTGTTATTCATTGTTGAAGTAATGATGACAATATCTCATTATTATATTGTTACGCGGAAAACTAACACACGCAATACATTGTATCATGTTCGTACACATTGCTCGTGAATAGTAAAACTAAAGATAGTATTTATTTGTATAGTTACTAAGTTGCAGATGGTGTTGCGTCATAATAATCTACCTCTATACTTTAGTATGCGCATTGATAACTGAGCAGATACGTAGAAGAACTAAGGTAATGAATATGCCCTGAAAAATCAGTAGGCACAAGTGGCAATGGGCAGGGCACATAACAAACAACTGATGTTCGTAGGGCAGAAAAGTTCTAGATTGGAGACTCTTCGACCAAAGACGTAGCGTATATACTAGGGCATGCACCCGGGTACACACGGTTCTGAAATACCCGGGTATTACATAAAATCTGTGGAACCGGTTCTGAGCTATGGAACAGCTACAATTTGGCATGAATTTCTATTATAAAGTACGCGTATCGAAGTGTCGTGGAACTTTTGAAGTTTAGCGAGCTGGCAACGTCGCGCCAACGCGCCTTTATACGTACGTGCACGCACTACATGATGTTTCGTCATCTCGGCTTTGAGTGACGCAGTGACGATTCAGTTAATGTGAACGCTAGTTTAAGAACGATTCAACTAAAAATGACTTTCATTGATTTGATTTATTTAAGTTTCTAGTCTCTAAATTAGTACTTTAATTTCCTTATTTTCTATCATCTACAAACCAAATTATTTAAGTAGTTTCAAGAGTTAATTTATGTTGAATATTTAACTGTCTGAAAAGTAAGTTTATGTTGATTATTAAATAAAAGTTTCGAGGGAGTTTTATGTTAATTATATAATAAAGTTTTATTATATAATTAACATAAAACTCGTTATATAATTCATGTTGTCTTGACAGCAATACCAGCTTGTTTTTATTCATTCAACTCATTAGAATCCCAACGTAAACAAAAAAATATGTTTTGGTCGCTTGGAACCGGGTAGAACCGGGTGACCCGGTTCCCACCCCTAGAACACCCTAGAACCGGGTATGCAAAATCTAAATCTGTACCCGGTTCTGCATGCATAGCATAGACCGTCTACCGAAAAATGGACTAACAACCTTGTAAAGTTCTCAGGATCACACTGGACTGTGCAGATCGCTTGCAATCGCCGCTATGGAAAGCCGTGGGGAAGGTCTATGATCAGCAGTTCACATTTTTTTTATAAATATGAGTCCCGAATCACGCACATTGCATCCCAAAGTATGTAGCTAATGCACTTGTGTTATGAAAATCAGACACAACGGTGGTACCACAACACCCAGACCCGAGACAATATAAAAATTCATGATGTTTCTATTTCACTTTTCAGCTCTTCATTTTCTATGCACAAAATACCCCTGTCTAATGGTTTAGACGTCACTCGTAGACGTATCCATAAGAGACCACAAATTTTGCAAGGTCGGACCGACAGCACGGTAGCTCAATAGATAGAGCGCTTGGCCCGGTTGCTGGTTCGAGTCCTGCCCGTGCGCAAATTTTTTGGTTTCTTAAATCATCTTTATGAATACCCCTTTCTACAAAACTCATAATTTATTTACCGAAAGGTTGTCTGAAAGAGTCGCATATAGCGAAAAGACCGCCTGAATTGTACATTTCATTAAAACGAATTTGTAAATAAATTTATGTTATGTGCAATAGCAGTTATCTATCTATCTATGATTTCTACATTGACCCGATCGGGAATCGAACCCGGGACCTAGGAGCGACGACGCCTCCAGCTAGCCAGCCAAACCCAGCGTGCTTAGCCACTACACCACAGTGGTCATCGCTGTGTTTATGATGATGATGATGATGACGTCGTAAGGAACAGAGGCGAGTACTGACCTCCCTGCAGTACTGGTACATCTGCCCTTCTACGTCGACGGACACGGCGCTGGTGCACTCGTCCAGTATCGCGAACTGCGGCTCGTGGTAGAACAGCCGCGCCATCTGCAGGATAAATACACATTCTTTTTATACGTGCTATTCATCAAACAACTTCATATAACATATCGTAACTGCCTCGGTGGCGCAGCGGTAGGAGGGTCGCACTCTAAAACGACGGCTGCGCCAAAGGTCCCGGGTTCGATCCCCGGGTCGGGACAAAAATATATACCTGAGTTTTTCTGTTCAGAAATTCTTAGGGTAGCCCGGAGTTTGGAAGCTGGCGGTGTTTTACCCCTGTGCCACGGAAAAGCACGTTGCGCCGTTGGTCCTGCGCCTGATCTCTCTCCGGTCGTGTCAGATTGCTGTCCCATCAGGCTATGAGAGGGAAAGGAATGCACCTGTATTTGCGCACACACTTGTGCACTATAATATGGCCCGTTCAGTCGGTTAGTCGTTGTAGCCTGCCACCGTAATCGAAATCGGCTAGGGG
The DNA here is from genome assembly GCA_963924145.1 of Pyrausta purpuralis. NCBI lineage: Eukaryota > Metazoa > Arthropoda > Insecta > Lepidoptera > Crambidae > Pyrausta > Pyrausta purpuralis. The sequence goes on along the minus strand of OZ001648.1, from coordinate 24,593,873 downwards.
GACTATTATTATCACATATCATTCACAATCTCAAACAATACATCAACAGGCGCTCCAATAACACCCCTCAAGATTTTCATATATTTTTTTTTCACTTTGACAATCAATATCTCAGTAACGCGTCATTTGCTAGGGTATAGTCTATTCGAGAAAAAAAAAACGGTTTAGTGCGAGTCGGACTCGCAACTGAGGTTTCCGTGCCTGAATTACATTAACTGAAATAGGGAATTCACTTACTTCCACTTAGCTAAATTACCACAATATTTTGGTGACAGCAAATATAACTTTGTTTTTCATAGTGTTTGTATGAATAACAAAGTTATGTTTGTGATTATTGAAAATGAGAAGCTATAGCAATACCTCAAAAACTACTAGTTTGATCCCGTCCAAACCAATTTTCGTTGAAAGTATTTGTTAAGATCTACTACATCATATATTTTCTTCAGACACCCTACCCTACACGCATAGGTTTGACTAAAAATATTTTTTTAGTTTTAGTTTCATGTATCGGTCCCTTCTTAAAGTGGCTGTGACATACGGACGGTCAGATAGACAGACAGACTGACTTGACGAAACTATAAGGGTTCCGTTTTTGCAATTCGGCTACGGAACCCTAAAAATGATGGTAAGAATTTTTACATGGTACTACTGGACCAAGGTACTTACCGCTATCCTCTGCTTTCCCCTCCAGACAACACATTCGTCCCAGCCGCCCTTTCTTGTGCTGAGGTACGACATCTGAATTTGCTTCACTTAACGAATAAGAAAACGGGGCGTAGTTACCTTACTGTAGATACTTACAAAACCACACAATCTCATAAATAGCGACGATGAACTATGTTCTGTGTTTACCTACGCGATCGAAGCAGAAATGATGTGATACCTGTACACTGATTTTTAATTGGATAGACTAGAATGACAGCTCTTTTGCTTTTTTAATGTTGCAAGCGTAGTGCGATAGTGTTGTGACAATTAGATTATGTGCGATTAATTGAACTTGTGATATGAGTTTTTAATAATCAGATTTTATTTATTTGAATGAATAATACAGTTTAAGGAATAATGTAAAACGTTGCAAAAAGCTATAGATACATACATAAACCTCAACCTAAGTTTTAATATCACATATCAGTTTGTTTACTGTCGTTATACGTAAAACACAAGATTAGAAGGCCAGTAAAGGCACGGAAGACAACAGAGCACTACATAAACCGCAGACAATATCAAATATTTCATTCAAATCATTGTTAAAAATATCGATCGATTTTTTCTCACAGACAATAATAATAGTAGAAGAACACAATCTTGCGAAAACAAGGTTACTTGTCACCAAAATTACCACAGATTATGTTAAATTCCAGGTTCAATTTTGCCTCATGAGATAGCGCTTGACAGCTAAAGGTGGGAGTGAGTAAGAAGATTAATGAACAACAAAAATGGCAACAAGTCGCCTTCGCCTGCTTAATAAACTATGCAATAATCGGATAAACTAAAAAAATATATCGTCAAAGACGAACAAAATGTGACAATTTAAAATGAAAAAAAAAGTGACACTATGTATGGCGGGCAACCGAAATTTATTTGTAGTTTTAAATTGTAAAAAATTAGACCATTTGTTTTTATTCTTCTTCAAATCAGTGAACAGTGACCATAATGAACAAGCTTTTAATGTTTAGCTAATTTTAAAAATATTAATAGCTTGTTTATTTTAAAAATATAATGTGACTCAATTATCTCTAGCTCCATGTTTGATCGTAGCAATTAAAACTAAATTACTTTCCACCCTAGGGATGGAAAAGATATTTTCCACCCGTCTATCTTCACATGAAAGTTAAATTTTCCGAATAGAAGAAATGAAAATGTTATTTTAGGTTATCTACTTAAAAATCAGAGTATAGAAGAACTCAGACAACGGAAGCCCTACGAATCAGTAAGCTCAAATGGCAATGGGAAGAGTACGAAGCGCGAAGAACTGATAGCTGTTGGGACGGAAAAGTTCTAGATTAGAGGCCCGTGGACAAGATAAAAAGTCGGCCTTGTAAAGATCGCAGGATCACACTGGATCTGCATCCCCTCCCCCGCTCACAAGTCTCACAACCGTCGCTGTGGAAAACCGTGGGGGTGGTCGTGGACGTCCTATGGCCGATAATGATGATACGATACTCACAGCTATCCTCTGCTTCTCCCCTCCAGACAGCACGTCCATCCAGTCCTCGACGGCGTCCCAGCCGCCCTCCCTGGTACTGAGGTACGACAGCTGAACCAGTTCTAGGAACTTGTTGAGCTGCGCGTCGGTGCGCCCGCGGCGGATCATCTCTTCGCGCGTTTGCGGGTAGATCACCTGACAAAAATAATTTGCGTCATTCATTTTTTATTTTATTTTTACCTACCTACCTTTTTGAATTTAATGTATAATTCCATGACATAAGTAATTGATATACAAGTACCTCTACATATAATTCTTTCAGGGTTGATAAAAATCATGATTTTTTTAAAGAAATCAAATTAATCGGATTTATTTGATTTAAATCGGATTTATTTGATTTAAATCAGATTTTTTTGTCCTTTCTTGTCTTTTTTATTTATTTAATAGTCAGTTATTAATTTAAAGAAAAAAACGTATTTTGGTTTATATTGTTTAATGAAAAAAAGGCCATTTATTCCTTATGACAGCATTTACACACCAGTTTGTTAAACTTTCCACAAGCTGACTTTTTTTCTTTAAAATAAACCCACACAGCATTTTTTTTCTTCGAGACATTTTTGCCATATTCCCTCTTCCACTAATCAATAACAAATGACAGAGCGTAAAGCAAACCACATCGCGTGTTTCACAAGTCCCTGGACACTTTTTGGCTGATTTGGTTGCAGTAAAAATTTATTGATTTAAATCAATGATTTTTTTTAAAAAATCACTTGATTAAAATCACGATTAAAATCAGTGATTTAAATCAAGTGATTTAAATCATATCAACCCTGTTCTTTACTGTTACAAATTTTTTTTGACATGCACTATGATATTGACTGTTTTATTGACTTTTCTATTATACGACTATTAAATAACATTTGTGAAATTGGCCAAGAAATAACTTAACTTTTAATATTTGTACGCCGGAAGGCAAACATGTAGAGCCAACAAATAATTAATAACATCTGCATGAAAAACTACTCATGTCTGACAAATAAAAATTCTTTATCTTTATCTTTCATCCGGAATGTGAGAACTTCAGGCTTGTAACTTTAGATAAGCAATCACCTTCTATTGAGAAGTACATTTCAAGTACACAACAAGACATTATTCGCTAAGTACGAAGTAGGCGGTAGGGGAACCTGAATCGATGTTACTAATTTTAAGACCCCATTGTACACTTAATGGCAATAAAAGAATTTGAATTTGATGATAGCGCTCGCAGTGACAAAAAAAAACAACGATGGAGAACGTCTGTCGCCATGTCTCTAGCCATTTTAGTATAAAATTCACGCATCCGTGCATTATATATTATTAATAAGTTAAAATTGACACTAAAGATTAACTGAATTGAATGGAATAATATTTCATTAAAATAGTTTTGGTTAGATTATTTTTCGTAATGACAGCCAGAATTCTGTCGTCACGCACGGTCCAAATACATACAGATAATTTTGGTTAAATACTAAGGTTTTATAACTCTAGCTACCTAAGAGATGAGGTTCTGATTAACAAAACACTTCATCCACAACAACACGCATAAAGGAAAGGCAGATCAACTGAATCAGCCCTACACATGGTAGTGCATAAAATAGAGTCTGCCATAAACAACAAAGCATCAACCCTAGCCGCCTTCATAGACATAGAAGGGGCTTTTGATAAAACCATGCACAACAGCATTACCCTTGCCCTAAGAAAACTAAGGGTAGAACCAGTGATAACGAAATGGATAAACGAGCTAGTCAGTAAAAGAGCGGTCCAAATTACTACACACACCACCATGCGGGCAATGGTTGTCAGAGGATGCCCACAAGGTGGCATCCTTTCTCCACTTCTATGGAATATAGTAGTAGACAGCCTCCTGAGTAAACTAAATGAAAGAGGATACACTACCATCGGGTATGCAGAAGATCTAACTATACTGATAAACGGAAACGCGGAAAACCTCCTATGTGGCATAATGCGTTCCGCCTTTCAGATAGTAGAAAACTGGTGTGATGAGCACCAACTGTCAGTAAACCCGAAAAAGACAGAACTCATCCTTTTCACAAACAAAAGGAAGTTACCTGTACTACAGCTACCAAAACTGTTTAACACCGAATTAGCTCTCTCATCACAAGTGAAATATCTGGGCATCACTCTAGACAGTAAACTGAACTGGGGGAGTCATATCGATGACAAATTGCAGAAGGCCTGCATAGCTTTTTATCAATGTAAGCGACTTATTGGCAAGAAATGGGGCCTCAACCCTAAGATCACACTATGGCTATATACATCAGTTATCAGGCCTTCTCTTACCTACGGATCAGTTGTATGGTGGCCCAGAACGCAACTGACCACGATCAAATCAAAACTTCAAAGTCTACAACGATTAGCAAGCATCGCAGCCACAGGATGTATTAGAACCACTCCATCAGCCGCACTAGAGTTTCTCCTGAATCTAAGACCGCTACATCTGGTAATTCAGGATGAAGCAAAGGCAGCTGCCCTCAGACTTAGAGCGAACGGACTATGGAAGCAAAACACAGTGACCACTCATTCAAAAATCCTAAATGTGATCCTGAAAGAAAAAACACTTCTGGACGCACCCATGGACAGGACACCATGCCAACATGTCTTTGACAGGAGGTACAATATCCAACTCACTGAAGAGCCTAAAGACAGCTCAGGCATAAAGGAGGTTCGGATATACACAGACAGCTCCAAAACCCCACAGGGTACTGGAGCTGGAGTATTCTCAAATGACCTTAATATAAAAATATCAACCACTTTAGACAAACTAAATACAATCTTCCAAGCAGAATGTATTGGCATAACTTGGGCAGCACAGGTAGTCGCAGCCAGAGACGTCAAAGACCTGCATATTAAAGTCGTCTCGGACAGTGCGTCGGTGCTCCAGGCCCTACAAAATAATAGTATAACATCCGTCCTTATTTTGGAGTGCCAAAAAGCACTCCAATACATAGCAAGCACAAATAAGGTTACCTTGCAATGTATCAAAGGACATAGCAACTCCTTAGGTAACGACGCAGCTGACGAACTAGCCAAGCGAGGCTCAGCAACAACAGTATATGGACCGGAACCTATACTGCCCATACCGCAGGCCCAAATAAGAATTTGGCTACGTGCAGAAACCGAAGCAGCACATCAAGCAGAGTGGAGAAACGGTGAAGGTTGCAGGCAAACAAAGAATGCAGTCCCGGTAGCTTCGAAAAGGTTCGCCCGCAACCTCAGCCGCTTACCTAGAGACAAACTACGCACAGTCATAGGCACTATAACTGGCCACACTCTTTTAAACAAGCACCTATTCACAATAGGTGTCACAGACAGCCCCCTATGCAGAGGGTGCATGGAGGCAGAAGAAACTCCACACCATGTGCTAATGGTAAATATTCTCAAATCCCCAGCCACTTTCCCGGACGCCATTAGCAATCTAGGCAGATTGCTAGCCTTCTGGGAAAGTTTGGGGTGGTTAGATTAAAAAAGAGGGTCATACGTACAATGGCCCGATCGTGTGGCTAAGTGCGGATAAAACCCCGGCCAAACTAACTAACTCTAGCTAGATACATATTTTACTGTAGACAACTTTTTGTGTTCAACATATCCCATTTATTGCGTTTTGAAGGTTTCTGGATATTTTTTCAATCTATACCTTTACTCGTATAAATATGGTCTTTTTAAGTTTTTACACTTAGGTATGACTTGACCAAAAGCAATCAAAAGTCTATGTAAAGTGTACACCTGATCTCTAAGAGTTCCCAGTGTTATATAGATCAGTTTCCCTTACGCTGGCTTGGTAGGCGTTCCCCCTAAATATTAACCACAGCTCGCCGAGCATTCGGCACATTTAAATTATCTTGCGACCACACACATTGCCGTAAAATAGTTCTATAAATTACTGCTAACCTGATCTCTAAGGGTTCCCAGTGTCATGTAGGGCCTCTGCGGTACATAGAACAGTTTCCCCTTGGGCGGCTTCGTGAGGGTTCCTCCGAAGATGGGCCACAGTTCCCCGAGCATTCGGAACATGGACGACTTGCCGCAGCCGTTGGGGCCGCACACCAACACGTTCATGCCCGATCTGAAATGATGAACAAAGTTTCGTAGATGTGTTAGAATAAGTTTGCAATTCGAAATCTTTACTGTAAAGAAATAAAACAATGTGAAGAAATAAATGAATGTTTTGATCTTTTGTCTCGTGTCACAATGTTCGTTCCCGTACTCTTCCGAAACGGCTTGACCGATTCTTACCAAATTGTATATGCATATTCAGTAGATCTGAGAATCGGCTACTATCTATTTTTCATACCCCTAAGTGAAAAAATATGGGTGAACAACCCTTATGGTTGTTCGTTCACCCATAATGTTTTTTTAAATTTTTGAACGAAACTTTTTGTTTTTATTTTTTATAATGTGGCATTAAAAAATACATACAACCCTACATTTTTATTTTACTATCACCAACCCCTCTTTTTATAGCCATTTTAGTAATTTGATCATTTATCATCCAGCTCGATAACTGATCAATTATAGTGTTTTTCTTAACTTTTAAAATTAAGGGGCTGGGCTAGACGGGGCCGGGGCGGGACGGTGCTAGGGGCGAAGCAAAGTTCGCTGGGTCCGCTAGTATATATATATAATCTGATGTAAAATGCGACGGTACCATTCAATGATTACTAACTTGACTTCAAAGGACAGCTCCTTGATGAGAACATCTCCGTTGGGCGTGACGAGCGGCACTTTGTCGAAGCGGATGATCTTATCTTGATAGATAATGCGGCCGGCACCCGGCGCCATCAGCATTGGCACATCTGTAATATAAATAAATAAATATTAATATTGGACACCGATCAGATAATACATTGCTCTGCTCCCAAAGTAAGTAACTAATGCACTTGTTCATAAAGATGAAATAAGAAACCAAAAATTTGCGCACGGGCGGGACTTGAACCAGCAACCTTTTGGCAAACCGGGCCAAAAGGTTGCTGGTTCAAGTCCCGCCCGTGCGCAAATTTTTGGTTTCTTATTTCATCTTTATGAATATAAAATATGACACTGTGAGTGTTAAAAACATTCTAAATCATTAATGCACTTGTGTTATAGATATTAGACACAACGGTGGTACAGTCGCCGTCAGATATATTGGAGCAGACAAAGTGACCAAATACTTCTGAACAGGGTAAAATGTCAATAAGTTCCTTACACTACAAGTTACCATTAATATCAGAACATTCATTACTTCATTAATATCTGAGCAGAAGCTATTATTGGTTGGTTGTGTGTATAGAAGTTATTGACTAGCTAGACACCCACCCAGACCCGAGACAATATAGAAAATTATGATTCCTACATTGACCCGACCGGGAATCGAACCCGGAACCTCGGAGCGGCAACGCTTTGAAACCAGCGTGCTTAGTCACTACAACTTCCTTAAATAGCTTAGGTTGCCGGCAACTTAAGCAATGTTACTTTTATACTTCCACAGGAATGTCACTGGCAACATAAATACGCGCGGAGCAGTGCACGTCCTGTATTAATGATAATGATGATGACGATAGTCTTACGAGGGTCAAACTGAAAGTTCTTAGAAAATCAAAAACTGATTACATTAGCCAGTTATTAGTTTTATTATATCTTTTCAAAATATTGTCCATTGACGTCAATACACCGCTGCATGCGATGGAACCACTGGGAAAAGCACTTTGCCCACTCGTCCTTAGGGGTCTCTTCAATGGCATCGCGATACGCAGCCACCGCTTCTTCAGCATTCATAAACCGCTTTCCTTTAAGTTTTTCTTTAATTTTTGGAAATAAATAAAAATCACAAGGCGCGAGGTCGGGGCTATACGGCGGGTGACCCAGTAATTCAACGTTTGATGTCGCCAAATAGTCGATCGTTCGCTTGGCGGTGTGCGACGAGGCGTTGTCGTGGTGAAGGAGGATCCTACTGCGAGGTCGTTTCTCTCGAACTTTTTCCAAGACAAGTGGCAAACAATTGGTAGTGTACCATTCTGCAGAAACTGTTTTTTGATCCTCTAACACAATTGTTGCGAAATGACCTATCCTTCCAAAGAACGAGGCCACCATTTTTTTCCCGCACTTCGATCTCTCTTCACTTTAGTTGGCAACTCCTCGAAAGGAAACACCCACGGAGCAGATTGTCTTTTGGTTTCAGGATCATAACAGTAAATCCAGCTTTCGTCACCTGTTAGTATGTCGAACACAGCATTTGAGTCACCTCCGTTAAATCTTTCAATCATTTTACGGCACCAATCCACACGATGGAGTTTTTGAGCCTTAGTCAAATTATGAGGTATCCACCGGGCGCAAAGCTTCCTGACCGCTAAATGTTCGTGGAGGATTTTGTGCACTTGACTCATACCGATGCCTAAGCTTGTCCGAATCTGCTGATAGGTCACTCTTTTGTCAGTCTCTATCATACGCCGCACAACACAGATGTTATTTTCAGTCGTCGCCGTAGAAGGCCGTCCCTCACGTACATCATCAGTGAGATTAGTGCGACCACGTTTAAACTCATTAAACCAGTTGTAAACAGTCGCACGAGATGGGGCTTCATCGTGAAAGGCCAATCGTAGTCTATCATAACTTTCTTGTTGACTTAAATGACATCGAAAGTCATAAAAAATCATTGCACGAAAATTTTCTCGTGTTAAATTCATGTTGACGTGACACAGACAATTTTCAATTTGCCGCCAAATCGTAAAACAAATGACAAATGAATGAAATATATACTCAGTAATATTGGCAAAGAGTTCTATTTTCAAATTTTAGAATATTTTTTTTATTATATTGTTTATAAGTGGCCAGTTCTAAGAACTTTCAGTTTGACCCTCGTACTAGCTTGGTCCCCGTCCTGCGAGTTCCTGTCCAGCATGGTCCGCTTGTACTCCCCCCGGTACACCTCCTCCAGTATATCACTATCAACCAAAGAGCGTTCAGTACTGAACATAGGCCTCCCCAGCGGATTTCCAAAGCGACTGGTTGCAAGCGGTCGAAACCCAGCGTAATCTTGCGATCTTTACAGCCTGTCCATCTCGTCAAAGGACGTCCTACGCTGAGCCTTTAGTCAAAGGGTAGTAAGAAATCGAGTACTTTTCTGCCCTATCGGTCATCTGGTCTTCGCGATATGTGCTCTGCCTGGTGTATTTGTAAGTGTGGGTTTATAGTGCTATGGTACTCGCTCACCGACCCAAAGCGCAGCGTAGGACGTCCACCGGCAAGATGGACAGATGACCTTGTAAAGATAACAGGATCACACTGGATGCAGACCGTTTGGAAGCGCTGTGGAAAGATTTAGACCCAAAGCGCAGAGTAGGATGTCCACTAACAAGATGGACAGACTTGTGAAGACAGCAGGATCACACTGAATGCGGACGCCGCAATCGCTGTGGAAAACTTTAGCGGAGGCCTATGTTCAGCAGTGGACGTCTTTTGGCTGATAATGATGTGGCTTTTGCTCCAGTGAACGTCCTGTGTTAATGATAATGATGATGACGATAGTCTTACTAGCTTGGTCCCCGTCCTGCGAGTTCCTGTCCAGCATGGTCCGCTTGTACTCCCCCCGGTATACTTCCTCCAGCACGGTGCGCAGCTGCGTGACGCGCGCGGTCAGACCGGCCAGCTTGTTCAGCTCGCGCCCGGACAGCACCAGGCGACCGATGCCTTCCGCCATTTTGACCATCATCCGCCCGTACGTGTAGTAGTGCTGAAAATAGTGTTGAAATGAAATATTCATTTGCTTAACCCATTTGCTGCCACACTTGAGACACAATAGAAATTTAATTGTTATAACGCACCGGTGCGTGCTGTGGCATGGAACCAGTTAAAACATGGTCAAGATAGAGGTGGTACAAATTTAAGAGCTCTGCATGTTTTGTCTGGTCTGACATGCAAATATTAAATGTATTAGAATTACAATCTAAAATATAATGTTTAGGTGGGTTAAGATTCAAATTAATACAAATAATAAAGTCAATTAAATATAAAATGTCAGCTACTTATACAATTACTACCTACTACTACTTATGCAATTACTATTGTTTCCGAGGCCTATAGGCATGTAGGCTTTTTTTTAGGGCTAGGCTATATAGCTACAGCGGAATAGAATCTTTAAGGCCTGTACGGCCCATTTTAGAAAGGTTTAGCCCAATTAGGTTTAATAAAGCTTATAGGCTTTTTAAAATGGGTAGACTTTCAAAAGCCTAGTATTCTATCATGGCTATAAAAAAGAACTAATAGGTTTAATTATAGGCCTAAAAGCCTATAGGCCCCGGGAACACTAGCTGAAAAGGGGGAATATAAATATATAATATAAATATCCTTTGGACATTTCCACACATCGCCATCTAGCCCCAAAGTAAGCTACTCAAAGCTTGTGTTATGGGTGCCAGACAACGGATATAATACTTAAATGCTTTTTGTTTGTAAATACATACATGATATACATAGAAAACACCCAGACCAATACAAACAGACATGTGCATGCACACAATGTTTGTATTGTGCGGGGATCGAACCCGCACCCGCTGCGTAGTAGGCGATTTCTCGACCACTACACCAGACGGGTCGTCAAATAAGTAATTCTAGTAAGTCAAATAAGTGATTCTAGGGGCACGGCAGTGCGACGATCAAGTCAAGCAAATGTCACTGACTGACTTTGTAATACATGGATCCTCTATGATCTAACTGCCTCGGTGGCGCAGCGGTTAGAGGGTCCCACTTTATAGCGACGGCTGCGCCAGAGGTCCCGGGTTCGATCTCCGGTCTAAAAATATATAGCTGAGTTTTTCTGTTCAGAAATTCTCAGCCCGGAGTTTGGAAGTTGGCGGTGTTTGAAGCACGTAAAGCCGTTGGTCCTGCGCCTGATCGGGCTATGAGAGTTAAAGGAATAGAGAGTGCACCTGTGTTTGCGCACACACTTGTGCACTATAATATGTCCCGCGCAGTCACCGTAGTCGAAATCGGCTAGGGGGACTACTACTATTATTACATGGATCCATGGAGGTAGTGGTTCCTTTTTCCATTATGGTTATAAGAGCATTTTATCTACTTATGTAACTAAGCATGCAACTTTCGATCCAACTTGCTATCCAAGGCTAAGAATGAGATACTAAATATGTATTTAGATGCAGCTTACCGTCAGTTTATAAAATTTTAATAGAACAGAAAATATAAATTATTAAAGATATAATACAGCTAGCTAATCTTCGCAAAAAGAAACCGTTTTTAAGATTTGGTAAATAAATTAACAAATTTAGCTTTGATATGCTTAAAATGCGAATTATAATTAGAATAGAAACAAATTAGAATCTGGTTTACCTTAAACCTATCATTTTCTGTTCCAGTTGTGAGCAGATTGTGGTTCTTGGCAAAGAATGGACGAGACACGGCGTAAAAGCCAACTGTTATCGCAATATCTGCAAGACAAAACAAAATTATTCATTAGATATAAAAATATCATGGCGTAAATAATGAATATTTCAATGTGATTAAGAGTCGATTATTAAATGACATTTACGTAAATGATTGCTGAGCTGACAAATAGGTGACGTTTTCTAATAAGGCGTTTTGTATTGAATTCGACGAATACCCCTTATCTGACGTTGGTAAAATCGACTCTATTTCCTCAATGTAAATATATTTTTAGCAACTTAATGACGTACATAATGAATGCTGTATGTTAAACGTATAAATTTTATACATATATAAACACATTGGCCATCATTTATAAATAACCTCACCATTTTAATCAAGTTGTTATAAAAGGTAAATGATTGTAGCGGGTCAATGCTAAAAATAATTTGAATAATGTTATTTAATTTCGTTCAGTGTATCTGTTTCCTCAAAAATAAAAGGCGATAACATAGCTTTTTATTAATAACACTGTTTCAATGTTACTCATACTTATAATGGATCAGATAAAACGTTCTAGCTAGCGCATAATTGTAGCATAGGCTATTTTATTTACTCATTAAACCGATCAAATGTTTTCTAATTAACTGTCATGATAAATAAAATAAAATTGTTTGGCGCTTTCTTTGGAAATTCTCTGGAAACAAACAACCGCGAAAAACATTACCACATTCGACATTCTGGCAGATGTAATACAATTATGTTCAACTCACACTTGGCCACTATGTTGTCTATGAAGCCCATAGCCACGCGAAAATTGAGGAAGTTTCTCAGATGCCGCGTCAGCTTGTAAAAGCTCGCTAAGAGCGTCAGCTGCTCTCTGTGGTTACCCTGAAGATATAAGGACGTCACTGTAGCAAAAAGTAGTACTAATAAGCCTGAGGTATTCTACTGCACAGCAAAGAGGGACCTCTTACTTACAAAGTGATTTTGGGCATTCATTTTTCAGTCCACATTTACAGTGAATGCAATCCTACGTAACGGTCTTGTCGGTCTATCGCGAGGAGAATAACGCTGCTACTGCCCCGATATGTATGTGCTTTTTCTCATGTTTCATTTAAGATTAGTTTTGAAAGATAGATAGAAAAATCCTTTATTGGTTTATAAGATAAATGTCAGATAAATGTTATATATGTATATAATGTTATGTATGTTTTAAGATAAATGTTGCAATACCCAACAGGGTCATTAAGTATTAAGCCCTAAACTAATTTTAAGACCTTAATGTACACGTAATAGCAATAAAAGGATTAGAATTTGATTATTTATTTTTATGTATCTGTAAAATTTACTAACAAGGATGAAGAATACCTCAATAATCTTTTTTGTTATTGTAAACGGAACAAATGACGAAACTAGAACAATTTAAACTACTTAACGAATTTGATCATGCTTTGATTTTGCTCACGGGAAGTAAAGTTGAAGTCATATAATAAAGAATATAAGTAATGCAAATAATAAAGACATGCAAATAAAAACAGTTCATAACGAACTTGTATCATGTATGAGTAATTATTTCTTCAAAAGTATTGGTATGTTGCATAAATTATTATTCATCATAGCATTTTACCAATAAACATCTTTGTAAAAATACCAGCAAGGTAAACATACTAATAATAGACAAGAGGTAGACATATTATGATTATGTTAATTGTCAGCCAGTGTTATGACATGCACCGTAACAAAAAACAACCTTTAACAGTTTGTTATTAAACAAAGTCACTGCCTACTGTGTAAATCTTTAAAACTACGCAACGGATTTTTTGAAATAGATAGAGTTAATCAATAGGGTAACTTTTATGAATAAAACAAGCCTAATAGATTAGTAGTGAACACAGATAATTTTAGAGGTTACATTATATTGCAAACTCTGGCTAAAACCAAATCAAAATAATATACTACAGTATTGCAAAAAAAAACGTGCGGTGGTATATGTCTATCTTTAAGGTATAATCTACAATAACCATTTTTTTTTACTTTGAGAAATAAGGACCTATTTTTTGTAGCGATTTTAGGCAAAACACCATTAATCCCTATACGTACCTTTATTATAGTGTGCATTGATTTTACAACATGTTATTAAAATTTATTTTTTCGAAAAAAATGATTTAAAATACAGGGACTGAATTTGCGACTATACCGGCCGGGGCCGGGGCTTAGATTTGAGTGCTGAGTGCTTTCACATGGCCAATTATGTACAGCTCTTTCAAGAGTAACATCTAAACCTAATTTATTTCTATTGTCTAATGACAAAAAATCTCTGAACGTTTTATTTACGATAGCATTATCAGCAATACACCCGTGTAAAGCCGGGGCGGGTCGCTGGTCACGAAATAATGAGAAAAATTAAAAGTAAAAAAAAAAGTAATATTGGACACCAATCACATTCATTGCTCTGGGGGGCAATTCTCGCGGTAATCGAACTTTTTTCGTGTGGTAATTCGATTACGAGTTTTACCATTTTACATTAAAAATAAAGTAAAATATCTACACGTAAAAAAACTAGCGCACAAACAAAATCTAAATACATTAATATCGTGACCTTGAGATATTAAAAACTATTTTTTCTTCGACAAAGAAAATTCGATCGGTGAACTTTTTTCGTATACGAATTGCATGAGAATTGGCCCCCAGATCCCAAAGTAAGAAGCTATTACACTTGTGATATGGACATCAGACACAACGGTGGTACTACAACGCTCAGACCCGAGACAATATAGAAAATTTTGATTTCTATAAAGACCCGACCGGGAATCGAACCCGGGTCCTCGGAGCGACGACGCCTCGAAACCAGCGTGCTTAGCCACTACACCACGGAGGTCGTAAATTACTAGTGAGCCATGAGCAATCAATTAGTAGACTGTATATTACTCTTATAAAATCTCTTAACCGAATGTGCAATAGCTCTTACGAAGAACTATAGTAGGTAAACGATAAGAAAATCTAAGACGCGTGAATTCCCGATTCCTTGCGGCAAGAAGTCGAGGATGCTGGAAGCATTGTTAAACATAACCTTCGAGTGAATACGATAGAATAGAATCATTTATTTGCGGTTATTAAGAGAAACCCTTCCCTCGTATTTGGTAGGATGTATCAAAGAAATGAGCTTGTATTTTCCTAAATTAGTCATTATTCATTTTTTTTATAAGGAAATGTAAGTGACTGCATTTCCTCATCAAAACCAGGTAGGTGTTACTTAAAGTTTACATAATGCAAGTCTTACCTGGTAGAACGCAATCTCTTCTGAATTCGTAATAAGCCTAGCATTCACGTATCTGAATTCACCTTCCAGTTTTTGCTCCTGCACAGTCATTTTGGCTAAAAATATAAACAGTTTTGGTTATGATTTTGGTAGTCAAGAATATTTTTTATTCACTCAACGTAGTAATATTGCCAGTCGTTTAAACCAGCTTATACCAATCTATACTAATATTATAAAGCTAAAGAGTTTGTTAGTTTGAGCCCAATAATCTCAGGAAGTACTGGACCGAATTGAAAAAATATTTTTGTGTTGGATAGCTTATTTATCGAGGAAGGATTTAGGCTTTAGTACATCACGCTGCGACGGGAGGTGAGGTACAACGCGTAGACGAAGTCACGGTGCACCGCTAGTAGCAAATATAAGAACTTCATATATGTCAATATTTAACAACCTACGCTAAGTCATGTAGCTAAACTTTTTTCAGTAATACACAAGAGTCTAAATCGGGTAATAACGGCTGATGATTTAATGTTTGTTTTTAAAGTGTTTTGTAACTGACACCGACAATTGTTTATGTAACCGAGTGATTTAGCCACGCGCCCAGATAGCGTAAGATGCAGGTTCAATTCCTTGACTGACACAGTTACCATTATAAGTGAAATAGTATTAACGGTTCATACACTTCTTCTATCTTAGTGAGTTTGTTTGATTATTTATTTGACCTTTGTATATTATTGCAAGCATTTTTTGTATAAAAATTGATACGGATAAAAAAAGGTAACTTACCTGTGGGCTTTCTGAGGAAGGTCAAGAATACACCAGACACCAGTAAATACGCCACCATGATACCGGGTGTCTGAAACAATAAAACATTATACAAAGTTATACACAATTCAATTATGGTTATCATATAGAAAAAGTGAGTATTGTTTTATTTAACAGACTTCAAAAAATAAGGAGGTTATCATTTCGACTGTATGTTATTTTTGTGTGTTGTTACCTCATATATCACAGTCATTCGAACACCGTTTTGAATTTTTTTTTCGCTAACCTAGAGGTTATACCTTCTAATTGGTCCCATTTTTGCCAAGTCAGGTTCTGATGATGGGATCTAGGTAAACCCTCAAATTTTAAAGGCAGGTATACTGTTGTTACGTCTGATAGTCAACATTGAGCGGAGCTGAGCTGAGGGTGGAATTCCTTAACGCCTAGGACTTCAGTGATTATAATGACAGAACTTATGATAGGTAATTTGTAGCTTCTTAATGAAAGAAATCATAAGGTGTCCCTCCCCCCCTCTTGTAATCACTAAAAATTAAGAAATAAAATTAACCTAAAAAAAGTCAAAACCGACTTCAAAACCTAAAATTCACTAAAAAGTCATTAATAAACCCTTTACCGTTTAAAGGAAAGAAATTCATTTTATGCGAACTTTTTTTTTCTTTTATTGTTTATTTTTACCATAACATTTAAAACTTAAAAGAGACATTGGCCGTGACCCGTCTAACCTATTTCCTCGACGCAAATCAATCAGCATTTAAATTAGCATGTTTATCTGTTCGGGTGTATGCATATGTAGTAAAAAACAAATTCTCTGATAAGGGGGAAAGTGCACTGCAATACAAGAAAACCTATGTGATATTAGTTAGGTGGTAACTTACTAGTTTTGTATTTAAAATCCGTAAAAATATATTTTAATAATAATAAATATGCATCATCATCATACATTTTATTTTTAGACCTCGATCTAACTAATGCTTTTTAATTGGTATAGACATTACTTTATACTGACTTCAATAAAGGAGTATAATCAATTCGACGCGTATGAATGTCATATCGTTAGAATTGGATAAAATTTGAATACGTATCTATGTGAATTTAGTTGTGACTTGATGATGTTAGAGACTCGCGATCCCATAGACAAACTATGTTAATAGTTTTGTGGGACTACTGTTATTTATTGTAATACGTTGTTTGCTTAATAAATAAATAAGTTAATAATTTAGGCTTCTTAACACGTGTGCTTACATTTGGACTATACTCTTTAGGGTTCCGTAGCCGAATGGCAAAAGCGGGTTTCGTCAAGTCTGTCTGTCGGTCCGTCCGTATGTCACAGCCACTTTATTCTGTAACTATAAGCATCACACTGTTGAAATTTGGTAGAAAGATGTATCCTGTTAACCGCTTTACGATTCTTAAACAAAACATAAAAATATTATGATACTTAATTTATATGAAACTAAAACCGAATTTTTTTTTCTTCAAACCTATACGTGTAGGTTGTCTATAGATAGGTCTTCTAAAATGACATAGAGGTTCCTATAACATTTTTTTAAAAGTCTAACGTTTGAGGGATAGACGCTTCCAAAGTGGTTAAATGGGCGTCTCCCCATCTAATTTTTATACTAAGCAAGTGTAAATTTTGAAAAAAAAATAATATAATGTACATCTTAATAAATACTTTCAACGAAAATGGGTTTGGACGGGATCGAACAAGTAGTTTTTGAGTTATAGCACATTTTCAATAACCGCAAACTTAACTTTGTTCTTCATACAAACACCATGAAAAACAAAGTTATGTTTGCTGTCAACAAAATATTTTGGTATTTTACTCAGTGGAAGTAAGTGGATTCCCAAATTCAGTTAAAGTTGGCACGGAACCCTCAGTGCGCGAGTCCAACTCGCACTTGGCCGGGTTTTTTAAATAAGATTAGTTTCAGCATATCAGTAGTTATCTGCGTTAAGCAGGTATTTGCTCTACACTTCGTGTTATCTACGCTTCGTGTGGAGATAACGAAACATGTGTTACGGGTCATTAACAATTTCCTTATTCAATTTATTCCAGTCTATTATGTAATCTATTTCATATTCGCACTTAATACCAATAATAATCATCAAATATCAACCAATTTAAGGAACTTTGACGGTTAAATAGTTTCCTTTCATCCTTTCCCGATTTCCATTTTATTCACTTTAAAACAGAAAATAAATATCTACAAAAGTTTCCGTTAAACAAGCACAGCCTAAATTAGACGACTAAAATAATTATATGAGCATACGTTAAGACAGTTCATTGACTTACTGTAAATGTATTTCAAACAGACACGTTATTTTTATTTCTCACTAGGAAATTACATAATTGCTCGTCATAAGCCAGCGCTAAATCCTGGCATCGAACATTTGATAATATTATGTAAAGACTGTGTCCACAGTTCAAGGTCCAACATGGCTTATTACGTCAGTTTACCCAACGAACCGGTAAGAAGGAAGACTAATGTTTACAATATTTAGGAATCAATACTTATGGCGCAATGTTTTGTGGTTAATTAACAGTGATCAAAGTATTAAGACAGTGGGAAACCAAGTTTAAGTATTTTTGACGTGATCCATGTTGGTGTGCTAAAACCTTTATAATAAGATCCAATTAGTGTTTACTAATATTGGGTAAAGAAGAGACCCCCTTAATCTAAAATATTGTTTAACAATAAGGCTCTTTACACACTGCGACTTTTAGCAGCGATGCAGTCGCGATGCTAACGCGCGTTAGCATCGATGCAGTCGCAAAATGTCAACCTTTACGCGCTGCACTTCTTTTAGCATCGATGCAGTAGCGATGCTAACGCGCGTTAGCATCGATACAGTCGCGATGCAGA
Source organism: Pyrausta purpuralis (assembly GCA_963924145.1). Lineage (NCBI taxonomy): Eukaryota > Metazoa > Arthropoda > Insecta > Lepidoptera > Crambidae > Pyrausta > Pyrausta purpuralis. The sequence continues at coordinate 24,575,398 of OZ001648.1, read as the reverse complement.
AGCTGGAAATTTACAAATTATGTACTGAATTTTGGCGACTGCATCGATGCTAAAAGTCGCAGTTTGTAATAGGTCTTCTTTGGCTTTAATTTCAGAGAGCTATATGCGATATGTCTACAGACTTAAGAAGAAGTATTAGTTGAAACTCGTTAATCAAGATATTAAATCTGATTTCAGTAATCATCATCTATTAAATATTTTGTGTAGATTCTACGCGTCCGAGCATTGTATGCCAACTGATTACGTCATGTCATCATGACGAACACGTTTTCGTTTTCATCGACGAGATTTGAATGTACGATTTGGCTATTTTATCGGGCGTTTGAATATTACTATGATATGTTAATACTGGCATTGTAAAAATTCAAGCGGAAAATTTCATATTGAATAAACACTTTCACAAAAAAACTACATAAGCTACTTAATTTAAGCGAAATGATAGAAGTCTTGACTCAGACTTTCAAATCCTTGCTATTAATATTAAAACTTTTAGCATGACTTATACTTTTTACCTCTTTTTTAAGGTATATTATTCGTTAAAAAGCAATACAACGTGTAATGTTTAATGCGCAAAACCTCAGACACACCAAATGATTTCCAATTCAATTGACCTAATTCTGAAAGAAAAAAATATATAAATAATTTGAGGTTTTATGTGGTGTATAAGTTTTACGGGCACTGCTGAGCATTTCTTGTCCGCGGACGACGCTCTGTCGAGAGAATTTGATAGGTCTAGGTATTGACCGGGCCGCTGCGCCATGCTGACATTATTATAACTTACTAGCGGTCCCCCGCGACTTCGTCCGCGCGTTTTGAGTTTGCTCCCTCCCCTCCCGTCGCAGCGTGATGTTTTATATCCTAAAGCCTTTCTCAATAAATAAGCTATCTAACACAGAAATATTTTTTCAAATCGGTTCTGCAGTTCCTGAGATAAGCGCGTTCAAACCAACAAACTCTTCAGCTTTATAATATAATTAGCGCAAGCGCACGTTGTACTTAAGCTGCGAACATTATTTTGGTGCGGAGTTATGTTAAAACTGTGATAGCTCCTAAGATATTTATTGGAATCAAATGATATAAAGGGCAACTTTGTTCTAAATGAAATGCTCGTGATGATGAATGTATTTATTTTGATAAGAATAAATACCTGTGTGTATAATACACCTCTAATGATAATGCATTATTTTTTTACAAATTTATTAACATAAAAAAGGTTTTAGTAAGTCAACCATAAAAGATAGACTTATGCTGTTGCGGACTTTATTATAGAACTCTTAATGCTGAACAATCTTGTCATACATGATTTTTGTGTAACTTTAGCGGTTTCCGCAGCGTACGCAGCGGAAGCTCTCAAAAGGAATATCTTTCTCCCGTTTTCGCAACATTTTTCATTGCTGCTGTGGTCTTGTGAGTCGTATCTTTATATTATATAGCTTAAAGCCTTCCTCGATAAATGGACTATCTAACATAAAAAAAATTTTTCAAATCGGGCCAGTAGTTTCTAAGATTAGCGCGTTCAAACAAACAAACAAACAAACAAACAAACTCTTCAGCTTTATAATATTAGTATAGATTACTATCTACGCTTGTGATCGCTGAAAATCACATTTTTCGCTTTCAGATTCAGATTCAGATTCAGATTCTTTATTGCAAGTCACAAGTGGTTCGTAAGATGGTACATGTATAATATTAAAATAAAGTACAAGTGACGCCCTGCGAGGGCACAGCAAAAATGATTGGCAACTGTTGCCTATTAAATAGATTGTAACACGATATTAATTTATTATTCATAATTTAAGGTTACACTAAATAAATATTATTTTGGTTCATAGTTCATACATTTCAACACATTAAGAATAAATACATTACATTTAACAAATTACATTATTGTGTCAAAGAGAAAATACAGTAATAACATGCTATACAATGCCTAAAAATTCATTAATGCTGTAGAAACTGTTCTGTATCAAGTATTCTTTTAAAGCTCTGTAAAATTGGGTATCCTTATCTATGTTTTTAATGTGTGGTGGCAACTTATTATATACCTTTACAGTCATATGTGGATAATTTCAGTATCGTGTGATTCATATGACGTACAAATCAGTAATCAAAAAACAATCGAAAGTATAAAAAACATACGGAATTTCATAGACACAAAAAAACAAAGGTTTTATATCAAAAAATATGTCCATTCGTGGACAACGCTCATAAAGAATAAGGTAACCATTGCTTGATTACGTGTTTTGGCGATTTTACGCACGTGATGGCCTGTCTCATTAAAAAATTGAAAGAACATCAGTGATCCAATTGTTTCAGCGCGATTAGTTTTTCCAATAATATCTACTATTTACTAGTTACACGTTGTATAAACTACGGCCTCATTTAAAAATGACGTTGCATATTTGAATTATTCGTTAGTAGTGCTTATTTATCTTGGGCTGATTTTTCAATAGTCAGATAAGAAATATTCGTCGAACAAAATACAATATGGATAATTGATGAAAACGTCACCTAATTGTCAGCAATCATAGGTGCCTGTCATTTTTTAAATCGCTTTATAATTTATCAGTATGATAAGTTTTATCTGAGCATTGAAAAATCGAACCATAACCCTTACAGTATTCTAAGGTAAGACTACATCTTAATTGATTCACGAGCATCTATTAGGTGTGATTGCGATACGCGCACTGGTCTAAAGGTCAACGATTCACAATAGCCGTCATAATACTGTCCGTATGAATAAACTCACACTTGGTATATTTCCATTTGTTGGCTTAGCGCGATCGAATGCTTTATCAAATCACTATCTACGTTTATGAGTTTAGCTTATGTAAGTAGGTAATGCAATAAGTAAAATATATTTTAGCTAAAACAATATTTTTGGCTTGATTTTATTAAAGGCGGTTGTTGATATTATAATCTAGCGGTCCCCCGCGGCTGCGTCCGCGCGTTTTTTGAGTTTGCTTCAGCTCTTCCCGTCGCAGCGTGATGTTTATCAGCCTAAAGCCTTCCTCTATACCTCTATAGCATCATAATATTAAATAAAAATAAAAAAGTAATGCACATGAAGTATTTATCCTTCCTTCTTCTATGAACTACTACGAACTTTTAACTTTACAAAAAAAAAACGGCCAAGTGCGTTTGGGACTCGCGCACTGAGGGTTCCGTGCCAACTTTAACTGAATTTGGGAATCCACTTACTTCCACTTAGTAAAATCCACAATATTTTGTGGACAGCAAATATAACTTTGTTTTTCATAGTGTTTGTATGAAGTACAAAGTTATGTTTGCGGTTGTTGAAAATGTGCTATATCTCAAAAACTTCTCGTTCGATTCCGTCCGAACCGTTTTTCGTTGAAAGAATTTGTTAAGATCTACATTATATATTTTTTTCAAAATTTACACTCGCTTAGTTTAGAAGTTAGATGGGGGGACGCCCATTTTACCACTTTGGAAGCGTCTAGCTATGAAACGTTAACGTCTTATATATATATATATATATATATATATATATATATATATATATATATATATATATATATATATATATATATATTTGTATGAGAATCGTAAAGCGGTTAACAGGTTACACACTCCTACCAAAGTTCAACAGTGTGATGCTTATACACAGACAGACAGACAGACAGACTTGACGAAACTATAAGGGTTCCGTTTTTTGCCATTCGGCAACGGAACCCTAAAAATGGTAGGTACATCTTTCAGCAGAAAGCTTTAATCATGCATACATTTAAGTGTCTAAATAATACTAAAACGTTTACTTGATGACTTCTTCTGTCGTTTTATACGAAATTCATACGTACTTTTTATATCATGATAATAGTGATTTAATTCGTATCTTGTGTCAAAACGCTTTTAGGTTTAATCAAAATTTAAATATAATCAGATTATTTAAGCGATGGAGGTTACAATCACTATTCATGAGGTACATAGATAAAATATTCTAGAGTCAAGTCATTTTTTAATTCAATTAGAATGTGATTATACATTAAATCAAAGTTTCGTAGCCGTATTTTTGACTTTTTGTTGTAAGTGAATAAAAGCTGCATGTCCTATAACGCTTGTACTTTTCGTACGATCGAGATATTTTAAATAAATAAATATTGGACACCAATCACATACATTGCTCTGATCCCAAAGTTAGTCGATGTGCACTTGCGTAATGTTAATCAGACATGACGGTGGCACCACAACATCCAGACCCGAGACAAAATAGAACCGAGACAATATATAAATAGAAAATGTTTGATTTCTATATTGCCCCGACCGGGAATAGAACCCGGGACCTCGGAGCGGCGACGCCTTGAAACCCAGCGTGCTTAGCCGCTACAACACGGAGGTTTTCTTTATAATCACAATTAGAACACCAAAAAAAATACAAAATCATTTTTTCGTTAGGAGTTGTTACTTTGACTTATATTAGATAGTTATTGGTTTTACACGAAGACAGCTGAATGAACAATTACCTACTTAGACACTAACAATTTGTAATTCTATGCCTTGACTATCAAGTGTTAAGACACACCTAAGATGATAATCTTTCTAGTTAAAGACGTAATTACTCTGAAACGGTAAATAGTGTCTAGATAACTACGCAATTGAAAAAAAAAAAACTGTAAAGTCTTCAATTAAGATAATATCATAATTGAAGTAAGTATGTTGCAAGACAATACAGGGTGTAAAAAAGTACGAGTCAAATTTAAGGGGGTTGTCAATCGAATATCGAATACAAGAAAAATATTTTTTTCCAATAAATTTTAAAATAAAATCCTGTAGACTTCTAGACTCGACTATTAACCTGCGTGGAGTTTTAGGGATCTGTGGACATTTTTTTTTCATCATTTCTTTTTCTTATGCATCGTGTAAAAAAAATGACGAGCAAAATTTAAGAAGGTCGTTTTGAGTCGAATCTTGAATACAGGATAAAAAAATCTAGTTTTTTTTTAAGTTCGTTAAAAATATATTTATTTTTCCTTTAATTCAAACTCGATTGAGGCAAATTCAAGGAGAATTTGCCTCGTACCTTTTTTACTCACTGTCTAATAAAGGATCAAAGTTTTCTCAAAGTTAAAGCAACCTTGTTTATATTATAAACCACAATAATTTATGATATACGAGGGTCAAACTGAAAGTTCTTAGAAAATCAAAAACTGATTACATTAGCCAGTTATTAGTTTTATTATATCTTTTCAAAATATTGTCCATTGACGTCAATACACCGCTGCATGCGATGGAACCACTGGGAAAAGCACTTTGCCCACTCGTCCTTAGGGGTCTCTTCAATGGCATCGCGATACGCAGCCACCGCTTCTTCAGCATTCATAAACCGCTTTCCTTTAAGTTTTTCTTTAATTTTTGGAAATAAATAAAAATCACAAGGCGCGAGGTCGGGGCTATACGGCGGGTGACCCAGTAATTCAACGTTTGATGTCGCCAAATAGTCGATCGTTCGCTTGGCGGTGTGCGACGAGGCGTTGTCGTGGTGAAGGAGGATCCTACTGCGAGGTCGTTTCTCTCGAACTTTTTCCAAGACGAGTGGCAAACAATTGGTAGTGTACCATTCTGCAGAAACTGTTTTTTGATCCTCTAACACAATTGTTGCGAAATGACCTATCCTTCCAAAGAACGAGGCCACCATTTTTTTTCCCGCACTTCGATCTCTCTTCACTTTAGTTGGCAACTCCTCGAAAGGAAACACCCACTGAGCAGATTGTCTTTTGGTTTCAGGATCATAACAGTAAATCCAGCTTTCGTCACCTGTTAGTATGTCGAACACAGCATTTGAGTCACCTCCGTTAAATCTTTCAATCATTTTACGGCACCAATCCACACGATGGAGTTTTTGAGCCTTAGTCAAATTATGAGGTATCCACCGGGCGCAAAGCTTCCTGACCGCTAAATGTTCGTGGAGGATTTTGTGCACTTGACTCATACCGATGCCTAAGCTTGTCCGAATCTGCTGATAGGTCACTCTTTTGTCAGTCTCTATCATACGCCGCACAACACAGATGTTATTTTCAGTCGTCGCCGTAGAAGGCCGTCCCTCACGTACATCATCAGTGAGATTAGTGCGACCACGTTTAAACTCATTAAACCAGTTGTAAACAGTCGCACGAGATGGGGCTTCATCGTGAAAGGCCAATCGTAGTCTATCATAACTTTCTTGTTGACTTAAATGACATCGAAAGTCATAAAAAATCATTGCACGAAAATTTTCTCGTGTTAAATTCATGTTGACGTGACACAGACAATTTTCAATTTGCCGCCAAATCGTAAAACAAATGACAAATGAATGAAATATATACTCAGTAATATTGGCAAAGAGTTCTATTTTCAAATTTTAGAATATTTTTTATATTATATTGTTTATAAGTGGCCAGTTCTAAGAACTTTCAGTTTGACCCTCGTAATAAACAAATGGTTAGTTTTAAATGAAAGCGATAAGTTTGAAAAAACCTGGTTTAAAAAACGAAGGTTTAATTTGTTGAGCACGTCAAAATACTCATGTTATACCGTATACCTAATCTAACTTCTGTTTAGGAAGATGTTACAATGTTTTGACATGCTGTTTACAATATGTTAGATTGTTTGGAGATAAGACAACCACAGTTTCCTACGGGCCATACTTGTGACTTAATATAATCGTTATCCATAGTTTATGATGACAACAATACTTATAATCAAGAATACTCACAGAAGGTCCCAAGTTGGTGGTCAGCCTATACAGATATATGCTGATATCCAGGAGGGGTTTGCTGATATTGCTGTACAGGTCTATGACAGTCTCGCAGAACTTGTCAACGTCAGTCGTCAACACTTGGTCAGCGTTCGATATCCGGTTGTCGAGGTTCGTCACTTGGTAGTATGTGAAACCTCTGAAAGAGATTGAAGAATCAGCAAAACAATAGGAAAGAGGGCGGGAACAGAGATAATAGTGCGAGGGAGACGGCAAATGTCATACGTTTGGGCGAGATACAAATGGTAAAGTTATGTTACTTCTTTACGCTAAAACTACTAAATACATTTTGATGAAACTTTACAATAATACAGGTTACACAAAGCAAAGCGTGGTAGCGTTTTATCGGTATTCGCGTGAACGAGATATTATATAATATTTAATATCTCGAAAACAACATCCTGTATAGTATATTGCTGTACACTATACAGAATACACTAGGATACACTATACTGTATATTATACAGGATGCTGTTTTGGTCAGGGATCATCATTCCTGAGTTGGACTCATACCATCGATGAGCTATTCTTATTCTAAAAAAACTTGGAATTATATGCAAGTTTTATAAAGGAGAACCTCTTCACAACATTTGAAAATATTAAAACGAATGGGGAAACTCGCACCCTCGCACGTAGCTAGTGCGACGATCGAGGCGACTTGGCGTTGTTCGTTTTGACATGCTCACTAGTATCACAATAAAAATATTTTTTTTTTGCATCAGTATCGTTTGTACAACCACCCCTGAGTTGGGGACACAGACCAAAACATCCTGTATGTATGAAAAGGCGATTAAGAGTCGAGTCGTTACTTATCCAACCGAATAAGTATAAACCGCCCGATTTTAAAATGTATGTATTAACGTAAATGATTACTGACAAATAAGTAGGTAACGTTTTAAAATTAGGCCTGTTGTATTGTAGACGCCAAATATTCCTTATCTGACGTTGGTAAAATCGACTTTAAATGCGCTAAGTGGAAGGCTGTTTGGTGTGGGCGATGCTTTACAGTATCTTTGTATTGATAAAAGAAACAATTATCGCATATGTTGACGATAAAGACACCAATATCTTAATTATTACTACTGTAAAATTGTATACATGACTCACTTGAGGTAATTTTGATACATGTGTAGCGTCAAATTTGTTCGTATCCTTAGTTTTACTTCTCCTATACTCCATTTGAGAACATTGTTTACTAACGAAATCTGAAATAAAAAAAAAACATTAATAGTATATAGTTTATAGAAATACTAAGAGTCTTTCGTAACGATTTGAATCCATGGGCGATAATAATAAGTTAATTAAAATACAGTTATATATTTACAGTTAACAATCTACTAAACAAATTGATTGGAATCAATGATCTTGGACTGTCGTTACAATTTACTCGGTCAAGCAAAAAGACAGTCAAAGACTTCGTGTTAAGATACATGATGTTTGCTTATGTGATCTTTTTTTACATTTAAGGTTTGTGACCAGTACACAGTAGTGTACCAAGACCGTGCTAAAAACATGTCAAGTAAAAAAAATGTCATGATCTCAAGCTTACATACACCAACAGTCTACGCACATCAAGCACTGACTCTAAATGATTTTGTTTCTCCTAAGTAGAAGGCAAATGGGTAATTTTTGAGTTTTTTTTAGTCCATTCTCTGAAAATTCTATATAAGTATTAACACCTCAACACCCGAGCGGTTGCATGCAACCGCATAACAATGGAATATCTTTTGTCTCGTTTACATATGCTTGAGGGATCAATAAGTTTTAACATACTATTGCATTATTGTAAAAGGTTTGGTTTTGAATATAATTTTAATTGATAATGCAATTACCTGGTAATTTACCTGGTTTAAAAATAGCATTATAAATAAAGTGAACAAGATCCAAGTATACAAACCATTGGCATGGCAATGAAGAACTGCATTAACAATCTTTTGAATTCTGGTAGATCCATTGTTATTATGGATCTGAAAGTAATAAAGTAATATTAGTTAAGTCTTTTATTACACTATCATCTCCACTTAATAGATTAACATCTGATAGATTATTGAATTACAAGTCTGATAGTTGTATGCATACTGTTTGATTGTACAGGGTGTTTGGTACATCGTGTGCCAACAGAATGGGGTCTGTTAGCTACCATTTTATACATTTTTTTGGCCAGAAGATTTTTTATCTCGATTATTAAAAATTATATGAATTTTGGCATTGGAATAAAAAAAAAACTATAATTGTTTTTTTGGATATTATTTTTGTATGTTATTGTGAATTATTTGCGGTTTTACTAACATCAAAATCACATACACAAGTCTTGTTCTTATTTTATTTATTACAAAGTAAGGAAAACATAATATTCTCAAATTTAACCTGTAACTTATATGGCTGTTAAAAATAAACAAAAATCGATTTTTCATGAAAACCATAAGAAAACACCAAACCAAAAAATATTTAAGCAGAAAATGATAGCTAATGACCCATTATAAGCAATTTTCGTTTGGCACATGACATACCAACATCCTGCCATACAAAAATTTAGGGTAAGTTAGGATGTTTGACATTGTTACAAATTATTATAATAATACAATTTCTATCATGAGTTTTTTCATTATGAGTTTCTGTATAAAATGTAGGTAGAATGATTTTGGTAATTTCCACAGTAATAATTCGTTCAACTATGCACATGTTTAAATAAAACTAACAGTTCAAGTTTACTATTTCATTAGAACATCTAAACTAAGTTGTTTTTATAAAATATTTTTTATTTTTGAAAATTTAATAAAAATATGAAGTCATATTAATCATTATACTTTATGAATAATGTTCATACATATTATTCAATTGTACAAAAATACCGTTACAGAAGCACACTTGTACTATTAGCATACGAAGGTTGCTTAGTAATACATGACATAGCACTAATCAACGATACTTTACATACAAAGACTGGGAGTTATACCCAAAATACTACTGTTTTTAATTCAAAGCTATTGTAAATAATTAAACTAATTGAGTTTTTTCTTCTGAACTTCTTTTAAAAGTTTTGAAAATGTTGTCTCTTTCAAACCAAATATATATTGAACATTAATTACCACCAAAATTAAATAGTAAGGTAAAAAAAGATGTATTTTCTAAGCCATATAATTAAATAGTAAAGTAAAGTTAGCTTGTAAGCACATGCTGGGCAAAGGCCTTACCTCAAGTATGAAATAGTAAGGGCCGTACTCCACCATGCTGGCTCAGTGCGGATTGGCAGTGAGAGAGGCAAGGCAAGTTTTCAGCCTTGCTGACAGATTATATCAAAGCTGCCTATAGGGAGTCTAACTAGGCCATATAATTATTACACATTAATCATTAACTCACCCTTCAATTAAGGTTGTATGCTGAATGAGCCACAGATCACACATTGATCGGGATATTAATGAGAATGCTATCAAAACCATAAAACCACTCTCCTTTGACCAAAGTCCAGGGAACATAATGTGCCATAGTTTTTTTAGCTCAGCAAAAAACTTGGCGTCAATTTGGGCCTTTGGACTCTTCTTGTTTTTCTCTTTTATCATGTACTGTATCTGTTCTTCTGGGGATAGCTTTGTGCCCCTTTTAATAGTTTTGTTGCTACTGTAACAGAACATAATTATCTCTCAAACATACTTTGTTTTGGTTTCTGCATGACTAGTGCATTCGCCACAGAAGGGTGTAAAAGGTAGGGAAAAATTAAAAAGGAACAGAGCGGAATAAATAGAATGGGATCAGGTTAGTTTGTTGACAAACTAATTGACAGTTGAAAATAAAACTATTTCTATACTACTTTCTTATAATTCAATGTTATTTCTTACAATAAAGAAAGATAGGATATTATAAATATCTGTATTATTCATCCACAATAAAGTAACAATAGAGGTGGGGAGTACTTTCCTCTCTTGAATCCCAACATATCCCTCATATGTTGGGATTTAATTTAGTAATTTTGGAACTGTTTCCAAAAAAGTTTATCACAGTCAAAAAATTAAAATAAGGAATTAACACTTAATTTCTTACACGTAACAAGTTTTCCATTGCAACAATAAACCATGAGAAATTAAATATTAATAATAACTTAAAACAAGTAGAGATTAGCATCTAAGGCCTAAGCTAATTTTTTTGTGAGTTTAAGTTATATCAATATCAAAGTAAAGAGAGAAAGTAGTGATATAGGTTTTACCTGGCTTTCAAAGAATTCCTTACAATCCATGCTCCTAAAGCTGCAGAAGCAGCCAGACCGATTTTTACATCTGTCCTTGAAGTAAACTTGCTAAAGTTCGGAGCCATTGTTTCAATGTTCTAAACCTCTAATTAAACAACACAAGGCATTTGTTATAGAAAATAAAAACTTCACTGTCTGAAGAATCAATTCTTACTATTTTTTTAAAACTGCTAACAGATTGTATTCTGTATACTTTGCACAAGAGCACCAAGCACTACACAAATTATTCAATGAATGAAATTGGTTGGATTGGATTGAAAGATGTTAAAAAAACGTCAAATACACAGGTCAAATAGGTACCTATTTAACGTCAAACAAGTTAAACTCGGACATGTGTCACACACACCAAAGACGTCGTGTATTTTTGCAACCGAGGATACCGCTTGCAAGCAAAATGGCGGACGCTTGTTTTATAATCCAATTCGTCACGAATGTGTTTATCACCAGCCTTTTGTTATGCTTTTGTTTATGCGACCGCCGGTGGCCTTCTGATCCGTAAGCGTCTTCGAAGAGAGACTATTGACTTGAAAATCCATCAAACTCAAAATGTAGGTATGTATTTAATTATTTAGCATGCATGATACACGCACGATCGACCACTCGTCTTCGTCGTGTCTCTTCTTGATTGACTTGAATGTCTAGTGTTACCATTTATTTGTAAACAAAACAAATAATAGCAAGCAAAACGGACAAACTAATAACTCGTCGTCTTCGTTAGTGTCTTCGGCTGCGTAGCTTGCCTGTGTAGCTAGCAAGCGCTTACTTCGGCTGTCTATTTCATTTGTCAATGTCATAAATGACACTGACAGTTGTCACATCATTATGATAGACCAATCGGAAGTGGCGAACACTCTTCAAACCTTTAATTATTTTAACGTTTCAATCTCAAGTCAAACATAATGTTCTTGTTGTTTCGTAGCTTTCCAATCAAACAAAAGTCAACGCTCAACTTATTTGTATTTTGTATTCCTTCATATTTTGTAGAATAAAATAGTCACGCGCGCGATTGTTTTGTAATAGAGTTGATTGCTTAAGCGAGAAGTACCTAAATAAAGAAGCCAACCCACAATTAAAAGGGTGTAGGCGTTCATGGCCCCTCATTCCAAATTTGTCAAACTACCCACATTTTTAAATATTGTGTCTGCATGCTGTTCTCTTGTTGATGCTGATCAAATCATTATCTTCTGTGGGAATTGTGCACCGCGGAGCCTTTTTTGGGTAAGTGTTTTTCATCCGATAACTATACCATAATGTTAACTGCTTATTAATATCGATAAGGTATAGTTATCGGACTAAAATTACTAACTAATAACTAAATTGAACAAACTTCAAAAATCTGACAAGGAAGCTTAAAATAACGCATCGTCATCTACTATTTAGGAGTTTAGGAGAAACAAATTCTTTTGGAGTTGGTGCATAATGTGAAGCTTACCTACCTCCAAAAGAATTTGTTTCTTCTTAATCATAAATTCTAAATAGAGTACGAATGCGTTATTTTACGTGTTTGTTAGTTTTTTGAAGTTGGTTTAATTTTTACTTACTTTTTATTTTATGAATTTTAGTTATTACTACAGATGGGCCGAGTACTCGTTTAATACTCGGTACTCGGCGTACTCGGCGGGTTTTTTGATACTCTTACTAGGCCGACTCGGTTTAAGTAAAGCAATATATTGCGGTAGATATCATCGAGAAACTGAGTAAAACTCCGTACTTGTTACTCGGCAAAAGTGCTACTTGGCGCATCTCTAGTTATTACCCATATCTCAAAAACTACTGGACTGATTTTGATAAAACTTACACTGTATTCTTAGTTAAAGTGTACCTGATTAAAAAACAATCATCTCGCTATAGTTTCTCCGTGGACAATCATACAAATATACAAACTACATACACTTACAACATTTTGCAAACCTGTTTGGAAGCCTTAATAGATCATTATACTCAAGTATTATCAAATTCCAATGATATCACATACATACACATTGAATTGATTATCACCTTTTTTTTGAAGTCTCTAGAAAAGAAACTCACTTGGTTGTATAACATTTAAGGTTCATTTAAGGTTAATGATATAAATATTTTAGACATAATAATGTGCAGAGTACATTTTTTTTTTTTTTGCATATCTTGAGTGTGGTATGCTGTGCCTACCACACTCAAGATATGCAATACCCATAATTGGTTGACTATGTTGGGAACTTACTAATTTCAATAAGTTATAGATAGGTGGGTAGTAGATTTATTTATTGGTAAAAAAACGCCATTATGATCTAAGCAAGCCTATAGTTGAAGATAATTATTACGACCTTTGCTGTATTAGCATAGTATAGCAATATCATATATTAGACTGTAAAAAATTGTGATTTGGTACTTTTTGATGATAAGATACTACTTTTGTGCTTTTTCAAACTAATTTATAAATTTATTTACTATAGGAGTATTTATTACTTGAGGACAAAATTTATGTCTGTGTTTCTAAATTTTAACCTGAGTAATTATAGTGCATTGTGTTTGTTTGTCACTCAGGTGGTGTGGTGTTGTAGTAGAGGAAGGTGTATAAGGTAAGTAAAAATAAAAGAGGTAAGTTAATTTATTATTCTATTTATTGCTAATGTAACACATGATCATCTGTTTGGACTCAATTTGTTTGCCTACTTAAAACTAAAATAAATTAATCTTAATTACAAAACAAAACTATTTACAATTTTTAACAAGTGATCATCTTTTTGAACTTAAATAATATTTACATCGGGAGGTGGATTTTTGAGTTGAGATCACAGGGCTTCCTTGTTCGAGAGATGGTATTGATTAATGTTAGTATGTTGTTTGTTGGTGTATTTAGTCGACTTCTTCAACTGTGGGTCCTGAGCTAGGCTGAGAATACTGTTGGTGTCCTGCGCCCGCGTCTGCGGCTCCGCCAGCGCCGTGCATCTTGCTCATCACCGGCATGCATACTCGTTGGATCTCTTTCAGCTTGTGTTCATACTCCTCTTTCTCAGCGAGTGTGTTGTTGTCTATCCACCGCAGCCCCTCCTCGCATTCACGACGAGCCGTCTCTTTATCTTGCTCGCTAATTTTGTCGCCAGCCTCATCCAGAGCCTGTTTCACGTTGAACAGGTACGACTCCAGCTGGTTTCGAGCTGTCACCCTCTCGCGCTGCCGATCGTCTTCTTCCTTGTATCTTTCAGCTTCGGATACCATGCGGTCGATCTCAGCCTGCGATAGTCGGCCTTTGTCGTTCTTGATCACGATGTTCTTGCTGCGGCCGGTGCTGTTCTCTTTCGCAGACACGTTCAGGATACCGTTCGCGTCCAAGTCGAAGGTGACGTCGATCTTTGGCACGCCTCGAGGCGCTGGTGGTATACCCGTCAAGTCGAAGCGGCCCAGTAAGTTATTGTCTTTCGTCATGGCACGCTCACCCTCGTACACTTGGATGGTGACTGCGGGCTGGTTGTCCGAATAAGTGGTAAACGTTTGAGATTGCTTGCATGGAATCTTGGCGTTGCGCTCGATGATCTTCGTCATCACTCCTCCAGCAGTTTCTATGCCGAGGGACAGAGGCGCCACGTCTACCAAGAGAACGTCTTGAATCTTGCTGTGCTGTTCTCCGCTAAGGATGGCCGCCTGTACCGCGGCGCCGTAGGCCACGGCTTCGTCCGGGTTGATGGACAGATTCAGCTTCTTGCCGCAGAAGAAGTTCTGAAGCATGCTCTGAATCTTTGGAATGCGAGTCGATCCGCCTACGAGTACGACGTCGTGAATGGAGCTCTTGTCTAGCTTGGCGTCTTTCAGGGCCTTCTCCACCGGTTCCAGTGTTCCTCTAAATAGGTCAGCGTTCAATTCTTCAAACCGGGCGCGTGAAACTCTCGTGTAGAAATCGATGCCCTCGTAAAGCGCATCAATTTCAATGCTGGCTTCGGTACTCGATGATAGCGTTCGCTTAGCTCGTTCTGCTGCGGTACGTAGTCGACGGAGAGCCCTCGGGTTGCTGGACATATCTTTCTTGTACTTTCGTTTGAATTCATCCACTAGGTGATTGACTAGTCTGTTGTCGAAGTCCTCTCCGCCGAGATGTGTGTCGCCCGCGGTCGCCTTCACTTCGAACAGCGATCCTTCGTCGATGGTCAGTATGGAGACGTCGAAGGTTCCACCTCCCAAATCGAAGATTAGAACGTTGCGTTCACCTTTCAGGTTTTTGTCGAGACCATAGGCGAGTGCGGCGGCCGTGGGCTCGTTGATGATTCGCAGCACGTTCAGCCCTGCGATCGCTCCGGCGTCCTTTGTCGCTTGACGCTGTGAGTCGTTGAAGTAAGCGGGGACCGTGATGACCGCGTCCCGTACTGATGTTCCCAGGTACGCCTCGGCGGTTTCCTTCATCTTCGTTAGTACCATACTGCTGATTTCCTCCGGCGCGAACCTCTTCGTCTCGCCTTTGAACTCAACCTGAATTTTAGGCTTGCCGCAGTCGCTGATGACTTTGAAAGGCCAGTGTTTCATATCCTGCTGAATCTTCGGGTCGTCGAATTTGCGGCCGATCAGTCGTTTTGCGTCAAATACTGTGTTGCTGGGGTTGAGGGCGACCTGGTTCTTCGCTGCATCGCCGATTAGTCGTTCTGTGTCCGTGAATGCGACGTAGGATGGTGTGGTCCGGTTGCCTTGGTCGTTTGCGATGATCTCAACGTTCCCGTGCTGCCAAACGCCGACACAGGAGTAGGTAGTTCCAAGATCGATTCCTACAGCTGGCATTTTTTCTCTGAATATTCTTGCACTGTTTCACAATAGTTCACAAAAGTCACAATAGATTTGATGATTCGCTTCAAAGTTTGTTTGGTGTTTCCACCGGTTCACTTCTTCTCACTTCCTCGCTTGTTTGTATTTTCAATACTGAATGCTTTGCCGCGCTTTCCGCCGGTATTTATACCCCGAGACCGCCAGCCAATCACATTCGAGATTTTTCTAGAAACCTCGCGCTCTACGCCAATCAGATTTATTTAGGGGTGGAACATTCTAGAACGTCATTATTCTCGGCCAATGAATGCGAGCGATAAGGAGAGAAACATGAAAACAGACAAAGATAGAGGTATGTTTACAATGACGCAAATAGAATCGGGTTGTCAGCTTTAAAAAAATACCCTTTGACTTGGTAACTTGAAGTTAATATAGGTATGTATTTGTAAAATGTACGGCTATCTAAACAAAATTAAATTATCGAATGTCAAATGAAATAACAAATTACCTAAATTTTATTTCATGAACTAAATGCATACATATGAATGTGATATTGATCTTCATTTTTAAGAGCCGATTTTACTAACGCAGATAAGACAAATTCGGTGAATAAAATATAATACGCCTTATTTTAAAACGTCACCTATTTGTCAGCAATCATTGAAGCATTGAATGTCAATGTAATTTATTAATCGGTCGTTTTATACTTATTCAGCAGGATAAGTCTTATCCGACGTTAAAATCGGCCTATGGGATGTGATTACATTTGGAAGTGCATGAGTACGAGACATTATCTAGTGTATTATTTAGAATAACGAACAGATTAGTGTCTATCATGTTTGCTCTGATGTTACTTTGCAAGGCATTAATAACATCTATTTAATTGTGCCTTGCAATAAACAATGAAATAATATTATCGTTGTTTAGATTTTAAGGAATGGTTGTTCTAAATGTTATTTTTCATGTGTTACTTACTTACTAATATTAGACGTAAGAACTCTGTTACAAACAACTGTTATGGATTACTTACACTTATCTGAGAAAAAAAGAAATTTAATAAATCTTACTTCTAACGGTAGGGAACGGTAAAATATTTTATTATGACAAACCTCTGAATGAAGTGGTATTATTTTGATTTCACCGTACCTAAACCGAAAAACAAAACATAAATCGGATACTTATCTTAATAATACGTTCAATTGCAGTATAAAATAAGCCTATTATGATTTTACCGTTCGATATGCAATTCGACGTCAATTGCAAACACTGACTGCCTGTAGAAAATAATGATCGAAGTTTTCAAAGAGCCTACACATGAGCCGCACAATTAAAAAAAAAAATGGTTATAGGTACATCTAGCAAACGATTCCGTTTCTCAATTCTCCTTATCAAAAAAAATAAAAATAATTGTAGTCATCATTTTATAGTCTTCCATTGTTTCAACATCCTAACAAGAACTCTAAGGTTAAATGCAACATTTTGGGTAAAACAATGGTTTAGTAGTTCAATAATTTGGGTAACTTACAGTTGTAGTAACCGTTGTGTAACGTATTTTTTTATTTTTATAGAAAACAATTTATTCGCTCGCCAAAGATAAATTCGTTGACAATCCGTCAAATATTATTGCATTCCATTACCATTATTTTTTAGTACCCTTCTACGAGTGCACCTCACTTTACGAATGACGCATTGCAGATATCTCGGGAGAAAAATGCTGAAATCTGGTATCACCGACGTATTGACCTTCTGGAACATTCTTTTTTATCTCTTTCTGATACTTATGTTTGCGTATTTATCTGCCTCGTTCACTCAAACCGCATCATAAAGATTTTTCTAGAACGCAATTAGCCGGTGGTTTTTGTCCTTTTCGTTCATGTAGTCCTATCTCACGTTTCGAATGGAACATTCTAGAAGGGTTACTCTACCATGTGAAATATCAGTCTGGGAAACTCCGTTTAGTGTTATTCGGCGACTTTTAAATTTTGCCCCTTAACAGCTCGAGGGGGAGCCTATAAAAGGCCCAGTTGCGCCATTTTCGGTGAGATACCTTTTCCATTAGTCTAGTGGTGAGGTTCTGTAACCAATAATGTAGTAATTTTTAGTGTTAAGGGAGTTTTTATTCACAATGTAAACCAGTAAAGCTTAAAATCTAGGCGCAAAGATGTAGAGCACTCCAATTATCTAAGAGGTGATAAGTCCCTTCATAAATACAAAATGGCAGAGTCATCGCCCGGTTGAGGAAATAGTGCCAGATGTCCAAAAAAGTTGAAAAACCAATCGAAGAGGTCCTTTGAGGATTACGAGGTGGGTAACAAATTCTTTAACTTTTTTTTTCTTACATCGGGCTTAGCAACCCAGATCAATGTTTCTTTGTTCTTTTTGAAATTCGTATTGCGTCGTACTTTGACCTTGACCTTCCGAGTGGTAGAGTGTCGTCATAGCGATAAAACTAGTTATATTTAGTAATAATTTGTCTGATAGACATTCATTATTTCTAACGTGATATAAACGTGTTTTCATCTAATTTAATCCAGGTTTCCCAAACATATATCATTTATATGCACAAAGGCAGGATTTTATCGAGGGATTTCACAATAGTGTGTAATCGATAAAAATAGACAGAATCTAAATATTTCGCATCCATTGTAAAATTTAAACTTCTGGTGATGTCATCTGCCTGAATACACAATAGAGAATTTGCGACGTAGCACTGCGGATTCAAAATGGCGGCCCGTCATGGCTGACGTAGAATTTTATTGCTTGAACAGCTGGAGGGAACGTGTTATTAATAAATCATATTCCTTACCAAAGGAGATAAGGCAGATAGTGTTAAATTAATTTAAAGAAAACATAATAAAGTCGTTTTGAGATAAAATATTGTGCAAATACCAACTTAGTACTGTTACAACGATTAATAGGTTTTGTGCTTAGAGCAATCAATTGTCTATGTGACATTATGAACATTATAAACTATAGGTAGGTTCCGATAGTAGAATAAAGTATTGAAATATTTCGAGGTTGGTTTTTAAACCTTACCACAAATTGGGGAAAAAGCGAACGTGTGAAAATTTCGGATATCCAGTGCTTTATTTTTAAGTGTTCTATATTTTTTATTTTCAGACTTTTCCCTGACACGCTGGTAGATCTTGCAACTTGTATTTTAGCGGCAGGTAGCTTTTTGAGGCGGATCTATTTTTAAGATACACCACATTTACCAATACTGTTTTACCCAAACGATTGTCTAAGCTTAACTGTTGTTTTACCCAAACTGTTGTTTTAACCGAACTGTTGTAAGGAGAACAATAAAACATTGAGTATCTGTGTCTTTAGTACACCCAAAAAAGGAAAATTGGTTCAAAAGGAACCTCTACGAATCAATTACAACATTCGCATTGGTCCGTCTTCATTTATTTCCTTGTGTTGGTTTATCTCCTATTTTCATTTTAGGAAAACTACAGATGAACAAAATGACAAAATACTTATTTATTTCGCTGTGGAACATCTTTTTACATTTACGAGAAAAATCGAAGTCAAAGATGGCGTGATATATATATATTTTTTACATTTATCACAGCAGTGATGTTAATAGTACTGTTATAGCAAAAAATACTGTAGAGATTTACGTGAAGTAATTAGTTGTCAAGAAAGAAGAAACATAAATACATTAGCAATTCTTTTAAGCACCAAATGAAACAGAGATTTTGATTTCGAACACAATGTTCTCAATCTCACAGGTCTTCGATTTTTTTTCAACTGAACGTAACCTTATATTTATAACAGGCTAACCTGTTGTTGAATTATGAATAAAAGAGTTTTGAATTTAAGAATGAATTGGAACTGCTCTAAACATCGATAATGCAGTTCGCAATATTTCTTATCGTCTGAATATATAAACTTCTTTTCAGACGCAAAAAACTGAACTTTGAAGATGTTTCAATCTATAAACCTAATCGAGAATTCCATGAATTTCTAGTTTCCTATCGAGGACATAGAGCCGCAACTATGCAAGTATAGTTTATATAACTGCTCTATATAATTTATCTTACAAAAGTAACAACACGAATAAAATGGTAATTATTACACAACTTGTGAACTATCAAATAACTGAGCATTATTGCACCAAACAATGAAATACCAAAATATAGAGTCATCACATCACATCTCATCACCGGCGGATGAGTCGTCGCGGAAGATTCCGGGCGCGGTAGAGCCAACAACGATCGGTGGTCAAACATTTCGCGGGGCGATACAACAGTTGCAACACGGTTTATGGTAATTGAATATACTACCTACCTAGAAGTGCTCCTAGCTACCTACATGTCATTTTGGACGGGTTTTTTGTCCTTTTCGTGTATTTCTATGCCATTTATTTGGTCCTATTCATATACTTCCAATTTATTATTATGAAGCAGATTTTCAGTTGTCCTCATATTGGAAATTTGATGTCTTTACAATACTAATGACAAAAAACTTATGAAATAGGTATCTACCTACCTTCACCAGACTAAACACAAAAGTCACAATAACATTTTCACAATCTAATAAAATACCTAAATATACATATAAATATAAATATAGAGTCATCTCGACCCTCTTCTTTGATGAGCCATCATCTTCATGGAAGAACAAAGGCGCGGTAGAGCCTTCGTGTTCAAATAATAGCAGAGCGTTCAACACGGTTAAATAACGGTAAATTGAATAAACCTACACCTACAAATAGGTGCCTAGCTTATAGACTTTTTGTACAACGGAGCATAACGAGAAAAACTTGTGAAATTCCTAGGTACCTACCAAATAACTACCTAGGTACTGACAAAATAATTTTATGAAACAGTTGTACAATCTAATGAAATACCTACCTAAACATGAGTCATATCAGATAAGTCATCGAGCAAGATAACGGGCGCGTTCCAAAATGTAAAGTCATCACATCTCTCATCTACGATGAGCCAACAACATCACAGAAGCACAGAGAGGCGCGGTAGAGTCGACTAAGATCATATGCTGATCGTAACATCACGGTTCAAAGAAAGGAGAGGTAGATAAATAAGTATCCCTACTATAAGTATGTATATTTAAAAGTATATCATGTAGGTACCTAATATGTTTTATACGTTTATCTATGTAACGGTGCCTTTTCTTGGTAAGGTGCATCCTCCAAGGTTATACCAACACTTTGCTATTTCAATCCTGAAATTGATTCTTAAACATTTATCATTACACTAGGCAGAGATTTAAATCTCTGACAGTAGGTACATACCTTATAACACTTAATATGAATCCTAAAACTTACTATAAAAGAGAGGCGCATAGTACAAACTACCTTAGCAACTTTTTTTAATTTGGAGGTAGGTAAACCAAAAATTCAAAGATTATTACCTACGAGTTTATCGTATAAACTATTTTTTACAAGTATCTTAACAATGTACCTATTATAATACGTACAAGTAAAAACTTCCAATTTCTTACTTACCTACCTATTATTATTATCATAAGCGAATATTAGAAAATAATAATACATATTAAATAACGAACTAGGAATATAAGGATGATGAATATGATTGGTGAATCTTCTTCTCATAAGATTGATACATTTTGAACTGGATTAAAGAAAAGTTATTTTTTACAGTACATACCTACCTACATAATTACGCAATATTATAAAAAAAATGCATTAACAAAGCCAAAGACCTACGTCACGTTTTAATATCGTTACTCAAGTTTCATTATACCTACCTAATCTTTGTTAAAATCAGCAACCATTATCCGTATTATCCTTCCTATTTGCGCGTAGTGAGTCATATGGATCTGTTACACGTAAAGAGGTTTTAAATGCAGAGCTGTGGCGGGTTTGGCTAACAGACAATCTGCGCCCGCTAGGTTTTATTGCCAAAGCGGGCTGTTACTAGGCTAAGGCTCTTACTCTCCTATTGGTTGTCCGTAAAGAAGTCTGTTTTTGCTGTTTCGATATGTTTAGCCAGCCGTTTACCGTTAACCTTTGGTGTGTGAGCCTTACTTAGTTTCGCCCGCAAGGCTCGAACTGCCGAACTGTGCTGTTGCATAGCTGTCAAGCCAATGCGCACCTATAAGGCTTAACTGCCGAGCTGTGGCTGGGACAGGCCTACACGGCCAAGCTACATCCACGAAACTGTGTTTGTTGTAAGGCTGAAAAGGCTAATCCGCGCCCGCGAGGTTTAACTGCCAAGCTGTGGCTGGGTAAGGCTTACACCGGCAAACTACACCACGAATCTTGACTGTCAAGCTTTGGTTGTCGAGAGGCGATGAAAGCTGAACCGCGCCCGCTAGGCTTACCTGCCGAACTGTGCTGTTGCGAAGCTGATAAAGCCGACCGCGCGCCAGTGAGGTTTAACCAACTACCAAGCAGTGCTGCTGCGTAGCTCAAAAGCCATTGCACGCCTGTAATAACCAACCTTCGCTACCTCAGTGGCAAAGGATTTAAACATCGCTTGACCTATAGGTACCAAAGTAAGGACTTAGGGCAAGTTTGAAAAACGAACTTTCACTATGCAGCAGTTGAAGGTCCTTTACATTGAATAGTGAAATGATAAGTTTCTTAGTCCATGAAAATGACAATAAACTGAACCGTGTCAAAAGGTTGATTTTTTAAACCTGCTCTTAGGACCTTCAATGCGATAGGACGAGCGAAACGACTTGGAGCTTGGTTAGGCAATAGTCTACTAAGTACCAAAACCAACAGTTGCTTAGGCGACTACCTTATTGGAACAACACCATCAGTGCGGTTGACCACAGCCTAGTTGTTTTTTGGTAGGGTTGAGTCTCCAAACTGCGTTGGTGATTAGACCAAACCTTCAGCTACCTACGTATTGGATGGCGCTTAGGCCATTGCCTATAGCTGGCTCCGAGCGTAGAGCTTTGCTAGGAAACCTGCATATATTTGGGACTCTTACCTCAATATATGTCTGGAGTCTTGGGCCACCGAATTTCACCGTGCAGTTACGCTTCTTAGGTCAAACTGTGTTAGTGCCAAAGGTCTGGCCCAGGGAGGACTAAAGGGACCACAGGTCTTTCTTAGTATGGCTTAACTAGTTTAAATGTATTGATTAATCTAAATAACAAAGACTAAATATCAGAAAAAAACACAACCTAAAAATTTTGAGCTTAATTACCATAACCTGGACAATCAATCAAATTAGCAAATCGAGAAGCAACAATTTTTCAATGAATTAGTGTTGACCAAGCGTAGATGTTTTGTTGACTATAGAGCTTCATACGAGTAAAGTGAAAAAAGTTTAGATACTTAATATATTTTTAAGTTTAAAGCCAAAATTTAAAATGATCTGAAATAATTAATTATTTATTTTTCTTTTTGTGATTGATAGGTAGTGTCAAAAGAGTTTGAAGCTTAGTGGTTTTATGGTTCTTTTAGTGACAATAGTTTTGGTTATGAAAATTTACTTATTTAATTTGAAACTAAAATGATACTGTGTTATTAACTAAATCGATACATTTTGAAGTAAAATATTGTCGCCAATGCACAAAAAAAAAAGTAGTATTAATTGACAATATGCCAAGTATAGGTACGCCCATCCCACATAAAATACCATGTAGGTATGTATATAAATATAAAATAAAAGTCGTGCATCTCCAAGAGAAATAAAAAATAAATATTTTAGTATTAACGATATAATTAATAATTAGTGATTTAGTTTCTTTTAGGAATAAATATTAAAAAAAACACAAACATTATTCAAATATTTTTAACAATTTAAATCAAGATACTTTGCCACAGTAGCTCCAAAACAAATTTTAAAGTGAGGTGGTTATTGTTTTTGTGTAAATAATATTGTTATAAATAAAGTTAAAAGAAATCAAGTTTTTAAAAGCTGGACAGTTACTTGCCGTGTTGTGTTTTAACTTGGTTTGTGATGAGTTTTGTTATCAGTTTTCAATGCTAGTTTGTTCCATGTGGTGTGTTGTGATTTTCTGTGTTTCGGCCAATTTATAATATCAGTTTTGTATGTGAAATAGTTTTGTGGGCGTGATAACTTTGAGTTCTTTGTTATTTAACATGATTAGTATCGTCACATAAAAGAAAACTATTGCCAATACGACTTTATATTTAAAGTAATCATTATTTACGATCAATCTATTTTTAATACTGAATACAATAATCTTATTTTTAAGATATTGGTTCTCATATATAAGCTCTCAACACTTTACTAATTTCTTCTTATACGTGTTAAACATTATTATAGGTAGGAATGATGATACTCTACCACTCTACCTTTAGGTAAATTTAGTTTAATTTATGGTAGGTACGTATTCATACTTAAACCGGCTAAGAATTACATTCAATATAGACGCACGCAAAGAAATATCATTAGAAAGTTTCTAATACCCTAATTGCGTCTACTACCCACCAATAATAGTTTTCATACGTTTGATAGGACGATGATGTAAAGGAAATTTAAAGAAACGAGCTGGCTAAAATCACTTACAGACTCGACAGTTAAGATTAAAAATATATAATAGTTACTGTGTAAATAAAAAGTGTTAAATAGACGACGTCTTATATGAAATACTACTTACACTTACTTGATACTAATTAAGTTTTGTGAATTGATGTATTTAAAAAAAATACATATGCAATGTTACGGTCGAACAGTAAGGAATATTATTTAGTACGCTCAAACGTTAAATGTAAAGATAATACGAAAACACAGACAAATACAAGATTAGAACTGGACAGTTTAATTACGTTACGGCAACGTTAACTCTATAAGTTTGAATAACTTTATTCTCATGAAGAGCAGCTACATTTAGTTCACAATTCACTGCATAAAAATAGTTAATTTACCAAATAATGAGCGCAAGGAGCAGGTTTTGATGTGATGTGACAAAGTTACATATAGATAATTTCTAAATTAAAAACAGCTTGCACTTTTATTGATGATGTCAAAGTTACAAATATCATAGTTTCGAGGATATGACTAGGTTAAAATTTATATTTATTACTTGTTAGTAAATGATAGTTGCAAGATAAAGATTTAGCTAAAATAGTTTTAAGTATAGTGTTTTAATGTGAATGTGATGATGACGAAGTTATCCGTTTCGATGTGAAAATGACAAAGTTACAGATAAAGAATGGCTGGTTTGAATAAAGTTTCATAAGCAAACGTATGTTTTGATGTGACGAAGGAATACATAATTTAAAGATTAACATTAAGGTATAATAATAAAGAATTATAGTTTCTACGTTTTGATTTGTTAAGAGACAAATTCACATGTAGTTTCAAAGATGAAAGCTAGACCTATAACGGTTTTACATAACGATTAATTCAAATTATGGATTTATAATAAGCAAAAAGGTTTTAATATGAAGTGCAGACAGATTCTTTCAGAATAATATTAAGTCAATCGGCTAAAAATAGTATACTTTCTGATGTGACACAAAGGACATCACCCTTTGATGATGACAAAGTTGTACGTTTAGATGTGAAAATGACAAAAGTTACAGATATTTATAAAAAACTTGTTTAAAGACTGGCTAGTCTGAATACAGTTTGATAATTGAACATACGTTTTGATGTGACGAAGTAATAGATAGTTAGTTTTCTATATTTTGATTTGAAATTATGACGAATTCACATGTAGTTTCAAGATAAAAGCTAGATCTAAAACGGGTTTCTTCATTAACATGACGACAAATTCAAGATAAGGATTTAAACTAAGCAAAAAGGTTACGTTGTAGAGTACTATAATATGAAGTGCAGACAGATACTTTCAGCATAAGGATAAGTAAATAAGCTGAAATTGTATATTTTCTGATCTGACACAAAGGACATCACCCTTTAGTGCCATAATAAAGTTGCTTAATTTAAATATTACACTAAGATTAAAAAAGTATACGTTTTTCCCACTACTGCTTAAAGTGGCGCATAGTTTCAGGAAAAGACTAGGCAATTTTTAATGAATTATGATGATTATTACAAATTCATTGATTGAAATTTATTGGCATTTTATTGAAGTAACAAGGTATAACAGGTTTTTTAATAGTTTGATGATAAGACAAACACAGATAGTTTCAGCAGGTTTAGTTTATGAATATAATTGTCGTTACATTGTTACTGACACAAAGGCTTTAAAAGTTTAGGTTTTAAAAAGTCTTACACAGACGTTATACAAATAATAAATACAGATAGTTAATATTTAAAATAAGACGATAGCGGAAATTTAAAGCAAAATAATATTATAAACATTCAACTAAATCAGACGATGCTGTAAACGGTAGCGTACGTTTTGACTTCAGGAATTGCAGATCCGACAGTTAAGAAAAAAAAGGAACTACAAATTATAAAAGTGTTAACAAGACGACACGCAATATGAAATGCTACATATAATTACTTGATACTAATTAAGTTTTGTAATTTGTCGTGTTTCAAAAAAATATATAAGCAAAGTAACAGTTGGACGGTTAGGAGTATTCTTTAGAACGCTCATACGTTTACTTGTAGAGAAAATACGAATACACAGATAGATACAAGATTAGAACTAGACACTTTAAATACGTTACGATAAAGTAAACCAAACCTATTAGTAAGAAGAACTTATATAGTTCACAATTCACTTCATAAAAATAGTAAAGTTACCAAATAATGAGCGCAAGGAGCAGGTTACGATGTGATGGTGACAAAGATACAGATAGATTCAAGATAATGTCTAAATTTTAAAAACAGCTTGCATTTTCATTCATGATGTCAAAGTTACAAATATCATAGTTTCGAGGATAGGAAAAGGTTTAAAATTATATTTGATACGTATTAAAAGATAGTTTCAAGATAAAGATTTAGCTAAAACAGTTTGAATACGTTTTAATGACGAAGTTATACGTTTCGATGAGGATATGACAAGTTTGAAGATATAAAAAAAAATAACTTGTAGAAAGACTGGCTAGTCTGAATACAGTTTGATAATTGAACGTATGTTTTGATGTGACGTAATAGATAGTTAGTTTTCTAAGTTTTGATTTGAAATGATCAATTTACTTGTAGTTTCAAGATAAAAGCTAGACCTAAGAACCTAAAAGTATTTTGCTTCACTAACATTACGAATAATTCAAGATAAGGATTTAAACTAAGCAAAAAGGTTACGTTGTACTTTAATATAAAGTGCAGACAGATACTTTCAGAATAAGAATAAGTAAATAAGCTAAAAATAGTATACTTACAAAGGACATCACCCTTTAGTGCCATGATTAAGTTGCAAATAAGTATTTTAAATATTGGACTAAGATTAAAATGTTATACGTTTCTCCCACTGCTGCCTAAGTGCTGCATAGTTTCAGAAAGAGACTAGGATTTTTTTTAATGAATTCTGATGATTATTAATATTTTATTAATTGTAATTTATTGGGATTTAGATGAAGTAACAGGGTATTACAGGTTTTTAATAGTTTGATATGATAAAACAAACACCGATAGTTTCAGCAGGTTTATTTTATGATTATAGGTAATTGTCGTTACATTCTTACTGAGACTAAGGCTTAAAAACCTTATGCATCTCCAAGACATTTTTTTTTTAGTATTAACGATATAATAATTGATTTAGTTTCTTTTAGGAATAAATTATTAAAAAAAAACAAACATATTATTCAAATATTTTTAACAATTTAAATTAAGATACTTTGCCCCAGTAGCTCCAAAACAAATTTTAAAGTGAGGTGGTTATTGTTTTTGTGTAAATAATATTTTTATAAATAAAGTTAAAATAAATCAAATTTTAAAAAGCTGGACAGTTACTTGCCGTGTTGTATTATAACTTAGTTTGTGATGAGTTTTGTTATCAGTTTTCAATACTAGTTTGTTCCATGTGGTTGTGTTGTGATTTTCTGTGTTTTGGCCAATTTATAATATCAGGTTATGTATGTGAAAAAGTTTTGTGGGCGTTATAATGTTACTAATAAATTATTTTGAGTTATTTGTTACTTAAATAAGCTTTGAACACTTTACTAGTTTCTTCTTATACGTGTTAAACATAGTATAGGTAGGATTGATGACACTCTACCACTCTAATTTTAGGTAAATTAAGTACTTATGGTAGGTAACTACGTAATTATACTTAAACTGACTTAGAATTAGATTCAATAAGTTTCTAACTATACTACTTTTAATGCGTCTTATACACAACAATAATAGTTTTGATACGTTTAATAGGACGATGATGTTAAGAAAGTTTAAAGATACGAGTGGGCTAATAGCACTTTAAATACATTTTAATGCGATTGATGACAGAATTGCAGACTCGACAGTTAAGATAAAAAATATATAATAATAACTGTATAAATAAAAATTTGTAATTAGACGACATCTTAATGAAATGCTACATACACTTACTTTATATTAAGTTTTGTGATTGGTTGTTTTAAAAAAAGACATACCTATGCAAAGTTGCAGTCGATCAGTTAAGAGTATTCTTTTGAACGCTCAAACGTTTACATGTAAAGATCATACGAATATAGGTACACATATAGATATAGATACAAGATTAGAACTAGACAGATTGAATACGTTACGGCAATGTTAACTTGACTTATTAGTTAGCAGATCTTTATTCTCATTTAGTTCACAATACACTACATAAAAAATGTAAATTTACCAAATAATAAGCGCAAGGACTTCATTTCAATAATGATAACATTTTTTACGTAAAAGTAAATGATATTTTCAAGATATAATACGTTTACGTTTACGATAGAATACGTTTTGATGTGAATGTGATGATGACGAAGTTATACGTTTCGATGTGAAAATTACAAAGTTATAGATAAAACTGGCTATTCTGAATACAGTTTCATAATCAAACGTTTGTTTTGATGTGACGAAGTAATTGATAATTTTAAGATGAACATTAAGGTGAATAATAGTTTTCTACGTTTTGATTTGAAATGAGACAAATTCACATGTAGTAGTACATAAGATAAAAGCTAGACCTATAACGGTTTGACAAATTCAAACTAGGCAAAAAAGGTAACGTTGTAGAGTGCTTAAATATGAAGTGCAGACAGATTCAGAAAAGATTAAGTAAATAATCTAAAAATAAGTAGTTTACGTTCTGATTCGACGCAAACGACATGACCCTTAAGTGTCATTACAAATAAGTTATTATTAGACTATAGGCTTAAAAAAATAATACGTTTCTCCTACTACTGCCTAAGTGGCGCATAGTTACAGGAAAAGACTAGGATATTTTTGTAATGAATTATGATGATTATAACAAAGTTATGGGGACTTAAATAAAGTAACAGGTTTTTTTAATAAGTAGTTTTCTTATGATAAGACAAACTCACAAATAGTTTCAGCAGGTTAAGTTTATGAATATATTTTTTGTTACAATAATCTTACTGAGACTAAGGCTTTAAAACGTTATGTTTTAAAAAGTCTAACACTGACGTTATACAAATACTAAATACGGATAGTTTCGATTTAAAATAAGGCGATAGCGAAAATTTAAAACAAAATTATATAAATAAAATTCAACAAGATAAGACGATGCTTTAAACGGTAGCGTAGGTAGGTACGTTTTGATTATGATGAATTGTTAAAGTAATACATCGTTTCAGGAGACGAAATTGCAGAGATAAATTTAAAAAATGTTAAATAGCACACAATATGAAATGCTACATATACTAACTTGATTCTTATTAAGTTTTGTAATTTTAAAAAAATACATATGCAAAGTTACAGTCGAACAGTTAAGAGTATTCTTTAGAACACAATATACAAATAAATACAAGATTAGAACTAGGCACTTTAAATACGTTACGGCAACGTTCACTAAACCTATTAGTTATTATAAGTTTATTCTCATGAAGACCAGCTACATTTATTTCACAATTCACTTCATTAAAATAGTAAAGTTACCAAATAATTAGCGCAAGGAGCAGGTTACGGTGATGGTGACAAAGTTACAGATAGAATCAAGATAATGTCTAAATTTTAAAAACGGCTTGCATTTTTATTGATGATGTCAAAGTTACAAATATCATAGTTTCGAGGATATGACTAGGTTAAGATTTATATTTCTTACGTGTTAGGAAATGATAGTTGCAAGATAAAGATTTAGCAAAAACAGCTTTATTATAGTTTGATGTGTATGTGATGATGACGAAGTTATACGTTTCGATGTGGAAATAACAAAGTTACAGATAAAAAATGGCTGGTCTGAATACAGTTTCATAAGCCAACGTATGTTTTGATGTGACGAAGTAATACATAATTTTAGGATGAACGGTATAATAATAATAAAGAATAATAGTTTTCTACGTTTTGATTTGAAAAGAGACAAATTCACATGTAGTTTTAAAAATAAAAGCTAGATCTAAAACGGTTTTACATAACGATAAATTCAAGAATTTATAATAGGCATAAAAGGTTACGTCTTAGATGTATGCTGTAATATGAAGTGCAGACAGATAATTTCAGAAAAGATTAAGTAAATAATCTTAAAATACATTACGTTCTGATTCGAGGCAAAAGACATCACCCTTTAGTGTCATGATAAACTTACGAGAGTAATTTAAATATTAGACTAGGCTAAAAAAACTATAGGTACGTTTCTCCCACTACTGCGTCAATGGCGCATAGTTTCAGGAAAAGACTAGGATATTTTTGTAATGAATTATAATGATTATAACAAAGTTATGAGTATTATAATGAAGTAACAGGGCATAACATGATTTTTAATAGTTTTCTTATGATAAGACAAACTCCCATATAGTTTGAGCAGGTTAAGTTTGTGAATAAAATTGTTTTAACAAAATTTCTTACGGAGACTAAGGCTTTAAAACCTTATATTTTAAAGAGTCTTACACAGACGTAAAAACTAAATACAGATAGTTTCAATCGAAAATAAGGCGAAAGCGGCAATTTAAAACAAAATAATGTTAAAAATTCAACTAGATTACGATGCTTTAAACAGTAGCGTAAGTTTTGATTATAATGAATTGTTAAAGTAATACATGGTTTCAGGAGACAAAATTGCACATGCGACAGTTAAGAAAAAAAGGAACTGTATAAATTAAAAAAATGTTAATTAAACGACACGCAATATGAAATGCTACATAAACTAAATTAATTCTAATTAAGTTTTGTAATTTGTTGTATAAAAAAATACATATGCAAAGTTACAGTCGAACAGTTAAGAGTATTCTTTAGAACGCTCAAACGTTAAATGTAAAGATAATATAATACGAAAACTCAGACAGATACAAGACTAGAACTGGACAGTTTAGATACGTTACGTTAACGTTAACTAAACCTATTAGTTAGAAGAACTTTATTATCGTGAAGAGCAGCTACATTTGGTTCACAATTCACTTCATAAAAATAGTAAATTAACCAAATAATGAGCGCAAGGAGCAGGTTTCGATGTGATAGTGACAAAGTTACAGATTCGAATTGATGTTTAAATTAAAAACAGCTTGCAATTTTATTGATGATGTCAAATTTACAAATATCATAGTTTCGAGGATATGACTAGGTTAACATTTATATTTCTTACGTGTTAGTAAATGATAGTTGCAAGATAAAGGTTTAGCAAAAACAGCTTTATTATGTATTGATGTAAATATGATGATGACGAAGTTATTCGTTTCAAATCAAATCAAATATATATTTATTTAGCACAAAACATCGATGTGAAAATGACAAAGTTACAGATAAAGAATGGCTGGTCTGAATACAGATTTATAAGCCAACGTATATTTTGATGTGACGAAAGATTACATAATTTTATGATGATTATTAAGGTATAATAATAATAAGGAATAGTCTTCTACGTTTTGATTTGAAAAGAGACAAATCACATGTAGTTTCAAAGATGAAAGCTAGACCTATAACGGTTTTACATAACAATAAATTCAAGATATGGATTTATAGTAGGCAAAAAAGGTTATGTCGTAGAGTGCTTTGATATGAAATGCAGATCGATAGTTTCAGAAAAGATTAAGTAAATAATCTAAAAATAGTTAACGTTCTGATTCCACGCAAATGACATTACCCTTTAGTGTCATGATAAAATTACAAAAGTAATTTAAATATTAGGCTTGGCTTTAAAAAAACTATAGGTACGTTTCTCCCACTACTGCCTAAGTGGCGCATGGTATCAGGAAAAGACTAGGATATTTTTGTAATGAATTATGATGATTATAACAAAGTTTTGGGGATTCAAATGAAGTTACAGGTTTTTTAATAGGTAGTTTTCCTATGCTAAGACAAACTCACAGATAGTTTCAGCAAGTTAAGTTTAAAAATATATTTTTTGTTATAATCTTACTGAGACTAAGGTTTTAAAACATGTGTTAAAGAGTCTTACACAAACGTTATACAAAGACTAAATACAGATAGTTAAGATTTAAAATAAGGCGATAGCAGAAAATTAAAGCAAAATATTATTATAAAAATTCAACTAGATAAGACGATGCTTTAAATGGTAGCGTACGTTTTGATTATGATGAATTGTTAAAGTAATACATCGTTTCAGGAGACGAAATTGCAGAGATAAATTAAAAAAAAAGGTTAACTAGCACGCAATATGAAATGCTACATAAAATAACTTGATTCTAATTAAGTTTTGTAATTTGTTGTATTTAAAAAAAATACATATGCAAAGTTACAGTCGAACAGTTAACAGTATTCTTTAGAACGCTTAAACGTTTTTATGTTAAGATAATACGAATACACAAATAAATACAAGATTAGAACTAGACACTTTAAATACGTTACGCTGGAGTTAACTAAACCGATTATTTGGAAGAACTTATATAGTTCACAATTCACTTCATAAAAATGGTAAAGTTACCAAATAATGAGCGCAAGGAGCAGGTTACGATGTGATGGTGACAAAGTTACAGATAATGTCTAAATTAAAAACAGCTTGAATTTTTATTGATGATGTCAAATTTACAAATATCATAGTTTCGAGAATATGACTAGGTTAACATTTATATTTTTTAAGTGTTGGTAAATGAAAGTTGCAAAAAAAAGATTCAGCTAAAACAGTTTGAATACGTTTTGATGTAAATGTGATGATGACGAAGTTGTACGTTTCGATGTGAAAATTACAAGGTTATAGAAAAAACTAGCTATTCTGAAAGCAGTTTCATAATAAACGTATGTTTTGATGTAAACATTAAGGTGAATAATATGTAGTTTTCTACGTTTTGATTTGAAACGTGACCAATTCACATGTAGGTTCAAAATGAAAGCTAGACATTAAAAGGTTTTAAGTTATGATCAATTCAAGATATGGATTTATAATAGGCAAAAAAGGTTACGTTGTAGAGTGCTAGACAGACAGTTTCAGAAAAGATATAATCTAAATATATAACGTTCTGATTCGACGCAAAGGGTGATGCCCTTTAGTGTCATGATAAAGTTACAAATAAGTATTTTAATATAAAACTAGTCTTACAAAAAAAAATATACGTTTCTCCCACTACTGCAGTGGCGCATAGTTTCAGGAAAAGATTAGGATATTTTTGTATGATGGATGATTATGGCAAAGTTATGAGGAATTTAATGAAGTTACATGATATAACAGGTTTTTTAATAGTTTTCTTATGATAAGACAAACTTATAGATATTTTCAGCAGGTTAAGTTTATAAGTATATTTTTTGTTACAATAATCTTACGAAGACTAAGGCTTTAAAACATTATGTGTAAAAGAGTATTACACAGACGTTGTACAAAGGCTAAATACAGATAATTTAGATTTAAAATAAGGCGATAGCGGAAATTTGAAGCAAAATATATAAAACTCAACTAAATAAGACGATGCTTTAAACTGTAGCGTACGTTTTAATTATGATGAATTGTCAAAGTTTAGACAGTTAAGATAAAAAAATATAAAAGTAACTGTATAAATAAAAAAAGTGTTAACGAGACGACACGCAATGTGAAATGTTACATACTTACTTGATACTAATTAAGTTTGTAATTTGTTGTGTTTCAAAGAATACATAAGCAAAATTACAGTCGGACAGTTAAGAGTATTCTTTAGAACACTCAAACTTTAAATGTAAAGATAATACAAAAAGACAGATAGATACAAGATTAGAACTAGACAAAACTGTCTTTACAACACTTCATAAAAATAGTAAATTTACCAAAAAATAAGCGCAAGGAGTATGTTTCGATGTGATGCTGACATAATTA
This sequence comes from Pyrausta purpuralis, assembly GCA_963924145.1. Taxonomy (NCBI): domain Eukaryota; kingdom Metazoa; phylum Arthropoda; class Insecta; order Lepidoptera; family Crambidae; genus Pyrausta; species Pyrausta purpuralis. The sequence goes on along the minus strand of OZ001648.1, from coordinate 24,541,478 downwards.
TAGATTTAAGGTAATGTCTAGATAAAAAACAGCTTGCATTTTTATGGATGATGTCATAGTTACAAATATTATAGTTTCGAGGATATGAAAAGGTTAAAATTTATATTTCATACGTACTAATAAAACATAATTTCAAGATAAAGATTTAGCTAAAACTGTTTGAATACGTTTTGATGTGAAGGTGATGATGACGAAGTTATACGTTTCGATGTTGATATGACAAGTTACAGATATTTTTTTTTTTAAACTTGTAAAAAGACTGGCTGGTCGGAATACAGATTGATAGTTGAACGTATGTTTTGATGTGACGTAATATATAGTAAGTTTTCTATGTTTTGATTTGAAATGATGAATTCACTTGTAGTTTCAAGATAAAAGCTAGACCTAAGAACCTAAAACGAAATTGTTTCATTAACATTACGATAAATTCAAGATAAGGCTTTAAACGAAGCCAAAAGGTTACGTTGTAGAGTGCTTAAATATGAAGTGCAAACAGATACTTTCAGAATAAGAATAAGTAAATAAGCTAAAATTAGTATATTTTCTGATCTGACACAAATGACATCACCCTCTAGTGCCATGATAAAGTTGCAAATAAGAAATTTAAATATTAGACTAAGGTTAAAAAAATATACGTTGTTCCCACTACTGCCTAAGTGGCGCTTAGTTTCAAGAAGAGACTAGGATTTTTTTAATGAATTCTGATAATTATTAAAAATGTATTAATTGAAAGTTATTGGTATTTAGATGAAGAAACTGGGTAAAACAGGTTTTTAATCGTTCGATATGATAAGACAAACACCGATAGTTCCAGCAGGTTTAGTTTATGAATATAATTGCCGTTACATTCTTACTGAAACTTAAAAAACTAATGTTTTAAAGAGTCTCTTACACAGACGTTACACAAATACTAAATACAGATAGTTCAGATTTAAAATAAGGCGAAGGCGGACATTTAAAGTTTTTTTTTTTATAAATTCAATTAAATAAGACTATTTTTTTATCGGTAGCGTATGTTTTTGATTATGATGAATCTTAATAGGTAGGTAATCTTTACAGGAAATATTTTTATTACTTATTTGTCCTTACTTATAGCTAACATTACAGGATAACATTACATAAAACATAGTAATACATTATTGTAATACAGAACTATGTGACAGTAGATAGTTTTAATGCGTTTTGATGTGTTGTAATAATTATTGTGAAATGACGAATCAACAGGTATTATCCACTTGAATATAGTTTTAAACCTGGACTAGGCGGTTATGTTTTAATGAGACTTATAAAGGCGATGCAAATACTAACATAGAATTAAGTTTTAAATTAAAGACGAGGATTAAAACGTTGATACGTTTCAATTAAGATGAAGTGACGAATTAATGCAACTTATCGTTGTAAAATAGTAGTAGGGTAATAAATGAGTCTAAATAGGTGTTTTAATGCGTTTTTATGAGTATGGTGACGTGACGAAGTTACAGATAGTTACGAGATGAATCCTTTACAAAAAAAATGAAATCAATTTCATTACATAAAATACACAAGTATAAGTTTCATAATCTCTACACTATTTATAAATAAGTTTGTGGTATTACACTATGTTTATATTTTGCATCCTTTACATTAGGTACTTCAGTGTGAAGGTTAAGCTCAAGAGTTTTTATACTCTAATTTCATAATGTTGCGGATGTAGGAGATACATAGTTTCAAAACAGAATAAATTCAAATCTCTTCCACATTTTAACGATAAGATAAAACATAGTGAATGACGGATTGCGATAAAATAAAGATAAGAAGATGGATGCTAAACAGCTTAAATATATTTTAATGTAAAATGGTGAATGAAAATCAGTATTATAAGTAGATAGTTCGTTTTCATATGTTTTAATGATGATAAGATTAAATCTCATGATGATGAAAAACGTCCCGAATGTAAAAAAAAGGATGGCTGGGGTTCCGTTACATATTAATAAGTATTTTCAAGACGAATCAGGTTAAATCAGTCCACTTGCGTTTAGTAATGTGATTTGGTGCTTCTATACATAAGTATATACATGATCATCCAAGATAAGGGTACGTTGAAAATATTTTTTTATACGTTTTGTAGTGGCTAATATGAAAAGGACAGATATTTTCAATAGTAGGCCTGAATTTACATGCATTACGGAAAGTATTGAGTGTGTACGACTCAAATAGCAGGCCTGAATTTACATGCATTACGGAAAGTATTGTACGACTCAAATAGCAGGTTGAAAAGCGTTTTGTTGTTAGTGTCATGAACGACAAGTTTTCAAGCAAATTTAAAATAAAGTTATCATATTTGGCTTACAAATGTTATAAATAAGCTGGTACAATTTTAAATTTTAAAACACGAAGACCGAAGTTAAAAAATAGTATAAAAACAGTATAAGAATATGATGCGTTTTGATGAAAAAATGATAAAATTTCTAGTAATAAATAGGGTTAAAAGGTTTTTTTTTACCTTTAATTATAACAATGAGATGATAGTCATAGATTGTACCAAATAATAATTCAATTTTAAGAAAACTTCATCATTTTTGGAATTAGTTTTTACTTAATGGTCGTAAAGGTTTGAGATAATAAGAATTGAAAAGGAAAGATTAATAGGTACTTAGGTAAAACTCAAGTTACATTCTATATACATAATAGATTATGAAGAGGTTATTACTGAAGTACATTAAGTGCACACTGATCCAGACCATAATTGCTGTTTAAGAAGATAAAGAGAAGGAATAAAAGATAAAGCATTTTTATTACATCAATAATGAAATAGCAAATCCAAATGTCAAAGCACGGCAGTGACATAGAAAATTAAAATATACTGTGAGAAAAATGCTTGCGAATATACAAGTGCCATATTAAAGGGGTGATAAATTATGATAATGGAAAATGTAGTAAATACATAAATGTAGTAATTACATAACTTTTACTAGTGCCGTGAGCAAAGTAAAGACTTTTTTATTTAAAGAAATCAAATAGCGGATAAGAAATATACACATAAAATAATCAAAAGAATTATTCGTAGGTGTGTTTAAATAATAGTTAGTAACCTTATTATTTTGACTACAGTAAATTATTATATTACGGCCCACATTTAGAAATATACTGAATAGGTTTTTATACGTATTGTAAAGGCGAAAGATAATTAACTTAAATGTAATGGTCATAAAAAAACAATATAATATTCATAAGGTGTAAACATAAAATAATAATAATTACATATTTTTTTGCCTGCTGCCAAAGGGATGACAGTAGCTTTTAGGAAACCCTTTTAAGTCCCCAAATATATTTTTTATGTATTAAAATTTATTTGGAATAACGTTTATATATCAAAATGAAATATTTTTATTGATACTTGCTGATACATTTTAGAAAGATTTCTTGACATTTACCTGCGTAAACATTATTTTTGTTGCTTGCTGCCAAAGGGACGACAGTAGTCCAGTAGTAGCAAAACACTTTTGAAGTCCCCAATTCATCAATTTATGTAACGTTTCTACAAATTATCAAGACATAACTTTCTAAATCCACATACCTACCCTTACACATAATGAGGCTCTTTTATTTATTTAAATTATTAAAACCAAACAGGATTTTTAATAAAATACGTCATTTTCGACTTAATTAACATGCTGAATAGGTTTTTATACGTATTCTTAAGACAAAGTAAAGGTGATTATTGTCACAGTCAGTCTAATCGTAGGAAAGATTGACGTTCATGACGTCTATAGGACGAAATAAAGAAGCGTTCTAGGTAGTTGGTAGATTATTAAGAGATTGTGTTGATATTATTAATTTTAGATTTATGTTATAAATAATAATCGCTATTTAAACAGCGAAATTGAAATAATTAATTTAGCAAATCTAAATGCCAAAGCATTGCAAAGATATATTCATGCATCTAAAAAAGCACGCTTGCTAAGTTACAAAAATGCCATACTAATTCGATGATAAATATAGATGGAAAATGTATTTAATAACACATACATAAAAATATGCTTACATAATACAAGTGCGATACAAAGTTATACAGTAACTTTTTTTGGATTTAAAGTGGATAAATACACGCTTAAGAAAACTAATAATATGTGCATAATATTTTCTTGTCTGCTGCCAAAGGGACGATAGCCTTTGGAAAACCTTGTAATCCCCAAATTATATATATTTGATTTAAGTTTTATCAGACTATCAATAAGAGCGCTTATATTTTTAATATATGATCTATTACTAATTGAGTCTCGCTTATCAATTTGAGAAAGTATTTTCTAAATAAAGGTAGTTTTTTAGAGCTCTATAAAAAAGTTATTCGCTAGATATGATATTACTGATTGGAGTCTGGACACACTAGATTTTAAATAACATACATAATTTTCAAATAAAGGAGATATACCTCATAAGTACGTAATGCGCCCAATTATTAGATAAAATATTATAGAAGTATATGAGTAAACAATAAAAAGAAGAAATAAAAAAAGACTAAAGAAATTAAAATATAAGCAATAGCAAATCCAAATGCCCATTCGGATAAAGCCTATTCTCAGTACGAAAGATTATAGTTTTAGTAAAGAGAGTAGTACAAAGAGATGAAATAAAATATTGAGTAAATGTGTTACATGAGCAGCAGAAAATCAAATGTCTGAAATAAATTGATCGCTCAGTTTTTTTTTAAATTTATATTTAAAATAATAAACTTTATTTTTAATAATAAATAAAAAATATGAATTTATTATAAAGTAGCAAATCTAAATGGCAAAGCACTGCAAAGTGACATTCATAATGAAAATGCATTTTAAAAACATGCTTGCTACTTTACAAAAATGCCATACTAATGGGGTGACAAATTCAGATGAAAAATGAAGTGAATAACACAGTCGTAAATGTATGCTTTAATACTTAATATGAATACTAGGGCGATGGACAAGGTTAAACCATAACTAATTTTATAAGATATTTTACAGTGGATACATACACACATAAGAAAACTAATAGGTACATAATATTTTTTTGGCCTTCTGCCAAAGGGACGACAGCCTTTAGGAAAACCATTAAATCCCCGTTTTTTTACGTTATAAAAGATTATAAATAAACGTACTTATATGATTAATAAAATGCTCTGTTATTCATTTAGACTCGCTTATTTATTTTAGAAAGTATTTTCTAAATGTGTATTTTTTATAACTCCAGGACAAATTTATTTGCTAGAGATGACTGTCTGGACACACGATTTTAAATAACCTACATCATGTTCAAATAAAGAAAATATACCAAATAATTACTTATTATTACGTATTGCATTTTTAAGATAACATAATATATTATTAGTAAATAATTAAGAGGAAGTAAAAAAAGAGTAAAAATATAAAAAATATGAGCAATAGCCAATCCAAATGCGCATACGCATAGAGCGTATTTTCCGTTAAGTAGAATGAAATGACAAAGAGAAGAAATAAAGATCATGTAGATTATTTAAATGAGCAGTTGCAAATCCAAATGCAAAAAGTGAAGGAGAACTTTTCTACAAGTAGGTAAATAAAACATAAGAAATTGAGTTTGATATTTTATTATTACACTAAAACACAAAAAGTAAACGCAATTAGGTCCACGATATAATATTATTATAGAGTTCAATAGTAAATTTTATATTGGTTTATACTAGGATAGGCAAAGTACAAATTTTAAAATGTAAATGGGTACGCAAATATATATTTTTTGCTCGTCAAAGGCACGGCAATAGACCGTAAAAGCTATGTAGTCCTAAACTCATCAACTTTTCTAACGTTTTTACGTATTATTAAGATAAGTCTAACTTTTTTCAAACCCCATGCTCTTTTATTCTATGCGACTCTTTTATTAATATTTTTTTTACGAGACATTTTATTTAGAAAATTGCTTTTTTCATTTTCGACTAGTACTTAATACGTATTTTTAAGACAAAAGATAACAAAATGAAAAGTAAAGGTTACACGTATCAGTTCTTCTAATGTATCAAATTAAGATGCATATTTTATAAGTATATAAACATCAGAAATTATTAAGAACTTACAAGATCTTTATTACAATAGCACACTGATATTAGCTCTATAATAAACATTGCAGTAGCTATTTAACAAGATAAAGAGTAGGCATTAAAGATAAAGTGAAATAAATAAGACATAAATAAAAATATACGTACATTATATTATCACTTGAGCGGTAAACAAAGTTAAACCTTAAGGGATTTGTTAGTGTATAAATGCACACAATGAAAATTCAATACCTACTCATAATTATTTATTAAGAATGTTTAAATAATAATTAAGTACATAGTTTTTTTGCCTGGTACAACAATGGCCTTTAGAAATTCAACGTATATTTTTTTTTAAAAAAGCTCTGTTATTAATCGAGACTCGCCTAGGATTTTTATAAAGAAATTTCTAAATCATGTTTAATAAACTCTTGTACAAAGTTATTTTTCATAACTTATGTTTGACTAAAGAAAATAAACCAAATTGTATGTATGTATGCGCGTCGTGTGTACGTTACGGTAAAAATGTATAATTTTAGTATTAAGACAAAGAGTAGAAATAACAAGGTGGGTGATAATAGGAATTGAAAGTATTTCGGAATGCAATATATTTTTCAACACACTTGCTCATAACGACGTCTTTATTCCACCGATTTTTGGCTCATAATCATAGATATTAAACACGCGTGCTTTTTCATTATATTATTGCACTAGTGCCTTTAGTTTATTAACCCGACCAATTTAGATTTGTACCCTAGTACCAAGTCGTAAGTAAGAAGAAGAAGCGATATAATTTAGTCGGGTTATACAATACTTTTATTTTAGCAACAAACAGTATTTATGCGAAAAATAACAGTATCTTCATATTTATTTTAATAAATGGTAAATCCAGATTTATTACTAAAAATAGCTCAAACTCGTTTAACATTTTCTGTGATTTGTGTTTTAAACACGAATTATTACATTTTTAATCTTGGCTTTTGGCCAATCTAGTTCGCGCCTAAGCCTTGCGCGAGCATCGGTATCGCGGCAAGAAAAAAAAAATGCGCCATTTTTCGTAAATAATAATTGTCGGCTGTGACGAAGTTTGCATTATGTAAGAAGTTTAATATTAATGAAAATGCCTTATTCAAGTGAAGAAAATGAAGTAAACCTATTATTTACTCCGCCGGACATACGTAACGAGGCAAAAAACGCGTGCGAAAGTCTTTGCCATCAAAATCGAGTAAAATGTATTTTTACTAAATGTTTTAATAATTAAAAACTTAGTAAATGAAGAGTCTTGTTTTTTCCTCGCAAGTGTGTTGAAAAACGTCGTATGATACGCGTGTGCCTGTGACCATTATATACGCGGCTTTCTTATGGCGCACTCGCTTTCGCTCGTGCGCACACAATATCGCCTTGTATGTAATGGTCAACTTAGCACACTTGTATCATAATGTACTATTAAGGAGTTTAAGGACAGTGTTATAAAAGTTTATACATTCATTAAAATCAAATGCACTAATTAAGATAACGGCAAGATGTATGATGTATGTTTTTAAATGCAAAAGGTCCATAATATTAGAGTGATAAATTTTGAAAGATGAATAGTATACTTAATTGGTAAAAAATACATAAACAAATTGCCATTGTATTTTGTGGTAAAATTCAAAATAAAACTTGACATTAAGCTAGACTAGAACACAAAATGTGAACTAGGACTACTATTATACTAACTATTACTGAAGTGTATACATACTATGAACATACCCGAATATGAAAACTCAAACTGAATTAACCAAATTGCTATAAAAATAAATATTTTAAATATTTTTTATTGCCTGCTGCCAAAACGACGACAGTAGTCTGTACAAAGCCTTGAAGTCCTCTATTATCTATTGTTATAACGTATTTACAGGTAATTAAGATTTTAAAAAAACTGTCTTTATATATTATAAAAAGTAATATTAAAAAAATAGTTTTTATCAGTTAAATTTAAGTCTGGTGGACACACGATTTTTAATGAACTACGTCATTTCAACTAAAGAAAATATACTAAATAGGTATTTTAGCGTATTTTCTATCTAGAAGATAAAGCGTGAAGGTAAAACGTATCTATAAACGTATTCACATAGTATTACTATTATATCTTTTGTGATCGTAGGAAAGATTGACATCTCTATAAGTAAGAGGTAGAGCTAAATTGGAAGAAAGCATTCTAAATTATAGATCCTTACTGAAAAATATTGCAAACAGATTTTTAATTAAATAAAGAGTAGAGATAAAAGATAGGGTAAAAGGTATTATTAAATAAATTACAAATGGCAAATCCAAATGTCAAAGCAATGCAAAGGGACACCAAAAAATGAAAATACACTAAAAGAAGAACGCTTGTTTTTACGCGGTTACAAAAGCGTCATATTTTGATGGAAAATGTGGTAAATAATACATACTTAAAAATATGCTTATATAATATAATTACTTGTGTGATGAACAGAGTTATACAATAAAATTTATTTTTAAGGGATTACAATGGTGGATAAATACACGCGTTAGAAAACTTTAATTTTATTATTCTTTAGGTGTGTTAAAATAACAATCAGGTACTTTTTTTGCCTTCTGCCGAAGGGATGACAGTAGCTTTTATAAAGACCTTAAAGTCCTCAAATTATATATTTATTGACCTTATTCTAAGATGATTAGGATAGGATTATGCTAACTTATCCTATTTAATAAGATTTTTCTGAAATATTTTGTTATGAAATTCAGTACGAAGTTGTTTGCCAGATTTTACTGGTCACACGATTTTGAATAACGTACGTCATGTTCGACTAAGTATAATAGGTATACCAAAAAAGTACGTATTTATACGTGTTAAGATGTCAGGTTGTAATATTAGTGAAAAGACAAAGACTAGGAATAAAAGAAAAAGTAAAGATATAAAAATATAGGCTATAGCAAATCCATATGCCAAACCTGACATTAAAATTTAAATGCACAAAAAGTTCTGCAATTAGGCGAAAGGCTTGTTTGTTCCACAAATTAGTAGCAGTATATTAGGGTTGAGAAGTTGGGTTAAGAAGAAGAGTTAAGTAAACACATGTTTACATTTACGGAAACGGTCAAAATTAAAAATATAATAAAAATATAGTAAAAATTAATAAATCACACTATAAATAAATAAATATTCTTTATTGCACAAGTAAGGACACAAGAAACAATAACAATACAGGCAAATCATTTGTACAATATTGGCGGTCTTATCGCTGGAAGCGATCTCTTCCAGACAACTATTGGGTAGAGGAAACAACGTTTAACAGTGAGGTAGAAACGGTGTGCAAAAATATAGCTGGAATTTTAATATTATACTATCACAGAAGGTGAATTAGGTTGTACAATATAAGTCCAGTCTGGAGTTTATTAGTTTATCTCATATGGGTAAATACTATTTGCTTTATGAAATGCACAATTTAGTTCGCCTGCTGCCAAAGGGACGACAGTGGCCTCAAGTAAAATCTTAAAGTCCCTTATTAATACAGTTTTACGGTTATGAAGAGCATTAAAATATGACGTGGTAATTTAAAGAGTGCCCTCTTATTCACCGAGACTAGTCTATACATTTTAGAAAGACATAAAAATTAAAATGTACTAAAAGAGTAATGTTAAGGGGTGATACATTTTGATGGAAAATGTGGTAAATAACACTTCCAAAAAATAATTTATTATTTGTGTGGTGAAGTTATACCATAATTTATTTTTAAGGTATTTAATGGTGGATAAATACACGCAAAAGAAAACTTCAATGTTATTATTAATCAGGTCTGTTAAAATAATAATCAGGTACATTTTATTTTGCCTGCTGCCAATAGACGACGGTAGCCATTAGGAAAACCTTAAAGTCCCTAATTATATATATTTTTTATGTATTAAAATTTAAATGCACTAAAAGTAGGTTAAGGCTTGTTTGTTCCAAAAAACAGTGCCAGTATATTAGAGTTATGAAGAAGGGTTAATTAGGTAAGCAAAGAACAAAATACATTTGCGGTAGAGTTTAAAATTATATAATTAAAAAATATATATGAAAAAAAAGTTGAAATTAATCAATCATACTATAATAGAATGTAAATTAGGTTGTACAATATCAGTTCACTATTATGGAGTTTTTAAGTTTATATGGGTATATACTATTTTCTTTCGGAAATGCAAAATTTTGTTCGCCTGCTGCCAAAGGGACGACAGTGGCCTCAAGTAAAATCTTAGAGTCCCTTAATTATATATTTTTTTACTGTTTTAAAGAACATTAAATTATGACGTGGTAATTTAAAGAGTGTCCTCTTATTTACTGGGACTAGCCTATACATTTTAGAAAGACATGAAAATTAAAATGTACTAAAAGAAAAATGTTAAGGGATGATAAAATTTGATGAAAAATGTAGTAAACAACACATCCAATAAAATCTTGTGTAGTGAACAAAGTTATACCATAATTTATTTTTAGGGAATTAATGGTGGATAAATACACGCAAGAAAACTTCAATGTTATTATTAATTAGGTGTGTTCAAATAATAATCAGGTACATTTTATTTTGCTTGCTGCCAATGGGACGACAGTAGCCTTTAGGAAAACCTTAAAGTCCCCAAATTATATGGTTGAAAGATTATTATGATAGGATTATGCTTACTCATTCTATTTAATAAGCATTTCCTAAATCATTCTGTTATGAACTCCGGCACAATGTTATTTGCTAGAGTTGTCTGGACACACGATTTTGAATAACGTACGTCATGTTCGACTTAGTATAATATACCAAATAATTACGTATTTATACGTGTTAAGATGTCAGGTTGTAATATTAGTGAAAAGACAAATAGTAGAAAAAAAAAGGAAATATGCGAAAACGTGGTCGATAGCAAATGCAAACGCAAAAGCTGACATTAAGTTTTGCAAGTAGGTAAAAGGCTTGTTTGTTCCACGATACAGTGCCAGCATATTAGGGTTAAAAAGAGTTTAGTAGGTTTAGAAAAGAAAAAAATATACATTTGCGGTATAGTTTTAATTATAAAATAAATGAAATTGAAATTAATCAATGACACTATAATAAAAGGCATATTTGATTAAACAATATCAGTTCAGTATATTGGAATTTATAAGTTTATATTTTATGGGTATATACTATTTTCTTTAGGAAATGCAAAATTTTGTTCCATATAGCTATTCCTATAGATTGTTGAATTTATGCAGTTTATTGCTAATTGTACCTAAAATTATGAATGTCGATAACAATTTCAAAAATGTTGATTGAATTGGTGCTTGAGAGCTGTCAGTATTATATATTTAACATAAATCTGCCATAAGCTTAGTAATTGGACATCAACATGTACATATGTTTAACATCATTTACTAAATGTATTTGCAAATTCACGAATAAACCATTTTTTTACTAATTTGTAAGTATTTGGATAAAACATTTTAACTGAAATGATAAAGACATATTCTATAGACTTGAATAAATACAAATACCTTTTTTCGTATAACTAGTTATGGTGTTTTTTTCTGAATAATAATACTTTTGTTGATGAGGTTACTAAAAAAATACCATAGAAGCATGTTTGTTTACAGCAAAAAATAACGTATAAAGGTAGGTTTTACGGTACGTGATGGTGTTTTTGAATTCATTCAATCTGTTTATCGTGTCTTTGTCTTTTTGTGTGAAAGTGTCTCTTCTAGTACCTATTGATTTATAGCAGTGGTTTTTTGGTGTTGATAGCTTTTGCAATTCCATCTGTTTGGTAGTAGAGATAAGACGGATATTAGTTTGCATACTCCCGAGTTATGGTCCACACTTCCTTGATTGTGTTAGAGCGCTTAAATCGCCCTAAATTCATTTAACACCTTTTGCAATCTCATTAAATGTATTGCTTTGATGAGTTTGTCACAATAAAACTTCACAATAGCGGTTATTTTGTGAATGCGATTGTCATAACAATGTTTAGAAGCTACTCTGCATGCAGGTTTGGTAATGTTAAGTTTTAAGAATTTCAGCACTACACTTAATTTCTGTAAATCGTTTACGTCCTCATGATGAAAAGATAAATAACAATAAGGTAATAAGCCAAAAAAAAATAACCTTACAAAGATGGAAACACGAATGCAATAATTTTAACTAACAATAAGTATGACAGGTAAAATATTAAAGATTCAATATAACATCACAGCCGATTTACTTTTCTTAATCAGTATGACTTATAAAAAGATTTAAAAAGACTGGAATTTTAAGAGGATGAGATAAAATAAACTAGGAAAAGACTGTTCGTATTAGATAGGCCTACGGTATTAGATATAAATTTCCGCAATTATGATGCGAAAAACTTGGTCATTAAGGTAAAGGGTTAATTAGGTAAGCAAAGAACAAAATACATTTGCGGTAGAGTTTAAAATGATATAATTAAAAAATGTTTATGAAAAAAAAGTTGAAATTAATCAATCATACTATGATAGAATGTAAATTAGGTTGTACAATATCAGTTCACTATTATGGAGTTTTTAAGTTTATATGGGTATATACTTTTTACTTTAGGAAATGCAAAATTTTGTTCGCCTGCTGCCAAAGGGACGACAGTGGCCTCAAGTAAAATCTTAGAGTCCCTTAATTATATATTTTTTTACTGTTTTAAAGAACATTAAATTATGACGTGGTAATTTAAAGAGTGTCCTCTTATTCACTGGGACTAGCCTATACATTTTAGAAAGACATGAAAATTAAAATGTACTAAAAGAAAAATGTTAAGGGATGATAAAATTTGATGGAAAATGTAGTAAACAACACATCCAATAAAATCTTGTGTAGTGAACAAAGTTATACCATAATTTATTTTTAGGGAATTAATGGTGGATAAATACACGCATAAGAAAACTTCAATGTTATTATTAATTAGGTGTGTTAAAATAATAATCAGGTACATTTTATTTTGCCTGCTGCCAATGGGACGACAGTAGCCTTTAGGAAAACCTTAAAGTCCCCAAATTATATGATTGAAAGATTATTATGATAGGATTATAATTACTCATTCTATTTAATAAGCATTTCCTAAATCATTCTGTTATGAATTCCGGTACAATGTTATTTGCTAGAGTTGTCTGGACACACGATTTTGAATAACGTACGTCATGTTCGGCTTAGTATAACATACCAAATAATTACGTATTTATACGTGTTAAGATGTCAGGTTGTAATATTAGTGAAAAGACAAATAGTAGAAATAAAAGAAAAAGTAAATATGCGAAAACGTGGTCGATAGCAAATGCAAACGCAAAAGCTGACATTAAGTTTTGCAAGTAGGTAAAAGGCTTATTTGTTCCACGATACAGTGCCAGCATATTAGGGTTAAAAAGAGTTTAGTAGGTTTAGAAAAGAAAAAAATATACATTTGCGGTAGAGTTTTAATTATAAAATAAATGAAGTTGAAATTAATCAATGACACTATAATAAAAGGCATATTTGATTAAACAATATCAGTTCAGTATAATGGAATTTATAAGTTTATATTTTATGGGTATATACTATTTTCTTTAGGAAATGCAAAATTTTGTTCGCCTGCTGCCATAGGGACGGCAGTGGCCTTAAGTAAAATCTTAAAGTCCCTTTTTTATATATTTTTTCCGGTTTAAAAGAACATAAAAATATAACGTGATAATATAAAAAGTGCCCTCTTGTTGACTGAGACTAGCCTATACATTTTAGATAGACATGCAAAATTAAAATGTACTAAAAGAAAAATGATAAGGGGTGATACATTTTGATAGAAAATGTGGTAAATAACACATAAAAAATATTACTTGTGTGGTGAACAAAGTTATACCATAATTTATTTTTAAGGTATTTAATGGTGGATAAATACACGCATAAGAAAACTTCAATGTTATTATTAATTAGGTGTGTTAAAATAATAATCAGGTACATTTTTTTTGCTTGCTGCCAATGGGACGACAGTAGCCTTTAGGATAACATTAAAGTCCCCAAATTATATGATTGAAAGATTATTATGATAGGATTATGCTTACTTTTTCGATTTTGAATAACGAACGTCATGTTCGACATAGTAAAATATACCAAATAAGTACGTATTTATACGTGTTAAGATGTCAGGTTGTAATATAAGTGAAAAGACAAAGAGTAGGAATAAAATAAAAATTAAATATGCGAAAACGTGGTCGATAGCAAATCCAAACGCAATAGCTGACATTAAGTTTTGCAAGTAGGTAAAAGGCTTGTTTGTTCCACGAAACAGTGCCAGCATATTAGGGTTAAGTAGGTTTCGAAAAGAAAAAAAAAACATTTGCGGTAGAGTTTTAATTATAAAATATATGAAGTTTCAATTAATCAATGACGCTATTGTAAAATGTATATTTGGTTGAACAATATCAGTTCAGTATAATGAAATTTATAAGTTTATCTTTTATGGGTACATTCTATTTTCTATAGGAATTGCAAACTTTTGTTCGCCTGCTGCCAGAGGGACGGCAGTGGCCTTAAGTAAAATCTTAAAGTCCCTATAGTATATATTTTTTACGGTTTAAAAGAACATTAACATATGACGTGTTAATATAAAAAAAAAAAAAACTCTTGGTCACTGAGACTGGCCTATACATTTTAGACAGATATGAAAAATTAAAATGTACTAAAAGAAAAATGTTAAGGGTGATACATTTTGATAGAAAATTTGGTAAATAAAAATTAAAAAAAATACTTGTGTGGTAAACAAAGTTATACCATAATTAATTTTTAAGGTATTTAATGGTGGATAAATAGACGCATAAGAAAACTTCAATGTTATTATTTATTAGGTGTGTTAAAATATTTTGCCTGCTGCCAATGGGACGACAGTAGCTTTAGGAAAACCTTAAAGTCCCCTAAATTATATGATTGAAAGAATATTATAATATAATAGGATTATGCTTACTTATTATATTAAATAAGCATTACCTAAATCATTTTGCACAATTTTATTTGCTATAGTTGTCTGGATACAGGATTTTTGATAAAGCACGTCATGTTCGACTAAAAAAATGTACCAAATAAGTACGTATTAAAAAAATGCATTTAAAGTTCTGCAAGTTCGTAAAAGGCTTGTTTCTTCCGAAACAGTGCCAGTACATATATTAGGGTTATGAAAAAGGGTTATAGTAGGTGAGCAAAGAACAAAATATATTTGCGGTAGAGTTTAAAATTATTTTAAGTTAGTTAAATATATTAAGTTGCAATTAATTAATCACATTATAATAGAAGGTAATTTAGGTTGTACAATATCAGTTCAGTGTTATGGAGTTTATAAATTTATCTTATATGGTATATACTATTTGCTTTAGGAAATCCAAAATTTTGTTACCCTGCTGCCTAGGGGACGACAGCCTTTAGGAAAACCTTAAAGTCCCGAAATTATATATATATGTATATATATATATATATATATTTTACGTATTAAAATTGATATGCATTAAAAGTTCTGCAAGTAGGTAACCTTGCTTGTTTGTTCCAAAAACAGTGCCAGTATTTTAGGGTATGAAGTAGGGTTAAAGTAGGTAAGCAGAGAACAATATACATTTGCGGTAGAGTTTAAAATTATAAAATATATTAAGTTGAAATCATTCAATGACGCTATAGTAAAAGGTATATTTGGTTGAACAATGAAATTTATAAGTTTATCTTATATTTTGTCTTCAATAGTAACGAACAACAGTACTCAAAGTATTTGATATTTTTTGGCTTTTCAGTAAACTACGTCATGTTCGAAAGAATATTATACCTAATAATGTACGTATTTATTGCGTTCTCTTATCACGAAATATAATATTATTAGTTATTAGTTGTAATCAGACAAAACAGCCGAAATGCAAATGCCAAGGTCATTAAAATTAAAAATCACTTAAAATTTATGTGCAAATATAATAAGATATTTATTTCTTAGAAAAGTCAAAATATAAATAAATATTACATCGATAACACTTAGGTAAAAGCTTCTTGTACATTCTTTCTTTAAAAAAAAATATAGCACGCATACTAAATACATCAACGCGCCAGCTTACAAATATTTTTAACATATTGTAAATGTATTATTATTTTACAAAATGTTAAAAAATAATTATACTATTCTAATATTTGTAATCAAAATTAATTTTTAAGATTACGCTACTGACAAGAGTTTAACAGCATGTTAACCAATCAATTAACAAATGACAATGTAGGTAGTATTGAATTATTTATTTGCAAGTTCAGCAACTGATGGATATGAAGCTTGCTTTTAAGTTATAATTCATCAATACAAAAGACATCAACGCGCTAGATGTGGCTACTTTGCTTTTATAGAAGTAAATTTACTTTAAGAATATTCCTAACTCAATAGATTGAACTTCGTTGTATCCTACAGAGCACAATGAATGGCTTTTATACAGGTAAATAACATTATATCTGATTGCGATTGGACTGATTATTGTGATGATTTTAGAGTATAAAATATTGTTTCAACATTTTTGCTATTTTTCGACTTGTCCGTAGTGTTGTGGATATTTAATATTTTAATGAATGATAATGGAACCATAAATTGTTGGATAAAGTTGGTAATATTGTTTTTTCGCTAGTTTACTTAATAATCATAAGCTTTTGACAACTAATTTACCTGTTGCACTCATACAAAAAACATCAACGCGATCAAAATTAAAGTTTTATTTATATTTTAACATCATTAGTTATAATATTAACCAGTTAATTAATATCGGTGCACGAATTCTTAGGATGAAAATACTTAGATTCTCATTGTATGTTAAAACCTTTTTTTGTGACTGATTTTTTCTTCCATCGTGGAATCTGGTTTGGTGTAAATATAAAACTATAAGTTTTTATAAATACTTAACCTGGGACGGTACGTAAGCTACTTGTTTTACTTTTAGGATTTCTTGCAATTGCATAACGTAACAATTACGTAACCAATACATGGTTAGATTTTATTTGGGTCTAGTGAGCACTCATTATTAAGATGCATGAAGCTAAAAACCTTAAGTTTGTAACAAAACATTTGTTTTCCCTTTATTCCATGTAACTATTTCTATAAATTGTTGAATTTATGCGGTTAATTGCTAATTGTACCTAAAATTATGAATGTCGATAACAATTTCAAAAATGTTTGATTGAATTGGTGCTTGAGAGCTGTCAGTATTATATATTTTACATAAATCTGCCATAAGCTTAGTAATTGGACATCAACATGTACATATGTTTAACATCATTTACTAAATGTATTTGCAAATTCACGAAGAAACCATTTTTTTACTAATTTGTAAGTATTTGGATAAAACATTTTAACTGAAATGATAAAAATATGTACTTGAATAAATACAAATACCTTTTTTCGTATAACAAGTTAAGGTGTTTTTTTCTGAATAATAATACTTTTGTTGATGAGGTTACTAAAAAAATGCCATAGAAGCATGTTTGTTTATAGCAAAAAATAACACATAAAGGTAGGTTTTACGGTATGTGATGGCGTTTTTGAATTCGTTCAATCTGTTTATCGTGTCTTTGTCTTTTTGTGTGAAAGTGTCTCTTCTAGTACCTATTGATTTATAGCAGTGGTTTTTTGGTGTCGATAGCTTTTGCATTTCCATCTGTTTGATAGTAGAGATAAGACGGATATTAGTTTGCATACTCCCGAGTTATGGTCCACACTTCCTTGATTGTGTTAAAGCGCTTAAATCGCCCTAAATTCATTAACACTTTCACAGACAGTACTCCAGACACAATAGAAATTTTATTGTTATCCCGCCTATAGGCGGTCACTGTCGGTGAAAGAGTTAAACATCTTTTGCAATCTCATTAAATGTATTGCTTTGATGAGTTTATCACAATAAAACTTCACAATAGGGGTTATTTTGTGAATGCGATGATCATAACAATGTTTAGAAGCTACTCTGCATGCAGGTTTGGTAATGTTAAGTTTTAAGAATGTCAGCACTGCACTTAATTTCTGTACTTCGTTTACGTGCTCATGATGAAAGATAAATAACAATAAGGTAATAAGCCAAAAAAAATAACCTAACAAAGATGGAAACACGAATGCAATAATTGTAACTAACAATAAGTATGACAGGTAAAATATTAAAGATTCAATATAACATCACAGCCGATTTACTTTTCTTAATAAGTATGACTTATAAAAAGATTTAAAAAGACTGGAATTTTAAGAGGATGAGATAAAATAAACTAGGAAAAGACAGTTCGTATTAGATAGGCCTACGGTATTAGATATAAATTTCCGCAATTATGATGCGAAAAACTTAGTCATTAAGATTTTTAAGTTTTTAAAGGCTTTTGTGTTTGTAGCAGCACTGGTATAAGCTTAGCTATAATAATATAAACTGCAGATAGCACGAACTGTTCGTTGCACTTATGACTAAACAATCATATTTAGTGACTCACAGCATGATAAACGGACTTGGTTTTTGATTAGTCTTAGATAGATCTTTGTTATTTCACTTAAGGCCTTTCGTTAGCACTTGTATTAATAACGAAGTTTATGGAAATTATAAGTCGAAAATGTTTTTTTTAAGGTAATCTTGTAGGTATATTGATTTAAGCCGCACGATTTGTTTCATCTTGATGATGCATTTATGCTTAAGAAAAACCAAAATATTTAAGTAAGGGTCGTAAAATTAACGAATAAAAAGTAAACTACAACAATATGGCGAAAAGTGATAACAATATGAGTACTAAGGTACTATTATAGATTAATAAAGACTTACATACTCCGCTATGCGAATAAAAAAAATATGTTTAAGCGTTTTACAACGAACTTCCAACACAAATTTAATTATATGACAGATATTATATCTGGTATTACTATTGATACTAATATGAGGAATGAAAGGTATTTATTAGTCTTTGAACTAAACTAAATTTAAAAATATATATTAAATAGGAGATAAATTAATGCAATTAGAAAAATATTGAGAACTAAACAGAATAAAGAAAATGTCTGCACAAATTTAAATGAAGTAAATCCCAAATATTTAAGTATGGGTCGTAGACTTAACGAATAACAAACATTAAGGTATACTACAACAAAATGGCGTAAACTGATAAGAATAAGAACTTATTATTACAGATTAATAAACAGTTACCGCGATGCGAAAAATAATAAAAAAAACATTATAAGCTTTGGTGAGGAAAGTAGAAATTAGAAATAAGCTCTATATGGTATTGTTTTAAGGCAAAATAAATAAAAAGTAAATAGGACTACTGTACTGTAAGTAAATACGAGTACTACGAAACACTAGTGTGGGTTCTTATGATGATGGTAATGATTAATACTTTAGTTGTTTTATAGAAATATTCATAAACATGGTATGAACGATAAGAATTAGTTGTTTAATAAATTGGAAGTTGACGAAGCAAGTTAGAGTATATAATAAGTTATAGAATAGATAGAGATAATCTTAGAGAGTGTTTACGTTATTTTAAAATTTATTTTAAATGTTTAATAGGTTATTGATAATCAAAGCGTTTCTGGTTTTTAATATTTTTTTAAAAGTTAAAGGTCAAGGTTAAGGTCAAGTAATTAAGGTCAAGGTCAAAGAGACGCAAAATAAAAAAGGTCAAAAGAGGGGTATGAAACAAGTAGGGAGATGACTCAAGTTAGTAAAAATTCTTCTGTTTCGGTGACTCTGCCACGTAGAACTACAATATAACCAGTTAATAATAGAACTGCTGCAATAGTATTTTTTTAAAAAAAATCTTAAACGTTACTATTATGCAACATATCTCCTTCAAGGAGGCAAAAAATAATTACTCATAAAGGAATGACTTCGGGATGTCTTGATTAGTCAGTTTTATTATATATTCGGTAATACAGATAGCTATGTGGATGAAGTATGTAAACTATTCAATATTTGCATTTCCCGACTATTATGCCAATTTATATGAGAATTGAGTAAAAAAATGAATATTTATTATTCATTTTAGCTTTACAAGTAAATTAGGTAATGCAGGCTTATTCGTTTGACAACGACCTCCTAACACATATATAATTATTACCTACCTATTATATGACAGACAGAATATATTAATAATAATAATAATATATGGTATAACAGGTTTTTATTAGCATTCAGTACCACTCGATTTAAAACAATTATAAAATAGGAGATAAATTAACGCAATTCAAATTAGTCTATTGAAAACTGTTATATGTTACAACCTGCAGAAGTTAATATACCCACATACAACATTTTTTCATAGTAATAGTGAAATAATAGTTTTAGCGAACTTGTTTAAATTAGATAGCGGCTTAAGAATTATACTTATGATTTGGTTATTTTTCAGGAACAGGAATTTAATGTTTACCTACCATCTATAACATGACACGTAAAATTGCGGGACGCTATGTTACATACACACCCAGCCGATACGTAGAGTTATGGCACAATTCTAACATCTTTTTGTTGCTATATTTCCAATCAGAAAAGACGGAGAAATGAACACCTAAGACTTTAACGATCCATCAAAAAATAAAGTCCCAAAATCAGAATTTAAGGTATTATAAATAAAATTCAGAGTTTCACTTTTCATAGATAGATTTATAGCACTTATGAAATTGTTTCAATATTTTTTTCATTTATATCAATAGTCTGGTATTTCATAAAACAGACTAACAATCACGTGATACTAAATTAATTGTACATTGTTATCATTTGATAAATCAATAAACCCCTTTAATTCCTAAAATAAATTTGAAATCCTTTTGTATTTTACTTAAATATTACAATTTCATGATTTATCATCATTACTTTCTTAAAGTGTCTCTGACTAACTAACCTTTAATATGATAGTTACAAAAGTAAAAAGATGCTGCTTTTAACAACAATTACTTACTGCACGTTTTTGAAATTGTGGTTTTAATTATACCGACGCATTATTTTTCAGGATATGTATTTTTATTTGATATAATTTCAATGCGAATATTACAGACGCGGAAATCATCAACCGACAGTCAACTTAAAAGCGCGCCAGTTAGTAAGGCTTCAGGCCTAGCCGTAGAGACCCAGACCGAATTGAGTAGGCCAGGCCCGCGGTAGACCAGACTTGATAGGCCAGGACCCATAGACCGGGCCCCATAGACCGAGCCCAATAGACCAGACACAAAAACAGGCCCAAAAGTTAACACGCCAGGCCCATAGACGATTATTATCTTGTAGCTGCATAATTAACATCGCTAAAGTAATCGCAACGATGGACTCAAACTTCAGTAGTAAAATCTAGAATTTTACCTCCCAAATGTACATCAAGGTATAAAATAGTTAATAATCTTCGTATTTTATAAGAAATTCATTTCATTTAACATTTTTGAGCAAAGGATACATTCATTTACCATACGTGCAACGTGTAGGTGAAGAATTATCGGTGCTCTTTTAAAGTTTAATTCAGCACATTTTGAATTAATTTACAAGTTTGATTATGCTTAAAATGTTTTCAAAATTTCATTTTTATCAATCACTCGGAACCAAATTTATAGTTTCATTTGTAGATTTTTTAAATTCATAGCAAGGTTTATAGCAATTCATAGAAAATAAGACGGGAAAAAATAACTCTATTTGATATTTAATTTTCAGATCTTTATTTGTATGTGGCGTCAACATTCACGGTTTTATCGACACGAGACTAAAATTAGGGAGGTCTTTTTGTCTTGCGCGGAATATACCAGAGTTACCACCACCTAGAGTCCAGATAAAGGCCAGTTGCTTGCAGTATCACTTCAAAAAACTAGCGTAACTATCTCTGCTTCTATTCAAAGCCAATGATTGTAATAGTTTCTTATATAATTATGTAATTTTAACGAAATTGAAATTCCATATGACAATAATACATAATAATTTGATATTAATATTTATTATATTTGATTATTACTTATTATTATTATTCAAAAATATATATTGACAGGCAGATTTGTATTTTCTAATATTTAATATTTACATGGGAAGATAAGAAAGCTTAAGAACACATTTCGGGCGATGACATTATTAGAATAGAAGATACGTAACTTTTCATAGATTAGGTTTATCCTAAAGTGTATGCATTAGTATTTATCACATTCCGTGTTTGACTACTTATACATAAAACAATAATTTTACTAATACTTAGTCATTTTGTAGAATACCAGTAGAATATTTATTGTACTCTAACGTTAAAACACTCTTTTATGGTTAGGATGGCTGAGAAAAAGGTATCTCCAAACATAGTTAGCCTAGCTATGTTAATAGTTAAGTCGTACGTATTTTTAGATATTTTATCAATCACAAATATTTTCTTAGTAATTCTAATATAGTTATTTCTTACAATCTCGCATTTTATCAAGTAATTGAATAACTATAAATATGAGATCGCATTAAAAGCTTAGAACTTGTAGGAATAATTCGAGAGTTGATAGCAAAGTTACACAAAGTTATCAGTGATATATCGATATTTTAATTTCTATACTTATAATATGCATATAATTATACAGATACTAGGCAACTAAAAGTCATTGCACCGGCTTACCGTTTGATCTATCTAGCTTCTCATATCTGCAATTATATCTGAGTGTAATAATAACAATAATAACATTTATCGCTATTTAACGATAAAATAATCTTCCCGATAAATATTAACAAATAATTTTATTTTGTTCTGTAAAAACAATATCAAACATGCATTTTATTTATTTTTTGTGTAATAAATATTTCCCATTTGATTTTGTGACTATTCATAAACATAAAAAAAGAAAATTATGTAAATCATTGACCTATTAAACCACATTTACTTTAGACGCATTTTCTGTTTCATTATTTTTAAAATCTTAACCTTACACAAATATACCTAAAACGTAATGAAGAATATTAATAATTAGCAATTAGTATCATATCGAAGTATTTTAAACTAGAATAACTAGACTAAGATACTCATTACAGTGCCTAGAATAATCTTATTGATATAGAAATATATAAAAAAAACTTGAGGTAGAACAAAATTATCAACATTAAAGCAGTCAAATCATACATCTCAGTCAGACTACAAACCACCATGACACTTTAGACCCTGAATAACTGCCCGGCAGTTAGTAGAAATAATTGGTTTAGTTTTTGTGATAGGTAGTTAGGATTAAGATAGGTGAAATGCCAAAAATGCACGGACCTAAGTTTGACAAGGACGTCCCTTACTAGTGTACGTATTGTACAGAAATAATAGATTATTAAATTGTATTTTCTTTTATGGAATCCTATTGTTAAAAGCCTCTGATAATATAACCCCACATTATAATTTAGTATCTAACGATTTTTGTTATGTTAACACTTAACATACTTTTATTGGGCTTAATAATCAACTGTTCAGTATTTGCCTGTACTTATTTATTTGAATGAAATAAATGCATTCAGAAACGGCTGCATTTATATTTTATTATTGTTAATTTACCTATTTAATGCATCAATTTGTTATATTTTTTGTCTAAAATAATAGTAAACAATATATTTTCATTTATATGTCCACTCTTTGCAATATATCCCGACAAGGACATTGACGGACCAAATATCCATTAGTGATTTTGGATATTTAAATGATTAAAGTTTAATATTGGTAATGCCACGTCTGAAAAGACAGGAGCATCACCAATATTGGATCCATGGTTGTAACGACACTAAATAATTGTGATTATATTTATAATTATTAATTTTTAAAATTCTTCTACAAAGCTGTATGCATTTTTTTCTGATTACATGTATTTGCATAATTGATATCGAACATATAATACAATTTTATCAAAATCATGTTATTTTATGGTCGAATTATATAATTATAATATTTAATTCAAATAATAATAAAAACTGTTAAGTCGTTACAACCTTTTAAACACTTCTACTGAGTTTCTTGCCGGTTCTTCTCAGTAGTGCGCAGGTTCCGAACCGGTGGTAGAGTCAGCAAATTAATAAAATATAATACAAAAATTTGATCATATCAATTATTAAAATAGCTCTAAATCACACAACACTGGGGAACATAAAGTCCGAACAAATAAAATAAATAGATTAAGTGCTTCTAGTGTAAGGTTTTTTATAATAAGGAAACTAATGTTTGTAGTTTTAATATCTTTGCAGAGTCTTCCGCATTTTATAGAATTTATTTAAAATTTTACTAATCTGTATAAATGATTCAATTGATTTTGTATCTAAAAGTCCAACTTTGATCATAAATGAATACAATTTATGTACTTACGCTCAGGATTCGCACAAACGTCTCTTACATAAAATAATGAATGATAACTATTTTTATTTTGAAATGCATTACATTGTAAGCCAATTCAGCAGTATTTTTAAAAAAATAATTGTGTTAATACTAGTATTTTTCGAATAATAATTTGTAATAATTATTATACATTACGTATTATTTATACTATCAACTTAATTTTTCTTTTAGCACATCTTTTGTGCTAAAACAAAAAAAATGTACTGAAAATTAGTAGAAGTTTATAAAGTGTTTTATAATAATAGCTTTAGTAGGTACTAACACTAACCTTCCTCTCATCAACATTGAGTTATGTGTACCTATGTATTTGCAGTAGATTTCATTAACTGTTTCAAGAAAAAATAAATCTTTAATTATTACTTATTATGACGATTAATTGTACAGTTTTCAAAATTATTTTATTGTTAATAATAATAATATTATAACCACCAATGAAAAAGTATTATTAGGTATTATTATAATAAGCACTTCGTTCCCCAGTGATTAAATTAATAGTAAATGACTTTTTCAAATCCTCAAAATGTTACAAATTAACAACCAAATTGTCATGCAAAAAAGACAAAAATAATAAATCTTCTCAAACCATACTTCGACGTTTTATTTCCTATCCCTTGACCTACTTGCATGTACAGACGCCAGCACACCAGGATCAAATCATTTTTGTTGAAAACTAACCTTTATTACAAATGTATAAGATACCCCAGTGTTTACCGTGGCGTGCTATGGTCCGTACATGCAAAACACTGTGAAGGACTGAAAATCTATGTTAGTTACTTGAAAACGTCTCGTTGTGCAAGAAACTCGAAGTTAACTTGTGTGTGTAAGGCTACCTAGTTTTGAATTGGATCTTAAAAGGCTAAATCAAAAACACTTTCAGTCCTTTTCAGTGCAGTTTCTGTAATTCAGTAAAAGATTTAAAGATAATATAAAATACACTTGAAAAAATATCGAACCTGTTACCACTCTATCCGTATACGCCTACGCCACTCGACCACCAATACATTGGTACCTAAGCCTCTTGAATTTTGCAAGTGTGTTTTCTCTTTAACGCGTAGCCTGCGTGACCTCATCAATTTTGCAACATGCTTGCCAATGTGTCGGTGGTCGAATGGCGTAGGGATACGCCCAAGTAGCGTAAGACACGGGGTTCGATTCCTCGTGTGACATATGAGTAGTTGTTTTTTCAAGTGCATTTTATATTGTTAAGTTTGTACAAGTGATAAACACTATAAAAACAGAAATATAATTACCTATCTATCAGAATATTGTCTGTTGGTTTTCAATCTTAAATCAAGGGATTGAAGTAAACAAATTATGGCTGCTGCTGTGTGATCTAAGCAGGCCATGACCTAGTCCCATTTCCATTAGGGACCTGGGTTCGATTCCCAGGAAACTCAGATTCCCAGAAATCAGAGCACACAAAAGTAGAAGACTAATAATATATATAGGTAGTCTGTAGGTACATCAGTGTAGTGTCGGTAAGTAGTAATAACTAAAAATACCTATTAAAAGAATACTAATTTTGAATACAGTTTTCGTGTAGTATAAATATATCTAATGTAATCTCCGAGTGTATAAATTTTCATGTTATTGAGAACCATACAAAGGAAACTTGTACATCCGGCCGTCTGAGCCAGGGTTCTGGAGAGATCTAGCATACCTAGGCTGATAACGAATCGTTAGTGACGCTGATATATCCAGGTTTCATCGTTTGTGACGCAATAGTTTTCTTGGAAAATCAAAAAAACTAGGCTCAGACAGCCAGAACTTCGCATTTTCTGAATTTCCAGATCTCAACTATCAGAGGGTTTCAGGGCGCTGTTTCTAATTAAATGTGATGTGACGCGTAAGTGACGGTCATCCGAAGTAGTTTCATCCATTTTAATCCAGTACTTTTTGAGAAATCGTGATAAACGTGTGGCTCAGACAGCCTGATAACGAGACGAGCGCCATCTTTGTGTCGTTGACATGCCATCAATGCGCACTAAACAGTTTCGAACAATATTTCTGATGCGGGGGGATAAAGAATGGAATGCGCTACCGGCTGAAGTGTTCCCGAAACCCTTAATTTGGGCATTTTCAAAAGAAGAATGATTAAGCTATTACTGATCAGACATGATCAATCCTCGACGACAATATCACTTACCACTAGGTGTGATAGTGGTCAGCTTCGTACAACACCTGGAAGTGGTAGAACTGGGTGGCTCAGACGGCCAGCATCCGGCTGTCTGAGCCAGCAGCTTTTTCTCAATTTCTCCAAAACGCGTGCGTCATGAAGGTTCAGATCTGGTCGAGAGCTGTCACTAACGTCGTCACATCAGTAAATCCTAAAAACATTTCTTCGAAACGTAACATTTCGTGAAATATAGAGAAAAACAAGTTGGCTAGACTAAACAAGCGACCGGATATCAGGCTGTCTGAGCCACACGTTTATCACGATTTCTCAACAAGTATTGGATTAAAATGGATGAAACTACTTCGGATGACCGTCACTTACGCGTCACATCACATTTAATTAGAAACAGCGCCCTGAAACCCTCTGATAGTTGAGATCTGGAAAGTCAGAAAATGCGAAATTCTGGCTGTCTGAGCCTAGTTTTTTTGATTTTCCAAGAAAACTATTGCGTCACAAACAATGAAACCTGGATATATCAGCGTCACTAACGATTCGTTACCAGCCTAGATATGCTAGATCTCTCCAGAAGCCTGGCTCAGACGGCCGGATGTACGCAAGGAAACGACTGACGCCAAGGGATGCATATTCTAAGGTAAGGTACTAGGTATCTAGGTCCACTACTTTAAGGTTCAAAATTGCTTGCAACTTTTCTGTTTGAACTGTTGTCCGTTTGGTGCCAGAGATGAGATCTCGACCATGCCGTAGTAGGTAAACTTAACAAACGGTAGGAAGGTACTACCTACTATATCTAAACTTTTAGGTACTTATAATCGGCAGAAGTGCAGTCAATCGGCGACATCTATACTCAGGTTTGTGTATTTCTTCTTTCAAAAGTTCTCGAGCCGTCACACGGCTGATGAAATGCTAAATGCTCGATGAAGAAAGTGAAACAAAACCTAAATGTGAAACCCAAATATACTAATGATTTCTATGTGTTGCATTATCGCCAAGGATTTTGGTTTCATTTTTTAAGTTGTTTTATTTATATTTGTCACTAGATGGCAGCACAAAATGAGACATATAGAGGGCACACACACTTACTAAGAACGAAGAATGTTATAGTTCTGGGAAGCGTTAAGAGATAGCGCCACCAGTACTCAAATTTCTTAAAGTTTGTAATTAAATACTTAATCAAATCCTTTACTCATCTCTAATATGGCAATAAATGGATTTAAAAGTGGGATTATTAAGATATTGTGTAGGTAATAATAATTACTTGGGCTTGTTTCTGTTATGCATATTATTAGGAAAAATATAAACTGTGTCTTAATAACAAGAACTAACCTTATCCCATCGTACCTGTACCTATTTCGGTGGATGCCCCCTTCCCTTACCAGGGAGGAATAAAATTAACAAATGCTGAATGTGTAAAATTATGTATATTGTAATAAATTGTCACAACAAGGAATTGCCACGCGCCTACCTTACAAAGTTGCCATTACTTAGCCTTACCCTAGGTCTTACACTATCTTAACTACGCAACTTAATAGTACATCACAATTTAGATCGAGATAATTATTTTATTATGCCTAAGTAACAATTGCCCGAAAATGCACGTTACGCCGCCCCATCAATCTTATAACTAAGTAGTAATAATAAAATTTATATCGAGGAATTCAATCACTAGCTAGTCTTACGTTTAATAATATTATAATATAGTATTTTTAACTCGCATTGTGAAAAGGGCTACCACAAGAATTGCATTACTATTTTATGTTGTGTAAAGAAGTACTTGCTCTAATATATGAATAACTTTAATAATTTCATTGGGCAAGAATATTGCGAATCATTTTATATGAAGTGGGTAGATAATTACGTTTTATAACTAAAGGTTCGTAATAAGTCGGTATTTCAATGAAGAGGATTTTCTTTCTGGTCAAGTAGACTGTGGTAACAGAAAAGATCAAGTTTTGATAAGATAAAGCATAGACTGGTAATTAATGTTCCTTTCATTTATAATTCACGTGGTAGCACTTTCCAAAGCAAATATTATGCTTCGATCTATCAGCTACATTACAATCAGTCAAAGTGTAGCTCACTATAAACTGTAGCCCCCATATTACAAAAAATATAGTACCAGGTTAAAACTAAGACTAAAATCACCCAACCAACTAGAAAGTATACTTCCATTATTGAATGTGTCATCATAAGTATGTTTAATTTTGTCGGGTAATAGTTTAGTACGGTGCTTAAACCGGTACTAAGTTTTGGAATAAGGGGGTAGGTATTCAAAATTGTACAGTATAAAACGACATTTTAAATATTCATATAAAATTGACATAGAACACGCAATAGAACATTCAAATAGGATGAGGGGGTTTAACGTGTTGGCTGGTGCGTTTATCTCTTGTTTTTGTTCTTCATGGTGAGACGCCGCCAGAAGCTGGTCTTTTCTGCCGGTGGCTGTTCTTCCCTCGTCTCTTCTCCCCTCGTTTCTCCACGCAACATGTCTAAGAAAGTCGGATCGTTCTTTCGCACGTTCTTCTCAATCTTCACGGCTTCAGCGCTCAGTTCCGCCTTCAGTTTTTCAGGGCTCGTGTTCTCCACCTTAAACTCGTTAGGGTCTTCCACGAACGCCTGCTGAAGGTCGCGCATGATCTTTTTTCTTATAGTCTTCTTCATGCTGAGGTGTCGCTCGAGCGTTTTGACGTCGCCGTTGGTGTAGGTCCGGTAGTCGTCTTTCTTTTTCTTTGACTTTTTGTTTTTGTCATCATTGTCGTCAAAGGACTTGGTCTCGTACTGCTGGTTGAGGCCGAAGATGTCCCGCAGGTGGGGGATGGCTCGCTCGGAGGTCATGGCGCCGCTCGCTGGCTGGCAGGGATCACAGACACCTCATCTCGGATCCTGGAAAGGAGAAAGGGAAGCATTGAGTATAATATAAATCAAAAAGAACTCTTCCGCAGTCTGGGAGGGTCAAGTTTAAATTTTAATATCACTTTTAAGAGTTACTTTGGTGCTACTTAAGTACCTAGGTTCACAACATGTCTTGAAATAAGCGCATTTAAAGAATGATGAAAAATCAAAGTCTACTGAAATATTAACACACTATTATTACATTATTTCTAAAGCAAAAGATATTCATTATTATTATTACACAGTAAATTGGGATATGCGTAGATACTCGTAAATAAGCAGTTTATATAGGGACAAATGCTTTCTTTTTCGATAAAATGAAAAATAAGTTCCCGGTGGTTATGTGCCCCGTGGTCAATCTAAGATTAGATTAAAATATTCAACACCTCTATGCTCTCTAAACAAGCACGCGTGCAATTTCTGGTCGCAACTCTTCCAGTGTCATCGCAACAATAGGCGATTTCTGTTCGCACAGCAATAAATTTTTGCTTCTGATGGATCACGCAAATATTTGGACGGCAAGTGAACGGCGATCCGACACAATGGCTCAGATAAGTGGCGGACGTAAGATATCTGCTGGCAGTCTGGCATAACGACTTCCCTTAAGAGTTGTGAATAAAAGAGGTTTAGGGAAAGAAATGTTGCATCTTGCTTTTGCAAAGTTATTTATATACGGTGTAAGTATGTTATCAAATCAAAATCCGAGTAAAATTTGTGCCCGGCCGTTCAGCCACCTTCTATACGTTAATCTAGATTCTAGACAAAACTGACTATTATATTATTGATACAGTGTTTGCCATCTGACAAACAAAAATGAAGAATGCAAACTACTTAAGAAATCGCAGCACATACTGACCTAAAGAGATTCGTGAAAATCGGTATCAAAGGCAGAAAATATTCTCGCAACATTTTCTGAAAATGCACAAAGCTATCGCATTGCGTGTAACAACACTTTTGCGCAACAGTGTATCGTACGTAGTGCTTTGTTGCGAATATAATAAAGTGCGCTTGACTGCCAGTCTTGGGGTGAACAATGCACTGCTCAATTTGAAGGTACAAAACTTGGATGAGGCTTCCGTATTTTAGCTTTAAGTTTTGATGTGTTGTGTTAATATTTTGACTTAATTTGATGACGTTAAAGGTAAGCTAAATGTTTGATCAATGATGACTAGTTTTTATAACTCCGAAGCAACTCTATGTAGGTGTTTTACAACATCATAAATAAACCTAAGGATATCAGCTTGAATCAGATGTAGTACTTAGACCAAGAGCTATACAAGTCTTCACATCAGTGGACGACCATCTTATAGCTGATGTCAAACTCAACCCTCTACGCACAGTAACAAAACCTCAAACTGGATAAGCTAAATTAAGAACCGAACAGTTCGCTTGTTAACTAAACAAGATCACTCATGTTCCGTAACAGTTAATAAACGTTTCCTTCGCTAACGTAAACATGTCTGACGGCTTACTTGGCGGTAAGTGCTGCGCCTAGCTCGTAAACCGTCTACGGTTTACAGCTGACATTAACATTGGTGGGGTCAGTGTCCTTTACCTAACTCTAGCACACATGATCGCCATTTTGAGTGACGTCACGCGGCGGTTACGCTATTTCTGGTTTTCGCGATTGTTGCAGACCAGTTTTAAGTGGTGGTGAGTCGTCGCAAACTTTGGTAACGAGCGTAGGAGCTAAGATAAATAACTAGTTGAAATGACCTTTGCATAGTACGTAAACAACATTTGCATGTATGAGATAGTAATATGTATTAATAAAAAAGATTAGACCGTCTTAATTTTTTTCAGAATCATCACGATTTATATTATAGACTACTAAACTGAATTTTGTGAAAAAATAGACTGCCTGAGTAGTCCAGAATCTATTAACTCAGAAAGGTAGATAGATACTTCAGTTATTGTAAATAATAATAAACATAACAATAGACGAAATGGAAGTCCATACACCGGTGCACCTTTACAAACGAATTTGGGTCGCGAATTTCACGGACTTAAAATATTGTTTGTTTGGTACTGAAATTTAAATTGTTGTAGGTATTGAAAAACGTTCGACATGAATATTCGGGATCCTATTAGCAACCGATCGGGGTTGAACAAATAAATAAAAGCGTCGGCGAATGAATCGAATATTTTAATTGCTTTTCCGTTAAGCCCCTTTCCCATCGTAAGCGATTTATTCGTGTGTGGATTGCTTGTTGTACTGACGGTAATGTTTTGCTGTTTCCAGTTTGGTTATAACATCGCAGGTTTTATTAAATCTGTGCCATTACAGGTAAAGTAAGGAAGGTATAATACATCCAGGTACTCACTAGGTCATTTGGCATACAATCGACAAGTAGCCTTTCACGCTCAAGACGCTCAAAAGATCGCCGGCGGTCGCGTAAACAAAAGTTTAACAAAATACTGTTGATGAACAGTATTTTGAGTAGGTGAGGGACTTAAAGACCGTCGCGGTGACCAACACAACAAGGAGATATTTGTGACCTAGTTGACATTTGAGTTATGACCTAAACGCCTATCTTATGACTAAGGACCGATTTTTCAATGGTCAGATAAATATTATCAGGCTAATAAATTATACAGCGACAGATTTCAAAAAATGACAGGTACCTATGATTGCTGACAATTAGGTGACGTTTTCAAATTAGCTATATTGTATTTTGTTCGACGAATATTTCTTATCTGACTATTGAAAAATCAGCCCTAAGATAAACTAAATTTTACATTATTAATGTGAATTAGATACTTATGTGTTTTTTATATTAAACAATTGGATAAAGATGAACATGTGTAAAGTGTTTGAGGGAACGGGCTCATTTATTAACCTTACTTTTAACACAGTTACCTATTTTAGACCCCTTAGCATCGATGCATAAACGCGACTGCATTGATTCTATCGCGCGTTAGTATCGATGAAGTCACTTAAATACAGTGCATAATTTGTCAATGTCCAGCGTCTGCATCGTGACTGCATTGATGCTTACGCCGGATGCATCGCGTCTGTATTGATGCTAGAAGTAGCGCAAATGTGTTGAGGTTGACATTTAACGACTGCATCGATGCTGCATCGCGACTGCATCGCTGCTAAAAGTCTTAGTGTGCAAAGGTTCTTAGTCATCAAAATGTTTCCTGTATATAGGTAGGTACTTAGTTATTTTATTCTTAAGCGTATGACTAAGACATTGATGACAAATTGGCTAGATCGAATCAGATATCACTGACGAGGAAAACTGTTAAATAGGCTTTTAAAGATTGTAAATGAGTAATGACTAGGGACAGGGGGCAACTCTCGTGCAATTCGTATACGAAAAAAGTTCACCGATTGAATTCCTTTGGTCGAAAAAAAAAATATATTTTTGGATTCCTCAGGGTCACGATTTCTATGTATTTAGATTTCTTTCGTGCGATAGCTTTTTTACGTGTTGATATTTTTCTTGATTGTTTGGGTAAAACGGTTAAACTCGCAATCGATTTACCACATGAAAAAAGTTCGTAGAATAATCGGCCTCCAGCTGTCTAGTTTTATTCTAACGTAAGAACATGACTGTGCGGGGATACTGTAACAGTTTGATGGGGTTGCTTTGAAATAATAGAGATAAATTGTTAAAAAAAACTTGTATTTTGAACTCGAAATGCTAGAGATGGATTTTGATGGTAAGTTAAAACGCTGGACCGAATGGTTTGATAGATGCGAACGAACGAAAGTGTTTGTACAAAAAGTAATGAATCGTAATTAATTACAAAAGAATTTATGCTGACGAAAAGTATTGTATGTACGGCTTGCCCGTACAATGATAGAAGATCGGTGAACTTAGTGGTTATATCTTTTTCTACGGCACGAAAGCCATTTTTTCTTCAAAGAATTAGTAGGTACATGAACCCTGCCGATTTCCTGAATAGGTTGGATAAGTAAACAAGTTTTTCACGGCGAAATTGTAAAAGTTTTGTCCGTGTAGGTACGCTGTTATCAATATGATAGCACTGCAATTTAAAGTTTGTAAGTAAATGCAATTTTTGATGGTTGTATCGTCTCAGTATCTCCGTTCACAGAGAGGGTTATAATTTCGATTGGTTAACACAATAATTGTTAAAATTTCACAGCTTGTGCGAATTTTAGATGTGTGTAATGTAATTGTCGTACACAATAGAGCTTCAGTGTAACCGGATTAAGTTGGACATTAACGCGTCAAGTTGCATAGAAATTATCTAACGAATTAAGTGTATGATGCTTTAATTACCGACTTTAAAAAAAGGAAGTCATCAATTTGATCTGTATGTATGTAATATATTCAGAATTTGGAAAAAATATGTTAATCTAGTATGACTTCCTAACACGTAGGTATGCAATATTTCGTAAGTGTATGTATGTTTGTCTCAGGATTTCTCGGAAACGAGAAGTCATAGAGAGATGATTCTTTTTTAGTTCAATCAGGTATGATTCAACCTAGGATACAGTGTAAGTTTCATGTAGTTTTTGAGATATGAGCAAAAACTAAAATACATTAAAAAACCGCCTTCATAAATGTACTTAAAAGCTTTAAAAACAAATTATTTTGGAGTCCGTACATGATGGATGTGGGTCGCTTGACATCATGCACCGACTCCAAAGGAATTGGTTTGCCCTAAATAGAAGACGAATGCGTTATTTTAAACTTTTGAGTAAGTTTTTTTAAAGGCTGTTTTTTCCGTATTTATCTTACAATATCTCTACTAGTATTTAAGGGATATAAGTTTCTTAAGTAGGCGAAATAGCTACCTTGTCTGTTACAAAGATTTTACACCCTTATTGATGGAGTTATTATGAGTGGGTTTGCTCGATCCTTCTATTAGATGTGTTGTCCAAGCTTCAGGAAAGCATTGATTGCATTGAAAACATGACTACGCGTTTGGTGTATTAGAGCTCCTGACTATAACGCCGGTTGTCGCGGGTTCGAATCCCGCAAGAAGAAGAAGAAGAGTCTTGGATGTTGTATACGTATTAAAGTATTTATGGGAGACGCCCCGTCATAATCGTTGTCTGGTATTCGTAACACAAGGAAGAAAATTCCTTAATTCCTTGTCTGGCGCATATTTATTTATTGATTGGGCATAAAGCATACTAGATTATAAATATTATATTTCACTGTGATTACAAAAGGTATTCCATTTTCAATTTAAGATCCAAGTAGCGCTTTAAAAATGAAACCAATTAGAGATATTATAACTAAAAGCAGCTTTGCTGAAAAGAGAAAGTCCAACGCTAAGTGATGATGGCGCAAGATGACGATGAAATCTTACTCAATAACCTAAGAATAAAATTAAAACCTATATTTAAGTATCGTTGCACAAAGTGCACAGCAACAGCGTCGTCCTCGCTGGTTTACACCGGCCATTACAATTGTGCTATTGTCACCAATATTGCTATAATTACACAAGTGCAGACACAATAGGATCTGTTGTAGACACACTTTGTTTAATATTGCCGAGACGAAGGCAAACAGAGCCGGGCGCGCAAATACAGCGCATCCTTGTCACGGTTTGAAACTGGCGATATTGTTCTATTGTTTTGCTAAATAATTAAAATTTTATTATTATATTAACAATTAAATTAATACCTACCTAATTACACAAAGTGTTATTTAGGTTAATAGTGGAAGCTGTACGCAAAAAATAAACACGGATTTGGCAAAGGTAAAACGGATACCTACTTGAGGAAAAAATATTTTTGATCCAAGATAAATAAATAAAAAATCGGCGCTGGTTCACCAAATATTTTGTATGGGAAACAAAAAAAACTGTGATATCATTTGAAAGGTCTATTTAATGATATCCACTATAAGGGTAGTAGTAAGCAGGTACCTAGATCATAAGATTAGG
Organism: Pyrausta purpuralis; assembly: GCA_963924145.1. NCBI lineage: Eukaryota > Metazoa > Arthropoda > Insecta > Lepidoptera > Crambidae > Pyrausta > Pyrausta purpuralis. The sequence goes on along the minus strand of OZ001648.1, from coordinate 24,506,248 downwards.
GGAAGGTGCTTACTACTCAACAACGCCAAGATTCTCAGGTTCAGTTTCGTGATCAATAGTTAACTCAACTAATGGCCATCAATTGTAACCATTGATTGTATAACAACGTCAGTGCAGGTTTTGAACAAAATAACACTTTTCCAATTGAAAAAGAAAAATCGCTTAATGTATTTTAACAATCGATCACGAAATCAGCCCTAAGAATTTTGGCGTTGTGCAGTAAGCACTAACTTAGTATACTTTTCCTTAAGTTTTTTTCCATTTTAATCAAAAAGTACCTTTTCAAAATGAAATATTTTACCAAGCTTTATTCAGTAGCGATGTCAATGTTTCAGTGTATAAAATGCAGTGTCTACTTACAGAAATACTGTGCAAAAATAGAGATAGGAAGTCAATCTCAGTACCTAGTTAACCCATGAAAGGGGGACAATGAACTAAATAAATAGGTCTGTTTGGCCAAAAAAAGAAAAAAAGTTCTTAGAATATCAAGTTGTCGTCGAACAAGCAATTCACAAGACCCTAATCAACACCAACAAATGTGCTAGATATCATTTATTTCTACCAAATTGTGTTGGTGCTTCATTCGTCACAGATTGGTCATCAGAAAAAACAATACAAATCGTGAAAAAGTAGTGAGTTTGACAGCTACGCTTTTAGGTATGCGCACACAAAATTTTGTTATGATCCCGGAAGTAACGATAGTGAGGACTTATCGCTTATTGGCCTGAAAAATGTGGAGATGGACTGTTAGAAATACCAAAAAAAAAACTGTGAAAGCACTCCGGGAGTGCCGGCAGAAGTGAAAACTTGAATATCAACGTTGTGCATTTTTGATTTTTTGGAATAGTTATTATCAATATAAAAGTACTATCATTTTTGTGATAGAATACAATAATAATAATAATAATAATAATAATAATAATATATTTTTAAAGAATACAATATTTATTTATTGCGCTATCGTTCACAAACATTACAATTTATATTATATTAAATTACATTAAAAAGTTTATCTCTCAGAAAAATCAACTTACATCCATAATTTCGCCAACCGTCTTACGGTTTTTCAATCAGGTGACGTGTCCTGACGCGAGTTTCACATTTTTCCCCCATCCCACAAAAGTGCTCATCGCCGCTAAAGAATTTTTCACTTCAAAAAATGTACTTACAGAATTTTATATTTAAGTCGCAACTTTTAAGGGCATTCAAATACGAAGTTTCAATTTGAGACAAAGTAAGCGAGATACAATTTCTAAACAATACTTTTTTCTAAGACCTTGAATATCTTATGAAGGTCACGTGTTAGTAAAACCTTGTGCGAGATGTAAAAAAATTCTTACCAAAATAAAATGTCTCTACAAAAAAAAAACTGCGTAGTTCCTTGCATACAGAGATACAGAGAGAGCAGTTAAATTATGTTGACGCTTGTTTATTTAAGTTTTGACAACTGCAAAAGTGATGCCCATACTCTGTTTCTGTTCCGCTTTTAGTGTGCTCAGGACTTAATTAATTATTCTGCGGGAGACATGCGCGCTCCGTCACGCTCTGATTGGTTCGCTGACACGCACGCTGCGAACTTACTTTTGTTTTCAACGTTCCAAATTCGAATTACTTTTCGGATGAAAACACTGGCCGGTGGGAAGCCGCTTAAAAAGTTTGTGGTTGTTTAGAAGTTCAAATTGGTTTTCTATTGATGAAACTGATTGGTGACACCGCTTCAAAAACTTTGTTCTTCCCAATAAGCTGTTACTACTACGTATAGAGAAGCTATGCCAAGCAAGAAATGTGTCGTAAATACGGCGACAAGATTGTGACGTTTTCCTTGATATTAGGATTTCGAATTATAAATCTGTACTTTCAGTTGATGACCGTGTCGTCAATTCATGGAGCACGACTTTTGTTCGTGGTGTCCGTTCCAAACGCTAGTAATAGTAGTTCAATGGTTCTTGCTCTTACATTATTTTTTTGACGAGAAACTATTTTTAACTTTAAAATTGACAAGCTTTATTAATTTAAAAATGAAGTTGCAGGACGTTCTATCTACTTATTAAAGAAAATAAACTGTTTTATGTCAACAAATCATTGGCTCCTTTTTGCTACTCGTATACATATAGGTGGTAAAGAAGTTCGTTGATTTCAATCTATATTCCTTCGACAAATGCAATTACCAAAAGCGATGGAACTTTTATAATACTTTTAATATGATATAACATATCTCATCACAATAGGGCGGTTCATTAATTTGTTGTGTACCCAGTAACTGATATCTATTGTGGAAACTGTTAATTAGGTAATTGCGTCAGTCGGCGCACTAAGTTAATTAATTTATGTAACTAAAAAATGCCTCGCTCACCCTACGCACCGACGCACTGAGGCGTGGAATTGGAAAAATGATATCCGTCACTATTCGTGCAATTTGAGGACTTTGTTATAATTAAGGTAAAGTTGGAAATTGAACTGAAAACTCTACATACGCACAATCACGGATCTTGGAGATCAAAATAAGAATAATTAAGGATATTTAAATTGGAAATAAAACACCAACTTTTTTATAGTTTGAAGTAAGTAGATATCTACCCATTTTACGACTATGCATTTGATACATACAGTATCAGAGCTAGTTTTATAGTTATTGTTCCTTTATTTGCAAGTTTGCTTACTTCTATCTGCACTTTTCTTCTAAAATCGCGGTATTATAAGTACTTTGTTAACACTTATTCTTAGGACGCTTGGTATCTTGTATCATACAAATTTATTCTTATGAGCTTGTGGATTGTTCTCTAATTGGTGTGGAATGTCGCATTCCAATAAAGATGGCCTATTTTTAACCGACTTCAAATAAGAAGGAGGTTACCAATTCGAGTGTTTTTTTGGCTGTGTTACCTCATATCTGATGATGGGATCTTGGTGCAATCGAGGAAAACCCTCAAATTTTAAAGGCATGTATAGTGTTTTTTTACAAGAATCTTAATGTTGACGTGTTGTTACGTCTGATAGTCAATATTGTGTGGAGTTGAGCTGATGATAGAACTCCTTAACGCCTAGGAGTTCAGCGATTTTAATAACAGAACTTATGATAGGTAATTTGTAGCTTCTTAAAGGTGCAACCCTGTAATCACTAAAAATTAAGAAATAAAATTAACTTAAAAAAACGCTTCAAAACCAAAATGCACTAAAAAGTCTTAAATCAACTCTTGACCTTTTAAAGGAAAGGAATCCATTTTAGGAGAACAATTTCTTTTTGGAGTCGGTGCCATCACTTTGACCATCTCAAACATCAACTATCAGAGCACCGACTCCAAAAAGAAATTGTTCGCCTAAAATGGATTTTGAATGCTGTCATTATGTCATCTCAACTAAGGTAATAACCTTAGTTAAGTATAAGTCTGGTACTAAGTGCTTGGAATAAGGGGATGGTGTTTTTTTAAAGTTTGTACTAAAGGTTTTCAAAAGCTTTTCCAAATAACCACGTAATGAAAGTAAATGACTCATGAACGGTATCATGCTCCAACCCCATCGCCTCATTGTCTCGTTCACACGACGAACCTTGGCGCTTGCGCAACCAATGCGCAGACGCAGTTAAGTAACGCCATTATTCAACCACGTGGGAATAAACGAACGTAGTTTGAACTTCGACGTTTAATCGTAGTATCATTTTTGGTTTGGGTAAGCTCGCCGATTGTTTTAAAGGCAAACCGTGATACAGGTATACTCGTAACTAAAACGGAAATCGTTAAATTAATGTTCAAACTTTAAAAAACTCAAACTAGTAATCCTATCCTATTCCGACTTTAGATATATCCATTGATTAAAAAACATGAAAATCAGTCCACCCGATCTGGGGCCCTATTTTTGAATCACTCGCTTTGAAATGGCGAGTGATTTTCGTTCGACAACGAGTTTTTTTCTTTGACTTTTAATTCATCTTCGAACGAAAATCACTCGCCATCTTGAAGCGAGTGATTCAAAAATAGAGCTCCTGCAGCTCTTTTATGTAAACATAAAGACTTGTTTGTAATTTGGTGATAACTTAAAGCCATATGTCTTAGAGATATCGTTATACCCAGTATATTTAGGTGCCCACTTGTTAAGTAATATAAGTACTTGGTATGTGATTTTAAGACATAAGAAGATAAATTGGTCCATTAGGTTAGCTAGATGATTAATAATGGCCAGTGAGTAAAATAAAGATCAAAAACAAAGTCATTAATTAAGTACGCCTTGTTGCTTACAATGATTAGCAATGAACAGAAAATCTCAAAAAATAGGACACACCTTTGTATTAAAGTTGGTTGATCATTATTAATAACTACGCTCTATGATAAATTCATGCATATTAATTAATTGTGTAGGTATGGAGACTAGCTAAAAAGGAAACTAAGTATATAACTGAAACTGAAAAAAAAAACTCAAAAAACTTTGTTTTCTATTAAGGTATGCAATTTGTGTAAGCTATGCAGTTTCAGTACGTAACGATTTGACAATATATTATTCTCACTTTTAATTTCAATAAACTTCGAAATCAAAAAGCCATTATAACATTCAATATCACGAATCCTGTGACCTGAAAACGTAACGCGGAAAACTTTCCGGCTTACAAAGTTTTCTGAATAGATCAAGTTTCAGACTCGACCCACTTCTCAAATATAAGGGAAGCCGATCACAAGTACTAAAACGAGTTACTGGGAGTAAAAGGGTTGCCCTTTTTTACCACAAGGCTTTGGTTCAACTCTTTACACAATTTTCCTCGGTATTTACTTTGCGATAAAGTCGAAAATCCAGTAATTGATTTAAAATGTTCAAAATGGTAGCCATATTTCTTTATTAACCGTAAAAGTCGCCAATCAAAAAATATTCGTAATTGACATAAATTTCAGGGAATATCCACTAAAATATGTACTAAAAATATGTATTATGTCATGAATATGGTAAGCTCGTAAAGACCCATCAGTTTCTGCTGTCTAATTGTGTTTTTGTGACTTGGCAGAGTATCTATATTGATAACAAATGTAATTCCGCTCATTACATACTATATATTTTTTTCCATTTATCAATATTAACTTTTTCCTAAACCACAATTTGTAATTTTACAAAACTTTTCCCGAAATATATGGCGCATGGCAACCTATTGGCTGCTACGGGACTTTGAGCTAGTGTTGTAACACTAATTAAATATCATAACATGATACATAATACAGCCTTGTACATTAACATAGAGTCGAAGTAGTTTTGAAAATGATTTGATAAAACAAACGGCTCCTCAGCTATTTTAATTGTCAGTTCAGAGAACAGTTAACCTCTAAAGAATAACATATTTTTAATCCTATTTCTAATGCAGTAGAGTCCAAACACAGTGTTATGTGTGGGTATACACGATACGTTTACGTAGTTTTACAATATACTGTTTTGTGTCAAGGTGCAGTCATATTGTTAAACTAGGTTCTTATATTTTGCTAATTAGAGGTTATTTTACCATGCAAAACAATACAGTTGAATGTTGACGTTATATATTAGGTCAGACATTTAAGGGACAAAAGCTTTTAAAGTTATTAACAAAGAAAGTAATAACAATAATACAAATTATAAATACAGCTAACAATGAAAAGCGAAGCTCCTCTCATATTTTAAAAACCCTCAAAGCGCACAATTTTCAATTCACGAAAAATAATGATTCCCATTACTTTTCTGCGGTATCCTGAATTTTCTAGCTCGTTATTTATGGGCTTCCCACAGGACATAAATCCATTGTCCCATTTAAGGTTATTTAATCAACAGCCATTAGTTGGCAACACCCTGACCTATTTCTTGTTTTAACTAACATATAAACCACCACTTTAGCTTTATGCTTTCGTGCGTTATGGGGCCCTATTTTTGAATCACTCGCTTCGAAATGGCGAGTGATTTTCGTTCGCCAACGATTTTTTTTCTATGACTTTTAATTCATCTTCGAAGGAAAATCACTCGCCATCTTGAAGCGAGTGATTCAAAAATAGAGCTCATGGCATCGTCAATTAAAAGTCACGCGTCAACAATCTTTTTATTTCAAGTCATGATTATGTGTATGGACTTGGAGTGTGTGATTTTCTATTAAATTTACAATAACAGTCATCGTTAAAAATATTATTGGATGAATTTTAATTATGATTGGAGTACACACAAATAATGGGGGACATGTGCTTTTGATTCTGTTTGCAACACGCGTTTCCTGGCAATATTATTACTTAAAACGAAAGTAAATTAATAATTGATTATAATTTATTATTTTCTATGTGATTTTACAATGTTTTACTTAAATTAAAAAACTTAATATTATAAATTGTACTTGTATAAAGCAACATTGTCATACAAGAAATCGAACCTTTTAACACAATGTTCAATTCTTTGTCTGACCAGTTGCCTAATAAGTGCAATTCATTATATTCATTGCTTTGTTCTGCTCAAAAATAAGCTTAGCCTTTAAAGCGTTTGGAGTTATAAAAGCAGATTTCTTAAGGGAAAAGCGTTATCCTGAACAATAACAAGAAAATATTTACTTGGGGGACTGAAGAAAATTGTGGTTGACGGCTGTCATTTAATACTCAATAAGGTTAGCGTGGTTGTTTGCGAAGGCTTTCTTTCTGTTATTATAATTGAAATTGTTTTTGTCCCACTTCGATAACAACTGGGATTTTACTGAAACAAAACCTGCCAAATACATAGATTCCAGACAAAAGCAGGTAGGTAACAATTAAAGCCGTACCTCAGACGTTTCGTCTAAACATAAATAACTTTTTTATTTTCTCACAGACGTTTCATGGATTTAAGTGGACATGAATATTAATAACAAAATCACAAAAAAATCCAACTTTTTCGTTCACTAATGTGCATAGTTCACGTTTTTCGTTGTTCCTACATGTGGTAGGTCGCCAAGTTATTTCTGTTTGTGTATATTGTTGTGGTAATTTGTACGCATTGTATGTTAATTCGTGACGCATGAAACAGATAAGCGGAGCCGCGGGAAAAACTAATCTTTCATACTAAACTTTAATCTGTATTGTCAAGTGCCGTTCGAGATTATCATTTGATTAATTTTTGCATCTGTTATTACTCTATGAATATATGCTCAAATTAATCGAAAATTATGGCAACAAAAAACGGATTTTGGGTGATTTAATGCCAATTAAAAAACGACAAATTTATACAGATACCCATCTGTATAAATTTGTCGTTTTTTAATTGGCATTAAGTAGATAGGTTTTGAAATATAAAAACCACCTCAAAAAATATCAACAAATAATAACATCTAGTTTCAAAAGAGCTGTAAATGTGACCATTTCTAATATGGTATTTGAGTAAAAATATCACATCTAAAGGCTCATTCATAAATAGAGCAGATCATTTTATTTTGGGAGTCTATCGGATTGTTGTTTTCTCATAGTCAAGTAGTAAGAAAGAGTTGTTTACTTGTCGCAAGAGCTAGTGAGACAATGATAGCGCTCGTAAAACAACCTTCCTAACTGCCTAAATAATTGCCCTACAAGTAGTATTGTAAACAAAACCTTAACGTGCCCATAAAGACAACCAAACAGCTGTTTCTCACGCGCTTCGTTGACAGCGCACATGGACAGTAGAAGAACACACAGTAGGATATTACTCACCTACTGCTGCAAGACAGTTACAATTCCTGTAGTTAAAATTAAAACTGTCATGATAAATAAATAAATCTGCATTGAATCTGAAGCTCCTTTTGTTTGAAACCTTATACCTAATAAAGGTAATTTAGCATCAAACTAAGAGTACCTACTTAATACTTGCAAAGTTTCTTGGCGGAGCTTTACTTTAAATAGTATGAATCAATGCTGTATGAAGCAATGTGCTGACAGTCTGGTTATTCCTACATAGAAAAAACTTACGTCTTTTTGGATTTACATTTATTAGACTGCAGGGGAAAAAACAAGGAATATCAGTAAATATAATAAAATTAAGTAATATTGGCAATCGTTTGTACCTAACCTGTAGCAAAAATACAAGTGCAACAACGGTCGTTGCCATAGTCAATATATTTTCAGGTGCATACACCTGTGGCACGCACGCCATCGGGACTACTTCCTCAACTTCCATTACGGCACAAGTTCAACGTAATTCTAGTAGGGAAACGTGGAGTAAGTGAGTATCTCGAGATGGATCTGTACATCCGAATGTACGAGTAATGGCCAGCTCTTAGATTATAAGGCCGTGGGAATCAGCGGATCATAGAGAAATGCTCTTGTTTATTTACGAACTAAGAGTACCGTGCTTCCTTCACGCATGTTGACGGAATGTGATCCGCGATTGGCGTTTTATTTTTTAATAGGTTTAATGATAGTTGAATGGTTGTAGATAAATGGTCGGTTTTTTTTTGTGTTAAGAGAACTATGACTATGAAGTTCAAAATATTATAAATGTCGTGGTTGTACATCTTTTCTTTATACTTGAATTCAGCAGGTTTTCGAAATAATCCAAGTTGTGGGCAATAAAGAAAATTGCAGACTGGCTGAACCTAGTTTTTCACTAATTCAGTACGTCTTAACTGTTTTACCGACTGATGTTATACAGACGGCACTTATACAATACAACTGATTGTCGTAAAAACTCAACATCCTTTACCAATTCCTAATCGTTCTTCCGTTTTATCGCTATCAAGAGTTTCAGCTGCTCACCAAAAGAAAATATGTGATAATAAGAGGACCAAATCTTTTAAAATATCGTTCCGCCAAATTGCTAAAAGAGTATCACCTGCCGATCGCAGCAGGTGTTTCGAATGTTTAAAGTAACTTTGCGAAGAGTTTGTTATAAACTTTATGTTATACTGATTTTGGAGTTTATGATAAGCTTTTTTGACAAAAATATGCAAAACCTTTTCTGATATGTTGTTTGTGTATTTATTTTTGCTTATTTCTTTAATATCGTATCCTGATTTCATATTTACAAATCAGTTTTTGTTAATGTTATCTGTCTATTTTCATAAGCATTTTCATAAGAATTATTTGTCGATGGGGAAACAGGCCCTTACTGAAATTAGTTAACTACAAGACGTAAACTTAGCCTACAGTTATTTCGAGCGGGCGAGCTATGTTATAAAGATGTAGGATTTAAGATGAATGTAAAGTGAAAACCATGTGAATACCTAATTTCATACTTACTTATGTAATTTTCTGAAGTGCGTTTAACATCTAGGCTCATTTTTAATTCATACATAAGACTTATCAGCAACTTCTTAAATCCGCAAAATAATGGCAGGCTTGCGGTTTCGCGCCGCCATTTATGTCCTTGCGCTGTGGTTGGCAACGGAAAAGAAAATTTAGTTATTATTATTATCTAATCAACCACAACAAGGCCATGAGTGACTGAATAAAACTATTGTCATCAACGTTGCTTGGGTTTATGACGTAATGTTGAAGCAGCTTTTTGATTTTAATAGACTTAAAAAAAGGAGGTTATCAATTCGAACTGATGTATGTGATATCGTCAGAATTGGATATAATTTTAGTATGTTGATCTATCCAGGCTTCTTAACTCGCGCAAAATTTCGTAAGTGTATAACATGTATGTTTGTCTCAGGATTTCTAGAAAACGAGAAGTCATAGCGAGATGATTGTTATTTTTCATGTAATCAGGTATAGTTCAACTTAGGGTACAGTGTAAGTTTCATCAAAATCGGTCCAGTACTTTTTGAAATATGAGTAATAACTAGAAATTATGAAATTAAAATAATAAAAAATTAAACAGCCTTAAAAAATCTGACTAAAAAGTTTAAGGTAACGCATTCGTCTTTTATTTAGGAGAAACAAATTCTTTTGGAGTCGGTGCATGATGTGTATATATGTGATAGACTGTAAGCTTGAGATTACCTATGTATTATATATAATTTTCAAACGTTTTCGAAAAATTTGAATGGAAGTCTGTAGACGCTATGAATGATTGTCCGTAAAAGCTTTGTTATACATACTTATTCAGAGCAACATAAGCCTAGGTTAGAGAAGATTAACAATAACTTTCTTAAAGAAAGGTGCAAGGCTAGTGAGCTAGCTAAGAGAATGTTACTAGCCCCTTATATTTTACGATTAAACACATACTTTTTGAAATCCTTAAGTATTTAAAGGCGTCACAAACGTTAAGCTCATAGAGGCCGTTGATAAAGATTTTCGATTTTATTACACTCATAGAGCAGAGAACTTTAACAATGTTTTTTCAAACGCGTTCATAACAGTCAAAGGAATTAAGGGACATACCAGACCGGATTAGAGTCCCATACAATCTCATAGCCCATTCGCTACGACCCCGACCACCGTGTGTCTGCTCCCGTTTGTCGCATCGGTTGCTCTTTGATTTCAAATAGAGAATCCCTTTTTTACTTGGGCATAGACTTACTTTTTACTGGTGAGCAGAGAAAAAAAACTTTTTTGAAACAATGAATTTAAGGTGTTTGAGTTTGGTACCTAGTACCTATCATAATACATTCGTGCTCAGCGACTGAACTGACTGATCTTTAAACTTAAACTCCTCAGTAAACAAGACATAGCTTAATACTGTAGTTACGTTCGCTTCGAACACTTTACAAGGACTTCAAAAAAGGTTTTTTGATTTAGTATTCCGCGGTTTCCGTGTGCTTAAAGTGAACAGTTCTAATAAAACCAAACCTTCACTGGGAATGCACTGCATTCTATCTAAAGCTCCTGTGACCATTGAAGGTTGGACTTCGCTCGTGTCTGTCAGCCTTGTTGGTTCACACACGGTTTATTTTACTTTCTGTTAAACCAAACATGATTCAAGCCTAAAACAAAGCTGGCATTGGAAATGTGCTGGATTCTGTCTAAACATCATGTTGAATGTAGACGGTGCAAAATAGAGCTTACGCCTGGAAGCTCTTATTTGTTCTCACACGGTTTATTTTGCGTTCTGGGGCCCTAATTTTTAATCACTCGCTTGGTTATGGCATGTGATTTTCGTGAGAAAACTTATTGAAAATCAACGAAAACAGTGCAAAATATACATCAAAACTAAAGTAAGTACTCACAAAATAAAGCTATCTTTTTTTAATCACTCCTTTGTATAGTTTTACAAATTTTCGTTCGAAAATCAGACATTAATTCATGAATATCACACACCATCTTGACGCGCGTTATTCAGAAATTGAGGCCCTGCTAGAGCAAACATGATTCTAGCCTGAAACAAAGCTTGCATTGAAAGTGTTCTTGGATTGTGTCTAAAACTCCGTGTTTGTTGTGTAGGTAGTCGGTGCCAGTTATGCCTCGACTCGCCGGACAGGATCATGTTTGCTCACACGCTCTATTTTATTTCCACGTTCACACGGCATTAGTTGATAGTGCAAAATAGGTACGTAAGTTTGATTCTAAATAAGCTGCTTCAACTTCAAAACTTTTAACAAAAAAAAATTAAAACAAGAAAAAAAAACACGTGAGTTAAGTTGATATTTCATGGAACTTCGACGAGGATATGGAATTTCACTCCTAATGTTTATTATTTTATCAATCAACAGCTTCTGCAAACGAGGAAAATCGTTACTATTTCTCGTTTTTACCAGAATAAGGATAGCTAGTCAAGATCAACAATAATTCGAGTCATAGAAACGAGTGAACTCGAATCATCTGATATGTACGGACAACAGCACATCAAGGTAAACACTGCGGTATCTTATTCAGATGGAATAAGGGCTAATTTGCAAGAAAAGTGGGTAGCATGATGCGCTGGCTACTCTACATTGCTACTCTTTATTAGATATTCGAATCACGACTTTGATATCTCAGACACATCTTGGGTGGAAACGCGGCAAGTGGATAGAGAATGCGTTTTGAGGCAATTGTTGTAACAACATTTCTTTTTTATTACCTGTTACATGGTTTGAAATGGCCACTTAAAATTACGATGCATGTGTAACTACTTACTTTAAAAAAAACATGTCTACTCAGCACTCACACTGGCTGGTGAGAAAAAAATAATTGAGAAAGAAACTTGGCCGTTTTTGTGACCTTGTATTGGAACAGGCCAAATTTTGTTCCAGCTAAGTAACGTTTTTTAAGCTATACTTTTTAAACTTAAGCCATAACAATAAAGCGAAGGAATTGGACCGTACAGCCGTATCTTGTAACCAAATACTATTTACAGGCTTCTTAAAATCCAGTGGATAAGTAGGTTTATCGCATGAGGTTATGTTTCATAATTTTAACGAGGAGATTAAAAATAATAAGTGGATATATGTGTTTAGCCGCCTTCTACTTTAGTTGGGTATTATTTTTCGAAAACAACAGCTTTATAAAATTATTAGTAGTTCAAATACTAGTTAAGTATCGTTTACCCACTGTTACCCCCTACGTTTTAAGGTCGCATATTAATAAGTATTGCTATAATAAAAAGCTTTTAGCAGAGTTTAGAAAGTCTACTTTCCTGGGTATTATGGAAAGCATATTGAGTAATTTTATTAGTGTGAAATTTCAGTTTACCTAGTTTTCTATACAGTGGTAGGTAAACACAGTGGTTCCACAAACAAAATGCTTGGCTTGGCAATTGGCAAACAAGATACTTTAAAAGTTAATAATCCTGCGTACCTTTTGAAATGTATTATTCTTAATTCTTCCCGCGTAATGTTTTATAGCCTATCTTTCTCAATAAATAAGCTATCAAATACAAAAATATTTTTTCAAATCAGTCCAGTAGTTCCTTATATTAACGCATTCAAACAAACTCTTCAGCTTTAAAATATTACTATAGATTTTAAGTGGCTAAAGACTGAGTGAGTAGTCGAATCAAAGACAAGCTTTGTGGATTACATGTAGGATGTGCTTGCAAAAAACCTATGGCTTAACAAATCGAACGATTAAGCGTCCTTGAATTGCGATAACGATATCACTTCCGGACTTCATAGTTAATGGATTTTTCTTTCCGATCGATCGATCACGAGGCTGATGTCATGCGTATGCGCAGACTTTACTTTATTATTATAAAGAGGCCTCTTTGCGGAGAGGAAGCTAAGTTATATCTTAATCTAAAAAAAGCTCTAGGTACATATGAAGAAATAAAAAGTTCCCATCTGTTAGGATAATTTGTTTGCTGCTGTAATATCAGACCCACCCATTGTTTATACATGGTGTTATTTTGGTCAGCGACGCCCGACTTAGAAGTATTTGTACAAACGATATTGATGCCAAAAAAATATGAAAAATATATATTTAAATGGAAAAAACCCACAAATTTAATTATTGAGTACTAGCGAGCAAGTTAAAACTACTAACGCCAGGAGCCCCATTTTTGAATCACTCGCTTGAATATGGCGTGTTATTTTTGTTTGAAAACAAATAAAAAATCAATGAAAAGCACACGGAATAAGAATGTATGTATTCTTAAAATACAGTTATCTTTTTATTATCACTCCCTTATGGAATTATACTTATTTTCACTGAAAAATCGTACATTAATCAATGCATATAACAGGCCATCTTGACGCGAGTGATTAAAAAAAAGAGACACTGGTCCCCTCTTCGTAGGTTACTAGCTACGGCGTAGTATTTCGTAGATACGCACGAGAGAACGATACGTTTCCCCAATTATTTCAGAATGTTGTGAAGAGGTTTTCATTTATGTAACTTGCATATAATTAAAAGTATTTTTTTTAAATATACCTAATTCATATTATCGTCTCTGAGTTGGATTTCACCGACAAAAACAGCACTGTATACTTGTAACAAACATGGATGCTATAATTTATGCGATTTCTCTTTTATCTAAGCAAGAAGCAGTTTCCAATACCCTCAATGCAATATTAAATTCAGAACCTACACATTATAGTAGATGACTAAAGTAAAATAACTTATTATTTATTACGTCAATACTTTTTTGATTAAACTTACGCAAGTATGAATGAGATTATACACAGTTACAATAGCTACTTACCTCGTCAGACCATATTGATTTATTTTTATTACTACGTTTTGCACATCGTCGAAAGTAATTTGTGTTTTTATTGTTACATAACCAACAGAAAAATAGTTTTAACTAAACTCGTCTCTACGCTTTTAGATCCTGTGTACCTATAACCGAATCTTTAATGCTTTGTTACATGCCATGTAGCAGTTAATAACACCTAGAAGCCGATCCTCGCGGCAATCGAACTATTTTTCGTGTGGTAATTCGATTGAGAGTTTAGCCGTTTTACCTAGAAATCAAGTAAAATATCTACACTTAAAAAAAGTGTCGCACAAAAAAATCTAAATACATAGAAGTGACCCTGCGTAATCTAAAACTATTTTTCTTCGACAAAGTAAATTTGATCGGTGTTTTTTTTTCGTATACGATTAATTCTCGTGCAGTTTGTCGAAGTCGAAGAAAAAACATTTTTTTCGCCTACTTAGAGGTTAAACTTTCTAGTTAGTCTTATTGTTGCTAAATCGGGATCTGATGATGGGATCTTGGTGCAATCAAGGGAAACCCTTAAATTTTAAAGACACGTTGCACTAGAATCTTAATGTTGACGTGTTGTTACGTCTGATAGTCAACATTTTGTGGAGCTGAGCTGATGGGGGAACTCATTAACGCATAGGAGTTCAGTGATTATAATGACAGAACTTATGTCCGTCAGAACTCTGTTATTTAAGAAGCTACAAATTACCTACCTAATTTTTAGCTTCTTAAAGAGCAGAGTCATAAGTTAAACCACCTCCTCCCTCATGTAATCACTAAAAATTATGAGATAAAATTAACTTTTTTAAAAGTAAAACCTGTTTCATAAAAAAGTAAAAAAGAAGTCGGTTTGTACTTTTTTTTTATTATCACTCACGTCAATGTTCTAAGTGATTTTCATTCGAAAATTAGTTAAAATCTCGTGAAATATTAAAGCGAGTACTTACAAGATCAATTTATGTTGTTTATCGTCCTTGTGGATTTCACCCGGTTTTTTATTGAAATTAAACAATAATCAACGAAAATCACACGTCATATTGAAGCGACTGATTTGGAAATAGAGGCCCCTGATAGTAACTGATGAATTAAAGTGCATCAAATGGCAGTCATTACAAAATCTTTAAACTTATATTTCCTTATAATGATCGTCAGTCTCTATTACCTATACAATAATGATTCTAATTGGCATTGGAAATGCTTTGCGATCTCCCATAATCACTTATAGCCATACAAATACAATTCGCAGCGATTAACTATTCATGTTTGATTACGAGGGTCAAACTGAAAGTTCTTAGAAAATCAGAAACTGATTACATTAGCCAGTTATTAGTTTTATTATATATTTTCAAAATATTGTCCATTGACGTCAATACACCGCTGCATGCGATGGAACCACTGGGAAAAGCACTTTGCCCACTCGTCCTTAGGGGTCTCTTCAATGGCATCGCGATACGCAGCCACCGCTTCTTCAGCATTCATAAACCGCTTTCCTTTAAGTTTTTCTTTAATTTTTGGAAATAAATAAAAATCACAAGGCGCGAGGTCGGGGCTATACGGCGGGTGACCCAGTAATTCAACGTTTGATGTCGCCAAATAGTCGATCGTTCGCTTGGCGGTGTGCGACGAGGCGTTGTCGTGGTGAAGGAGGATCCTACTGCGAGGTCGTTTCTCTCGAACTTTTTCCAAGACAAGTGGCAAACAATTGGTAGTGTACCATTCTGCAGAAACTGTTTTTTGATCCTCTAACACAATTGTTGCGAAATGACCTATCCTTCCAAAGAACGAGGCCACCATTTTTTTTCCCGCACTTCGATCTCTCTTCACTTTAGTTGGCAACTCCTCGAAAGGAAACACCCACTGAGCAGATTGTCTTTTGGTTTCAGGATCATAACAGTAAATCCAGCTTTCGTCACCTGTTAGTATGTCGAACACAGCATTTGAGTCACCTCCGTTAAATCTTTCAATCATTTTACGGCACCAATCCACACGATGGAGTTTTTGAGCCTTAGTCAAATTATGAGGTATCCACCGGGCGCAAAGCTTCCTGACCGCTAAATGTTCGTGGAGGATTTTGTGCACTTGACTCATACCGATGCCTAAGCTTGTCCGAATCTGCTGATAGGTCACTCTTTTGTCAGTCTCTATCAAACGCCGCACAACACAGATGTTATTTTCAGTCGTCGCCGTAGAAGGCCGTCCCTCACGTACATCATCAGTGAGATTAGTGCGACCACGTTTAAACTCATTAAACCAGTTGTAAACAGTCGCACGAGATGGGGCTTCATCGTGAAAGGCCAATCGTAGTCTATCATAACTTTCTTGTTGACTTAAATGACATCGAAAGTCATAAAAAATCATTGCACGAAAATTTTCTCGTGTTAAATTCATGTTGACGTAACACAGACAATTTTCAATTTGCCGCCAAATCGTAAAACAAATGACAAATGAATGAAATATATACTCAGTAATATTGGCAAAGAGTTCTATTTTCAAATTTTAGAATATTTTTTTTATTATAGTTTATAAGTGGCCAGTTCTAAGAACTTTCAGTTTGACCCTCGTATGATTACTTACACCGGATTAGGCGTTAGGAATGCCTTGCGTACGAGTAGATAGATACAGTTAAATAAACTTACTAATAATATAATGTTAAGACATTTTTTGGGGGTAGATGTCAAAGAAGTAGCAGCTATATTTTGTCTCTCGTTTATTTTATTATTTTAAAATAGTTTAAAGTGGAATTATTTTTAATGTAATTGCACAAACCTGCACTCATCTACCAGCTGTGCTTTCTCACATAAAAATCACAACACTCAACACCGCAATGGCACAATTTGCTGACTTACAGTCATCTCAGGCGGAAATGGAAGCACATTTATCAAGGCGTATGGCAGATTTTGAAGCACAACTGAAGGCGGCCTCCTCAGCTCCTGATTCGCTATCAAAGCTTGCAAATGACTTCTATGCATTCCGCGATCTGGTGTGGGGTCTCCTGAAGAGTATGCGGCAACAAATAACGGACTGCGTGAACACTGTTGATGCTTTGGAGATGCGCAACCGTCGCAAGGCTCTCCTTTTCAGCGGGATTTCAGAAAATGTGGAGAACGTCAGGGATGCAGTGGTTGATATCATCAGGACCAAGCTGGGGCTTGATGACTTTGATGCCTCACAGATAGCGCTGTGTCACCGACTGGGTGATAAGCCAGGCAAGCGTTGCAGACCTGTGCTTATTCGTTTCACGATGCATGCTTCCAAGTCGTCAATCTGGAAGCGGAAGACTCTGCTTAAAGGTTCGGCGATATCGGTCTCTGAATTCTTGACCCGGAACAGGCAGACAGCATTCGTAAAGGCCCGCTCGCACTTCGGCATGCGTGAATGCTGGACCTCTGACGGTGTCATCATGGTCAAGGTCTCCGATGGTACTAGGCGAAAAGTGAACACACTCGAGGAGCTGCAAGAGCTGATCTCCAGGTTCCCGAAGCCTGCAGGTACCGTCAGCTCACAAGCATCATTGGCGCCGGCGCAACAGGTAACAACGCGACCTCCTGCTCAGCCTACTACTTCGAGCTCGTCGTCTAAGGTGGCAACTCGTAAACAAGCATCCGCAGCGAAAAAATAAGTCAGCTATGTGATCCATTACCGATATCCTTAGTTGTTTGTAAATATTTTATAATTTTGTTGAAGGTACTTATTACTACTTAGGCTCAGAAAACATTTTTATTTCTTTCGTTGAAATGTCACTGTCATTTGTCATATGTCAATGTTTTTTTTTTTCTTCTTTTTTGCGCTTTGGACAAAACATATGCAACCAGTTTTGTTCCGAACTGTGCTCGAGCATAATTCAATATCGTTATGTTGTCCTTACTTTGAGTTTATTTTTACAACACTAAGTGATTTTAATGTTGTTTTTATGATAATAGTTTAAAACTTTGTTATTGCATAGCTGGTGGGTGATGCAAAGAGTAAAAAATCTAGGGATTACTTACCTAGCCCTGCATTATCTTATATAAATAGTTTTTTTTTTTTTTTTTTATATACATAGTTTAAATTTATTTTACATTATTATATTTATTATATATTTGCAATTATGCCTCTTAACGCGACAAGTTCATCAGCTTCATACTACTCTTGTAGTGATCACTCACACTCGTTCGACTCAGTGTCGTCTGACATTGAAACACTCGGCATTCAGCTCAAAAACTGTTTCGAAGGGCATCAAAAATCTCTTAACATATGCCACATTAACGCTCAGAGCATCCCGAAGCATCATAGTGAACTCTTGGATAGCTTCTCGTCGGATGTAATCCATGCCGTTTTAGTTTCCGAGTCTTGGCTCAAACCATTCATGCCTTCAGTTGCATACAGTCTACCTGGCTTCGTGCTAATTAGAAACGACCGAGTTGGTAAGGGTAGCGGTGGAGTAGCAATTTACCTGAGATCAGATATCCCATTCACAATTGTCGCATCATCTCCAGCTATCTATTCTGCATCAGCAGAATATTTATTCATTGAGATCAGTTTAAGTAGTACCAAAGCTTTACTTGGGGTGGTGTATTGTCCTCCAGGGATTGATTACTTCAACCAGCTTGAGGTTGCCCTTGAATCATGCTGTACAGACTACTCCCATCACATTATTATGGGTGATTTCAATACCGAGCCTGCCGGAGATCCTCCTCGTTCCGACAAATTTCTTCATTTACTAAGGTCCACTGGCCTCCAGTATCTTCCATTTTTTCCCACTCATCACAATATTGGCACCCGTGATACCTGGCTCGATCACGTGCTGACCTCGTCTGAACAGTTCGTGCTTGGCCATGGTCAGTTGTTGGCTCCAGGTTTCTCTAGACATGATTTGTTGTACTTAGCTTACCGTATTCGACCTCCTGGAAATAGGCCCCGGACAGCTCAGGTGCGAAGTTACTCGCGTATCAATAATGAAAGCTTGTTGAAAGATGCTGCTACAATAGACTGGAACCCTGTCATGTCTGCTGGCACGGTCGATGTTAAAGTGGAGCTGCTGTGTAGCAATATTATTAGCTTATTTGATAAGCATGCGCCCATGCACACAGTCCGCATAAGGCGACCGCCAGCTCCTTGGTTGACAAAGGATATCAAACTTGCAATGTCTAGACGCAATAAGGCCTTCCGTACTTTCAAAGGAAATAGATCAGACGAAAATTGGGCCCAGTACAAAAAGGCGCGTAACCGTTGCAATCAGATGATACGTGCAGCGAAACGTCATCATATACATACTGAGATCCATAAGTCCTCTTCCTCTAACATCTGGAATTTTCTGAATTCACTTGGGGTCGGCAGATCAAAGTCTGATGACATCCACATTCCTTTTGATCTCAACGACATCAACCAGCATTTCACGAACCTTCCTGCCCTTGATGCTCTCACCAAAACGAATACTTTAGCATACATAGCTTCACTCCCTGCTCCTGACATTACTCCCTTCTCATTTACCCTTGTCTCCGATGCTGACATCAGCAAGGCCATTTCTACGATTACATCTAAAGCAACCGGAGTGGATGGCATCAGCCGTCTGATGATAGTGCCATTGCTCAAAATAATTTTACCTATTCTCACTCACATTATTAATTGGTCATTGGACTCTGGCACTTATCCAGATGTTTGGCGTAAAGCTCTCGTCCGTCCACTCCCTAAGGTTCGTAATCCCACTTCTCCAAGCCAATACCGGCCCATTTCCATTTTGCCTTTTCTCTCAAAAGTAATTGAGTCGTGTGTACTTAAACAGTTATCCTCCCATCTCTCTCAGAACAACTTACTGAATCCTTTTCAGTCTGGATTTCGTGCAGGCCATAGTACTACCACTGCTCTGCTGAAGGTAACAGAAGACATACGAGACGGGATGGATTCCTTTAAAGTCACACTTCTTGTTCTAATAGACTTTTCTAATGCCTTTAATGCTGTGGACTATGACCTCCTTCTGGCCGTACTTTCGTACTTAAAAGTATCTTCTTCAGCCCTGGAATGGTTCTCTTCCTATCTGCGTGGTCGCCAGCAGTCAATTAAAACTCCTAACGCCCATTCTGACTGGTACAATCTGTCATCTGGTGTACCACAGGGTGGCATAATCTCTCCTTTGCTCTTCTCTATTTTTATAAATCTTATCACCCTTAATCTTCGCTGCTCGTATCATCTGTATGCTGATGACTTGCAATTGTATGTGCAAAGTGAAATTGCAGAACTACCTGCTGCAATTCATCTTATGAACGAAAATTTAAATTATATTTCATCGTGGTCACAAAACTTCGGAATCTCTGTCAACCCTACGAAGTGTCAGGCCATTATTGTGGGTAGTCCGGGACTTGTTTCTAGGTTTAATGTAATGGATCTGGACCCAATAGTGTTTGAAGGTACCACTATACCTTACTCTACTAGTGTCAAGAACTTGGGCCTAACTATGGACACTACGCTTAGCTGGTCTGTTCACATAGCTGAGGTCAGCCGTAAGGTGATTGTCTGTCTGAGAAGTCTCTACCGCTTAAAATTCTTTCTCCCATTTAAGACGAAGCTTCTGCTTATGCAAACTCTTGTCATCCCTATCATAGACTACGCAGACTCTTGCTGCACTAATCTTACTGAAGCCCTTATCGACAAGCTTGAACGTCTCCTCAACAATTGCATCAGGTTCATCTTCGGCCTCCGTAAATATGACCATGTCTCCAGTTTTAGAGCACAGCTTAACTGGCTCCCTATTCGTCAACGTAGAGACTCTCGAATCCTTTGCATTTTACATGCTATTCTTAATAACCCCTCGTCGCCTTCTTATCTTAAAGATATGTTCCCGTTTTTATGCCAAACTCACGATCGGTCTCTCCGTTCCTCCGTCAATCTCCGGCTAGGCACGCTGGCACACCGCTCCACGTACGTCTCCAAGTCATTTTCAGTGACGGCAACACGACTGTGGAACTCTCTTCCTTTGGATGTCAGGAGGGCCGAGTCGAAGGTATCATTCAAGAGGAAAGTCCGACAATTTCTTAAAGAATAGATAATTGCAAAATAATATTTATTTATTATGTGTATTATTTATGTACATTTTTTTTTATATATTGTATTTATTTTGTGTAAGTTTAAGTATATTTATTGAATATAAAATAATTTACAGTAATTAAAGCACGTTTATTTGTTACTATAAATATTAGTCAATTGTTACTATTTTGTTGTTTTTTCTCAAAATTTCTTTTCGCTGCACCCATTGCCATCTCTCTGCATGACCTAAAGGTTTGACTGGCAGAGAATGCTTTTAGCATTAAGTCCACCTTTGTACACTATGATTTGTGCAATAAAGTCTTTAAATAAATAAATAAATAAATAAATAAATAAGACATAAAGATGTAATAATAAATATGATGATAAATTTAAAAGAGTCAATCCTTGATTATTTTAAAGATCTAGTTTAAATATTCGTATAATTGCAAAGTATTGTTGAAATTAACGTCGTACTGAGTCAATTAACGAAACTGTCAGACTGCTTATGGTTGAGGTTGTTTCACCGTCACGCCACGCTAATCTAGTCAAGAGCAAACACCTTTTGCTAAACTAGCATTATTATTTTATCAACGAGATCGATCTTGAATTTATCTGTTTTGATACATTTCTTACCGATTTTAGACTACCTACAGATATGAAATTGAGCCTAATAAATGATACAGAACATAGACTACATAATTAGGATGACTTTTAATTCATCGATTATAACATTTTGATTTACGTTGGGAAAACATGTAATTCTTTTAATTTCTTAATCTAAAGTCAAGAGCAAATGTTCTATTACATATTTATTAAACTATTTAAAATTCTACAATATACTATTTATCAAAATGTCTTTGAGTGATTCATCATTTTCAGCCAAAGGACGTCCACTGCTGAACATAGGCCTCCCCCACGGTTTTCCACAGCGACCGATCACAAGCGGTCTGTATCCAGTTTGTTCCTTCGATCTTTAAAAGGTCGTCTGTCCATCTTGTCGGTGGACGTCCTACGCTGCGTCTTTGGTTGAACGTTCTTCAATCTAGAACTTTTCTTCCCCGACGGCCATCAGTTCTTCCCGGTATCTGCCTGCCCATTGGCACTTAAGCTTACTGATGCTCAGGGCTATGTCCGTTACCTTAGTTTTTCTTCGTATCTCTTCATTTCTGATTCAATCTCGTAGAGAATCGTAGTCCTCTCCATCGCTCGCTGTGTGATTTTGAGCTTTTTTACAAGGCCTATAATATCCATGCCTATAGAGACCATGTTTCGGATCCGTATGTCATCAATAGGTATATTGAAGCTAGTTTGAGTGATTAGGTAGTGTGAACCTACGCTACCGAAGTTTAGTAAATAATATTTACTATATATCCAAAATGAATGCGTGCGTGCATAAGAAACGTAAATTGGCATCTTAGCACAAGGACACAAGGCTCTAGTGTTTCAATTAAGCTACCGTTTGTATTTAAATACATTAATACGGAAGATGGTAATACCATTCTAAATAATGTACCGGTTGCTTCCTGTTGGTTCATTTGTATGCGAAGCCTGTCAACAAAGCCTTAACTCTGGTTATGTTTATTACATTATTAAGGAAGAATAGAACAAAAGGAGAAATGGCGCCAAGAAATTATATATAAATTCTTTGGTGTTTGTTGTACAGAAAAATATTTTTCCCTATTCGCCCACAAAATTAAGATCTTTGTTATCTCTGATGAATTATATAGTGGAAACGTTTCTTTTCACTGCCACTTTTCCACACAACTGAATGACGAGACAACAAAAACATATCCGCCGGTAAAATTTATTCGAGATTAGCGTGCATCCTCGTTCTTACCTCAAAATGGCGATCAGCTGTCAAAACGCCGAATCACCCGTCATCAATCAAGATGGCGGAAGCACTCCTGCGCATCATCGACCTCTCACTAACGCCAAACGTGACTTATCAAATCTAAGGCTATTTTTAGATCGATATTTTAACGATCAACCAGGTATATTAAAGCTTAGTTTAGGTTATTTCCTAATGTAAAAAAGTTGAGTAAAACAAAACAAAGTTCCTATTTTGATGATTATTCAACTTGAAAATAAAAACCATTTGAGCCATACTTTGTGCTTTACAAGTGACCTACCTTCTTGCCATTTTTACCATCAAGATAATAGGTACTCTTGGCCCATTAGGCCTTTGTCCTGGGCGTCAAACTGATATCTAGTGATTTAGCCCAAATTTAGCTGTCGATCTCTCCTTCAGAAGAAACCTAAATACTTTAACCCAATTTAATTACAACAAAAACTTAAATCGAACCACGTTTAAGCGATTACAAAAGTCTGCAAAAAGTAATAGCTTTTAAATGCGTGATCGCTGCGAGACAAAGGCATCTTTGTCATTGACTCATTGCTTAACGTTTTTGCCCTCAAAGTAAGGCAGAAAGGCGTGATCCGTCTCTGCCTTAGTTATCGAAAAACAATCACTAGAAAACTGAACAATATCTAGATCTCCGATTACCGTAGAGCTATCCATTCAACCGACTAGAAATGGGGTAAAAAAGTCTAATCTTATAGTGAAAGTCGGTAAGAAGTATGTGTCGAAGCGGGCTATTTTCACTGCCATTATATTATAGGCATAAGCATAAGGCCTGTGCTGTACGTACACTTTACTGCATAATTATTTAAATTGGAGATTTTCTTTACATTTCTCTACAGGTTTATATATTTATTCTTAATTGCCATCACTGCTTGTTATTTTGTTGCCGTAAATTAGTAAAATAGAGGAGAAACTAACATGAAAACAATCGCCATAAGCATGACGTATAAATGCGATTAAATTCTTATAATATTAATTGCATCTTAGTACTATCGGCGGCTATGGATGAGCGTTTGCATCACAACATTGTAAATGATTAGTGTTGTTCAGCATTATTAAAATGTATTTTGCATACCGCACTAGGTGTCCAATCAAAACATCGTTTTCATCATTTCTTTTTCAAATCCAAGTACGCATAGCATTAAAAATAATCTTACATATAAAAGTGCTTAGTACGCAATGTGTGCGGCGGGCCTACCCAGTACTATGATATTGGTTTTTGCCATAATTATCGTTGCCAACCGCGTGCATAGCAATTTGAGATTATTTACGGCGTGTCAGTGAGAATAACACGCTGGGAATTAAATATTATGGGGACAAGCGTGAGGAACTGAGGATATGAGACACTTTCTCGGGTTCACGGCGAGTCAAACGAACAGCTTACTTGGGGAACAAAGCCTACAATTTACACAATCATTAGCCTAACCTAACTTAATGTATGGTGTGTAACTAAGTAAGTGATTAAATTCATTATGGAGTCGTGTCGCCTTGGCTTGACAGGTTGCTGGCTGAGTGTAAACTTAAAACCAATAATTACCTTGATTTTAGATACAAAATTATTCAGTTCATAAATAATTAATAGCGGAATGAGCTTATAAATGTAATGAAAAAAATTCAATTGATAAAGGGAGAAGTCAAGGGAAGGCTTCTCCGTTTGAGAAGTAACGAGGTATCTGTCGGATGGCTGAGTGCTATAGGCATGAACCCGATAGTGTAAGAGGATAGTGTAAGAGACAGGGTTCTAGACAAGGCATGTCAGACACAGTTGCTTTTGCAAGCAATTCATGTTGCAAGTGCAATTATTATAAGTAATTATCTTTTGAATGCTAGTGTTCGGGAAAAAAGTGATATTATTTTAATTTCGTTTCGTTTCATGTGATTTTCATTTTTCAGATGGTTTGTTACAGGCTGTAAGTTAGCGATGATAAAAAGCAACTTCCATTTATAAATCTCCGGTTGCGCACTATAAAGCATCGAGTTATAATAACTCTATCGCGCATGTCGCGTTATGGAGCGAACGCACGCAAGACCAATTTATGGAAGATACGATTAATTATCATTTTCTAATACCGCTCGGATGTGTCGCAGAACAAAGGAAAAAGAAAATGTGTATGGGCACATTAACCTAAACTCCTAAAATCTGGTGTTGGAAGCAGCGTGATTTTATAAAGAAAGAAAGAAGAAAGAAAGAAAATGAATTTATTCGACCAAAAAGTTAGAATAATTACATATATATTAAAAAAAAAAACATATGCTTAGGCCGAAAAAGGCACCCGCTCAGCATTGGTCGTGGCAGCAGCAGAACGCAAACCACGACGCTGATTTTCAGCGAGTGCCTTTGTGGGTAGGTACAAAAAAAAAATGAAATAAAAATAAAAATAACACAAGCCAATAAAAACAACATAAAATAATATTAACAATATTTTAACTTAAAATTACGATAAGAATAACAGACATGTAGGTATTATTTAAAATTAAAAATTATCATTTCATTCAATTCATTGGAATATAAATTAAAATTGGATCAATTAAATTACATAATAATAAATTATTGGCTTAATAACATATAACCGTAGCATGCTTGCTATGTTGCGATTACTCGCGGAACGGAATGTGGCCAAACCCAAGATTCGGAGAAGAAAAAAAAGTAACAAAAAAAAAAAAAAAAAAAAAAAAAAAAAAAAACTCTGATCTTGGGCTCGGCTCGGCGGCAGCCATTTTATCTATGTATCCGACAAAGTCCCGAGAGTCACCGAAAATAATGCCACGTAAAAGACAGTGCCACGTACATAATTAATCAAGACAAGTTAAAGACACACGTTGACATTGCTGGCTTCAGTCTACAAGGAAGGGGAGCCTTGGATAACCCCAAATAATCACGTCCGGACTGTACGAATGACGGCGACGTGCACATGGGGGCCAGGAGGAGCCTACGCGGGCAAATCATGTAATGCAATGTGCTTTTCGGCGTGATCGGTGACAGGTTGCACGGGTTCAGCTATGTTTAGATTTGCGACCCCCTTGTTTGACGCGCATACCCCGTTGGTAAGTGAACGCGTGCTTT
Source organism: Pyrausta purpuralis (assembly GCA_963924145.1). Taxonomy (NCBI): domain Eukaryota; kingdom Metazoa; phylum Arthropoda; class Insecta; order Lepidoptera; family Crambidae; genus Pyrausta; species Pyrausta purpuralis. The sequence goes on along the minus strand of OZ001648.1, from coordinate 24,480,392 downwards.
TCGTTTTCACGTTGAATTTGTAATAAGTGTTGCTTTAAATTAATTTTAAACGTTGATTTCACTTTCAGGGCGCGCAAAGGCGGGGGCAGCGAGTTCCAGCACCGTGTCGCAGCAAATTTGAAAGAGCCGCGGAATGTTATTGTGCGGTGTCTTGGGGTCAGAAAAACGCCTACACATTCCCTCCTCCCACGCCCATTCCCGCCCCGAGCCCACACCAAGTTCTCATGTAAGTAGCTTGGTTTATGTGTCTTAATGATTTCAAACATCAGGCTGGCTAAGTGGAGTTTTCTGCGAGCCTCCATCCGTAGCATGCTTGCATCACTAATGTATGGGGTAACATGAGTCCGAGGTGGGATGGGATAGCAAAAACGCACGCAGGCATTTTGCACTCGCTGAATCATCTTCGCTGACTTTGCTAGCAGACACGGACCATACACTGTGTCGCAATAATTGAGCTTGGATAGCACGAGTGACTCGCAAAGGCTTTTCCTGATTGCCTCACTCAGATATGGTCTTATTTTGTACAGAAGCTTAAGTCGATAAAAACAGTTTCTCGTACATTCTGCTATGTGGCTCTCAAATCTCAGGTTGCTATCAAATAGTAGGCCCAAGTTTCTTGCCCTGTCTACCCTTTCTACTGGTTCTCCATTTATTGTTATATTTATTGTATTGATGTCTAGTTTTAAAATGTTTTTGGGTGTTCCTATGATCAAAAGTTTAGATTTTTTGGGATTGAGTGTGAGACAGTTTTTCTGGCACCACTTGTTTATCTTTTTCAGCTCATTGTTCACTGTAGTCACTGCACTGCTGCAATTTTTAGGATCAAAAGAGAGGTACAATTGCAGATCATCTGCATAAAGGTGGTGGCTGCAGTGAGTTACACATCTGGTGATATCGGCACTGTACAGGATGTAGAGAATTGGTCCCAAGATTGAGCCCTGGGGCACACCTCTTCTCACCGTTTGTGGTGCAGATTGCTCTTTAACACCGTCTGATCTACTTACCTCCACATACTGCTGTCTCTGGTAAAGGTAACTATGAAACCACTTAACGGCTCTGGAATCTAGTCCGTAATAACTTAGCTTCGAGAGCAGCAGGGGAATGCTGATGGAATCAAATGCCCGCGAGAAATCTAGTAGAAGCAAGAATGTGACATTTCCCTGATCCTGTGCAGACAGCAGGTCATCCACCACTTTTGAAAGTGCAGTTCCTGTTCCATGGCCCTTACGGAATCCAGATTGATGACGAGGTAACATGTCATTGTCTTCCAGATATTTTGTCAGCTGATCGCAGACTATTCTCTCCAGTACCTTTGACAAACAGGGCAGTATGCTAATAGGGCGAAGGTCCTGCAATGTTTCCGGTGGACTGATCTTCGGTAGTGGCCTCACCACTGCTACCTTCCAACTGTCAGGGAATGTGTGTTCCATTAAAGATTGGTTTATTATTGAGGTTATAGCATCCAGTGAGTATGGCAGAGTCAGCAGGAGCATGTCTAATGAGATTTCATCATGCCCCTGAGCATTCGAGCGCAGTCGGCTTATGGTCTTCATTACTAGGTCACTGCTTACAGTCTGAAAAGAAAACAGAGCCCTATCACTGAACCTATGTGTTTCAAAATAAGTTAGCTGTGACATAGAAACTCTTCCACGTCCTGGTGCATCCAAAAAGTAAGAATTAATGAGGTTAGGATCATTGAAATGGGGAGGCAGGTCCACAGGTGTCTTTTTATCAGGCAGTAATGTACCCTTTAAATTTTTCCATAGTTTTTTTGGCTCCCTTAGGTTACTATTAATATGTTTGGAAAAGAAACAGGCTTTCTCTCTCTCTATTGCCCCTTGTACTATTTGTTTCATCATCTTATAACTGCCTTTAAGAGATGAGGTGCCATGTCTTTTAAGTTGTTTAAAGTATCTATCCCTGATGCGCATCATTTCCCTGACAGTATCCGTGACCCAAGGGTGTGGAGGATTTGTAAATTTTCTCGTTTTAATGGGAGCATGCAGATCCATTAGTCCCCGAATGCAAAGTGTAAAGGCATCAACAAGCTTATTGACATCAGCACCGAGTGGTCTCTCAAAAAAGTTCCAATCCACTAAAGACAGGTCTTTATTTAGCTGATCCAATAGTATGTCCTTTAGGGGTCTGTATGTTACCCATCTGGGGTTAGGTTTGACCTTTTTGATTTTAAACTCTGCCAGGATCATACCATGCGCTCCCATGTCTGGGGAGTACCTCACTACTACCCGAGAAGCTGGGACATCAGTACACACCACATCGATCAGTGTGCTGCTGTGGTCAGTAAAGTGAGTAGGCTCCTTTACCAGCTGCAGTAAATTTAGGGCTTGTGTGAACTGAGTGAATGCTCTATATTTGGGGCAATCCTCCTTCAGCTGGTCAATGTTGAAGTCCCCGACCAATATAATACCATCAGCCCCACCAAAAGACATCACAGATTCAGTAACTGCATCGAGAAACACTCCCACATTCTGCCATGGGGGCTTGTATGCCGTGCCAACAGCCAACACCCTGTTATGCAGCCGTAAAGACAGCCACATTTGTTGCACTGTAGTGTCAGTGTTGGGGTGCTGGCATATTCTTGCATTAATGCCTCTGCGAATGTAGAAGCCCACACCCCCCCCACGGTCCCTAGGTATACAACTGGGTCTCGGTATGTGCTTCAGTTGATACCCTGCTAGTCTAGGAGCACGGCAGTCATCCTGGTCCTCCATCCAGGTTTCATTGATAGCTAACAAATCTGGTTCCTCTTCCTCCACTGCCACCATAAGCTCCTCCTGCCTTGTCCCCAAAGAACCCGCATTGAACAGACCAACTACTAGATTATTTAACCTGCCGCCTGTGTTGTCATGGGTAAGTTAGATAAAAACCAATAAGGCAGTATATTATTGGGCAAGATTATAACAATACAATAGAAAAATGATATTAATTTATTAATTTTGATTAGATGTGAATGAATCATAAAATTAAATTGAGAATAATTAAAATACAATATAGGAATAATTACTTGATTTCTATCAGTTACAATAATTATCACAATAATCTCATATTTAATATGTCTTCTTTCTATTTTTAGGTTGACTGTACTAACAAAGTGAATCTGATGTGTCAATGTTACAATATCAGTTATGTGCTTGGGCAATTCCCTTCCTAAATTACAAGTAATGCATGAAGGCTGCAGTAAATTAAAAGGTAAGAGCCATGATATTCTAAAGCATTCAATTGTATGTTTATGTTTTACCTTAGTCGTATGTGCTTTAATAATGGAATGTCCTCTTTCAGTGCCTGCTTTCGCCGTGTCCCGACTGGGGCACAGGAGGGAAGACCCTCTCGATGTCATCCATCGTCCGGATCTGATAGACCTGCGCCCCGTCTCCCTTGCGGGCAAAGATGCGGCCTCGTCGCGTCCAGGCATACCTCCACTGCAGCCGTCGGCCCTCCTCACGCACCCGGCGAAAAAGCTGGCGGTTGGAGCGCGTCAGGCGCTCGTTGACGAACACCCGGCCGCCGCCCTCGGCCACCAGGCCCCGGCGCACGCGCGCGGCGCGCAGCAGCTCGTCGCGCAGGTGGCGGCGCGCCAGGCGCACCACGACGCGGCGCGCGCGCGCCCCGCCAGCCTCCGCCGGGGGCGCGCCCACGCGCTCCGCGAACACCACGTCGCGCTCCTCCAGCGGCACGCCCAGGCGCCCGGCCAGCACCAGCACGGCGTGCATGACGCTCTCCCCCTTCTGCTCCGGGAGCTGGCCGATCTCGAGGTCGGACAGCAGCGCCTCCTGCTCCCGGTCGTTGAGCTCGAGCTTGAGCTCCGCGACGGTCCGCTCCAGCCCCGCGACGACGCCCGCCCCGGCGTCCGGGTCGGCCTCCGCTCGGCGCCGGTCCGCGGCGTCCAGCCTGTACTCTACGGCGTCGATGCGCGCCCCGACGGCGACGCCGGCGGTGCTGGCGGCCATTTCGATTGCACGGACACGCTCCTCGACGTCACTTAAGCGTGCCTCGCAGCGGACGACCCTGCCGGAGAGCGCTAGCACATCATTGCGAAGAGCATCGATCTTGGACTGGGTCGCTTTCGCCTCCGCTCGCATCTCTTCCCTGAATTGGCGCATTTCCACCACGAACAGCTGAAAATCGGTTAGCTCAACGGACATATTGAGTGCAGTGTCATCGAGCATAGACGCGTCCATCTCTACCGGCCTGGATGCCCCGCGTCGCAGGGTAACTCCGTCTTCACGTCCGACGTCCGCAGCACGCACGGGAGTGTTAGTGTTGTCACCCTTAGGCCGCTTACTCTTGCATGTAACGCAACTCCAGGCGGCCCTGTGCTCTCCCGTTAAGGTGTTGTAGAAGCGCTGTTCCGACACACCTGCGCACTCCAGATCGTAGTGCATCTGACATAGACTGCAAGTGAGGAACCGACGGTGGTCTATTTCCTGCCTGCAGCCACTGCAGCATCTACGGTCGCAGACGTCATCCAAGCGCGGCATTTCAACAGCGGAAAAACGCTATCGCGGCGATATATTTTGGAAGTGATAATGTGTGTTATGTTTGCACTTCACTTGCACTTGTGTTTGTTGTGATTTAATTTTGATTTAATTTACTTATTAATCTGTTTTGAATATTAAATATGAGGAGCAAAAATAAGGTATCAATTATAAGTCATAGCAAGGATAGCTCTTTGACTTTTAAGTTTTGTAACTTTAAAATACTGGCCAAGTGCAAGTCGGACTCGCGCACTGGGGTTCCGTGCCAACTTTAACTGAATTAGGGAATCCATTTACTTCTACTTAGTAAAATACCACAATATTTTATTGACTGCAAATATAACTTTGTTTTTCATAGTGTTTGTATTAAGTACAAAGTTATGTTTGCGGTTGTTGAGAACGAGTAGTTTTTGAGAGTAAAGTAAAGAGTAAAGAGTCAAATGAATACGATTGCTTTACACAATTCCACCTATGATGTGCTGCGGCGCCACTAATATTAAGTAATGAGATATAGTATTTTTTTGGGAGACTATGCGCTGTGAGGTTAGCCCTATAAACAGAGATTGCTCATGCACTATGCCTCTGAAATATTGCATAATTGACTTCCTTATTCGTCCAAGCATACCCCCCATTATCATTCATGTATGCCATAATATCATAACATCTCAGACTGAATTAGGAAAGCACCTTATCAGATGAGGACATTTGAACAGTTAATGGTATTCAAATATGCGCAGAAACTAGCATTGTTATTTTATCAAAGGATCAATCTTAAATTTATCTGGTTTGATACATTTCTTTCCGATTTAAGACTACAGACCTGTTTTTGAGACCATTAAACAAAGACGGGACAGCTTATGTAATTAAGATGACTTTTAAGTTGTCGATTATAAAATAAAGTTTTAGAAAACATCCTTTTTTTGTAATTCGACAAATTATAAAAGCCGTTATACTTTTCAAACAAAATAAAACTAATTAGAAAATAACAAAACTAACATGCAATGTTTGTTAATATCAAGAATGCAAAGCAATGCATTTGATATTTCTCAATACCGACAGTCCAACATAACTGATTGTTAATTATGATGCCAATTACTTAGGAAATGCATACATTAAGTTTGGTAATCCCTTACGTTTCGTTAGAGCAAGGTTTGCCAACGGTCGCGCTCCGCTAGTCCAACATATGGGACGTACAGACAGATTGACATATCTGATATATGCGATGTGAAAGCGAATTTGTAACAATTTGTTTTGATTAATTTTTGCGAGTTTGCTAAGTCTTTCTACGTTTAATGACTGCGTACTCGTAAACACCTGCATAGTTTTATAATAGTTAGAAATACAACCTAAAAGTCCATTCCTTTTTACCGACATAATTCATTTTAAAATAAGATACACACAAAACTCACCAACTACATAGATATGATACGTCGTTTAGCACTTAGATCTTTTTAAATCAAATAGGAAAATAATTTTTTGCACTGGTATTATTCAAAAAGTTGAGTGAGTCGACGAGTAGATAATAGGTATCGAATACTTAGCTGTGTCAGTCAGGTAACCTAACAAGTTCTACTTTACCGAAAGCTAGTCTATGTATATATTTTTATAATATAATTTATATAAATATGTAAGTAAAATTAGTATCCAGGGTATGGAGAAACATTGCTGCAAAGAGGTCAACAGTAAATCGTGCGTCGCGGACAATGTATCTAGCCCATAAAAAATTCATGGTCCTCTGCGGTATAGTAGAACGTCCTCGTCTCAACAGTTCAGTTAATAATTTATTTCGGCCATCTTGGCTTTGGCTTGATCCCTTTATGGTGATCATTGTCAGTTGAACATAGAACGGTTATTGTTGCAAAATAATTCAGTCAGTTTCTGGACCATGTCAAAACTTTTTTTGCATGTTATAGCAATATTTTCAGTTTTGATTTTTGTTGATGTTAAATCTCCTACAAAGCGACCACAAAAGTATTGTAATAAACTATTAAAAAGTTGGATCAGTTAGTACTTATAGTAAGGTTTTTTTTTATCTGCATGCCGTTTCAGTGATCGCCAACCAAGATGTAAGCTTTGTACAGCTTAATAATAAAAAGAAAAAGAAAAAAAAGTAAAAACCGACTTCAAAACCAAAATGCACTAAAAAGTCTGAAATAAACTCTTCACCATTGAAAGGAAAGGAATCCGTTTACGCAAACAATTTCTTTTTGGAGTCGGTGCTGTGATAGTTGATGCTTGATGGTCAAAGTGATGGCACCGAGTCCAAAAAGAAATTGTTTGCGTAAACGGATTCCTTTCCTTTCAATGGTGAAGAGTTTATTTCAGACTTTTTAGTGCATTTTGGTTTTGAAGTCGGTTTTTACTTTTTTTAAAAGTTTATTTTATTTCTTCATTTTTAGTGATTACATAAGAGGGGGGGGGGGGGAGTTGCACCTTATGATTCCGTTTTTTTAAGAAGCTACAAATTACCTATCATAAGTTCCGTCATTATAATTACTGAACTCATAAGCGTTAAGGAGTTCCACTATCAGCTCAGCCCCACAAGATGTTGACTATCAGACGTAACAACACGTCAACATTAAGATTCTAGTAAAGAAACACTATACGTGCCTTTAAAATTTGAGGGTTTCCCTCGATTACACCAAGATCCCATCATCAGATCCCAAAATGAAAAAAATGGGACCAACTAGAAGGTACACCCTATAGGTAGGCGAAAAAATTTTTCGTTTTGGTCGACAAACGACTGAGATATGAGGTAACAAACATACAAAAAAAAAAAAAAAAAAAAACATACAGTCGAATTGATAACCTCCTCCTTTTTTGAAGTCGGTTAAAAAACGCACTCCCATTCTAATGCAGCACTTTTACTCTAACATTTTGTTTATTATTTTGCGTTAGTCGCATCTAACGATAAATGCTTGTAATCATTGCCTAACAAGACTATCTGAAAGCGACCATCATCTTTAGATATTTCGTAACAGTGAATCGAAGCTTCTGCAACACCTTTTATTTTACATTCAATAGAATCACTCTTTAGTCACTGCTTCCATGCAACCAAAAAAAAAATGAGTCTTATTTTATAGTCGAAGATTTGAAAGTTACGCACATAAAGAATCACTAACCTAACTGGTGTGCAAAATTTTGCGACTTTTTATGTTAGATTATGAAATATATATTAAGGGTAACAAAAGGCTTAACGACGCTGAAACCCACATTTATAAGTACAATCATTTTTACAAACACACCATACCTGGAAATTACGCGTAACTGAGATATTGGCGGTCAAAGCGAAAAAAAAGCCAAGCCTTTTATTATAACCTGTATCGTGGTGCTATAATAACTGATTTAAAATGTAGGCACAATCTCTTCATCGTGAGTAATGTTAAAATTTCGTTAGCAGCGGTTGATTATTTACTATTTTGTGTGTTTTGAAGTAAAATTACCTCATCAAACTAACCATTCTGACATTCGGTTAATATATTGTTTCTTCAAAACACACACAATCGTACATATTAGACCGCTGGTAACGACATTTTACTATTACTAACGATAAAGGAAATGAGCCTTAGTATCATTATTATTATTATTTAGTCTGTGTTCAAGCTACATTTTCATAGTATTTGGTGGCACTTATTTCACTTCTTCCATACTGTGTTATTTAAACATCCTTTTTTGCAATAAGTTAAAATGACAGTTTTTAACCATTTCATATCGGCGATAAACAGTCGTAAAAGTTCGCTTCCGAAATGAAAGGAGTGATGTAATAGAGACAGCAATGAGATGGCGCTTCAATTGTTAAGTATTCACTCCCGTTTGATGTATTAAAACGCATTATTCAATTTAGATATACATAATTATATTTGTGACAGTCGAAATTTTGATAAGCATCTTCCCATTAAGATACTCACTGACACAGAAATCATATCTGACGACACTTCTGTGGGTATGTAACTTAGCATATACATTCATAGTTTTGACTAGGTAAATTTATATTTAAGAATGATTTTAACACTCGCAGGGACATATTTTATATTCGTAAAGATGAAATAAACCTTCTTAACTATAGGAAAATCACCTTTATAAATACACTCTAGTAGGTACTAATCTACCTAAAATGAAATAAATATAAAATTAAAGATGAAATAAGAAACCAAAAATTTGCGCACGGGCTCGAACCAGCAACTTCTTGGCTTGGTTCGAGTCCCGCCACACGCTCTACCAATTGAGCTGCCTGCTGCTGCTGTCAGTCCGACCTAGCGAATTTTGTGGTCTCTTTGCATTGTAGAAGTTGCTGGTTCGAGTCCCGCCCGTGCGCAAATTTTTGCCTTCTTATTTCATCTTTAATTTTATATTTATTTCGTTTTAGGTAGGTTAGTACCTACTACAGTGAATTTATAAAGGTAATTTCCTATAGTCAAGAAGCGTAAGATATCATAAAATAACAGCATGCGTAATAATTATAATACAAATTTATACATAACTTACATTACAACACATAAACCTTCCCTATTGCCTTAACCAAGATGATTCTTACGAAGGGACTACACTACATATGACTCAACAAATGTTACGTATGTTGTATTAGTTACAACAATTTGCGATATGCCGCGTAGATAATTATCGGTTAACATTTTTATCCATGTTAGACGGTGCTATGTTTACAAATAGGATGCATCTGGTGTTAAAAGCGATTTTTATGTAGTTATATGACATTTCGCATTGCACAAGTTGCTAGCCTAGGTCAGTGATTCTCAATCTTATGTTCTCTTTCAAACGCGTTTCAGAAAAAAATAAAAAAAACATCACCAAAAAACCTTATGAATATAAAACTGTATATATTGACATTGCCCAAAACAAGTTTAGTATAGTTGAGTGATTTCCCAGTCTATTTCAACTGTCTGTTTTCGCTTTCTATGTAAGTCACAGCAGACTAATAAATAATAGACAGACATACTTAATTGACAATTAGGTATAGTACTTCTTACAAAAAGTAATCCGGCTCCGTTTCTACCAAAAAGTCTCTTTTAAGCCAATTTCCATGTATCCTGCGTTAGAAAAACCGACTTAACATTAAATGTTGTATCAATCTGAAGAATAATTCACTACATTATAATAAGGTCTTTGTACTGCAAATGTTGAAAAGCAAAGCAATAGTAATAATGCAATGTTATGCACCCATTCGTACCGGGTACGAGCTACACAACAGAGAAAAATCTAGATGTCGCAGTAATGAGAGTAGGTGACGACATTATAGAGCGAGAAAAACGGCCACAACACAACAAATTGTGGCAGCATTTGTGTTTTTTATGATGTTAACTGAGATTAATATAAATGAGTAAACAAATATGTGCCAGAAAACACATAAATTAATGGTTTTCGTTTTGAAGTAAGGAATTTTCTTCCTTGTGTTAATATAGAAAGTAAAAACCATATCCTTTTGAGTAAAGATTGTTTTAAGAAGTCACTGTAATTAACGGTCAATTGAGCGTGATGAAATAAATAAACATTTCATTCAAGTTTAAGAATATCAAGTCGCGTTCTTCTTCATACAATAATGTTCCTGACTCGTAATTTTCATGTCCGATGCAATCTTGTTTTGTGTTGATATGACCTAAAGAAAAATAAAAGTAATAGTTACGAAACTTTACCTAGTTTTCTTGAAACTCTCGGACTTATGTTGAAGCCGTTTGTATGCCGCTAGCCAACTTGGATCTGAAAAAATAAAAACACTATTTAAACAGTGGTAGGTGCGCTTGGAAAAGATACCGGCCGTCAATAAAAAAATTAAAAGGTTATTTATTATGAGGTCAAATAAAACCTCATATTTCCATACGCGTAAAAACAGGCATTGTACGTACTAATGAGCAGTGCTGCATGAGCTGGCTGATTTAACTGAGCTGATATAAGCCCAGTCTCTCATTTTTTATAGGTCTGTGACACATAGCGTGGGGTGCGTAGGCTTGGGTCAGATTTAATTGGTTTTGCATTGTCGCCAAGATATCTCTCTGGTAACTGAGTTTGTAGGATACGAGGCGCAATGGCGGGGAAAATAATAACTCTGACCTTCATTATCACAAATGCTTACCTCCTAGTAGACTTGACAGACAAAACTCCCTAAGGATTAAAGAAACATCAAAATCTGTTCAACCGCTTTTGGTTTTTAGCGAGATTATAGGCTTTTAACTATATGTATGTATTACTTACTCTAATACATTATTTGTAATAATAACAGAACATAAGAGTAGAAAAAAATAAATAAATATTGGACACCAATCACATACATTGTTCCGATCCTAAAGTAAGTAGCTTATGCACTTGTGTTATGGAAATCAGACACAACGGTGGTACAACAACACCCAGACCCGAGTCGATATAAAAAATTTCGATTTCTACTTTGATCGACCGGGAATCGAACCCGGGACCTCGGAGTGGCGACGCCTTGAAACCAGCGTGCTAAGCCACTACACCACGGAGGTCGTCAAAATAGGACTTATCAACGTTTTGCTAAAAAGTTGGCTATATATATTTAACCCAAAAATATCCAGATACTTGAGTATTTCTTTATATCTTGGTCGCAATTCTTGAGAATTGCGACTATAAAGAAATCCTATCTCTACAGAGTAAGGAACTAAAAGTAACTCCTTGGTAAGTAACTGCCCTATCAAGAAATACTTAGCAACAAAGTAAGCTGAGCCCCAACGTTAGATGCTATCTCGTAATACAAAATTCAATTATGAATAATACTGGATGGCTAACTTAGATAGGGGTAATAATACGACTATGGTTTTGTTCGATGCTAAGTTGTTCTTATACCGTTGATAGATACGGACAACAACACGTCAAGGTAAACACTGCGGTATCTTATGCAGTTGTAATAAGGGCTAGTTTGCAACAAAAGTGGGTAACCTGTTGTGCTGGCGACTGTACATTAGGTGTATTAAATGTAGAATTAGAAGATTCATGATAATGACTACCTCCGTGGTGTAGGTTTCAAGGCGTCGCCGCTCCGAGGTCCCGGGTTCGATTACCGGCCGGGTCAAAATAGAAATCAAAATTTTCTATAATGGCTCGGGTCTGGGTGTTTTGGTACACCGTTGTGTCTGATTTCCATAACACAAGTGCATTGGCTACTTACTTTGGGATCAGAGCAATGTATGTGATTGGTGTCCAATATATTTAATAGTTATGTATACTAACATAAGCAGAAGATTACCTATGTTCTACAGCAATATCTGGGATATGATTAGTATTGTGAATGTAGAAGCAAAACGTATGTAGGTAGTTATCGAGTTTCAGATGCACAGTGAATATTTTTTGAAAAGGTGTTTTTTATCCTTAGAGATTTTTACCAGTACATACATATAATTTGAGGGTAAATATTTCAAAGACAAAATTAAAGGAATGGTCTCTAGCATATTATACTACAATAATAAACGTAGGTTTCGTCTAGAAAAAGTTACGGTGCTCGTATGTGGGAGTGGATGCATTTGTTAATTATTAAAACAAGCGCATGCCTCGCCTCCAGCCGTATCGGTCTGTCTGAGTTTCATCCCATCACGGGATGAATTTTTAAAAGCATTTCGTGCGTGCCGTAGACTTCGACTGAAGGAAACTGTGGATGGAAGAACCTAGCGAGGGCTTAACAGTTATGTTATTATTGTTAGGTATAGCAAAATAGTCTCTATATATATAAAATAATCCTTTTTTCCCTTGGTCACGACATCATGAGCGGCCGGACCGATTTCGCTTATTCTTTTTTGTTGTGTTTGTTATGGTCAGGTTTTTATAAAAAAAATAGGAAAAGTATTCGGGTGGACCGATTTTCATGAATTTTACTTTGTTAGATTCGTCATCGTCCGGAATGAGGTGATACTAATTAAAATAATGTTCGCTGGGTCCGCTCGTACTCAATAAGTTTATCTAGATCTAGATATGAAAAAAGTTTTTCAAGTTTCCTCCAATCAAACTCCACCTTTTACTATTTCTTCTCATAGACTTTTTAAATACTGTCAAAATTGTATAAAGTCCGTTTTTATTTGCTTGTCGAATGATGTAAACAATCTTGACATTCCTTTTTAATGAAATGTTAATTTTTATAAATATGAAAAACACAAATCTCACAACTTACATACGTAATTCATCGTTGAATCTCTAAGATATTTCTAAATCAAATAGTTAATTTATATTATTTACTGATATTATTTTAAAAGTAATCAAAAGATTGTTTACATTTTCGAACTAGAAATAGAACTTTTCACTTCAGAATTAACCACAATTTCGTTCACTGCTGTCGGTAATATTTTAATAGATGTCATCAATATCTTCACTTCCCTATCTGTAGTTTTTTATTTTATTTTTTAATAAATATATGTATTCTATGTAAGTTTATTAATCCAATGCTTATATATTTACAAATAATTTTGTTTATCTATGTAATTTTTATATGTATGTTTATGTTAATGCATTTTAAATTTTTGTCCCTCTCAGTACTTTTAAATATTCCGCCACTGATTTAACTCTCTGCATTTCCCAAGCGGTTGACTGGTAGAGAATGCCATAAGGCATTAAGTCCGCCAATTGTACCATTAACAGTGCAATAAAGTTTAAATAAATAAAATAAATAAAAACTAGCAAACAAAACAGATTTTTTAAAAACATTATTTTGAAACCTTTAAACAACAATGGCATGTATTGCATGATATCCTATAGATATCCTACCTTGCCATCCTACGGATATTTTTAATCTATGTCGCCTCGATCTTGAACGCGAATTAATATTTATTACGATCTATCGCGTGGGCTTCGCTCGCTGCGACCATTCCCACTTTAATACTAGATCGCGATTACCGTTAGATAGACGAGTGACAATGACTTTACGGCTAAATAGATAAGTGTAATGTATAATCGACATACTTATCAACAAGTTTCCATAGAGCTTATAAAGTACAGAAAGACGAAAGCAAATCCATTTATAATCTTTGCGTAACTTTGTGCATAAACGATGTCTAATTTGGACAAACAAAATAAATTGATAATACATTAATAAAAACTTAACAGCCTACTTAATGTGGTGTTACGACTTAAATCCTAAAGGTGAAGGACCTCCAAAAGTAGATAAAGCAACAAAAACAAACGACATTACAAATGACAAATAAATAATGGTGCATTTCTTGCGACATTTTTTTCTCAAACAAATAATAGCAATCTTATGTAGGTATTCAGACAAATTACTTAATCTGGTTTTAGCCGAGCTTAAGCGGTGTAAAAGTTGCAAAAATAGATCTAAAGTTGCTTGCTAATGACCACGAGAAAAAAATGCCATTAAACCTTGTCCAATGCACAGTAAAACTTAGTCATACCGGTATCTCACAGATATTCGATGAATCTTTAAACTAGATTTTGCTTTCTTAATATGTATTTGATTCAAAGCACTGGGTCAATATTTAAAACTAGCGGTCCCCCGCGACTTCGTCCGCGCGATTTGAGTTTGCTCCCTGCCCTCCCGTCGCAGTGTGATGTTTTATATCGTAAAGCCTTTCTCTTTCAACACAAAAATATTTTTTCAAATCGGTCCAGCAGTTCCCGAGATAAGCGCGTTCAAACAAACAAACTCTTCAACTTTATAATATATTAGCGCAAGCGCACGTTCAAGCGCACGTTGTACTTAAGCTGCGAACATTATTTGGTGCGGAGTTATGTTAAAATTGTGATAGCTCCTAAGATATTTATTGAAATCATATGATATAAAGGGCAACTTTGTTTTCAATGAAATGCTCCTGATGATAAATGTATTTGTTTTGATAAGAATAAATACCTGTGTGTATAATACACCTCTAAAAATAATGCATTATTTTTTACAAATTTATTAACATAAAAAAGGTTGTAGTTAGTCAACCATAAAAGATAGACATATGCTGTCGCGGACTTTATTATAGAACTCTTAATGTTGAACAATCCTGTCATACATGATTTTTGTGTAACTTAAGCGGTTTCCGCAGCGTACGCAGCGGAAGCTCTCAAAAGGAATATCTTTCTCCCGTTTTCGCAACATTTTTCATTGCTGCTGTGGTCTTATGAGTCGTATCTTTATGTTATATAGCCTAAAGCCTTCCTCGATAAATGGACTATTCAACGTAAAAAAGATTTTTCAAATCGAGCCAGTAGTTTCTGAGATTAGCGCGTTCAAACAAACAAACAAACAAACAAACAAACAAACAAACACTTCAGCTTTATAATATTAGTATAGATAGTCGATAAGTGTCTGTAATTAATTTACTTGTCTACACACTCTTCATTAATATAATATCACTGAATAAAATTAATAAAATATTTGATTTAAAAGGTAGCATTTCTTTAAAAAGTAATGTCAAGATTGTTTACAATATTTGACTAGCAAGCGGACTCTAGGTATACAGGTCTTTTAGACTGAACACTTTTGTTTAACTTCATAAGATTCACATTAGCTTAGTTTATTCATAGCCTGACGAGTTTAAAGAATTTACTGATTTGACTTGTCGACTTGTCAGTTTAAAATTTATAGTACCAGAACAAGACTAATAATGAGTTATTAATCACATGAATTATATAAATTACCATTTTATTAAAATTAGATTAGATAGGAAATTTTCCCGAAGTAAAGATACTGGACGGCGATATATGTTTACTGTGGTGCTAGTGGCCTGTGGATGTAAACAACGACCCATTTATCTGTGGTAGCTGATGCATGGAGCTTTTTGTTGTTGTTTTAATACAAACGTGTGCCAATTTACGTGTGTAACCTACAAAATAAGTAGTACTTATTTTTTAGATATTTTAAGAGTCATTTTCTCAAGCCCTCTTAGCTACCAGTATAAAACATAATACAAATTTAATTACTACGCACATACAGTACCCATAACATTAATTACTTTCGGCTGCATACTAATGTGACATAATTAAAACAATGGTTTCACTCGCATCCCAAATGTACGGCACATTTATTTCATGGGTCTCACAAATTGGAGATGAGCTACACAACAAAATAAAGTAACAATATTATAATACTGAACATTCTAAATACAAACTTTTTGAACTTGGTATTTAAAAAATATACCAGATATTAGGCAATAAAAAGGCTGCCATTGTAATTTGTTTTGTGGGATTGTACTCTAACAAACTTTACTGCGGGATTTTCCTTGAAAAGTCTTTTACGTCAGGTTAAGGACGATAGCCATTTTCCCTGAACGTGACCGTAAGAAAAAAACAGCAAAGTGTGAGTCGAATTCGCACAGTGGTTTCTTTACTTGACTACACAAATTTATAGTGTAAAACCCATTCGAAAACGTCCCTAAACGAATTCAGTTTCGTAAATTTGCGTATATAGTTACATATCATCGAAAAACGACAGTTAAAGCATTCTTCAATAACAGATAGTTTTTTTTACTTCGGACCTAACAATAGGATATATGCAGCTACTGGTTCATAATTTTATTTGCAAAATCACAACGAACTAACAAAAAGAATAATCCACGACCGAACTAACTTTTCTCTTTTCGGTAAAGGAATCCTAAAAATATGTAACAAATTGTACAAAACAACAGGTAAAACCTAGCGCCTTATATTTTTCCTGAAATGCCAAGGCAAGCGCTATTCACGATTGGCCTTTCTACGCAGAATACTTATCCGTAATATTTAGTATTTCACATTTACCTAAGCTTCCGACGTTTATTTGAGTTTAGTAATTAATTTATTAAGTTACTGAATCTTATTTAAAAAACAGACTTTAAATTTCCTTACTCACGCTATAACTTCTATCTATTATGGTAAGATTTCTAATAGG
This sequence comes from Pyrausta purpuralis, assembly GCA_963924145.1. Taxonomy (NCBI): domain Eukaryota; kingdom Metazoa; phylum Arthropoda; class Insecta; order Lepidoptera; family Crambidae; genus Pyrausta; species Pyrausta purpuralis. The sequence continues at coordinate 24,464,078 of OZ001648.1, read as the reverse complement.
GTGTTGTAAATAGGTTTCAAGTATTAATTTTCTGCTCAATTTTCATTAAATATAAATATCTGCCATGTTTGCGGAAGAAGTCGCAGTCTACTACTAGTTAACAATTAAGATACCAGCAAGTGACCTTTTGCCCAAATAGATAGTCAATGATGCATCAGTTTTATTTTGTTTGGGCTTTATTTACGTCACCAACGCTTAAATCTGCCATACTTCTAGATTTTAAGTCCTAGATACAGGATATTGTTTTGGTCAGCGACGAGCGACTCAGGGATGGTTGTACAAACAATACTGATGCCAAAATAAATAAAAAATGGAAATAAATCCACAAAATCAATTTATTATTGCGATACTAGCGAGCGAGTCAAAACTACCAACGCCAAGGTCACCTCTTCGTAGCTTACTAGCTACGGCGTAGTGCTTCGAAGATTAGCGCGAGCTACGCGCAAAGGTTTGAGTTTCCCCATTCGTTTTGAATTGTATTTTGTAGTAGTTTTCTTTTACAAAACTTACATATAATTTAAAGTTTTTTTTTCAGAATAAGCATAACTCATATTATCATCCCTGAGTTGGATGCCACTGACCAAAATAACATACTGTATTATATTATAATTTGCGGGACATTTACCCCGCAAATTATACATTTCTTTGTTTGGGTTTTTAAATCGCAAGGTAGATAGATCCTATGACTGTTCTGCTAATGCGGGTAAAATTGACAAAGACGTAAACTAAATTAGGCATTTTATTTATGTTTATTTCCTTGCTAGTAGTTAATAAATACATAAAAAGGATTTGCCACTGAAATTTTTGCATTGCCATTTTTAACTAAAATATAAACCGTCAGAATTTCAACAACAACTAGGCTTTAAGATTTACTATTTATCACTATCTCGATGGAAAGCTAAGAAACTTTTACTATCCACAAACATGTAAACAAACGTAATGGCATGTATTACGAGGAACACGAGCGAAATGACCACACGCGGTTCGCTTCGCACTTAAGACTTACTTAAGCACTACTTAAGACAGCTAACTGATATTGGCAATTACCGGTGTGGTTGCTGCAGCGCCATCATGGCTGATGGTTGGAAATGGAACTATGTGTAATTATTTAATACGCAATCTTTTTCGCAATGAGAATAAATAACATGATATCTATTCAGCGTTAGTTTATTGTATTTATGTATGTTAATTTAAAAAGTATTTTTGTAAGTATTTGTAGTTCATTCATTGTTAGTTTTTTTTGTTATTTTACGCCGCCTCAACTGTTTCTGCTTGACACAATGGTTTACCGGTAGAGAATGCTTTAAAGCATTAAGTCCGCCATTTGTACTTCATTTTGTTTGTGCAATAAAGAATATGTAAATAAAATAAATAAATTTTAATGGCAATCTGAGCATAAAACAAAATACTCATCAAGATAGGTATGTGTTTTTATTTGAATTCAGCTTTGATTATTTAATATCAAAATGGCGAACATGAAAGAAAATCCGTGTACCTAATACAGCTTTCCACGAAAAACAAACATAGGCGGAGCTTTTCCCGCCAAGCCTGAAGGGGACAGACATACGAAATAGATACATTGATACCACCATTATGTGTTAGCTTGACATAAAGGTAGAACAATAAACATCAATCGATATGAATTTGATAATGAATGGTTCAACCACCTTACGTGATATTAAACTCCACTTAAATAATATATAATAATAATAACTTCCAAGCATATGCGTATGTATAGTACAGGAATTGCGCTAACATTTTTTACTATTAAATACATAAAAAAAAAGTATTTATTACGTCTCATAATAATTTACTATTAGTTCAGATATATATTAACTGTCTGGTTCCCAAGTAATTTCTTTGCATAGACTACAGCAAAAATTAAAAAAAATAAGTTTTTTTTTTTTAAATGACTGGTATCTACGACGTAGTATTATAGGCTACGGTTTAAGGTTTTACAGCTTACAGTTTACTTCCTGCTTATGGCAAATGTGAGCACTGTTCTTAAGACGTGTTTATCGCAAAAAAATACTAATCGAGGTAGACAAAGTATATTTAATAATAAATATTAGTAGTTTGTGACTTAGTAATTGGTATTATTGTTGGAACAATGTTTTATTTACAATGCGTTAAATGGTCAAATTAACCTTGAATACCTGTGCCCACCGAACTCATAATTGTATTACGGAGTGACGGTTACGTTTACACAACACAATATTTTTGTCTATAGAACTTTATCTTTCTATTTTTGTTTCAGGCATATTATGATTTTAGTGCATAAATAGGGCAAACTCTTCTATTATTTTTCCCCCTAAAAAGAAAGAAAAAAAAAGTATAAGGATCTCTAATAGTAATAACATAATTCTTCAAAACGGTATCTAGCAATTATTTGTTTTTTAATTAATCACCATTACTTTAATTGAAATTAGTTTGCCCCAGAGCGCTACCTATGTTTCCAACGTATTAAGCGTTTACTTACAATTAGATATTTGTCAGTTTAATAACATTAACTTAGTTGATTCTTTGCCCAGACCCCCTCGGGTATATTTTCCCGTCCCCAATGTAAAGTTACCATGTAGAACAACCTTGCTAACTATATCACACGGTTGGTTATACCTGCGTAAATTAGTTTGGGCAGTAAAGTCAAGGACCGTTTTATCATTATGTCATCATATATGTATATGGACACAAGGTCATGTGGATTTAGGTTATGCGACCATCAGCTGTAAAATTGTACTCATGTGATTTGGACAAGGACTGTGCTTATGCGAATTTTCATGGCGATTTATACTGTTTACTTAACATGTCAACGCTACTACAATTGGCCTCAATAGATCTTAAATATGACATAATTTCAATGGAACTTTTAAGAACTCGTAGTACCTACCCCACAGTTTATTTTTAAATACAGAAATTATAGATCTACTGAAGGATAAATTCATTCGTTATGTCTGAATGCCCCAAGAGTCTACAAAGTAGCTTTCATGTCGAAAAACATCTATGTATCCAATCCAATAACGAAGATGGTTATTTTTAGCTAAGAATCAATAGTTTTCCAGAATTAATCATGATATCAATGGAAGTTTCCACTGTGTTTCCAAAATGAATTCAAATCATCTTAACTTGTGCTAAGTTGAACGCGAGGTGACGTCAAACCCGAAAACAATGCAATGTCGTCTTTCTGTTTTGGAGAAAACTTTCGTATTTACTTTGAAAATGGGCTACAAATATTGTTGGTTTACGCCTAGGTAGTGTCAATTTCTTTACAAAGTTACCTTAACTGTACCTAAGTCCTAGAAGATTTATGTAGTTAACACAATTTGCGTATAAACTTGTTGGTGATTTTACAATAACAACAACAAAAAAAACAGTTATATGCATTTAAACGTCAGTCAACATGACATGAGATTCCCAAAAAAATTCGTCTTCAAAACGAATTTTCTATAATATGGCTGGAGGATGATCAAGAAAATAAGTGGAATTATCACTCCCAGATGATTTTCTTAACCCGTTAAATGAACTGGTTCGTTATTGCCCTATGACCATTACCTAAACATAGACCTAACTATCAATTTTGTTACATAAATACTTGATCTATTAGTTCCAAATGCACTCTAGATAATAGCATGGACTAGATCTAGTCAGATCAGCTCAAGCATAACCTTACAAAGAACCGGTTTCAAACAAAATAGCGCAGAAAAAGACACGATTGAAAACGAAGATCGCAGATTGCAAAATAAATGTAAGGCTCTACTTTGATCTTGTTTTCGGTTTAGCGCATCCCTTTCACTCCTAAAGACTTGCTGGTTTGAGTGAAAAAGACAGATAGATACAAAAATTTGAAATAGGTTTACTAGTTTTTAGAATAGGTCTCTGACTCCATTCCGGGTCGATGTTACTCAAAGCCTTTTGTGTTTATCTAGTTTCGTTTATCACTGGTAATCGCTCGTGAAGATTATTGCCTAAGGATCTAGATTTTTTGATAATAGGTAGGTAATTTAGATTGTTCTGTCTGCTATAAACTAAATGGAAATGACGGCGGTGGTTAAGCCAATAAAAAAAAACTAGCGATGCAGCAGCTGTGGTTGACTCAACTCCCTTTGTGACCCTTAGTAGCTGTACCAGCAGCTTTTTTCGGCGTTATCTAAAAAACTGATTTAAGAGAGGCAGGATTATTGAACTACCTACTATTACTAACGTATGGAACAGACACCACGAACTAATTTCGTGCTGCATGAATTGACGCTACTTGTCATCAACTTGACGACCTCCGTGGTGTAGTGGCTAAGCACGCTGGTTTCAAGGCGTCGCACCTCTGAGGTCCCGGGTTCGATTCCCGGTCGGGTCAATATAGAAATCAAAATTTTCTATATTGTCTCGGGTCTGGGTGTTGTGGTACCACCGTTGTGTCTGATTTCCATAACACAAGTGCATTAGCTACTTACTTCGGGATCAGAGCAATGTATGTGATTGGTGTCCAATACAATACATACACACAGTATCATCTTCGACATTCAAATTTTAAGGAATACGTCATAATCTTAACAAAATACACATTTTTTGCTTGACATTGCTCTCACAGGGTAGGTTTTTCTTATTTTCTAATATCCAGTTTTAATTAAAAATGTAATAATGAATTCGAATATTATAATCAAAATTGAATAGTTATAAATCTGTGTTATAAACTTAACCAGTCATAAGCAGCTTTGTTTAACTTTCCTTTCTCAAACTTATTACTTGATAACAACATAACAGAGTTTACTTAACTTTGCATACACGGTAAGGAACTTTAGGAGTTAGTCAAAGGATGAAAAGGGTTTGCTCTATCATCAAGTTATGATTGAATTTCTAAAGGACCAAATTAAGTCTCTATCAAGTCCCTCACAAGTCAGTTATAGGTGTCTAATGAATGACATTTGACAGTTATTAATTACTTTAAAACAGTTGATGATCTACCTATATTTCAAGCACGAGTTGGTTCATCATAAGTTAAAGAGAAGTTTTAACATCTTAGTTCACATACTCTTGTTAGGTATAGAAAATGACTTAACTGAGCGTAAGCTAACCCCTGTGTGAACGATTGGAGAAGGCCTGGGTTACACCAGAGGGACGATTCTCGTGGCAATCGACCTTTTACGCATGGTGATTCGATTGTGAGTTTAACCGTTTTACCTAAAAAATCAAGAAAAATATCTATACGTTAAAAAACTATCGCACGTACAAAATCTAAATACATGGAAATCGTAAACCTGAGAAATCAAAAACTATTTTTTCTTCGATAAAGAAAATTCGATCGATGAACTTCTTTCGTTTACGAATTGCACGAGAAATGCCCCTCAGGTTCATCACACACAGTCTAGTGAGAAGGAACTGGTGGTTATTTTAGTGGGTAGGCCTCTCGCTTCTGAAGGGGGGGTAGCCCCACATAAACCTCTGTCTGGGTCTGCGCAGGCGGATCTTAAAAATGTTTCAAAATTTTTAAATTCTTATCACATTACCACTTATTGACATTTAGACTCTCAGCTAATTATATTTAAAGGCTCGAAATATAATAATTGTAATAGGTAGCTTCAAAAATATAAGATCATTTAGTCTGTTGCCTGTAGTAACTTAAATAATCCACCAGCATGGGATCCGGTGCTATCGAAGACACAGTAGGTAAGCTCTTTTTGCGTGGATAAGAACGTCAATTAATATATTTTTTACGATTTATTAATAACAAATAATATCTTAGTCTACATGTGACCACGAACGCTGTAAAGTGTTTGAAACTGAACGAATATAAAATTAAATAAATATCCGCGAAAAATATCCGTAAATAGAGTTTTATTCAATGAGTAGTACTCGCTTAAGCTTCAGAAACATGTAAATGTTAGTTAGGATTGAAGTATCTATAATTAGTACACTTTCACACAATCCTTGCTCCGGTTCGTCAGCGATGCGCCGGCGCCGGCATTGAGACGCAGGGCGCTGGAGACATTCACCTCTTCAAGGGCACGGTTTAACAACACATGTATTTACTTTCTAATCGACTTAAAATAAACGCGTTAATTACCACTTTTATGCTGATACAAGAATTGTATTTCCAGCACTTTGTACAGGCAGAAACAGCACAGTAGGTATCGCTGAGAGAAATAGGGGACCGTAAAAAGGCTATAAAATTAAATGTTGAAATCGGCTAAATATGTTATTTGATTTGACTCGTAAGTGAATTACACCTACCTTCCTATGTAGACTGGAAACAATACATGAATTACTTGAATTACAAAAAATCAATTAAAATAAATGGTGTTTTGGGGTGATTACTGATATACTCGTACAGGTGTTAATCGTAAATGTCCCAAAAAAATTATAAATGCCTTCCTGTTCTACCAAACAAAATACATCATGCAAATCACACAGCAAACATATTACTATTGTTTTGTTTCGCACAAAAAGTTTAAATCACCATCTCAAAGATTTACGTGCAGTTATGATCATAATTAATTGTCATGTGGTCGCATATGCTTCAAAAAACTAAGAAAAAAATTGGTGACTCAACTCCTTGACTCAGAATCATTACCGAATTGCGTGTTTGGTTTGATACAAAGACCGGTGTAAGAATCTAAAATAGTTATAATATTTTTTTGGTGTTCACAAAAGCTAAGTAAGACATAAATGCTACGTGTCAAATGATATTACTTATATCCACATCTATAAAGAAGTCAAAAATCACAATACTTTATATATTTTGTGGTATCACACTGTTTGCAGTCCTGTCCTCCGATTCAAAACCATTTCGTTGCGGATTCGGTTACGATTCGATAACTTTTACATACGAGTAAAATCATAATAACGTGGATTTATTCGATGCAACTATTTTATTTTGTTTTTTTATTATATTGGTTACCGTACTGACATATCGACATCCGATCAAACTACGACATGAATTTAAAAATGAATAGAAAATCTTGCTGTAACCCGAACCGAATGGCTTATCGAACATTCTAAATCACCCTTCTGTAGGCGTACTTACTAACAAAAACGAAATCCGTCGATACGATTAACGTTTTTTGGGATCCGAATCATTTTTAGTATGGAATCCATACTACGAAATGTTTCAGATCTGCAAAATGAGTAACGTATAAACGTATTTAGTTTTTCATAGTAGGCCTCCTTTTCTTTGTCTGTCTTTCCTTAACTCAATTAGTACTTATTTCTTTTTGTCTCTACATTATACCGAGACATGATTCAGAACGATTTCTGAAAATCTTATCGTTCAAGCTTCATTATCTTTAATTGCTATGGTCATTCCTTTTAAGAAGTCACGTTCTGATGTGATAATTGATAACAATTTTTTAGAAGAAACAGAAGAGTGACAAAAGATTTTATTTGAAGTACTTATGAAGAGATAAGTGTTAAGTTAGTTCGGAGAGGCCATATTATTATTATAATATGATTGATTATGTTTTATATTTGTTTAGCAAAGTCTAATTTACAGACCTGTTGATGTACTTCAATCCAGCATTATTAACAAAATGTGTCAAGTAGGTGTGGCTTGACGAAACGGTATGAAAACCGGTGCAAAATCAGACTTTATTTTTTACTTTAAAGGACCTCTTCTTCGTTATCTCAATATTTCTACGTTTTTTGGCACAGACAACTATTCATATTTTTACTTTGATGATTGACAGTACAGTGGCCAGCACATCAGACTACCCACTTTTGTTGCAAACTAGCCCTTATTACAAGCGATTAAGGTACCGCAGTGTTTACCTTGATGCGGCGTGCTGTTTTCCGTAAGTACACTATAATATATTGGTTCGGTTCGGTCACCAAAGAAGATTTGGGCTATTTTAGGTAGACTGTTTAAATTAGAGTAATACGTGATCTTCCTTTATTTACCTCAGCGTCTTAGGTATTGACTTCAAAATTAGTACTAGTTAGATTAGAACTAGTACTCATATTGAAGTCAATACCTAAGACGTAACCTAACCAGGTTAGGCAGAAAGTTGCAGGTTTGATTCCGGCCCGTTCGTGAGCGTTAAAAACATTCTTAACCTGTAGATTATTTTAGTAACAGAGATGCGTATTGGGCATTAACCATCTTAATTTGAAGTGAGAACAAGTTTTGCACACAAGTGACGTGGTGGCTGACATAATACGGCCTTCGAATGTGTATCGAATCGACCGATGCAGGCTTACACGTGTATTATTAAGATGCAGTCTGAAAGTTTGGATATCATTAGATTTTTTATGTATTTAGCCGTTATTTTTTAAATTAGACTTTAAATCAGCTATATTACCATTAATAAACGTACATAGCTCAAACGTTCACTTTTACATGTTTGTGATCAAATCATTCAAAGAGCGCTGACTGTGAAATTTTAATAGCGATTGTTATAAGTATTTTTTTGATTATTTAAACTTTATTGCATTGTAAGTTGTACAAGGGGACTTGATGCCTCGTTGCATTATCTACCAGTCAGCCGCTTGGGAATACAGAGAGTAGTTATTTGATTTGTTCTTAAACTACCAATTATATTATTATTATGACTGAAATTGGGAAGTAAACCCAATTCAAGTACCGTTTCAATGTTTGATAGTTGAAATAAATACTAATCAGGAAAATACTTTTAGCGAAATAAACAATGATTTAATACGATAAGAAATACAAACTCAAGGTGGTGACGTCATAACTAAATAGTTTCCTTACAATTCACGTTCTTTTTACTAACAATTGTGCAAAAACTGACATAAAAACAGAATAATGAGACAATGAACAGAATGATAAAGTATTTAACAATGCCGGATTTGACCAGACATACTCGTAATACATGTTATTTAATCGTCGCACTCATACTAAATTTCATGCTACCACGTTTCATTGTACCTTAAGTATGTAAAAAAGAAAAACTAGGTTATTTTCGAATGTCGTTGTTAGACCGAATATAAATCCTTTTGAAGACCGTCCAAAACCTCTATGGCGAAATCAAGTTATTTTTGAACATTCGTTTAAGAACCATTTGGTCGTATAAACTCCAATAATGGCGCCACAAGCATTGTCAATTGGTTGTTACACTTGTGCAATCGCTTTTTATTTGCAAAGATAACGTTCAAACTGCGCTCTGTTCAAATTTTAGGCGTAATTTCTCAACCGAGTCAGTGAAAGGCGTTGCAAGGCCAGACCAACAACAATAGCCTTAGTTATAGTCGATACAAATACAAGACATACGGGCAGACCGGAAAGAGCCTCCATTCACATAAACGAAGCTTTGTTCGAGGATCCTTCTGGGCTAGAAATGCCGGCCGATCTAGATCGCAATAATGGAAGCAACTGTACAGATAAAATTGCTTTGAAAATAAAATATAATTTATGGAACGTATTTTCGGATTGGTGAACTAAACCCTGAATAATTTCTTACGCATGTCCAATTATGTGGCCTCTAATGCTTGTTATTAGTTAAATCCACATTGCTTGTAGATAGTGATTATGTTTTTTCTGACCAATCAATATTTGTTTTAACGCCCCTGAAACATAATTTAAATGCTTAATAACTGAATCCTTAAGTATTATGTTATTTGTAACGTAGTAACAATAGGTTTATTTTACCAAACCACTATAAATTATACTTTGCATGAACTAGATACCAATTTTAACGAAATAATATTCTTAATAACAAATCGTTGCCATGGCATGACCTAAAGATAACAAAGAAAATAAAACATACATTTTCTGTACACCAATTACCCAATTTCCTAATTACCCACTTTCGGGTAAAACTCAGTTAAACTTTTCCCCAACAACGAAACACCGAGGTGAATCAACTAAAAGTTCAGATGTAAACGTAGGACGGCCGCACTATAATTTGTAACACGAACTTTAGCCTGTGCCTGATCTCCATTTTAATGTGTATTAGGTTTACCGGCCATCACTCCCGTGTAACGAGAATTCTTCGTAGTACCGTATAATTTGTCAATTAATCTGGATTTACTAGAAAAATGGCCTCTATATTATTTTCTGAGGTATTGCGTTTTAGAGTGTAGGCTGTTAGCTGGTCAAATATTGTTTATTAAACCTCTATTCTATTTTGATTTGTATCATGTTTGAGGCAGCTAGTAGTGACTGAGTTTGTTACGGTGTTTCTTCTCAGCACTTGCCAAATTGTCAGTGTTTTGTCTCGAAGCCCTAGTAGGGCCCAAAAGATAAGGAGACATGTTCTAGCCCCAAACGGTCCATAATTTATTGATATTACACTAATTATTGACGTTCATAAGTGGCATTTTGTGTCCTAAATTGAATAAATTATTTTTGACTTTTGACTTTGAATTATCTGAATAATAGCTGATATTTGATAAAACCTGTTGAACAATGAAAAACTAAACCTTTACTGAGTTTATTAGAAAATCTAAACCTTTACTAGTTAGATAATACCAATTCAATCTGTTTAGCACGAATCGTTATGAGATTGATTGTTACATTGCAAACCTGCAATCTTGAAGTAACAATTACTTAGGTGCTTTGAACTTCTACCTTCGCCCTTCCATCCGGCACGATTGAATCAACCAAAGCATTTGACTGAGTTCGTGACCACAACGCCCTACTTTTTCCTTGCCCTGTGCTTTTAAATCAATAAACATTCTAACTAATATCCCTAAAAATAAGATCTAAAATGCCACTCAAAGATTATATAAAATCACTTTTCCAAACAATTATATTTGTTTGTGGCGCTCTCCAAGGAGGCACTTTTGGGCATAGTAGCAAGATCTAAATGGGTGCATTTATAAGTTGGTAATGGCTCAGATTGCTTGGTAGTTTAAACACCTGATCCTAGTCAAATGAGCTTACATAGTAATGTACATTGTTTCCGGGAGTTTAACAGCGGTAAGTGCAGTAGTATAACTTTTTCACAACTAATAGATGAATATGAGTAACAAAAACAGATCTTTGACAATAAATAACACTTTTTTGAAGATATTCCTATCGGGCAATGTTATTTAAAATGTTGATTTTAAACACTTGGTAGATAAATAAATTGAGTCAGGTACATTTGACCGACGTCAATATGATTGAAAGCCAGTAACTCGATTTGCACGGAATACGTGAGCTGCACGCGGTGTTGCAATCAATTTGACAATAGTGCACATAATCGACTATTTACATACGGCAATGAGTGTATCGGCAGACCCGATAATGGACCGTAATATGCATTTGATTTTTAACCCTGTTTCCATAGTCATAGAGGTGATGGGATTTTTAAAAAGGACCGAAGATAATGCAGTTGGGTTTCTCTACTGAAAACTCTTGAACAATAGCGTAGACGGAGTGTGACCATTTCGCAAAATGTTCAGCTCGTATTTCATAGTCAAAGGAAATACTTTGTCAGCTGTTTTGCCTAACCTTCTATTTTAATTACGTCCGAAAGACGTTCTCGGTGAATTATTGCAGTTAGTTATTTTTTTTATTTTATGAATTGCTAAGTAGTTTGTATCTAAAACTTTAAAGTAATTGGTAACATTAACGTGTAAAGAAGTTTATCAACAAATATATATTTTATTCCTAGGTCCTAACAATACGTAGGTTTGTTTTCAGAATTTCCAATAACATGCTTCTTCTATGCTACTGGTCTCAGACACATTCTAAAAATAATCGAACATTTCTATGTAAAACGGAATCGTTTATTCATCCTCCTACTGCCGTTCTACCCGTGTCTCATTATTCATTAATATTTAAATATTTTTGAGTTACATTGTGTTTGGTTCGGTCGTTTCCTCCAGCTTATGTTTCATTGTTTCAAAAGTATCTATTGTTAGTATGAACTTTGCCACAAGTCATCAAGGATAACCGGTTAACCATTAGGTTATCTTAAGGCTGTTCAAGTTTGCAACTGGATGCTCGCCTTGCTATAATCATTATTAATTTAATTAGCTTCATGCTGAGATGGCTTTAGAAACTGCGGAGGACTTTAATTGAGTTATTTCGAAAGCCACTATTAAAAATTGAAGATGTTTCTACAGCACTTAAAAGGAACCGAGGGATAATAATAATCTGTGAGTCGGTGACATTGGTGACGATTTTAGCAGATCTTCTTTCACAATGAAAATAATATGAACTCAGGTAATGTACTTAAAAAAAAACTGTTTTTGAGAAGGAGTTTGCCCAGCAGCGGGGTAGTAAAATAAAATTAAAAAAACCTTTTATTTCTTGCAGTTTACAAACAGATAAAAGGTGCTTTAAAAAAATAATTTATAAAAGATAAGAGGATTCTTTCCTATACGCATAAATATATTATTGGTCTGCAAGAACCCCTCTGTAGGTGAAGGCCTCCTCCAAAGACAGCCAGTCATCTCATGATTGGGTTACTTGAACCCAGTCGGCGCCGGCGCTTTTTTTTATTTCATCTTCCTAGCATGCTACAGGTCTGCCTATCCTTCTTTTGCCTTGTGGAACTGCCCAAGTGGTCACTCTTTTTGTCCATCTCCGGTCTTCGAGGCGTGCCACATGTGACATGTCCAGCCCACTTCCATTTTAATGATTGCGCGTGTATCAAAGGGTCTTGTGCCTTGGTGATGTGTCTTATTTTTGTGTGTCTAATTTTCTGAATCTTTTTAATATTTACCATACTTCGTTCTATTCTCCGTTGGTATGAAACTACAAAAGTAGGAGCAGTAAAGCTACAAAAAAATAAAGATCGTTTACTTTTTTAGCCTGAATGGTTAAAAATCAAAGTTTCTGGCCTGATAGTCTCATCTTTACTGGTTCTTATTAAGAAAGCTCCACAAAAAGCTCAAAGTTTGATCACTTGCGCCCGCGCATTCCAACCGACTCGCTTCACTGATCAATGAACTTTTTGTTGACTGAAGCCTAAAAATTATTGTTGCCATACAAGAGAGTTCTCGGCTTTTATCGAGGGGTATAAGCACGGTAATGTAATCTACAGTATTGTAACTCGGCCGACTCTTTAAAATGAATACCTACAGCCGCGCGGTACCTAAACGTGCGATAGGGCTGCCTGCCCGCCTCCAGCATTTTACAATTGCCTACTTTAGTGTTTACATTTAGTTTTATGATCGTAAATATACTTTTTTATATAAACAAATAATATATTTTGTGGATTAAATAGGAAGTATTCAATAAAAATGGGTGTTGTTTTTTGCTTGTTAGATTTAATTAAAAACATTTTTATGTTTAAATGACAAATCGATCTTATAAATTTGCTACCGAAAAATAATTGCGCAACGACTAAGACGTATGGAATGCTCAATTATTAAATTTTAAAATATAAAAAATTCGCATTCTCACATAAAGCTTTATTAAAAATCAAATCAGCACAATATATCCTATTCGTCTTAATAAAATGTACTTAAACTTATTTTTCGAGAAAGAAATCGCGCGACTATTGTTAAAAAAACAACGCACCGTCCGTTCGTCATTGTGGCACAGTCGCGACTGTCTGCATGCCGAACGCATGCCGTAGTCGAGGCGCGTAGGTATAGCTCGCGTTTCGTCCGTTTGTATGGAGTTGGAATACTGTTAGATAACATTACCGTGGTATAAGCGCAATCCCAGGTACTTTTACCTTACGTGGTTCTTTAAATCTAAATAAATAAATGTACTTCTTTGCGATTAAGATGTAAATTGCGATGAGATTATTGGAAAAACCGAATAATCAAATCAATAAAGCGTCACAAATCGATAATTTGACTAAGCGCCGATAAATCACGTCTACAGAAGTAAAATCATACGTACCTATCACGTGACTCTTTGTGTCATTGACAAATATTTACCAACTTAGGCCAAAAGAAGTATACTGTACTGTACCTCTTTTAACCGACACCATCTAACGTGCGTTGGTTTTTTCCGGGAGGATACTTCCGGAAAAAAACAATTATGTTGGAAACAATCAAAAAGATGCAATCTCAGGAATAGGTGTGTGAAGCGATAATTTTTCAGCTTCAATATCCCTTCGAGTCAATCGAGTCACCAGCATCACTTAAGTATAAAATAGAAAAACAGTAAAAAGGACGACATTCCGAAGAATTGTCTCGCTGAACAATGGGAATCTAATTTCGAGCTGACTGTAACAGCACCGCGAGCTATGCAGACATTCAGATCGTCTAGACTTGCCGTAGTTGCCTGTGATTTATACCAGCCCTTGGAAAAGGTATTTTATAATGAAACAAAATGGTATATACGGCGTGAAAAAAAGTACGAGCCAAATTTAAAGGGAGTGGTTGTCAATTGAGTTCAGAATACCGAGAAAATGATGAAAAAAAAAAAGAATTAGTATCTTCTATTCTTGGTTTCAGCCATATAGTATGAGCCAAATTTAAAGGGAGTGGTTGTCAATTGAGTTCAGAATACCGAGAAAATGATGAAAAAAAAAGAATTAGTATTTTCTATTCTTGGTTTCAGCCATATACCATTACCCTACCCCATCTTTCCTGCTGAGGCATTTTTTGCTCATAATCAAAGTTAAACAAAACATTCGGCTATCTCTAGAAATCACAATGCCTAAGGTATACCCCAATATAGGTTAATTAAAGCATCAAGCACAGTCACACATCACCAGCACCCATAAAAAAAACGCAGTCGCATTTCAAAACAATGAAAGAAATGAGAAATCATTTTTTAAGGATATTTTAAGGGTATTATTGAGATAAGTGCACTCGCATTTTGATGGCCGGGTGACTGACATGTCTCGATCGATTGGTCAGTTTAAACTGTGAATTTTCGGGGCACTAAGACGGGGAAAATAAAACATGTGTGGTTTTCCACTCAGAGAGCCTGTCTTATTAAATAGATACAAAAAAAAAAAAAAAAATTTAAATCCGCTATGTCTTTTATCTACGCGTGTAAATTCAACAAATCGGTTAATATCCAAAGCAAATAATTATCCACTGCGACAAATCGACACGCAAATAAAGAAAAGTGATTAGAAAACGAAACTGGGTGGCACAACCGTGACAGTAACCGAATCTTCAGTTGCGGGTTACCGACACCCGAACACGAACCAAAGGCTCCGGTTACCATTGAACTGCCTTGTAAAGAGACAGTGTTGAGGCGCTACCCGGATTTTTAACTCGCACACTAGCGCCACTTTAGTAGAAAAATCATAACTCGTTAAATAAAAGACCAATCGAAAATCTGATTGATGCGATTGTAGCTCTGGTTATGTGGTTAAGATACAATGTTTAAGTTCAATTAAACAGAGTTATCTGCAGTTACAGTTAGAAAAATTGCCAAAATGTGGACATATTTAGCAGTTTTTCTAACTCTAACTACAGTAAACTACTTTAGAAACAATTTAAACGTACTAAATAAACTATAGAACCTGTAATACAATCGTGTCTACCAGATTTTTGATTGGTTTTGTATTTAAGGAGTAATCATTATTTTAAATAGAGTGGCGCTAGTGTGCGCGTCAGAATTCGGGTAGCCCCTTAAGGTGCAGGCGGCCAATTCTCGTGCATTTTGTATACGAAAAAAGTTTACCGATCGAATTATATACAAAAAAATATTTTGATTTCTGAGGGTCACTATTAATGCATATCGATTTCGCCACTCAGGAGGCTGATTCTCGCGGCAATCGAACTTTTTTCGTGTGGTTATTCGATTGCAAGTTTAATCGTTTTACCTAAAAAATCAAGTAAAATATCTACCCGTAAATAACTATCGCACAAACAAAATCTAAATACATAAAAATGATGACCCAGAGAAATCAAAAACATTTCTTTCTTCGACAAAGAATATTCAATCGGTGAATTTTTTTCGTATACCTACGAATTGCACGAAAATTTACCTGAAGCTGGAATTAAAGTTTACAAGGTGAATCTTGTAATTGTAATAAAAGTTTTGAAATTGAAGTTTACGCAAAACAATAATAATTTGGCGACTCATCTTTTATTGTAATATCACGCTATTGATATTGATTCACGTACGAGTATTTATCAGTAAAAAGGGTATTAAACAATCGCTTTTCTATTAGTTATAAGGCTCTAAGAGCAGTCATCAAAATTGAAAATATCAGCACATTAATACCAACTGTATATTTAGAGTTTGAATGACAAACACCTTAATATGTAAGTACATACTAAAACTACATTATCACTATTAAAATAGCCACAGAAAAACTGTTTGAATGTAACACAGCTGTAATTTCGTTTATTAGATAATCCTCTGTAAGCCACTAAATTCCCTTTCGTTATCGACTTAACAAAGTCTGGGTATACTATTTTAATTTATAGACTAAGCCGGAATTGCGAACGTAACATAATCTCGAATAGGATTATCGTATCAATCATAAATGACAGAACAATATTATTAGCATGATAACCTATTTTTTATGTTCATTCAATCATTGTTCCTCATCTCAATAAGCTCAGAAAGCTCTATTTAATTTCGTATTCAATCATCCGTCGAATCGTAACTTTCATAAACGGTATGGTAAGCCTAATTATTCGCATATCGCTTCTTTTGAGACTTCAGACACAATCTGTCTATCTATACAACTTTCTAAAGTACCTATCTAAACTATAAAATTTATCAATTATAAATAAATCATCGTATTCTAATGACATTTCTTAAAATTTTAAGTGCAAAACCCGGGTAAAATGACATTTTTAAAAATGAATCCGCTAGATCGATTTATCGCCTTCGAAACCCCGTGCATACTTAGTAATAAATACTTATGTTTTTCTTTGCTTTTTATTGATTTTGTGCGTAACAAAGAGCTTCGATTAGTAATGTTATCAGTTATGTGATATAAGTACATGGCTCTAATAATAGAGATAGATACTTGTACTTGATGAAGTACTCTAATAATAGAGTACTTCATCTACCTTTCTAGCCTATTCTGTTCAGGTTTTGTTAAACCTAAAACGTGACCACCTTTTTTATAACAATTTATCTTTTGAACATTGATGCCAGTAAGTAGAGCTTGTGAAAACGAAAGTGCATTTGCAACAACTCATCTTCGCATTTTCTCTTAACAGCGCCTAAACGCTTAAACTGTCGCGTCACAAATGCCCAGCCGCCATGACCTTCTGTAGATTTGTTTGCGTTTACTTTTTCCGTTAGTCTGTTTAGTCACGGTGCAGTAGCCCGTTTGGTGCGAGGCCGTGAGCGATTTAATAGGTGTTAGAACAATTCAAATGCCAATTTAAACGAGGCTTCTCATGTGTGGGTTTGAGATTTAGTATTCATAATCAACATTATCAGCCATAGGCCGTCGACTGCTGCACACAGGCCTCCCCCACGGTTTTTCACAGCGACCGATCACAAGCGGTCTGCATACAGTTTGTTCCTGCGATCTTTACACGGTCGTCTGTCCATCTTGTCGGTGCACGTCCTACGCTGTTTCTGTGGTCGAAGGATCTCCAATCTAGAACTTTCCTGTCCCAACGGCCATCAGTTCTTCGCGCTATGTGCCCTGCCCATTGCCACTTGAGCTTACTGATTCTAAGGGCTATGTCCGTTACATTAGTTCGTTTAGTTAGCTTCAGTAGTGTATCTTTATAATACGTAACGAAAGCATAGGGGAATTGCTTATCTACTTAGAACTAAACGTTTTCGCCATCTCTTGTCGTAGGGACTTGCCTTGGATCTGATTGTTACTCCAGTTTAATATAGCACATTATGACGATACATAATAGAATTATCCACCATCGAATCGAGAATAATACAATGTATTACTACTACTACTACTTTATTACTACTATTAGTACTTTTACTTTCCGGTAGCGTAAATTGACAGAAAATTACGATGAGTACTGTCCATGTATGTGACCGAATAAAGCCGACTGTGGCATAGCTTAAAATATATCACATGCCAATTCACTTTGGAAATGTACAAAATAAAATATTGTTTTTTGTTTAATTAGTTGGTTTTTAACGATATTTTATTTTCCCTTTCTTTAGTACTAAACTTTTAGTCTTACGAAACATGCAAGTACATATACTATACATATGGTATACGTGGATTTTAATACAGTTTTGCATTTTTATTTCAAAATTCGGTTTTTAACTAACCTACCTCTCCGTCCTTACTCGCTGGAAACCCTATGGAATTATAAATTTACTATTCACACCCTCGTTACTTAACATCGACATAATGAAATTAGATTTTTCCATTACACTGAACGCATCATAGGTTCTCAAAGATTTGTAAATTATACTGAAAAGTCATTGTCTGACACAAGTCTATTAAATTTTATGTAATGAAAGTGTCTGGCTTTCAAAGAATGACTAACCAACTTAGATCTTACACGTTTACTAGTATGTAAGAACCTGTCACGTAATGATAAACTTTCAGGTGAAAACTGTAAGAATAATTTTCTTGCTACTAGACCATAATAGTTGTAAATTTGCAATTTATTCTTTATTTATTATAATTTTATTTATTTATTAATCCTCGAATTTTTTCTTTAAGTCCGTTCCGTTTAGTTCACAACTTCAGGAAGGGTTAGTTATCTGAAACACACGCCTTTCATCCCTAGCTGATTTGCTCACGATTTCACCTTCGAGTAATCTCATTCTAATAACGCTTAATATTAAACAGTTGAAAAGTTTGACTAACAGTGTTGTTTTAAGTGTAAGGTAAATATAGGTCAAGTGTATAAAGAGGGCGACACATATTGCATGATCGGAGGGACCCGCCGACCCCATTAGATGATATTCACATCGATTGCTGTCGATCAAAGCGCCTTGTGATAGTGCGTTAATTGGTCGAAAGGGTTAAATTCACTTCGGTTCAGTGAGGTTTGGGTCGTTTAAATTGATATCATAGTATTCTCGAATACCTACCTTCTTAATTTGAAATATTGAAAGGAAATACAAGACAGCTAATGAGCTTAATTAGGGCTTAAAGGGTCGATTCTGACGAAAAATAAACGATAAACAATAATGGGTCGATTTGATACGGATAACACTTATCCGACTGAATAATTATAAAACGACTGATTTTAAAATGTAATTTTATATAAATGATTGCTGACGAATAGGTGACGTTTTCAAATTGGGCGTTTTATATTATATTCAACGAATGTTCCTTTTGTGACGTTGGTAAAATCGATTATAGACGTTTTCTGTGTGAGATTTATCTATATAGTCATCATCCATAGGTACGTGACGTATTTGATCTACTTACATATTAAAAAAATAGAAGGTTATGTGTCTACTTATCATTTCTTTTTAAGGTTATCCTTCAAGTATCAGTAACTGTTTGGTAGCTGGTACAAAAAAGAGCCTTAATAAATAATGATATATCTGAATTTGCATCATAAATGTCCTTGCAGACATCATCATAAAACGTAACATTTGGCTATAAAAGTTAATTTTTTCCGCCCGATGTCCGCGCTTGATTTTACAAATGGCGTCCCTCCCTCGCATTATTTATATGTCCTCACTCCAGAGTGGCCTCGTTCCGGAATGAATAATGTCGCGAATTTAAAGGATTTGGGGAGTCTAGCGAGAAAATTGTTTAGGAACGCAGCCCCTGGGCTTTTCCCGTTTGTATGTTGTTAGACCCTTGGAAATTTATTTAAATGTCGGATGTTTTTTTAAGGTTTATTCAAAAGCGAGAAATAAAATTAAGGATAAGGAAAAAAGGAAAACTGATTTACATAGTTACCTACACTAATTTAGAGGTTCATATATGTTCAACACTTTTTATTACCACAGAGTTTCTTTTTTCATTTCTTTGGGTTAATCAAACATCATCACAGTGTTATTATAAATTGACGAATCAAGAAAATTAAGTATTACTAACTGTGACATAAACAACGATAATCACGGATTACTTAAAAATTGAGAGATAGTAGGAACAACCATTGTTAAAACTAATCGATAAGAACAGCTATATAAATACGAAAGAGAAGGTTTACAATGTGCACAGAGTTAAACGGTGGCCAAGAATTTTCTTTAGTGCATGACTTTATTCATATGTTTTATCTAATCAAAGCAATTAAGAACATCTACAAGGCTTATTCACGCTACAATGTGCCGGCGCCGAGTCGGACTTCACCTAGGCCCGGACGTTGTCTATGGGTTTTATTCTCGACTCCGGCACGGTCCGGCCCCGGCACGTTGAAACGTGAATCATCATTTACACCTATACGTATTACTTAAGTAACAATAGATAAGGAACTTTGCTTCCCAGTATATTCAGAAATACGATGACTGCCTAGGGACCTTAAGAAAATAGAAGCACTACAAGCGCCTTCTAACTGCTGCTTACGTAGAACTGTACGCACATTCCCAGGATCGAGTCCTGGCGCTTGCGTCATCCGCTATATCCACGCGTCGACATTGACCGCGGTGACTCACGCGCAACTCGCAAATGCAATTCCGCGCGTTTCGCTACCAGTTTCCGGGCTTCGCATGTAGTTTTGCAGTTAAGGCTCTGTGTCATCTAACTTTTATCGTTGATCATATACGGTTTTATAGAGTTTGCCAAGTATTTGAAGTTTGTTATTGCTAATGTAGATGGTGCGAGCGAGCGTTTCGAATTTTCAATATACATTCGGCCTTTTCTCAATGTCCTTATAAATAGGTACTTTCAAGCGTTATATGCCAGATACTGTATACAAAATAACATATCGCTATGTACTTATTTGGATTTTTTCCTCATTAAGTTTATTTTAAGATGATCAAACAGGCCGTCTTTAAGTGAGACTTTGTGCTTTAATAACACAAAAAACATTTATGTATAGTTTAAAGTAACCTAGCCTAAGACTGCGCAAGTGGCCCTTAGAGTTCTGATTAAAAAAAATTGAAGTTTTCTCATACATAAGCAATGCTAAGTTAGTTTATTGATATTATCGATGATAGCCTCTTGATTTGAGCATCCTTATAAAGTAAATTTTCTAAGATCGCGACTCTAACAACATTCAAATCAAAGTTGCTTCGCATCCAACAGCAACCCAGTCACAAAGTAGGCTGTATCGGCTAGCTGTGGGCCCAGTGCTGCCAGACCGGTTTGCTCCAGACAAACAATAACACAAACAGTTGCGAAAGCTGGCGGAGGCTGTGATCGGTATGGCCTGTGCCACGATAGATATATCTTTAGGATTACAACCTATAATCAATTAAATTGTATAACGTGCTGACATTCGTTCGGGGTTTTTTGGACCATAACCCATCACACTGGTCCAGTGCGGGTTAGTGGGTATTCGATTTTAGAACTAGAAATTGTAGTTCTAAAAATAATATAATATTGGACACCAATCACATACATTGCTCTGATCTCAAATTACTCTGATCCTAAAGTAAATAGCTATAGCACTTGTGTTATGGAAATCAGAAACAACGGTGGCACCACAGCACCCAGGTCCGAGACAATACAGAAAATTATAATTTCTACATTGACCCGACCGGGAATCGAACCCGGGACCTCGGAGCGGCGACGCCTTGAAACACGCTTGGTTTGCCACTACACCACGGATGCCGTCAAAAATTTTTTATTTAGGTTTGTTCTATATGTATACTCTACCATTTATCGCAGTACCAGTAGCTGTAACAGCAATGATCGCTTGGCCCAGGTCCCCGATAGAAACCTCTAAGAGAACCTATCTCTTCAACTAAATTGCATAACGTGAATGTAGAGCTAGTAATAGCAGTTCAAACATCTAGCATAGGTACGTTGTATGCTGGCAATGATTTCTAGTGGTTGTAAGAGCATACTGTCTTCTGAGCTGGGATAACTTCGTCCTTAGTTAGTGATAGACTAGAGAGGAAATTCTTTGGCTTTAAACATAACATGGAAGATTTCTGGTATCATCTTAGCCCCGACGATAAAGGTATGATAGCTACCAAAATCTAAATTACAACTACATAACTGCAGTTTTCATATTTTAACTGATTCTTTTACTTGCGTCTGTGTTCTGAATTTCATGACAAACTAGATACCTACTTCGATGTAGGTGAACCAGTATAATAATAATAATAATACTAAATATGCGCCAGACAACACTCCAATTGTCGTGGTTTTGGAGAAAGGAATTTTCTTCCTTGTGTTACGAATACCAGACATCGATTATAACGGGGGCGTCTCCCATAAATACTTAAATACATATGAAACATCCATAACTCAGGTACAAACGTTCGTGCTCATCACACAAACATTTGCCCCTTGCGGGATTTGAACCCGCGACCGCCGGCGTAATAGTCAGGAGCTCTAACCAATACACCAAACGCGTCGTCATACCAGTTTACCATCCTATCACACAACATTACAGATTAACACAAATACACAACAATACGTGTCCTATTGTACTCTGCTTCTTAACAGATTAAATAACAGTTACCGTCTGTCGAAATAAGTTGTAAGTAGAATTCAATGGAGGGTCTCAATTTGTAAGAGGGTCTAAAGGCGGCAACTCAGACAATTAATCAATCAATTACTCAATGAAATAATCGCCACCCTGCTATTGAAAATGACAGACCACGTTTGAATGACTTCTCACTTTCAATCGCCGACAATTGTTAATATTTCGTCAATGCTTGATGTAACTTTGATCACATTTCAAACTTTGTTTGAAATTAGCTTGCCTGTAAGTTGCAGTTAGTGAATATAATTATGAAGATAACTATAAAACCTCGTAAAAGGTAAGGTACTTTCGAAGAAATGCATTGATTTAAAATCATTTCAAAAACCACCATTAAAGCTGTATTATATAAAATGTTTACATCTTTAATATAGGCGTGTATATTTGACAATAGGTAGCAATTACTTAGTAAGTGTATTTATATGATTTTGCAGATCACTTTTTAGTTACAAGCACATTTATATAACTATTTACCATTTTTGTTATTTCCACTCCAAAAACAAACGATATAGCACCAAAACAAAGATGTAACATTTAGTATGTCATCATCGCCGACCGTGAGAGAGACAAACGCTAAAAGTAGTTCGGCAAATTATTTCTTCATTTAGAGATCCCTATCGCAAAGAACCATGAAATGGGAGAAAAATACAGAAATTATGTTGATTACTTAAAATTTTCTAGAGCAACAAAACTATTTCATCATGTTAGTATTAAAATAATTTAAAAACCTTACTGTATAGTAAGTAGAAGGAGACGATTTATTTATTATTTTGACATTGTTTTGTGACTTTTAAGAAGATTTTTGTTAAGATTTTTTGGCAGCCTTGACAGAACCCAGCATATTTTTAATCAGCCAATATGGTTATTAAAAAATGAGTTTTATTAAAATAACTGCAGATCACTAATATAAAAAGTCATTAAAGTCATTTATTTATGCAAATGGGCTCACTTTTACACGTCCCAATATAAATAGCAGCGCTATTTTGATGTGTTTTGCGTAGGACGACTAAAGTTCACTGTTTTCGCAAGGATACAACGTCGCACGTTAATATAAGAAAACTAATCAGAACGTTTTCCAATAGTTATGCTGTGTTTTAACAAAAGTATAAGTATGCCAATGTACGTAAAGAAAGATACGTAGTAAAGTTTTTTTTTAAATTGTACATATTTTTCTTAAAAAGATCTGGATGACGTGTTGTTGACGGATAGGTACTTCTTCATAATGTAACAACAATAGGCGTAACGAGTGACAGAATACATTTACATAGAAAATAATTAATAATATCTGTTGTCGGGCCAGTTTGATTTGATGGCTCTTTCCTTTGTGTGAAACGTAATAACAATGTGTTGCGGTCTGCCTGCCGCATAGGGCTGGCAGTTTTTTTTTTTAAATTTGTCATGATATTCATATTCCAATCTTTTTGCCACAAAAGCATCTATGTTTTAGCCCCAGTGGTGGTTTTGTCAGTACACTTAGTTAATTGTGTATTTGTAAGCATTCAAAATGTACATTGATCACAATTTTGAAATGTGAAATCTTTCGCAAATTCTGAATTCTATAAACATTAGATTTTCACAAGAAGAACATCTACTCTTTTTGAGTTTCAAGGATAATTACCTACCTTGTTTTTTAAAGAAATAGTATGAAAATTGGATAGCCCATATTGTAAATCTTATTCTATTATGACATTGAAAAGTGTGAACCCTAAGCCCAGACATGTTAGCTCTCATGCAGTTGTTCAAACTAACAGCCTGCGGCCTACTTCGCATTGCAATCAAGACCAGTCGCACGAATCTCCATCGCGCTCTACAAAATGCACCCCTATTTCAAAGTAAATTTACTTGCTTATACCAACCATGGTGTAGCCAGTTGCTATGGGGTTATGTAATAGGGTAAGTTGGAAACCGGTTCCGACCAACCGCAGACTGTTTCAGATAAATACTGAACCAATGCGAACTTGTCAACGTGGCTTTTGTTTTTTTAATAACCACTGCACGGTTGCGGAAAAATAAATCGGTGGAAAATTTTACCTCGCTTCTAGGCAAAATTCGTAGAACTACCAGCCAGTAGTAAAAAACAACAACACGAATGTTCCTAACTTTGTAGAAACAAATCAGTGGATAATACTTTTAGGCACTAAACCAGAACATTCATATATGTTTAAATGGTTAAACATAGTAAAATTGCATGTAAATTGAAAATCTATCGGCAGAAAATGTTACAAACTTAACGTAATTTCTTCCAGTAGTTCCAACTTATTTGATGAGTCTGTAGTTAAAAATATTAATAGAAATTTCATGTTTAAACTGAAAAATAAAGCATTGACCAACTTGAGTGTGTTTTTAATGTAATTTTAGTCACTAAGTTTATATTATATGCCTGTAATTTGATAGTTACATAAAGGTCAAAACGATTTATATCGTTTTTATTCGTTTGAAACTAAGCAAAACCTACACTTGCAAAACAATTAGGTAACTTCATGCTTATCAAAATACGAGGTGTTCACTGAAGATATCTACTTTCTTTTGGTAAGGAAAAAATACATGCTGTCGAAGTATACATTATATAGATATTTATGTATGTACTTAGATGCATTTAACATCAACTGTTTTATTGTAAGATAGCAGTCCCCCGCGACTTCGTCCGCACGTTTTGAGTTCGCTTGACGCAGCGTGATGTTTGATTAAAACGTAACACTTCCTCAATAAATAAGCTATCCAATACAAAAAGATTTTTTCAAATCGGTCCTGCAGTTCCTGAGATTAGCGCGTTCAAACAAACTCTTTAGCTTAATAATATTAAGTATAGATTTTTCTTTTTGAAATAACCTAAGTATTTACATTAAATGTGCCGATTTACTTAGAAGGAAAGTTAGAATATTGTTAATTGCACTTTTGAAGCGATTTAGTTAAAGCTTCCGTGTGATAGAAAGTGCACGATCTTTGTCTTACTGAAGTGGATTGGAAACGGAGTTACTTATTCATATAGCGATCCCGATTTGAATTATTAATCTTTCATCTTCTGACTACATGAATAGAATAAATGATGATCGTAATAAAGCATAAACAAATCTTAATCTTTCATGTTCTGGCTTACATGAATAGTTAAAATAATCATTGAAATAACCTGATGAATATTCTACTAGGAATAAGTTGTCTTTAATTTTGATTCTTTTCTCCTCTTATTCTAGGATACGATTTTATCATCCGGTATAGGAAGTTATTAAACAATATACCTACCTAACCTAGAAATCTAGAATCTATATGGTACATAGGTGTTGAAAGTAGAAAATTTTGGCACTTTTAACATTTATCAGTCTAGGACTGGCTTGTAAATACGGCCACAAATCTTGCCACCTCTCGCTCGCGATACTGAACTATGAGAACAAAACTGTAGTTATGATTAGTTATCTTAAAAATCCCACCGAAAATAACTTTTTCGGAAATTACCTTTTAAAGAAATAAGTGGACTAAGATTCATAGATATGTAAGGATTTGTTGTTTACGTGGTCACTAACATATAGTTTTTTTCGTCATATCTCCTCATATTCGATCTCTTAGAGAAACACACCGTTCGTAGTCATCGCCCATCGCTCGAGGTTTAGCTTCTTTAACAGGCTCATAGTAACAGACCATATTTCCAACTACTCCTTACTATATAAATAACGGCCCTAAGCCTTACCTTGTATAAAAACATAGGATATTCGTCTTACTTGAGAAATTTACAAAAAACTTTGAATCCAGAGCTCGATAACTCGAGAGAAAATAGTGGCAAAGCTATTAAAACGGTAATTAATAGCACATCATAAGTACTCTTCATGGTTGAGGAAGCAGCGATCGTGTTCGCTGCATCTTGTTGCAACGATGCTCTGCAGGCGGTTGCAACACAGACAATATTCCGAATATGGTATTAAGTTGAAAAAATAGATAGTTATAACCTGACAAATATTACAACAGCCGCATTTAATGGTGGTAAAAATATTTTTTTGCTGAAATAAATAAGTAATTATGGTGTAGGTGTATTTCTGTAAGTAAGCATAATGTGAATATGGACATTCAAAAACGGCTAAACCTATTTGGATGAAAATTGGTGGAGATGAAGCTTAGAAACAAGTGAAGGACTATTTTATACTATTTTTCCCGTTCGACGGGGCCAGGGCTGGGGCGGGAAGGGGCTGGAGCGAAACAATGTTCGCTGGGTCCTCTGGTTTTTTATAAAAAGTTAACACAAATGTTACCCTCAGATTAATTAGGTTAGAATCATGTAACTACTTAAGCTAAGCATCTCTTTCTGGTCGTTCTCTCAATGCTGAGGATCGTGACTGATGTCAATCTTCTCCACTCGGTCCGGTTCTGCGCCATACGCCATATACATTTAAGTGCTTGCCATGATCATACATGCGTACCAATTTTATGTATCTCAACAAATAGGTGTTTTAACTAAGCATTGGCAATAGTATTAAAAAATAGATAAAGCGTATCTACTATAATATAATAATAGTAACTTACCTTACTTTATTTTTATCAAGGGTAAAGCCTACCGTACATAATCTTATATGACTTCCCCGAGTGATGTCAGATAATAATATTGTTATTGCAATAGCCATCCAAGGATCTAGGCAGTCCGTGCTCTTACAATGTTGTCTAGAGACATTATACTCGCAAATGATCGACATATATATTGACATTTACGATTATTCAGATTGCAAATGTCGCTGTAAATAGTATTTTAAATGTACTTATCGATGAGAAATTTCATAAATCTTAATTATAATGATATGTTATTCAGTGTCTACTTGAGACAAAGTAACGTTTTCACATTCTGTAGATAAAGCTCTACATTATGGTATTTAAAAGACTGATCGTTAGTTTTTATTATTCCGATGCTAGAAGTTCCTAGAAAAACATAGTTAGAGTGGCTTAGCTTTTTCTATATTACGCAATAAAAATTCTGTTGTATTAGTCTATACTAGTATTATAAAGCTGAAAGTTTTTTGATTGTTTGTTTGTTCGCGCTAATCTCAGGAACTACTGAACCGATTTGACAAATAATTTTTGTTTTGTATAACTTATTTATTGAGGAAGGCTTTAGACATCAAAACATTATGCTGCGACGGGCGGGGAGGGTGCAAACTCAAAACGCGCAAACGAAGTCTCGGGAGGGCTAGTTCTGTAGATAAATAAATAAATAAATATCCTTGGATATTCCCACACATCGCCATCTAGTCTCAAAGTAAGCTACTCAAAGCTTGTGTTATGGGTGCCAGACAACGGATATACGAGGGTCAAACTGAAAGTTCTTAGAACTGGCCACTTATAAACAATATAATAAAAAAAATATTCTAAAATTTGAAAATAGAACTCTTTGCCAATATTACTGAGTATATATTTAATTCATTTGTCATTTGTTTTACAATTTGGCGGCAAATTGAAAATTGTCTGTGTCACGTCAACATGAATTTAACACGAGAAAATTTTCGTGCAATGATTTTTTATGACTTTCGATGTCATTTAAGTCAACAAGAAAGTTATGATAGACTACGATTGGCCTTTCACGATGAAGCCCCATCTCGTGCGACTGTTTACAACTGGTTTAATGAGTTTAAACGTGGTCGCACTAATCTCACTGATGATGTACGTGAGGGACGGCCTTCTACGGCGACGACTGAAAATAACATCTGTGTTGTGCGGCGTATGATAGAGACTGACAAAAGAGTGACCTATCAGCAGATTCGGACAAGCTTAGGCATCGGTATGAGTCAAGTGCACAAAATCCTCCACGAACATTTAGCGGTCAGGAAGCTTTGCGCCCGGTGGATACCTCATAATTTGACTAAGGCTCAAAAACTCCATCGTGTGGATTGGTGCCGTAAAATGATTGAAAGATTTAACGGAGGTGACTCAAATGCTGTGTTCGACATACTAACAGGAGACGAAAGCTGGATTTACTGTTATGATCCTGAAACCAAAAGACAATCTGCTCAGTGGGTCTTTCCTTTCGAGGAGTTGCCAACTAAAGTGAAGAGAGATCGAAGTGCGGGAAAAAAAATGGTGGCCTCGTTCTTTGGAAGGATAGGTCATTTCGCAACAATTGTGTTAGAGGATCAAAAAACAGTTTCTGCAGAATGGTACACTACCTATTGTTTGCCACTTGTCTTGGAAAAAGTTCGAGAGAAACGACCTCGCAGTAGGATCCTCCTTCACCACGACAACGCCTCGTCGCACACCGCCAAGCGAACGATCGACTATTTGGCGACATCAAACGTTGAATTACTGGGTCACCCGCCGTATAGCCCCGACCTCGCGTCTTGTGATTTTTATTTATTTCCAAAAATTAAAGAAAAACTTAAAGGAAAGCGGTTTATGAATGCTGAAGAAGCGGTGGCTGCGTATCGCGATGCCATTGAAGAGACCCCTAAAGACGAGTGGGCAAAGTGCTTTTACCAGTGGTTCCATCGCATGCAGCGGTGTATTGACGTCAATGGACAATATTTTGAAAAGATATAATAAAACTAATAACTGGCTAATGTAATCAGTTTTTGATTTTCTAAGAACTTTCAGTTTGACCCTCGTAATACTTAAATACTGTTTTGTTTGTAAATACATACATGATATACATAGAAACCACCCAGACCAATACAAACAGACATGTTCATGCACACAAATGTTTGTATTGTGCGGGGATCGAACCCGCAACCCGCTGCGTAGTAGGCGATTTCTCGACCACTACACCAGACGGGCCGTCAGCTTAAAATTATATATAAAGCTTTGAATTATGTGTATAGATCGATAGTTTTTCTAAGTCCGATGCCATTTGCTCCCAGCAAAATAATTTTAGAGTGGTTTAGTGCTTTTTATTGCGCAATAAAAATATCTGTTGTGTTAGTTTATTTATAAAACATCTCCGGGTCAGGCCGTAGATTTTGCCACAAATAGCGCAAAGGTGTCACAAAAAATTCTACGAGTCCGTCGCGCAGAGTAACGCAAAATGGTAAAGCAAAATTGTTAAGGAGTGCATACAAGATATGTAATTTTCACATAACTTTTAATATCTTTAGGTGAACCCATAAGTACTAACTTACTTGTAACATTTATTAGGAAAATGCTACAAAATAAAACACACTTTTACAAGGTAAGTATGACAAATGTTAAATTTTACTCTTGTCTGTAACAAAAAAATAAGAGTTCTATTTCTAGAAACACAATTTATTTATAGGAACAAAAATCAAAATTTCAAAAAAAAAGAAGTCATAAAAAGATCAGTATGGAATTATAAAGAGTATTTAACTAACAAAAAACTCTTCGAGGACAGAAACATAATTTCTAAGCATTGATTTACTATCACAACCGCAATAGGAATGAAAGTTTACCAAACATGAATTATGTTCAACTGTATATTTTAATTTAGTTTGTTACTGTACGTTGAAATAACTGAAATCGATGTCGAACATAATTTGATCCCGCCGGGAAATATTTGGTTGGGGTAACACTTTAACACGTCATCGAAGTGCATTTCACATACATCCTCAACCTTTGGGTACGTAAAGACTAACCCTTTACTACCTTTCAAGTTTTTCACTTTCCTTACAAACTTCACAGTAGAGATTTGATCTTTTATCAATAAAACAAGTCCTACAAAGTGCTTCAAACTTTTTTTTGTAGAAAATTTTGCCACGATCCAGTCATCTTTTTTAAAATATCATTATCGCCTGTAAAGTACTCAACATCGCTTAACCCAAACGGTATGGCTGGCTCGAAGTTTTCCTTTTTTACCTTGTTCTTCTAAACATGTCGTGATGAAATCATCAAATGTTTCACATTCAGAATTATCTGTGTCGGCTAGACTCAGAATATCGGAATTTTCTGAGCTTGATTCAATAAATGTTCTTATCTTTTTCTTCTTTACAGTTTTCATACTAACTTTTGACTTTTCTTTTGTATCAATATTAGTTTTTCTTTTTTTTCACCATTTTTTTTCTTAGTTCAATTTTTCCGTGTTCTTTTACTGTCTGCTTGTTAATAAAATTACACAACAAAGTGTCTACTTACTGAAATTTAATTACTTAGTATATTATACCATCAAGACACAAGGACCACTTGTAAGGATATTTTGTAAGTTTAAAATAAAATAAATAAATAAAAAAGGCAAAAAAGAGCTTTTCATACAAGACATTCATACCTCAAGCATGACAATCACCTAAAAATATTTTTAATTAAACTTTTCAGTGTCTGTCATAATAGACAGTCCAAAACTGGAAGAGTTTTTAAGCTGGAGCAATAAAAAAAAAACAGTTTAGTTTATTGCGAAACCATAAAAGGTGCAATGCAAGCTAAAAAAAACCTGCAAGCCTATGTGTGTAAGCTCCTTTATTTGGTAGCGTAAAATAAGTAGCGCAAATTCTACGCCTCTGGTATCGCAAAGTGGCAAAAAGTCCTTTTTGCGAAACTGTCGCGCAAACAAAATCCATTATAACTTGATAAATAAGCTATTTTTGAATATAAATTAAGCCTTGAAAGATGTCAAACATTTCATTAAATCATGCGCAACAACAAGTATAGATATATATCAAAAACTTAAATTGATATACTAAAAAACACTCTCCGGAAAAAATATGACACTTCCTTCTTTCAAACAATGTTAATGTCGGACTGACAAAAATATGTCCGCTGACAGCGTACTGACCATACACAAAGATTCTTCGGTACTGCCACTACTCAGACTTGAATACTGCTACTTTTTAAACACAACGGAATGGGCCGATATAAGTTGCGCAATACAAAGTAGCGCAAAGAACGGATTTTAACGTTTTTCGAAAACGAGTGAAAATTCATGATCTACCTTAGGATATACGAAACGATTTTTAAAACGTGGCTAGCTAACTACTATTGTTTAGCGTCAAAGCAAACAGACTGTCAAAAAGAGTTATATTTTTGATTTTACTGATGCTCAAAGTGCACCTCTACCGGAACGGATAAGCGTATTTTACGAAAAAATCGTCGCTTTTTGCAGCAAAATGTTTAATAAATTTCCAAGGGTTTGAAGTTATTCAAATATATTTATTAATCGCGTTTCACCATTTGTGAAGAAATACGATGCTGTTATTGAAAAACATATACGTACAATACTTTTTTTTAAAAATGAAGCGGAGAGTTATGTTATAGCTAATGTGGCAAAATCTACGGCCTCACCCCTCCACGACAATCGACTGCTAATGCCGCCTCCTGCCTAGATTTAATAACGTGTCTTTAAACGTGTCTGCTAATTAACATTCTGTGCCGATCGCTAATTAACATCAACTCGCCGTGTAGTCCGTGTCAACGAACCAATCACAAAGGTGCCATGCTTGCACTCAATGCAGATGCATTTTGGCGACTGCGGCTTTTAGGGCGAATTGTGGCTTGCAGTGTTGCCATTTTCGGCCTAAAGTTTACGAAATATTCATGATATTTCTGCTTAAAGGACATTCTCTAGAAATTCTAAGGATGAAGAGATGTGAAGTACCTATGCTGGTAGTCACAATTAAAGGAAAATCTTACAACAGTATAAAGTGAATCCCTGAGAGACAGACTGCCGATATTTAATTTAATGGATGGGATTCTTTTTTATTTATTTAACAGATAAACATCATTACATGATGAATATAAACCGCCCAAGCGTGAGTCGTACTCGCGCACTGAGGGTTCCGTGTGAACTTCAACTAAATTAAGGAATTCACTTAGCCAGGTGTTAGGCTAAGTTTAAGATTTAAATCTAACTTGAGAAATTATAATAAAGGCTTAAGTTTATTTTATATCTAAAAGGTTGCCTTCCGTATAACCGTATACACAATTCCATGTAAAGCAATCGTATTTATTTGACAGTTCAAAACATACGGTATGATCTGCCAAACGTGGCATACGTTCTGCCATTTGAAAGATCATACCGAACGTTTTGAACTGTCAAATGAATACGATTGCTTTACACAATTCCACCTATGCCTTAAATCATACGCCATTATGAGCATGACAGCAATTTTATTCGTTTGTAAATAACAAGATAGTATTGTTTCACTATTAATACCGAAAATAACAACATTTTTAGTCTCTCAGGCCACATGAAACCTACTATAAAGTATCAATTGCAACCCCTTTTACTTTCAGTGAACTGAAAGAAGACGCCACCGACCCTTACAAATCCGGGGGCGAACGCCTTCGGAATTATTTATGCTTCTTACAGATACATGTCACTGAAAAGCCTTTTTAAATCCTAAGGAAAATGGTGCTACATCTGTCTTGGGGTGTCCTTGGATTAGTGTCAAAATTGAGGATGATAAATAGACTACGGTATTAAAGGTATATTGAATTCGTAGTAAGCAAGTTCTTGTTTTTCCTTAACTTTATGGTACACTACCAAGCACCAACTTACGGTCATTCCCTATATCAATTATATCTATGGTTTTACCCTACTAGAGATAGAAACGGTTATCTACCTTTAGATTTTTTGTCCATAAAACTATAAAACTTCTGGCAGTAAGAAATCCTATCTTCGGTTATGAAAATCATATCTCCAGTCAAGGATAGATAGATATTTTACGATAGTTTGCATAATATAGAAAACTTCCGCTAGGGAGGTCTCTTGTGCCATGAAAGGAGTTATGACTGATTAAATATTTTATTGTTTCTGGAGCTCTATTTTTGAATCACTCGCTTGGATATGACGTGTGATTTTCGTTCAAAAGCGAACTTAAAACCAACGAAAACCGAACAAAATATATACGTATATACATAAAAAATTAGGTTATATTTTTGTTATCAATCCTGTGTGGAATTAAGCTGTTTTTCATTTGAAAATTAAACATTAATCAATGAATATCACACGCCATTTTTACGCGAGTGATTCAAAAATAGGGCTCCTGAGCAAAGCACTACAGCTTTATTCACTGACGACACATACAGATAACACTTACTTAATAAATGAACATCTTGCAGGATATGCTTCTACCCGTAGTAGCTAACCTCCTTCGAAACAAGTTCCGATCTCAATTAAAGACGTGACTGCAGGCGACCCACATCTGACTAAACTCTGCAGTTGATGTACAACCATTGTAGAGTAAGTTGCAAACTTAATATCGCTTTGTTCGTACAAAACTTCATCAAAAGGAAGATGTTCTTTTAATGTAGGTTCCTGAATATGCATGCAACTATCTATTTCTTTCGTTAAACCCCCGTGAACTTTTGTATTAAATAGGTTTGCACTTGAGTCATTTCATATGTAAATCATTAGTATACATCTATACCCCGAGTCGACAATGAATAAATACGGTCACTTAGAAGAAGTCTTAACTTTACATTCGAAACTAAAACACCGAGTGAGTTATTAATATGAAGCTTTTAACTCTTCCCAAAGACTTCAAAATATTTGAATCACTTGCCTTAATATACCGTGTGATTTTCTTTGATTGATGTTTGGTTTTCGAATAAAAACCACTCAACAGGAAATTTCAAAAAGATAGATGAATATTGTAACTACTCGCATCTTTGTTGAGCGTGATTTTCGTTGACTTGTTCACTTGGAATATTGAATACAGTGATTTAATACTAGATCTCAATATCTTGTTATAATATGCATGTGTATATAATACCTTATGTGATTAGTTTGGTTATAATGAGCAAGTGCTATAATTTTAGTACCTGAAGCTAATAATATACCTACGTGTCTATGCAAAGGTGATCCAATGATGACACATACGGTCACTTAAAGCAATAACCTCATGTTTCAACATTAATTTTATTGCGTGTACATAACATCGTGCTATTGTATATTAAACTATATTAATTAATGTGGGAAACTTATTTTGTCAAACTTAATGACGGCTTTAAAGTGCTCTTATGTAGCAGGCCTAAAATCATCTCAATTTCAAATCTATTACATGATGGTAAGTGGAAACAAAACTACTCGATTTAAGTAGCATTGGTGGGAGATAAGGCAAAACTTTTATCAAATGAAAGTAAAGAAAAAGCTCTCGCATTATCTTAAATCTTTGAATCCACAATCTACTTATCTGTATCTCATTCTCATGCCATTTCCGCACATTATTCATAACAAGAAGTAGAAAAAACAAAACATTTCAAAATGCTTGATTTCATACGTCATACACACAACGTGTATGGACTCCATAATTAAAATGTTTGATCAACATCTGTTTAAAACACTTGGTATGTGTTCAGTGGTCTTGTTGATTGATATGATGTTGATGGTTCCCTTCAAACGAGTGTTCCTTAAAGGCAGTGAACTTGATACAACTGTTGTTATCTCATAAACGTTGGTACAGTTCCTTGTTGATTGATAGCTGGGGTTGTTTTTAAGGAAGCTTTAGACCCGAAGACTATCTTATAGTTTCTGAATAAAAATTGCTTAAAGAGGCTCTGTTTAAATTTGCTTTTTTACTTAAAAAAAGTATTACACATCTGTAATATGTATAACCTTGGGTTATTTTATCGTGATTCTTGACAAACCTTAGATTTTTATTGTAATTTATAGGTCTACCTACATGATTACCTATTATTTGATAAACCTAACCAAACAAATTATTACCTGTGAGACAAACTCTTAAGTGGTTATGCTTTTTACGTTTACTTAAAAAAAATGCTTGCACTCTGTAGATACTTGCAAGTTAAAGATTATAGATTCCCAAAATACAGTTTTTATAGTTTGGGAATTAATGTATTCATCTTTTTTAATATTAACTTTACCTCCCACTTCTATAATGTGTATCTACCACTACTCGAGATACAGGTTAATTTCTAGTTCAAAGGTGGATAGGATCCTAGGTGGATGGCTGATTGTTGATGTAATACTATGTTCTATTATTACTGCAATTGAAGTGGAACAATAAAAGTTTTATTTATTTATTAAACATAGATATCATTTGTGCTACCACTTCTTTCTGCTTTAATATCCGATTGAGTAAGTGCACGCTATTTAGCTCAGCACTTTAATTGTAAAATATTGTAACGCCTTATTAAAATAATTTAAAGAATACTTGTTGCCTAGATATTTTCATTGTAGGTCGATTTAACAATTACAATACAATAGTCTAGATTACAAACGCTTGCTCAACTAATTCACAGTTGAAAATTCTCACGTTACTTCTGACGTAATTCTGCCTTCAGCATTCAGTCAATTTGATGTAATCTGTTACCAAAATATGACGAGTATTTGTGCCTTTCTCCTGGGAAACAGATTTTTTTTCTTTTTACATATGTTAAAAAAAACAACTCGTTAGAACAATGGTGAATAACTTATTAGTCTGCAAATGATTGAATACAATTTGCGTTTACTTTTTTGGGACTAGGACGAATAGGTCACATTTAAATGTTTTTACGCAGCAGTATTTAAGCAGTAAGTAATAAAAGTTTTACAAAATATATCCTACTTAATTGCTAAACCAATCCATTGATAGTTTCAAAAGATAAAGCTATAGGATAGATAACTTGTGCAGAATGTTTATAAAAGTTTAAACGTAACCTGACTTGATGTTGACTGACTGACTTTAAATGTTTATAAAATGATACAGCTTAAACCCAGAAAACATTTTCATTTCTATCAAAAGTGTACAACTGAAAACGAGTAAGGCTCACACACATACAATCAGCTTTAACCACCTCTACCTTTAAAATGTATCACAGACTAGCAGATTGCCTGACTTCATTCACCGCTCGAACAGCCTAACCTTTTCAGGTAGGCTTTCACTCCTCACTAAAACATAACATAAATATGTACTTACGGTGATTGTTATCCAATTTTTTTGTCAAAAAACAAAACACAGCACGGTTTTTTTGTAATTAAAAAAATACTACTGTAGTTTTTCGGCACTATGCGGCGCACAAGTGACGTGCGGACTTCGCGGAGGTATGGGAGGGACTGAAGCTGGCCCTCTGTGAGAGGGAAGGGGCGAAGCACCTGTCTACCATGATAGGAGGATCAAGCGACAGTTACATACGTTTGAGATACATCGCTGCATTAGATATAGCTTTTCGTGAGAGGGAAATTGTAGGGGAATTCTACATTTTTTGTTTATATGATGCTTGTAACTCCGTCTTTACTACTTTGCGCACTTTCTTGCGTTTCCTATTTTAACGTTCGTCTAGCGGTACAAAATAGCAATGCAAGTTGAATATTAGTTACCATATAAGCCATATGAAATCTACTTTATGCAAGAATCTCGTAACACTGGGGGAAAAAATCTACTTTTCGTTTATTTTTCTAATTTTTTTAAGTCTGCCTTGTAATGTAGGTTCCTATTTTTTCCTTAGAATTATAATATGTTACTCATCAATCTACTTAATTGGTTAATCATTCACCACTACAAAACATTACTACTAAAATCACTTATCAGATAATAATCAATACTTTTGGTACCGTCTCTACATTTCGTCTTTTTCTCTACAATACGTTCATCGTAGATAGCCAGCCAGCAATGTACATCGTCCAAATATAAACATTCTCAAAGGTGTAGTTTGTGCAGTGTGTCAGTGAGTCTGCCGCGAGGTCGCCGACACGCGCCTGAGCCGGGACTCGAACCGGCACCAATCTGCGGATCCGCGAAGACGGTGGCGCCTCTGCCGGAGGCTTTGAGAAGTTGGCAACAGAGGTTTGCTATTTGGTGGCTGGATGGATTTGGATAAACATAGTAAATAATAATTTAAGAAGTTTATAAAACCTTACGTATGAGGAGTGATAGTTGAGAAAAAAGGTTGATTGCCCTTTATACCCTTTATATATATAAAAAACAAGATTATTATTTATATTAAGAACTGTATACGATCCGGCTACCTCAGTCAGGCTTTTGACTAGCGACATCTAGCATTTCTACACGGTGTAGATTTCAGTACAATACAAGGGTGACTTTATCCTCATTTATACCGATCACGAATCACGATAAAAACAACTTCACGAA
The DNA here is from genome assembly GCA_963924145.1 of Pyrausta purpuralis. NCBI lineage: Eukaryota > Metazoa > Arthropoda > Insecta > Lepidoptera > Crambidae > Pyrausta > Pyrausta purpuralis. Next base: position 24,426,834 of record OZ001648.1, on the reverse strand, counting down.
GAAGGTCTAACATTTAAAAAAGATCGCATTATCTTACTAAAGTATCACGAACATGATTAACCAACTTGCAATCAAGAAAAATGACCTCATCCACCTCTGTTTGTCCACGCACGTTGTCTTTGTCAAAATAAATAAACACCGCAGCGATCGGAAGCCAAACGTAATATGTTTCGTTTCCCCTACTTTATGGTGACGGTCAAAAAAGGTCACCCTTCGATTAGCCAATTTGACACAAGCTGGCTTTACCCTGATCAAGGGAAATTGTGTATTTGGACGATACATTTTATACCTCGAACGAATGTGTATGAGGGTCCGATAAATTAACTGATGAGATTTTTATTGAGTTTACATTTTTTATCGTTAACGCTACCCCAGTTTGATTAAATTCAATATCTTTACGGAGGGTCGAGGTGGTAATATCTTTACCGACAGTGAATCGACACATATTATGCATCGTGGGGTTCGTAGGAAGGTACATGCATAATTAGTTAAGTAAGAAACTGTACTATGTGTTCTGAAGAAATTATAAATTATTGAACTCAAATAAAGCTGAAGTCGTAGTCTGAAGCAAAATTTTTGACATTTCACGTAGACAATTTCAATTTTCAGATTTTCTGCTGCTCCAAATATCCTTTTAACGTAAATAAATATTTCTTTAATAAAGCATGAAAAAATATTTGTAATTTTATATGCTTCATTAAAAAATTCGAAAACTTCAATTTTGTCTTAGCGTTTTTCGAGCGCTATCTTGTACTTTTACAGACAACTATGTCGAGATTTTAGTACCTGAAAAACGCGCTAATCGCAGGAACCACGGTGAAGAAGGTGGGCGTAGTCGCAGGAAAACATTATTTCCTGATATAATTTTAGTTTCACAGTCTTTCTTCAGTGTTACTTACAGATGCGGTCATCTACACCGTCCTTGACAGCTGTTCTCGGCGTGGCGAGCGTGAGTCGAATCCGTTGGCGTCGCGACGACATTACCGAACGTCGCTCGCTCGCTTTAACTTGTGAAGAAAGTTTGTAATGTATCAAAATCGTAAGATTACGTGTAGGTACAGTCGTGTATCCTGCCGCCTTACCATTTTCAAACGACCGCGACACGATAACGGGCGTCACTCACATAAGACTATCTTAATGACGAGAATGTATGAACAGTCCAGCCTACACCAAACTGATGTACCTACCTGTTTATTTTGATTTGTATCATTTTTGTGGCAGCTTGTGGTGACTGAGTTTTTTCCGGCGTTTCTTCTCAGCACTTGCCAGATTGTGTCTTGTCTCGAAGCGCTAGTAGGCCCCAAAAGATAAGGATGGTCTATCTAGCCCCATATGGGCAATAATTGATTGATATTACACTAATTAATGACGCTCATAAGTGGCATTTTGTGTCCTTAATTGAATAAGTTATTTTTGACTTTGACTTCAGACAAAATATGACGCTAGACACAAGCGATTTTGGCTCTACATTGGTAAGGCGGTGGTGTCCTCGACCACACATCCCGCATATAAATAACAATTTTTAAGAGACTTAGTGAAGTAGCATGGCCACTTAAAAAGTGTAAGAATATTTGGTAGACTGCTCAAAAAGTGCAGAGATGTAAATTTGCAAACAATTAAACACATCTTTTAAAACCTGCTGTACATTTTCCTTATTTGCCGTGAAATCTAGACATCGGACTTCTGAATGTTGTATCTGGCTAGATTACTTGATTACTTGATCTCATGAAAATACGATATAAATATGAATTCTGTAGTATGTAGTATTCCTATCTATAGGCATCTAGTAATTTATTCGCCCTTCTGTTTTTGCCGCCTCGAGCAATCTAAGTGATCCGTAACGCACCCTCAAATATTTGGCCTTACTTATCGACAAGGGGAGAAATATGTCTTAAGCATTATATTGAATCGTCTGAGACGGTCTTTCCTAAGGCTCTCCTTAGCGCGAGCCTCGGCGGTTTAAATGCAATGCACAAGTCAGTAATTCACCTCCCTAAGTATGTAGTGGAGAAATAGGTGGGATAGTCGACCTATTTACGTCATGTGTAGTTTATTACGTCATGTGTGGTTTTGCAGTTAAGTTAAAACCTTAAAATAAGGTAAAGCTAAATAAATAAAATAGATAAATATTTGACAACATCACATACATTGCTCCGATCCCAAGCTAAGTAACTAAAGCACTTGTGTTATGGAAATCGGAAACAACGGTGGTACCACAACACCCAGACCCGAGACAATATGGAAAAGATCGTTTTCTACATTGACCCGACCGGGAATCGAACCCGGAACCTCACGAGATGGCGACGCTTGAAACCAGCGTGCTAGCCACTCGACCACGGAGGTCTACTGAACTGAGAGGAGGTCAAATGAACAAACTTTACACAATATGACTGCTACAGAGTGATAAAAGACAGGAATATCGATACATATGCTTTACTAAACAGAATAAAGCCCTTACCCAGGGTAAGTGATATCTTACCCAAATTAAACTTAATAATTTGAAGTCATGTTTTTCGTAAAACTATTTAGTTATAGACACGTCTAAAAAAAAACTTATTTGACAGTCACACCCTCTTTACTGCTGCCGAAAGTATATTAGTTTTGCTAGTGCCTTTTTTTCTACATACAGAATCCATCAGTCATCCAGAAATCCACTGAAAGTTCTTCTGACTGACGGAAAATCCACTACAAACAACAATGCACCCACAACTTACACAAAGTTAAACAGTAAAGTTCTACGAAAATAAATCTCTACACACAGTACCATAATGAATGTGCACCCCTAATTATGTCGACCTCTAAGACGATCCCTCCCGGAAAGGGAATAAAAAACCCATAATCCTGGATACAGCACACATAAACCGCTTTACGACCACGTAGTAAATTTGATTTAAGTGACAATGTTGCTACACTGACAAAGAAACATTATAGTCCTGCCTGAAACTATTTTTCAAAATAAAAATGTCGTTATTCAAATAGCCTATTCTCTGGGGTACACCACCCTAGCTAGCTAGCTTTATAGATGATTTCAAGGGAACAAAGTGATTTTTAACTAATATAAATGATGCAGATAGAATTCGTAATTTTCGATTACCTAATAAAAGACAAGAAGACACTAAATTGATAAAATTTCAGTACGTCAGTCAGCAATAAAAAGTTATAGGTAAACGTCTGGGGTTGTATGTAGGCCGAGTACTTTAAGTCTCATTTTACATTTATGTATGTTTGTAACTAAGAATTTGGGCCGTTTAGTAATAACTATAAAATTATTATCCCTTTTGGAATAGAACGACTAGAGCGAGATGTCAGTAGCAGAAAACTGTGTGATAAACAGAGATGCAAGATGCGATGTAGCACAACCATTTTTGGCGGCTGAAAATTACTTCTATGTGATTTTCAATAATTTCAAGTAAAATTGTGTATATTTTGGATAAAAGTTCTTTTGAAATATGGTTACTTAATCGGTGATTGATTGTTGCTCATGACAGCGTAATAAACCTAACAAAATTAAATTTATTAGTAAATTATTACAAAACGAAATCTCTTAATTTAAGATTTATAATTGCTAATGCTCTTCAAATTTAAAGTACGATGTTTGATTACTCTTTTCTTTTACCTAATGTTTATAAACGTAAAAAGTAAAGACAGAATAACACAATGCATGTTTACGAATATTTAGTGTAAATAAATAATTGTGGTCTTACACTAGGACTGCATGTTCGACATTTTTGTTGACTATTTATCATGCGGCAAATTAATATGTTAACCTTGGAAGATTGGTAATAAAATAATCACCTGGGCCGATTCACGCGGCAATTGAACTTTTTTTGTGTGGTAATTCGATTGCGAGTATAACCAATTTACCTAAAAATCAAGTAAAATATCTACACGCAAAAAACTATCGCACAAACATAATCTAAATACATAGAAATCGTGGCCTTGAGAAAGCAAAAACTATTTTTTCTTCGACAATTTCTGAAGACATCTGACTGAAATTCGATCGGTGAACTTTTTTCGTAAGTAAGTATACTTATTGCACGAGAATCGCTCCTGGACGGAAGGTAATCTCATTTTAAGTTACTTACTGTTACTTTGATACTTAAGTTAGTTACTGTCATCCTAAGTCGGTATCGTTTGATAGCTTTTACTTGGCCTTCTCTCCCGATAGAAATATTAATTGTATGGTAATAACATGAAACCAGAGTAACGTTCAAGTCTTACATATTAAGGTAATGTTTGTTTCGGAAATACCATAACAAAACACTGTTTGCAAAACGGAAGTGATTTATTTCAAGAATATTAACGGAAAGTCCTGTGAATGTGCTAGCTGAAATCGTATCACAACTTCATGAAACCACTGAGGGATCTCGATGTTTTGAAAATTATGTAAGTAACGTTACAAGCGTGGCTTATGTTATATTATAAAATGTTTTTAAAATTCAGTGTCATATTTTATATTCTTAAAGATTTGTGTGCGTGTGACTTGTGTTAAGTACCTACCTACATGTTTTTATTTTATAATTTAAAGACTGATAATGACGACGCGTTTGGTGTAGTTGTGAGCGCTCCAGTCTACTATGCAGAAGTCGCGGGTTCGAGGACAATGTTTGAGTGATAGCACGAACATTTGTACTTAAGTTATGGATGTTTATATGTATTTAAGTATTTATGGGAGAAGCCCTCGTCATAATCGTTGTCGGATTGGAAGTACATTGGAATAACACATCGAAGAAAATTCACAAATTGGTGTGTTGTCAGGCGCGTTGATTTATTTATATTCTGCTTTGTATTAAAGGGTACGAAACTGATGAAAGTATTAATCACTCACCATCCATCAGGAAATAAAAGTTTACACAGTCAAAACAACTGGAAAAAACTCCCCAAAATCTTGTTAAAAATAAACGATCCTTATCTATAGTCCTTAATTTTTTAAGACAACGTTAGACCGGGCATATCACTCATCGTCGAAACTTGGGGTGACCCGGGGTGGAATTCCGACCATTGTTGACACGTCGAGTTATCACCCTATATTGTTCGAAACACCAAATTCTTCCTTTTACGATCACACTATAATGTTCTTTAACGCATTTACAGAAGGACCAAATAAAGTGGAGAAATGAAATGGTAAAGAAATGTCAGGGGTCGATATACCAACAGATATAAATGCACCTCTCCCTCATAAAGTTAAGACAAAGATAAAGAATATTCGTCTTTAGTTAGACAAGTTTCTGCTTATGACAGAGCAATTTGCGGTTCTTTTGTTTGAGCTCAATTTAAGTAATTTATGTTGACGATAGATAAATTAAAGTAGGCCCTAATTCTGCATAGATATATTTATCAAATACAGGTATGAAAAACACAAGTCTGCCTACTAAAGATCCACCGGCGAATCTAATTTCGCTCTGAATACAGGCGTTGAAAAACTCTCATTGGAACTTTGTATTTAGGCTTATGTACAGAAAAAGAGACATTCTGCACCAGAATGTTATTAATTTTGAATTAAAAGCCTACTAGAGGCCTTACAATACATACGATGGCTGTAAAACTAAGTACAAAGGCGTTTCAGGCGTAACTATGTGAGAGACAATATAATATCAAAAGTTCTGTGAAGGTATCTTTTTTGTAATAATAAGAACAAGAACTAAATAACAATCCTCATTCTTCAATCAGAAAAAGCGTAACCTCTTCTGAAACAAAACAATATAAGACACTTAATACAAATTGTAAGAAATGCGTGAAATCGGCGTTTCGACGAGGCTCCTTAAAACCAAATGTATAGAATATTATCATTAGTTGCTAGTAGATTTTAGAGAAAAATGGCGAGTTACAAGTTTTTCACTCCACTGACCATCCTCATTTTGGTAAGATATCATTGTTTTTTAAGTAATACATTTATAGACACTAGTGCCTAACAATAAATCCCTTAGCTAATAGTAAATCATCGTTGGTATAGTATAGATAACAGCACGTCAAGGTAAACACTGCGGTATCTTATGCAGTTGTAATAAGGGCTAGTTTGCAACAAAAGTGGGTAACCTGATGTAGTGAATAATTTCGATAATTTCCATTCCTTTTCAGATTGTGGCCGCCGTGGTAGAGCATGAGGGTAAGTCTGACGCTTGAATAGTGTATATATAAGTGATATGCTTACTTTTACAGTTTCTTATGTAACACCTCGTTTTAAGTGATAATATTTAAAGGGTCGATTCATCACAATAAAAGAATCATTTTGAGTTGAAAACACTAGGTTTTTATTCGCTAGTTTTTGAGGTTTTTTTTTCAGATTTTTATTGTTAATAGTTTAGGTTAAGATAAGAGAAAAAGAAGGATTGGGCATTGAATAAAGAAGCGAAGCCGATAAACGTAGATAAATGTTTAAATCGTCAGGGTGCCGTTTTAAAAAATCATTTATTCTTTGTTGGGGAAAAACAAAAACTCGGTTTTCTAAAAAAATATGTCTAAGTCCTGTTTCTATTAGTCTTTAGTTAAAATATTATTACTTAAAATGATTTGACCATATTACAATCTGTCGGATTTAAAAACGTAAGATTGTAATCACGCGGTTATCATAATATTACGGTGACATACATACCATGCGGTGACCAGTAATATACTCCAAAAAATCTACTACGAAAACTTATTTAATAACGCATTCTCTACGCAACTATCTTTTAAAATAACATTCTACATCTACATAGAAGAGCACGAAAATAATATCGATGCATTTTTTTTTAGTAACCTCATCGCCAGCGCCATGCCTATTCTTCGGCTGGATGCATAAGCACAAGAACCATACCGAGCCAACGACGACAACCTCGAAGCCAGCAGCGGAAACCAAGAGAAGTGCTGACGAAGCTACTAAACGGTTCGAAAAGAACTTCGAAAGATGTAAGTCACACAAACTACATAAGTTTAAATTGTATTTTTTGTGCTTGTCGATTGATGTTAACAATCTTAACATTCCTCTATAGCGAAATGATTGATTTTAAAATAAAATAAACACAAAACTCAAAATCTCCGTAGGTGATTGATCGTTGAACAAGGAAAGCTTTTGGAATAAAATATTTAAATTTGATTCACCAAAACTATCTTAAAATTATAAAAAGATTGTTTACAATATTTGACAAGCATAGAAAAACGGACTGTAGATGCTCTATTCCAATGCCCGAATAGTATCCGAAATCTACCCCCCATGCAAAAAATACACACTCTATATTAAGGGAAACGGTTTTTTTATTCTAGAACCCTACTGGGGGTGCTGGATCACCCCACAAGGTTTATTTTATACTCGTATTTTGTAAGTTGATAATGCACGTTTTCAACTCTCCGCGTATTTAACTTTGAGAGAGCGTACTGCGGATTGCCAGGGATGCGGCTACAGACGGCTGTTGTTGACTTATGCATGTGTGTGGGGTGCCCCAGCACCCCAGTGTAGTAACAACGTATGGTGAATTCCTAACTCTTTCGTCCTGTCGACCACCAAAATTTACAAAGAAAAGGCCAGAATCATAATTCGTCAACTATCTATGATGTCTTAAATAACAATAATGATGTTACACTATCAAAAAATAACTATTTTCCTAGCAAAACAAAAGAAGGCGTGGATGTGTTCCTTACAAATCCAATGCCAAAAAACTAAACCCTTCAGGAGGGATATAAAGGAAAGTATCTTGGTGGTTCTCCAGCAACCAAATGGGTCGCGTTATGATCCTTCTGGATCTGAACAATCACTCAAGGATATTTTTTTTTTCCGGATAACAGGAATCGGTAGAGCTAGATCAGGTGCAACAAGTGTTAAATAAATTTCTTGGTACACCAAGTCGAAGAATGTTAAAAGAATTCAAATCGATTTATAATTTTAATTAACTTTTAAAAAAAGTAAAAACCGACTTCAAAACCAAAATGCACTAAAAACAATTTTCTTTTTGGAGTCTTTCAATGGTCAAGAGTTTATTTCAGACTTTTTAGTGCATTTTGGTTTTGAAGTCGGTTTTTACTTTTTTTTAAAGTTAATTTTATTTCTTCATTTTTAGAGATTACAAGAGAGGAGGGGAGGAAGTAGCACCTTATGACTCTGTTCTTTAAGAAGCTACAAACTACCTATCATAGGTTCTGTCATTATAAATACTGAACTCCTAAGCGTTAAGGAGTTCCACTATCAGCTCAGCCCCACAAGATGTTGACTATCAGACGTAACAACACGTCAAAATTAGGATTCTAGTAAAAAAAACACTGTACGTGCCTTTAAAATTTGAGGGTTTCCCTCGATTATACCAAGATCTCATCATCAGATCCCAAATTGGCAACAAAGGGACCAACTAGAAAGGTAGGAAAAAAAATTCGAATCGGTCGACAAACGATTGAGATAGGTATGAGGTAACATAGATACAAAAAAAAACGTACAGCCGACTTGATAACCTCCTCCTTTTTTGAAGTCGGTTAAAAAGTAAAGTTAATTTGTGATTTTATGACATCAATCGATATAAATAAATGAATAATTTTGTCTAACTGTTCTTGTTTTAAACTTTACAACCTATTTTATCTTGTACTATATCTTATATATAAAATTCTCGAGTCACAATGTTCGTTCCCGTACTCCTCCGAAACGGCTTTACCGATTCTCACCAAATTTTATTTGCGTATTCAGTAGGTCTGAAAATCGGCTACTATCTATTTTTCATACCCCTAAATAATAAGGGTTTTTCACCCTTATTTTTTTTATTTTTGAACGAAATTGTTTGTTTTTATTTTTTTATGATGTGGCATTTAAAAATACATATTTTTACGTTTTTTTATCACCAACCCCATTTTTTTAGTAATTTGATCATTTTTCATCCTGCTCGATAACTGATCAATTATAATGTTTTTCTTAAGTTTTAAACTTACGAGGCTGGGCGAGGCAGGGCCGGGGCGGGACGGTGCTAGGGACGAAGCAAAGTTCGCTGGGTCCGCTAGTATCTTATATTTATACTAGCGGTCCCCCGCGACTTCGTCCGCGCGTTTTGAGTTTGCTCCCTCCCCTCCCATCGCAGCGTCATGTTTTATATCCTAAAGCCTTTCTCGATAAATAAGCTATCCAACACAGAAATATTTTTTCAAATCGGTCCAGCAGTTCCTGAGATAAGCGCATTCAAACAAACAAACTCTTCAGCTTTATAATATATTAGCGCAAGCGCACGTTGTACTTAAGCTGCGAACATTATTTTGGTGCGGAGTTATGTTAAAACTGTGATAGCTCCTAAGCTATTTATTGGAATCATATGATATAAAGGGCAACTTGGTTCTAAATGAAATGCTCGTGATGATGAATGTATTTATTTTGATAAGAATAAATACCTGTGTATAATACACCTCTTAAAATAATGCATTATTTTTTTACAAATTTATGAACATAAAAAAGGTTGTAGTAAGTCAACCATAAAAGATAGACATATGCTGTTGCGGATTTTATTATAGAACTCTTAATGCTGAACAATCCTGTCATACATGATTTTTGTGTAACTTAAGCGGTTTCCGCAGCGTATGCAGCGGAAGCTCTCAAAAGGAATATCTTTCTCCCGTTTTCGCAACATTTTTCATTTCTGCTGTGGTCTTATGAGTCGTATCTTTATGTTATATAGCCTAAAGCCTTCCTCAATAAATGGACTATCCAACGTAAAAAAAAAAATTCAAATCGGGCCAGTAGTTTTTGAGATTAGCGCGTTCAAACAAACAAACAAACAAACTCTTCAGCTTTATAATATTAGTATAGATATAAAATTCTCGTGTCTTGTGACACGAGAATTTCCTTCCCGTACTCCTCCAAAACGGCTTGACCGATTCTCATGAATTTTGTGAGCATATTGAGTAGGTCTGAGAATCGTCCAACATCTATTTTTCATACCCCGTTGTGATAAGGGTTGTCCACCCTTAACATTTTTCTTTAATTACGTGGCTGGGCGGGACGAGGCCGGGCAAGACGAGGATGGGGGCGAAACAAAGTTCGTTGGGTCCGCTAGACGCCAGGAAGTGTAGGGTTCTAGGGTTAACATTGGAAAGTATTTTGAGAAATAGTTCTTTTTTATTCTCAATCACTACCTTTATAACGGAATTGCTTAATGTAGTCTTAGCACTATTGAAGGGGTTTATTATGAAATTTATGGCAGTTTAGGGAGTTTCTGACAGTCAGACCCATAGAGTTTGTGTTGTTTCTAAAAAAACTGCGTAATTTGTATCTATTGTTTTTTTAATTTATTTAATCAAAAAATCTGTGTGATTTACTTTAAAAGGTTTGGTGTAAAATAAAATATGTAATTCTGAATGTGTATGTAATACTTAGATTAACGTTCCATTTCTTTGTTTCAGTTATGGATTTCCGTAAGTACCAACGTGCTTTTAAATCTTTTTACATATTATGTGAATTATTCAAAACTAAATATCCATTTGTTGATCATGCAGAAAAATTAGACACGTCTCGCGCAGTTGGTCTTTCTGTTGTTTCAACACAATAGTCTACAGCAAAAGAATAATTAAATCATATCATTATTTAATATTCAAGTGTTACTCACGTTTACTTTTTGTTTCAGTTTTCGCAAAATAATATTTACGAAGAACAATCAATAGTGGCAGATAATAGAGATACACACATCAAAAAATGTTTGTGATCACTAGCATAAGCAGTTTTTTTTTTTAAATGTAACTGAATCAAGAAAACATATGTGTTTTCTTAAATATAAAAACCCTGTAATAATATTATAATAACAATAATATGTTATGATATCATTTACCGTAACAATAAAGATATCTTATTATGTATATAAGAAGATAAGATATATTAAGATATTATAATAAGATTTTTTAGGGTGGTCACATTTTTTTTGGGTCTGTGTCTGTAGGTTTATATAGAATACTAATTTATTTATTTACCATATTTTTATCATAGGCTGTACCTGTTTCATAATAAATATTGTGTAAATAAAAAAAACAAATCGTTTTAATTATATATTAATTTAATCAGACTCATTTCACAACATAAATGAGAAATCATACATTGCTGTTCATTTTACAACATCAGTCGTTCATACAAAACATTACGCTACGCAACTCACACTGTAAAACAAACCTTCCTAACGCAGCACACAGTGCCGCAAAACAACATTAAATAGATAAAAAATGACGCGACTGCACTCTAACTCAATCAGATTAGTACTCAAAATGCGGGTACCGTTACCAAAAAAGTCGACACCAATTTTAAAAAAAAAACTTCAACATTTTTTGTTAACGGTACAATTCGAATGTACTCAATCTGAAAAGGCAGTCAGCCACATCATGAGCGCCCTATCAAATATGTACACACACAATTCAGTACGTCTCGGAATCACAACATCCGAACATGGAATATTTCGAGCAATCGCCCCATAAATTAAGACTGGAACACACTCCTGCGCAAACTAAAGATGATCCTAACATTGCTATGTTATATGCACGGCCCGCACTCACTACCCGAGGGTGTATAGTCTATGCACACGCGTCATGTTTACAGCTCGTCGTGCTCCTCCTGTCAAAGAAAAGAGGTTTGCGTTAGAACCATAGATGAAAAATGAAAAATGTTAACATAACAATCATAGACAAGTCAATAAAACTATTTCTTTATGGGCTGATTTTTCAATAGTCCGATCAGAAGTATTCGATGAACAAAATACAATATGGCTAATTTGAAAACGTCACCTAATTGACAGAAATCATACGTAACTGTTTTTTTTAAAATCTGTCGCTTTATAATTTATCAGTCTGATAAGTTTTATGTGACTATTGAAAAATCGGCCCTAAATAAAGAGAAAATTTGAACATAAAATCATACTTTACGGATGTAAAAGGAAAATCTAAATAGATTGACAATAGAACAGAGTCAGTGAACTTCACATGACGAATGACTTCAAAGTTCACTTAAAAATTGGAGGACATTGAACCATTTCAGATGTATACCGAACATTCGGGTGTACGATTGTTGATGATTATTTTATCACATAAACTATTATTATATATAAAGTAATCGGCGTGAAACTTCTGATTGAAAGTTGTTAAAGAAATAATTTATCGCCTTTTATGACATGGAATAAATAAAGGCCTAGATGATGCCTTTGGTTATTCAGTGTTTCATCAACTACGTTTTAATACATTTCAGTTGGGTTGGGGGAATCAGTCCAAGCAGAGTTATATAGGGTAGCCGTTTTAATATATTTCAACCTGCATTTACACATTTCTGCTGTATTATAGTAACGTTTTTAAACCATTTTTATCTATACTTTATCGATATCAATCTTTTTAGATGACCTAATAATAAAGATGTAACAGATAAGATAACACTAAGAACTTTGTCCACTTCTTGTCACTTAATTTAAAAAATCTAATATATTCATAGATGACTTACCACAGGCGCGGCGTCGCCCGCCTCATCATCGAGGTCCTCATCATCCTCATCATCAGGCTTCTCCGCCTTCTCCTTTTCTCTCTCGGCCTCGTCCTGCTGGCTCTTCATCTTCTTCTCACCCTCCTGTGGATGACGAGAAACTTTTGTTTAGACATCCTGTATCAATCTATTGCTTACAGACAACTACGAATTGATGTAGTGTCTCTAGTATCCATCAATTACTTTAAACACCCTGTATTAATATAGGTTACTAAAAACTCTTTGTAGTAAATAATTGGGTGGTGGGATATTGGTAAACCAATCAGAAGTATCTATTAAGTAATCAACTAACAAAGGCAAAATCTACATTCTTAAGCGGTTGACTGGTAGACGATGCCAAAAGGCAATATGTATGACAATTGTACACCAACAGTGCAATAAAGTTTTACTAAATAAAATTTGGGCTTATTATTATCCCGACATGTACTCTAGCAAAAAAATGTTTCAGAAAACAATGCAGTATTCCAAGATACAACATAAGCTACCAAGTCATTTTGATTGATTAATTGTTATGGAGAACCATGAGACAATACTATTTGATGATACAATTTATAAACATGGTATAACATAAATATTTTGCAATAAATGGGCACTGGTTTTGTACAAAGTTATTGTATCAGCATTCATTGATAACACATTACCACGTTTTAAAAGTTATTTCCAAATTAATTTGGTTTTAATATTTAATTTTTATAAAAAGCAGAATTTGCCAATATTTTTCACAAGGCATTGCAGTACAATAAAGTCCGTTTTACTTTGCTAATCTAGACATTCATTTTTATAGTAATGATTAATTTTAAAATAAGACACGAAATTCACATTGTAAATAGGTAATTCATGATTGAATACTGAGATGTTTTAAGTTCAATTGTTAGTCATTTTTTTGTACGGATATTATTTCAAAAATTATGAAATTATTGTTTACTTTATTGGTAATTTATGAAATCTAGCTTTTATAAACAAATGAATATGTGAGCTGTCAGTCTTTTGACTGATCCTGTAAGATTAAGAGTTTAGAGTTAAAGATAATTTTCTTAATAATGTACAAATACAAAGACAGCCAGAAAAATATCCTCACCTGAGTCTTCTTAATCTGTTCTCCCCTCTCCTTAGCGACCTCCACGTCATCAGTGAACAGGAAGTTGTCGAAGATCGTGCCAGACTTGACCTGCCACAGGTCCAGCCCGACTGCGCAGAGTTCGTCGCGTTTGTACAGGTTTGCGTCTGGCGTGTACTCTGGGTTGTCGATCTCGGGGTGCACCCAAGGGCCTTTGTATGCTGGGTTGTCGATCTGGAATATAGAGTGAGATGTGTTCGGTGTTCGATGGTAGCTCTGCATGTTACCTCAAATAATTGGATGTAAACAATAAGATATTATATTCACAGACATTTAACCTGAAAGTCTTTTTTTAAAGACTTTATTGTTTTAGTGTACAAAGGTGGACTTAATGCTAAAAGCATTCTCTGCCAGTCAAACTTTTCATGACAAAAGTATCATAAAATTATAATTAAATCAATTCTCAATTTTCTACGTTTTGTTTACATGTAATAAGATAAGACCGATATTAAATATTGTTTAGTTAGTAACCCCTATTTGCAAAGTCAAATAATTTAACTTGTCTTTTTTTTCAACCATTTCAATAGATTGTAATTGTATACAATCACTTCAATTGACTAAATTCCCCTACTTTTTCTCAGCACTATAGTTTGTCTATGGTATTCAAGCCGCCATGTTTGATTACATTTATGGACTTGGCCTGGTGAATAGGGTTTAAGGATCGGTTCGACGACTGTACTTATTTTTCAACGTCAGATAAGTAATATTCTTCGAATAAAGCAAGATTCGCCTAATATGAAAACGTCACCTATTTGTCAGCAATCATTAACGTAAATTTTATTTCAAATCGGTGGTTTCAGACTTTTTGAGTCTGATCAAGTCTTATCTGACGTTGAAAAAATCGGCCCTAAATTGGAATATTTGATAATGATAACCTTATGTTGTTATATCATGTGGATGTGAAAACATGAAATTGTTCATAAAGATTTCTGTTCACATCATACGGCCAAGTAGAATAGAAAAAAAACTCGACAGACTATGTATACTAGTATTATATCTACTGCAAAAAATAGAAATAATAAAAGTGTTTATTTACTATCCAAATAATGTATACCTAATTTATTAAAATAATTCAGACAGGACAATGACAATTTATATATTACAGTTAACAAAGTACTCCAAGAAATTGGCAATTTGTACAGCTTTTATAAATGATTCGGCAAAAGTATTTTTATAATGTGACGCGTGGAAAGAAATTAATAATTATTCCACAAAGATGTTTGTCTTCTTTGTTATTTCCGTGAGTAATAAATTCCAGACTATGACGTTTGCTCTCACATCTGAAATAGCAAAGTTCACTCTCGAAGACAATAGCGAATAAATGACTTGCAAAAATCACGATTAGAAAAACGAAAGCGTAGACTTTTTATTGTCCACGTGAGTACTACAGGCCGTTGACCGGAAGTTGTGTAATGTCACTCAGTCGATACTCTATGGCACGTACGGAACCGTTACGAGGTGAACAAACCGATGCGCGGGCGCCGGTTTGCTTAGCACGAGTTAGCGAGCTGGCGTTAATTTTACACGTCTGTGATGTGACTCAGATGCTTGGCGAGTTCATGACCAGAGTTTGGATCGGTGATTGATCTTATCGTCTTTTTTAGACTTGCAATTTAATTCGAGCAATCTTTCTTAGCGGAGGAAATGCTTTATTGTACACAAGTTATCAATTGTGATCAATTGAATGTAAATAAATATTGGACACCAATCAAATACATTGCTCTGATCCTAGTAAGTAGCTAATGCACTTGTGTTATGGAAACCAGACACAACGGTGGTATCACAACACCCAGACCCGAGACAATATAGATTTTTATTATTTCTATTTGATCCGACCGGGAATCAAACCCGGGACCTCGGAGCGGCGACGCTTATAAAGTTACGCTTAGTTATAAAGGACCCCTAGGCCGATAGCCTACAAATAAACTAAACAATTACAGACAATAAGTAATTAACCTCAACAGATAGTATCAAACCGTTACACAAAGACTTAATTTTTAACAAAAAAGAGAGCCATGTTACATAGACCTTATCAATAGTTATATTGGTCGATTCGTATATTTGATAATTCTTATCTAGATTAATCGAGGTCAACGCCAGCTTATCCATTGTTTTACGAAATTGTAAGCACGTTACTATAGTGTACGGCACGATACGGTGGTCGTAAAATCTGAAAGTCTGTTATTGGGGCACATGATAAGTCTGATACCACTGGTCATTAATTCGATAAGATAGTCTGTGTAATTTAAGAACTGAGAAACATCTTCATCATCGAACTCTGAAAAAAAAACAGATTGTAACGATACTGAACACTTAAAAACCTATTCAAATAATGAACTATTTTATATTGTAAATGTAATATAAAGATTTATCTACTTTCCTTTTACAACGTCTGAATGAGTTCCCATAATTGTTAGCTGTCTAATACTTCATACAAAATAACGTTCCATATTTAAATTATTCGTTGGTTAGTACTAATTTGCTGACGGGTAAACTGGTCCTTAATATTATTTTTTCTGTGCAGTAAACAGTACCTAAGATCCTATCTCTGTTTTGGATCCAATCATAATATCATAGTCCCAAGTTGAAATTTCCGCATCGTAACACCTGATTCCATTAATTATCATAGTCCTAATCATCAGGCTTGGCCGCGTCAGGGTCGGGATATCCCCGACCTGGCTTGTCCCAATACATGTTGTTTTGGTCAGCGACGAGCGACTCAGGGCTGGCTGCACAAACGATACTGATGCCAAAAAAAAATATTTAGAAAAAAATATTTTTTTAAATTGAATAAACCCACAAAATCATTTTTTTTATGCGGTACAGCAATCGAGTTAAAACTACCAATTCCAGGTGGCCTTTTCGTAGCTTACTAGCTACGGCGTAGTATTTCGTAGATAAGCGCTAGCTACGCCCTAGGGTGCGAGTTTTCCCATTAGTTTTTTTTTTAATGTTGTGAAGGGGTTTTCTTGAATAAAACTTGCTCAGAATTTAAAGAATTTTTTTTTTAGAATAAGCATAACTCATATTATCATCCCTGAGTTGGATGTCACTGACCAAAACAAGATTCTGTGTATCTAGCTAGCAAAATAAATAACTCACCTGTTTAGGAGCCCAGACGCCCTTGTAGTCAGGGTTGTCGATCATGGGTGGTTCCCATTCCCCGTCCATCTCATCATCCCAATCGTCAGGCTTGGCCGCGTCAGGGTCGGGGATATGCTCTGGCTTGTCCCAATCTTCGGGTTTCTTGTCATCAGGGTCGGGAATGGTGGCTCGGTCGTCCCAATCTTCGGGCTTTTTGGCTTCGGGGTCCTTTGGGTTATTAACGAGTTTTAAGATTGTTAAAAATAAATAAAATAAAATAAAATTATTTTATTAACAAAAAAAGGCCTTAAGAACTAGTACATTTTTGAGCCTTCATTTAAGCAAAAAATGCCTGTGTTTGGAGGGCCCGCTCTTCCGTCACTATATCTATACTTATAGAAGGCAGTATGTATATAGTTGTCGGTGATAATGGGTGAAATATATTGGGTAAGTTCTATGGAGATAAATGGAGGAGTATTATACTTTGATTTTTAATTAGATAAACCAGTAGGAATGACAGCTTCAATTGTACGCGATTAATTGACCTTGTGTTATGTTTTTTTTTTATAATGTGCTCTTGCTCATTGCTAAAAATACATTTAAATCGATCAAAGAAATTTTAAAGTACATAGATAATTGAAAATACTTATTGCAAACGTTTAGCATAGCTAAGCATTGTATAAAATGTGTAGTAAGTTCTAACTAGACTGGAACAACTTATTATTTAGTGTGATCTAAGAATCTTTAATAACTTCATTTTGGAACAAAAATGAAACAAGTTTGCTAAGTCTCAGAACTTAAAATTGTAAAATTTACAAAAAAAATACCACATCATTTAAAAACTTAAGGAGAACCGAATTTAAAGAAGGACTCTAAAACCCTAATGTAATGTAATCAACTGGAAATTTTCTGCAACACATTAGTGATAATATAGGCACGTTCAGATGTCCGGTAAATATAAATGATTGTGTACCAACCTTGATCTTCTTAGGGGGAAGGAAGTCCCAGTCCGCTTCCAGGTCTCCGGACTCAACCTTTTCATTGTCGATGAGAACCTCATAAGTGTTGTCCGGCTTCACAATCAACGTGTACAGGTGGGTGTAGATGTCATCCTTGCACCGAATGTCCTTCTTGATGAGGTGGTTCTTGCCTTTGTAGCTGAAGATCACGTGCACCTGGGGAACAATTAATTTGGTTTAGTTTATAGTTAGGAAGAGGTAAGGTTTTAGGCATATTAGTTTTTACTGACTTGATGAGTAAGATAAGTTACTTATCTCGCGTTTTTTTAAAGTTAATGATATCAGTTGAAGAGAAGCTACGTAAAATTTGAGGATGTATTGGCAAAGGTCTATCTCAAACTCTTTCACCTATATCTGTCCACAGCCAGCGATTCCCAGTCTGGCGCATCATCACACCATGTATTTTTCGGTCTGCCTCTGTGGCGATAGCCTTCTAATTATTTCGTAAATTTATTAGAAACATTTGTCGAGTTTAAAATATCGTTCATAGAATTTTATAAAGTTACATTATAAACCTGTTCTAATTCGTTCATAGAATTTTATAAAGTTACATCATAAACCTGTTCTTATTAGAAATCTACTTATTCTATCTGAGCACACCTACATCATATCCCTTTTGGCATCACATAATACTCCCAAAGTCAAACATTGCAGTTAGCTAACTAGTATAATTACGAAACCTAATTATCTCTTAATGGATTGTACAAATAAGCATACGAAAACGCAACTTTTCCTTCCTATGACTTAGTTAATAGTTAGGCTTTCAATCATTATTAGTTTCTCCTTAATAGGATACAGGTAATAATGATAATGTTCTTTAAATGCCTTTTTAGAAATACATCATCATTATCAGTTCATTCATTAATTATTGAAACAATGTACTTACTGCCTTTACAACACATTGAAAATATTATTTACATTAACAAAAAATATTTTTTCTTCTAGTTTTACAAAGGGTCACATTGCCAATTGCAAGTCTATTTATTTAAATTATTTTAAATATTTAAACAGATGGTCTATCAATGTGACATCTCATAGTAACTAATAGGATGACCTTTAGCTTCGGTTAATTTATACATATTTTATGTAAATTACCTTTTTTACAGCAAATAATAGTACATAAGTTTACCAGTCTGATGTTACTTTCAGTCATTATGGATGCCATAAATTATGAGAAAAATGAGAGGATGACTTATTCTCGGATAATTTTAACAAATATGAAAGTTTCAGATACTAGAACTTGCCTTGACTCATAAACCACAGAACCAGCAAAAAAGTTTAAAAAAATCACATTTTAACCCTTTCCTAACGGCATGTTCTATTTTTTAAAATCTTTACAACTTTACTGTATAATATAACTGAGGCAGGTAAAATAAAACACATATATTTTTTTTAGATTTTTATTATGCCTAGAACTACTATTTTTAAGACCTAGACTAATTTGTACCGTCAGGAACTTTATGTATCACAAGTTTAGGAACTTTGTTAACAAATATAAGGTATAAAAATATGACAAAAATAACTGTTTTGATTGATCAAACGTTTACTTCGTGATATTCAGCAAAACAGTTATTTTTGTCATTCAAACATAAATATACGTTGCAATGACGAAACGAGTTGAACATTTGCTGTGTGGTTTCGATTGCACCTTCTTCATGCTGCAGACCTCACATCTTCCTCTATTTTCTGCAAAGATAGGCCAATGAATACCTCTGTTACCCAATCGTACATCTCACAAAGTTGAATAGTTCGATTTGCGCCTCTTAGATGGACCAGAACTTGATAAAACGTTATCGGAAGTTCTTTTTTTTTGACCAGCGCCTTTCATCGTCGTCAACCCTTGGGTAACAGAGCGCCTGAATTCTCATTCTTGCTCAGTCAATTCCAACACCACTCTTTCCCCAAAATTGCAGTCTACAAATTTGACCTCATTTCTTCGTTCTTACCCTGGTATATTTGAAATTTCTTTATAAATCCTCTCTGGTCAGCCAAACACCACAACTATATCCTCTTTTGATGGGTTTCATGGGTAGGTATTGCTTGAGAACAGATCTCCCCTTGAACTTTATCATTGACTCATCCACGCTCAATTCCCCAGTTCCATGATAGCACTCTTGGAATTTCTTGTTTAGCGCATCCACTATTGGTCTGATTTAGTACAACTTATCTTTGCAGTTTGTAAGCATTTGAGTGTTATCATTACAATGCAGATGGGATAAAATGATTGCAAATCTGTCTCTTGGCATAGTTTTACATAAAAATGGATTGTTAAGATCAGGTGCCGATGAGTATGATCTGTCCATGCTGGTCGACTGTTGTATCCCATGTAGAAATTTATTCCTATAAATGTTAATAGCTCTTCCTTTTTCAAATTCAATACCTTGTCTTTCTGTGTCGCGTACAGGTTGCTTTGATACACAATATTGTCTAATATTTCGTCAATAACAAGAAATATATCGGTCAGTTTGGTACAGTGAGCGAAAAATTCCTGCACTACTTCGGTATCTGCCGACTACTCCGGTAAATGTGTGTCTAAGTTTCGCTTTTTCCACTTACGATTAGGTTCTACAGCTTTCTGTCGGGTAGCTTTTGGCACTGATTTACTTGTTGACGGAAGATAAATATCGGGACTGGGACTACGGTCTGGCGATGTAGAAACTTGATCTTGGGCATCGCTTAGGGCCCTTTCAACAGCCTCTTCAAAAACATCATCGAAGCCTCTTGGTGTCGGTAATTGAACATCTTTTTCAGGTTCCTCGTCTGAAAAGTCTACCTCAGACCCTTCGTCACAATCTGGTAAATCTTCTAACAAAAGAGCTTCAATAAGCGCGGTCTTTTTTGAAATATCAATTTTTGTGCATGTATAACAATTAAAATAGCATTTTTTAAGTGAACCAGCGGCTAATAAAAAGAAATAACAATTGATTATAACATGTTCCTATAAAAAAAATCCCTATTATTTTCGATACCAAAAGTCACTGACGGTACTTCTTAGTCCTCGTGGGTTTTTGCATATTTTACAGATAAAATAATGCCATTATATGCCATAAAAACAACTACAAGTCTAATTGAATTGATAATCTAACTAAATTATGATAAACAATAGCACTTACCCCAAGTATTCTATTTTTTAAACAATTTTGAAAAACTTGCATTCAACACTCGCAGACTGTCCGACAGGTTGTAACTTGAAAATCAAATTGATTGGTCGTTTCTCGCGCGATCCCGCATGAAGCGCGTTGATTGGCTTACGCAAACGGTACTAGAACGGATCGTCAGTGAGCTCAAGCGTGGCGCGTTTGCATATTCAGAATATTTGACAAAAAAGGAGGTGGTACATAATAGTACCGTCAGATAGGAAAGGGTTAAAATGAACTCTGTAAAAGTTTACAAGTATTGATATCGAAACAGAAAAATGTTTCCGTTACAGGTGCCTGATAATACCTAGTAATTACCAAGGTTAACTCGGCATGGTTTTTTTAAACATACATGTATAATTGACCTACACATATTTAACAATTCAAAAGACAAAAATAACTACCAGCAATTTCCATATTTTTTAACAATAAATTTTACTTAGGGCCGATTTTTCAATGGTCAGGTAAAACTTATCAGACTGATGAATTATAAAGTGTCAGATCGGAGGATACGTACAATGGCCCAATCATGAGGCTAAGTGTGGAAAATACCCCAGCCAAACTAAAAGTGTCAGATTAAAAAAAAAATACATAACGTATGATTGCTGCCAATTAGGTGATGTTTTTAAATTAGCCATATTGTATTTTGTTCAACAAATATTTCTTATCAGACTTTTGAAAAATCAGACCTTAGATGAACTAATTCTTTTACTCAGATGAATCGATAAGACTTACATTTGAAGATTCTGTATTAATTCTGTATTATAACTATTCATGCGTGCTATTTTTCAGTGACTACTTGTCATTCTTTTGAGGAAATAAAGTTCTTAAACCATTAATTTTCATAAGTCTTCAGATAAAAAGTTCAATGTACAGCACATACAACTAAAATTACCACATTGACATGAATCATATAGTCTTTTTTGTGAAAAAAGAAGATCACAGAGTTTATTAACCTTTTCAAGTTGTTTGATTAGCAGTCTAGTGTGAATAGAATCTTACCTTCTTGGTACCAGGTCCGCAGATATCCGGTCCAAACATAATCTCGTAGGGAGTCTCTCCATGCATGTCCTTCTGATCCAGCTTGCAGTCAAAGACTTTGACGTAGCCACCACCACAGTCTATCTCTTGCTCATGTTTGACTGAGAACTGCACAACCAGGGGCTTGCCAGCATTGCTGAAGGGCTTGAATTTGGTTGACAGAGCATAGAACCTAGCATCTTCTGATGTCTTCAGACCTGATAATTATAATGGCATTATTATTATCTTTGTTTATTTATTGCAATGACTAACATCATACATACTAAATGTATGATGTTTGAAGACAGCAGTTAAAATTAGATTTCGGGCGGAAAAGGGAGTCGCTTATAGCTTCCAATTTACTTTGTTTGAAGATGCGACTGAAGATTTTACTGCTTTAATTAGGGCCAAGTATCAACTCAAATATGAATCTGAAAACGCACCCAGAGCCACTTCTCTTCTATCAGAAAAGAATAATATAAAATGCTTGAGTTTTTTTTTAGAAAGGAGTTAAGCAGCTCGCACTGAACAGACACGAATACACACCTTTATCTTCTTCCGGATCGTTGTAGAAGCTTCCAGCAGTCAATTTGAACTTGCCGAACTCCTTGCCAGGGTGCTCACTGTACACCCAGTTGGATTCCCATGAGTCTGAAACGAAATACCACTGATTTGAAGCAAGAATAGCTCGAAATAAACCGGTATAGTTATGGAATCGATCGACACACGCGGCGACCGAAGCCGGCATAGTCCACGTAATCCCAACAAAAAATCAATTTCTTAAATAAAAAATAAATACTCACCATCAGGGAACTTCTCCTCGAAATACACTTCACAATTTATTGAACTAAACGCCAGTAAACTGACAACAGCTAAAACTAGAGATTTCATTTTTGATTCACAACGAGGCTCCTTCAGTCGCGAAGCACTGGCCACGAATAACTTCAAAAATCAGCGAATTGCTGATTATTAATTCGACCGGTTTGTTAATTTCGTGTATGTAGCTGTCACGCTCCAACCTGCCACTGTTTATAAGTGGAAAAAAGATAGCTACAAGACTAAGGTTCAATTCTGAGTAGTGCAAGAGAGTGCGAATTACAAATGCGCCACGTCGAGAACACATTAGAGTGACAGAGAAACAACATTGAAAGTTTCTAGGCTTGACGTAAAATTACGACAGACAGATGGAAGGCTCTGATTGGTCGGCTGTCAACTAATAGAAATTGAACACACGAGCCGAACTTAATGAATCACAAGGCGGAAAATACAAAATTGTTCCTTGAAACATTTTTCATTGTGCCTTTCTTAGGCGACGAAATTGATTTGATGAAGAATTTTGGTAAACTAAAGGCATTGTGTAATATAGTATACATAAATATGCATCAAATGAAAAGAAAAAGCTGGCAATCCTTTCATAAATCAAAACTCATTTGAATAAATACCTAGAATCGAAATGACAACTATTCAAGAATTCGCGCCATTCAAAATCTTGCACAATGCATGTTTTATTAAAAAGAGAGCGCAATAGCATTATGCTGTAACTAAACAAGGATGACAATAGCCATGCTACGTGAAGTAGCGTAAGTGGAGTTACGTGGTTGTAAAATTGCGTGTTGATAGTGGATAATTTTATTACTAATAAAGTACCTACATAATTAATACATAAACTGATCAAACAATGACGTGGGACTGAAAATGAAATTGCCACGAGTTTATATGTATGCTTACATACCTACATAGATGGATATTTCATTAAACTGTAAATAAATATTCAGTGTAGGACTGTGTATTTTTAGGACTCCCTCCTGTGTAATAGATACCTAAACCACACTTATCAGTTATTATGCCAAAAAATAACACAATGTGATAAATATTACGGATAAGTATCCAACTTACTTAGGTAATGAAGTCTTTAATGGACACAGCTTAGGTGGGTGGGTGGGTAGGTATGTAGAGCCCACCTTTGTCTCACTCGACTCTTGAAGCGTAATTAGGTACGTAGGTGTATCGCGGTTAGCTCTTACGAAAATATTACTTTTACTAGGATAGGAGCTAGTTTCAGAACCATCCTAATATCCTACCTGACTGCCTAAGTAGCGCACCGGTATGGAGCCAAAAATATGCACCTGGGTTTTTCTGTTCAGATAATCTCAGGATAGACGAGAGTTTTGATGTTGGCACTATTTCACCCCCGTGCCCGGGAAAGCACGTAGGTAAAGCCGGTGGTCCTACGCCTGATCTCTCTCTGGTCGTGTCAGATTGCTGTTCTATCGGGCTAACAGTGTAGGAGGAATAGAGAGTGCACCTGTGTTGCCCACTTGTGCACTATAATATGTCCCGCGTAGTCGTTTAGTCGTTGTGACTGGCCACCGTAGTCGAAATCGACTAGGAGGGCTATTATTAATTTCCTACCTACATAAATGGAATGTAGAATCCTAAGAGAGGTATTAATCTACCTACATAAAACGTTAAAGCTCGAGATTTACTCAATTTAATAAAGTATGAAACTTTATTTTTTTGCTTTTTGAATAAAATCAGAGGGCTGTTTTCTCGTTAGCGAAGCCGTGATTCAAAACCCAGTCCGTGAATTGATATCAAAAATAATTAATTTAGTCCTAGCAACAAACTTTAATTAATAAATTTCACGGACTGATAAAGTAATTTAGTTGAACATGAAAAAATGGAAGAAATACATTCTACTTAATTACCTAAGCGAAAAGCAAGGTCGGTCAGGTAGTTTTCATTTAAAATTGGTGAAATTAATTAATACCTACCGTTGGTAGCTCCCAGCAAGCACATAACTTGTATATTCACCAAAACAGATACAGAATTATGTCTTTAGGTCATATTAATTCTTTTAATCGTCAGTATCCAAATATGAATACTCTATAAGGCACTTATTTTATCAAAAAATGCTTACTGGTTTATTATAGTAAGCAAAAATATGCTACAATGTCAAAAATCGTAAATTAACGTCAGATAATTCTTAATTACAGCTTCTAAAACAGCTTTCAAACTTATACCAAGACTATTATCTTACATTGATAATTTGAAAAACTTTACGCTATAAATATGCATTAATAAATTATTTTATAGTGCTTTTGAACGTATATTGAAATTTTTAAACAATAAAAGCTTTCTTACAGTCTATGGTTGTGTTAATTTAATGCTAGTCCTATATTAACATTAACTTTATACCAAATAATGCCTTTGCTCCGTTTTCTTTCTGATCTATTCATCTCTACAGTATATAGAGCTATATTTCGATTTTTGTAACGGGCCATATTAAAATTAACAACACTATTATGCTACAGTCAAATGCCTAAAGCTTTAATTTTATTTGTCGCCATTTGCTTTCCTTTTCCTTTCTTACAAAAAGAATACAAGTCACTATAAGATCTGACTAGAAAGGGAATGAAATCATTTGTATTTTGTACGGATACCTTTAAAAGCTATTACGGATATATATACGGATATATACGGATACCTTTATAATTATCTGACATTGATAATTTGAAAAACTTTACGCTATAAATATGCATTAATAAATTATTTTATAGTGCTTTTCAACGTATATTGAAATTTTTAAAGAATAAAAGCTTTCTTATAGTCCATGGTTGTGTTAATTTAATTCTAGTCCTATATTAACATTGACTTTATAACAAACTAGCGGTCCCCCGCGACGTCGTCCGCGCGATTTGAGTTTGCTCCCTCCCCTCCCGTCGCAGCGTGATGTTTTATACCCTAAAGCCTTTCTCGATAAATAAGCTATTCAACAGAGAAATATTTTTTCAAATCGGTTATGTTAATAAAACTGTGATAGCTCCTAAGATATATATTGGAATCAAATGATATAAAGGGCAACTTTGTTCTAAATGAAATGCTCGTGATGATGAATGTATATATTTTGATAAGAATAAATACCTGTGTGTATAATACACCTCTAAAAAGGGTTCCCTCTATCTGGCAGAATCTTTTAGGTCCGAAAGTCACTTAGCATAACACACTTGGCATAATTTTCTTTAGTCGAATATTATTCAGGAAGAATTTTCTTTTAGCATAATTATTGTTTGGTCGACTATTTATATGCCCGAATTTACAATGGCATACTTTTAAGATAGCAGAAATTTATAAGGCATAATTACCTTTGGCAAAATTTTACTTTGCATACTTTCGCTAAGCATAATGTTTAGTACGTACGATGTTTATTTGGCATAATTTGACTAGGCATACTATGAAGAAAGCAGAATTTCGTTTAGAATAATTTCACTTAAATAGTATTTTACCCTAAAATTCAATTAAAAAGTCATTAAGTTGTGGCACAAAAGTTAGTGACAGAAACGAATCGGTGCAAAACCGACTCCACGCAGTCTTGTTTGTCCCACCCCTAGAGTGTAATTCAAAATCGCGTAGGCGCGGAGGGGTGAGGCAGCCCGCGAGCTGAGGAGCAGGTGGTGAGCGAAAACCATCTGCGACGATAAGCTCGCGTGGGACTGCCGGAGCCCCGCAGCACCGGAGCCGTGACAGAAACCATGCATGTTGCATGCAAGCTGTTGCTTGCTTGCATGCTTGCTTTCATGCTGCATGCTTGCCTGCTTGCTTGCTGCATACTCGCTTGCTTGCTACATGCTTTGCTTGCTTGCTTGCATGCTGAATGCTTGCTTGCATGCTGCATGTTTGATTTGCCATGCATGTTGTATGTTAGTATTGCTGAGATAGAACTACTTGGGATACACAGAGAAATTAACGTTTATAGGAGAATATTAAATATGAAAAATATGCCAAAAGACGATTCGGACTGTGAACTTTCTGCGATAGGATGATTCTGCTTATTAATGACTATATATACGAATTGTATGCCACAAGACGATTCTATCTGTGAACTTTCTGCGTTATGATGATTCTGCTTTAAGACTATTATGGATATTAAATTTCTGCCTAAAGATGATTCTAGCTTACACGATTATGCGTTTTGAACGTCTGATAAATGAGTGAATGCTAATTGATGTTCTGCGAAAGGAAGATTATGCAATTTGATGATATGCCAAATAAAATTATGACAATAAAAATTCTGCGAAACAAGGTAGACCCCTCTAAAAATGATGCATTATTTGTTTACAAATTTATTTAACATAAAAAAGGTTGTAGTAAGTCAACCATAAAAGATAGACTTATGCTGTCGCAGACTTTATTATAGAACTCTTAATGCTGAACAATCCTGTCATACATGATTTTTGTGTAACTTTAGCGGTTTCCGCAGCGTACGCAGCGGAAGCTCTCAAAAGGAATATCTTTCTCCCGTTTTCGCAACATTTTTCATTGCTGCTGTGGTCTTGTGAGTCGTATCTTTATGTTATATAGCTTAAAGCCTTCCTCGATAAATGGACTATCCAACATAAAAATATTTTTTCAAATCGGGCCAGTAGTTTCTGAGATTAGCGCGTTCAAACAAACAAACAAACAAACTCTTCAGCTTTATAATATTAGTATAGATAATGCCTTGGCTCCGTTTTCTTTCTGATCTATCCATCTCTACAGTATATAGCTATATTTCGATTTTTGTAACGGGCCATATTAAAATTAACAACACTATTATGCTACAGTCAAATGCCTAAAGCTTTAATTTTATTTGTCGCCATTTGCTTTCCTTTTCCTTTCTTACAAAAAGAATACAAGTCACTATAAGATCTGACTAGAAAGGGAATGAAATCATTTGTATTTTGTACGGATACCTTTATAAGATACTTTATTTGTTAAACTTATTGCTAATGGCTAATTTTTATATTTGTTAAAACTAGGTTATGCTTTCTTAAAATTGTAAACTATAATAAAGTATTTTAGCAAGAGCGCCTGTATTCTTTACTAATAACATGTATATTTCACCCGACAAACTGATGTGCGCAGCTAATTATGGCTTATTTCAATCAAAAAAGTCAGTAATAAATATCCATTCAATATTAATTGTCACATTTAATTATTTTAGGTCCACAACGTAGCACGATATCAACAGCAGAATAAATATATTTTTAAAATCATAAGATTTTCTTTTTTACAAAGAAAGTAAAACAGTAAGCATTGTAATGAAATTTTAATAACAGATTGTAATTTTAAAAGCTTTAAATTAACTGTATTAAAGTCGCAGAAAATGTCATTTGTTTATTCCTATGCTCATAACTGACTTTATTATTGAAGTAATATGATTATTTTAATGCTATTAAATAGCGTTTATATAACTCAACGCTGTCTAAAGGGGGGGGCCCAAATTTTACTTAAAAGAGTCGTACAAAAGAAATACAGCATATATACGATTTGGTTATAATGCTTTGTACATGAACTCGTGCTATCATAAGTTTATTAAAATGGTGTTGTGTGCTTCTTGGGCTCAGTCAATATCTGAAGATAGGTTTTCTATATATGCCAGACGCCAGTCATACTTGCAAAGTATTTCTTGTTTATTTGTAATTTGTTTTAACCATAGGCCTTGCCCGTCTACGGTGACCTATTCTAACTATGACGAAACCGAACAGTTGTTATGCCCTCTTGTATGATTCCTAATCTTGTGTAATAATAAAAAAATTGAAGTAGGTATTCCACTTTTAACTCTCACGGCATTTTCGTAGGCTCGTCCACATAATTCTTACTCTTCGTCGCGTAATTCCATCACAATCACATCAAACGCACACACTTAAAAAAACACACTCTCTTTTAAACACTTTAATGCTCAAACTCACTTCAACTATACACTTAACAAAAATCACCATTAATTATCCTTTCCTTTACTTTGGACATTCCCACACATCGCCATCTAGTCCCAAAGTAAGCTACTCAAAGCTTGTGTTATGGGTGCCAGACAACGGATATAATACTTAAATACTTTTTGTTTGTAAATACATACATGATATATATAGAAAACACCCAGACCAATACAAACAGACATGTTCATGCACACAAATGTTTGTATTGTGCGGGGATCGAACCCGACAACCCGCTGCGTAGTAAGTAGGCGATTTCTCGACCACTACACCAGGCGGGTCGTCAAATTATGTAACTTCTTTTTGTTTTATTTATTTATAATCTTTTGGTGTAAGTTTTCAAAGTAGGTACTTTTTCCATAAGTGTTACTCGCTTTTCCTAACTTAAATTGTAAAGATCTGCGAGGGTGGCCTGGTGACCTGTAGAACAGGTTTACCTAAAACCTATTTCAGGCACCAGTCCCTCACAAGATCTAGGATTACATTTTACTCGTGACTGTTCATACCTATTTAAGTTTCAAACAAATGTTAAACATGTAATGCCTATTTTTTATGAAGAAAAATAAATACACTTATTTATTTATACACTTATTATTTTATTCTTTTAATTTGACGTGAAATTTCCTGTAGGTAGTTCTAAATAGGTACTGTTCAGTCAGACCTCCAAAAACTTGATTTATAAAAAATTACCGCCTTCAAAAATGACTTATTTGTCTTCTATTTTGGAGAAAACAAAATGTTTTGGAGTCGGTTCATGATGTGAGTAGCTTGACATGGAGTACCGACTCCAAAAGCAAAATTACCCATATCTCTAATACTACTGAAACGATTTTGATAAAACTTACAATGCACCCTAAGTTGAAATATACCTGATAAATAATCATTACGCTATGACTTCTCGTTTTCGAGAAATCCGTGGACAAACATACAAATAACCAAACATAAATACCTACACTTACAAAATTTTGCACACGTGTTTGTAAGCTTTAATAAATCAACATACTCAAGTATTATCAAATTCTAAAGTAAACACATTTCACACTTTTTTGAAGTCGGTTTAAAACTAGCGAAATGCGTTTGTGTGGCTTTGATGATGTTGTTTTTTTGAAATACTTCGTATGAAATACACATTCACCTAACAATGACATTCATAAGTCTGTTTTTAGATACACATTCTTAACATAACTTCATTTATAACTAAGGTACTTTAGTTTTTAAAAGCAATAAAATGCGTAAGTAACACTTATACGTGGTTACTTTTTCTATAGGTTACTACTTTGCGCAAGCGATTTTCATTGCAATGTGGTTAATTTATTAAGGGCTAATTTTTCAATGGTCAGTTAAAACCCTAAAATTAATATTCCTAATAATAATTTTATGGTTAAAACATATCAGACTGATAAATTATAAAGCGACAGATTTAAAAAAATGTCAGCTTCGTATTATTGCTGACAATTAGGTGACGTTTTCAAATTAGCCACATTGTATTTTGTTTGACGAATATTTCTTATCTGACTATTGAAAAATCAGCCCTAAGTAAAATAAATAAAACCAACCTCTCATATTATGTATTATTTATTGTTAACAAAATCGCTGTTAAGGATTGAGTAAACTGTATAATACAATGAAGGTATTTTTAAATACACTTTTTCTTAACTCTCAAAACGAACTATAGGGAAAAATCTTCTTTAAATTCGTAGTCATCTTTCTTCTTGTACGTAGTGAGCGTAACATTTTCTAGTACATTCGCCAAGTTAACCGCTTGTTTTTCGTTCCTCGCCTTCTTTTTCTTATCTTTTTTGAACTGAATTTTCCTTAATTTATTCTGTTTCGTGTTGCCTTCGATTTGCATTTCTGGGTCTATTTTAGTGCGTTCGGTCGCTTTGTTATTTTTGTCCAATTTCGACCTTATGTTCAAGGACTTAGGGAGTATGCTGGATTCGTCTTCGTCGACTTGCATTCCGTCGTTTAGGGTGACGGGGCCTGTGCTGGTTATCTGTGGAAAAGTAATACATTTTAGTACCTACATACTGTAAGGTTGAGAAATTATACAAATTAATGAAGGGAGCTACTCAGAAAAAGGGTCTTTTTGTTGAATTGATTGATATTACACTAATTTATTGACGTTAATTGTTGTGACTTTGACTTTGGTCAATTTTACCAACGTCAAATAATAATTATCCGGCTGAATAAGTATAAAACGAGTGATTTCCCAATGTCATTTACATAAATGACTACTGACAAATAGTGTCGTTATCAAATTAGGCGTTTTGTGTTCTATTAGAAGAATATTCCTTATCTCACGTCAGTAAAGTCGACTCTCAGTAACTTAACAACTTTCTCCTAGAAACATAGGTCGAATAAACTAAAAAAAAAAATGAATTTCCATATTCAGGGTACAAAATATGACTTTCCATATCAAGGGCCGATCTTACTAACGTCAGATAAGACTTATCAGACTGAATAAGTATAAAAGGACGGATTTTAAAATGTCATTTACTGAAATACTGACAAATAGCTGACGTTTTCAAATTGGGCGTCTTGTATTATATTCGGCGAATAATTCTTATCTCACGTTCGTAAAATCGGGTCTTAATCGGTCATGCGACACCTCTGATTTCTATGGAGAGTCGATTTTTTTGGCCTATTTCGACTTATGTTTTAGGAGAAAGTTGTTAAGTTACTGATTCGAAGTCAATCCATTCAGTCTTTACGGGTTGTTTTGCAACACCTTGTATAGAGACAGTGCAAAGTCGTTTTGAAGAGGCGAATGTGTTGTTAAGTAAATATTTCAGCAGTAACAGGTCATACTGGGTTAAAATATTGACAAGGTCACCCGACTTAGCCCGTCTTCGACTTCGTGCCAAAGTCTAAGTTATGTTAATTATTTTTAACAGGTGAAGTTTCCTGTCTGCTAAAGATAAACACACACCATTTACTGTCGACCATTTAACGGTGAGTTAACGTTATCTGTCCATTAGGTCTCTCCCACGTCTTTCCACGGCGACCGATCACTAGCGGTTTGCATCCAGTTTGATCCTGCGATCTTTACAAGATGCCTGTCCATTACTTCATACGAAATGACGCTTCATATTTGAATTATTCGTTAGTTAGTGCTTATTTGTCGATGGTTAACAAGCCCTTAAATTTGAATTATTTCGACAAATGCTAGATAAAAATTAACAAGATCTGCAGAGCCAAGCGCAAATAAAATATCAATATCTTTGAATATACTTTGATGAGTTCGACGCCTAATTGGAGAGTTCGTCGATGACAGATATTTTGCCGAAGTAAAGCAAATTTTTTTTTTTTATTTTTATTACCATATAAATAGAAAACAAATGGATACAATACAAAAACAGCACGATTAAACCACTAAGGTTTGTGTTGATGCTGCTACAACTCACATCGATACTACTGATTATAAATTAATATTGCTCAACTATTTACAGAAATATTATTAACCAATAAATAACTTACTTCTTGACTGCGCTGTTAGTGTAGTGGTCATTCGCTGGTCGTACCTGGTTCTAATCCCGAGTCGGGCTAAAGTTTGCTTCCGGGTTGCCGTCTAGTATACTAAGAAACAGCTAGGAGTTGAGAAGTGGTGATGACACCCCTGCGCCTCGATTCTCACGTTAACCTGTTCACGCGCCTGATGAAGCCGAAGTAATGAGACTGAAGGAACAGAGTGCGACAGACGCGTTAGTAGCTAGTCCGTCAATAGCTTGCGTCATCATTTCAAACTGGTAAGGCGACTGTGACCTCGTCCGTACGATGTATCGTTTCACTTACTTTAATTGTTTTGACGTCAGACACGTCGATGGCGGGTTCGTCAATCGCCTGCGTCATCATTTCAAACTGGTAAGGCGACTGTGACCTCGTCCGTACGATCTATCGTTTCACTTACTTTAATTGGTTCGACGTCAGACACTTCGGTGACGAGCTTGTCAATGGCTTGCGTCATCATTTCAAACTGGTAAGGCGGCAATGGCTTCGTCCGAACGACCTATCGTTTCACCTACTTCTATTGGTTCGACGTCAGTCACGTCGGTGGCGAGCTCCTCAATGGCCTGCGTCATCATTTCAAGCTGGTAAGGTGTCAGTGACCTCGTCCGTACGATCTATCGTTTCACTTACTTTAATTGGTTCGACGTCAGACACGTCGGAGGCGAGCTCGTCAATGGCTTGCGTCATCATTTCAAACTGGTAGGGCGGCAATGGCTTCGTCCGAACGACCTATCGTTTCACCTACTTATATTGGTTCGACGTCAGTCACGTCGGTGGCGAGCTCGTCAATGGCCTGCGTCATCATTTCAAGCTGGTAAGGTGTCAGTGACCTCGTCCGTACGATGTATCGTTTCACTTACTTTAATTGTTTTGACGTCAGACACGTCGATGGCGGGTTCGTCAATCGCCTGCGTCATCATTTCAAACTGGTAAGGCGACTGTGACCTCGTCCGTACGATCTATCGTTTCACTTACTTTAATTGGTTCGACGTCAGACACTACGGTGACGAGCTTGTCAATGGCTTGCGTCATCATTTCAAGCTGGTAAGGTGTCAGTGACCTCGTCCGTAGGATCTATCGTTTCACTTACTTTAATTGGTTCGACGTCAGACACGTCGGAGGCGAGCTCGTCAATGGCTTGCGTCATCATTTCAAACTGGTAGGGCGGCAATGACCTCGTCCGAACGACCTATCGTTTCACCTACTTATATTGGTTCGACGTCAGACACGTCAATAGCAAGCTCGTCGATGGCCTGCGTCTCCATTAGGAACTGGTAAGGCGACAGTGACCTCGTCCACACGATCTATCGTTTCACTTTGACGACGCGTTTGGTGTATTGGTTAGAGCTCCTGACTATTACGCCGGCCGTCGCGGGTTCAAATCCCGCAAGGGGCAAATGTTTGTGTGATGAGTACGAATATTTGTACTTGAGTCACGGATGTTTAATATGTATTTAAGTATTTATGGGAGACGCCCCCGTCATAATCGTTGTCTGGTATTCGTAATACAAGGAAGAAAATTTCTTACTTCGAAACCACGACAATTGGTGTGTTGTCTGGCGCATATTATTTATTTACTTACTTTAATTGGTTCGACGTCAGACGCGCTGTTGGCGAGCTCATCGATGGCCTGCGTCTCCATGGCCTCGAAGGCGTTGATATCAAACTCCTGCGCAGCCGCGGTGACGATCTTCGCGTCGACGTGCACTTCCGAATCGGGAGTTTCGGGCGGCTCGGTGAAGTAGCGGACCTGAAAGTGAGAAAAAGATAAATAAATAAATAATACCCTTTGGACATTCCCACACATCGCCATCTAGTCCCAAAGTAAGCTTACTCTGGGACTAGATTGGCTTACCCAAAGCTTGTGTTTTAGGTGCCAGACAACGGATATAATACTTAAATACTTTTTGTTTGTAAATACATACATGATATACATAGAAAACACCCAGACCAATACAAACAGACATGTTCAAGCACACAAATGTTTGTATTGTGCGGGGATCGAACCCGCAACCAGCTGCGTAGTAGGCGATTTCTCGACCACTACACCAGACGGGTCGTCGATATAGATGATGCATAATGTTTAGAATGTTTTTAACACTCACAGTGTCATATTTTATATTCATAAAGATGAATGAAAAGGCCCACTTTTGAATTTGTTAAAACTGTTATAGCTCCTAAGATATTTATTGAAATCAAATAATATAAAGGGCAACTTGGTTCTAAATGAAATGCTCGTGATGATGAATGTATTTATTTGGATAAGAATAAATACCTGTGTGTATAATACACCTCTAAAAATAATGCATTATTTTTTTACAAATTTATTAACATAAAAAAGGTTGTAGTAAGTCAACCATAAAAGATAGACATATGCTGTCGAGGACTTTATTATAGAACTCTTAATGCTGAACAATCCTGTCATACATGATTTTTGTGTAACTTAAGCGGTTTCCGCAGCGTATGCAGCGGAAGCTCTCAAAAGGAATATCTTTCTCCCGTTTTCGCAACATTTTTCATTTCTGCTGTGGTCTTATGAGTTGTATCTTTATGTTATATAGCCTAAAGCCTTCCTCGATATATGGACTATCCAACGTAAAATTTTTCAAATCGGGCCAGTAGTTTTTGAGATTAGCGCGTTCAAACAAACAAACAAACTCTTCAGCTTTATAATATTAGTATAGATAATTGAAACTATAGACAGTAAAAAATATGCCGTTGGCCTTTTATTAGATATGAGCAAGGCCTACGATAGGGTAAATCATGAAATCTTGGTAAACAAATTGTTTGAGTCAGGAATAAGAGGAATTGCTCATGACTGGTTGAGGTCATACCTGGAAAATCGCCACCAATACGTGGAAATAGAAATTACTGACTATAACTCGGGAGAAATACAGCAAATTAGATCTGATCGAGTCTTATGTACGGGCTCGATACCACAGGGAAGCGTTTTAGGATGTATTTTGTTTCTCATTTATATAAATGACCTCCCTAATACAATCTGTGAGGAATGCATTCTCTTTGCTGACGATGTCTCGGTCTTAATTCCGTGCACTAATACTATTGAATTATACGACAGATTAAACCTAGTATTAAATAACATCACAAATTGGCTACACGAAAATAACCTCGAACTTAACTTAAAAAAAAACAAATTAATACAATTCAAACCCGCGCAAAAAACCTCATTGCAAATATCATATAATTTTCAAAACACGGAACTAGAACTTGTCAACACTGCAACACTATTAGGAATCGATCTGGAAACGAATATGACGTGGAAACCCTACATTGAAAAACTAAGAAGTAAATTACATTCATTTATCTATGCTCTATGCCACTTAAAACGCGTGACGGATTTCAATACTGCCCTAGCGGCCTACTATGCATATGCTTTCTCTAGGTTGTCATATGGGATAATACTTTGGGGAAACTGCAGTGATGTGGACGACATATTCATTTTACAAAAAAAAAAGTCAGGATACTTACAAATATTGACCAGATGACATCCTGTAGGCATTATTTTGTGAAACACGAAATGCTGACCCTAACATCTATTTATATTTTAGAGTCCTGTAAGTTTGTGCGAAAGCATGCTGAATTATATTCTCCAGTTCAAGCCATCCCAAAGAGAAATAACAGAAACCAAAATAAATTAAACAGGCCACACACTAACATGAAACTTGTCTCGTGTAGTCCACATCACATGATAATAAAAATATATAATCACATCCCAAACATTCTAAAGAATATTAAAAAGCTTAAAATAATTAATAAACATCTCAAAACCTTCTTAATAAATAAATGTTACTATAATATTTCAGAATTCTTTGACGACAAATTTATCGAGTAACAAAATACTTATCAAAATATTTTAAGCTTGGACTTATCATACTGAATAATATAATGTAATTAAATGGATTTTATTTAATATAATTATGTAACAACTAATCTTTTTCAATATTTAATTTAATCATGTAATAAATTGTAATTGCTAACACACCTATTTTAAAATTAATTTTATTTTGTAATTTATAATAAGTAAATGGGCAATAGTTGCCGCTTATGTTTGCTGTGCCCTTGCAGGGCGTCACTTGTACATTTTATACCATGTAACATCATACCCAACTTGAGACATGCAATAAATCTGAATCTGAATCTATAAGAGACCACAAATTTCGCGAGGTCGGACAGACAGTACGGTAGCTCAATTGGTAGAGCGATTGGCCAGGTTAGCCAAGAAGTTGCTGGTGCAAGTCTCGCCCGTGCGCAAATTTTTGGTTTCTTATTTCATCTTTATGAAGATGATGCATAGTTTATTTTTTATTCGGTTGTTTGCTCTAGCTAGACTCTCAACAAGAGCTAAGTAGGCATAAATTGCACTTGTAAAAAGCGACTGTATCAGACAAGGAATCAAACCCTGTGTCTTACGCTATCCGAGCGCATGGCTAGTAGTGTTATATACTAGGCTACCGACACATTGGCAAGTCTGTTGAATTATGCAAGTGCTATGCAATGCTAAACCTCCTCGAGTTTGTTTACAACAAACCGATATTTTACAATTTAGCGAACTTAAAACCGTTTGATTATATCTTCGCGGTTTAAAAAAAACGGTGAGATATTGTTATCCAAAGTTATCAATGTAAATCGAAATCGCAAACTCTACTAAATGAATGACTATGTCAAGTTCTATGACACATTTGTTTGCAAAACATTAATGGATTCACCTTCATAACCTGTGGAGTGAGGATTGGGACGTTAGTGGACGCATCAAAGGTAAACACTTTAAACTCATCCAACCTGTGATTCCTACAATACCATGGTTTCAGTACATGAGGCTTGGTAAGATATAGAGCCGGGACACGTTTGCACTCAAGCTCAACTCGCAATTACGAATAATTGACTCAAACTTATGCGAGTGTGGTACTGGCATAGGCGATCTGAACCACATCTTCTTTACGTGTCCTCTAATAGATCATTCCTCTCTGTTTTCCTCTCTTGTCTCCCAACCTCTAGCGTAACTTTATTATGCAAGAATAATTTAGACATCTATAATATTTTGTCTTTATTTATTGTAAGTAATAATATAAAATTGTAAGAAAGTAGTTATAGAATAGCCAAGAAAAATAATTTCATTTTTAATTGTCGATTTGTTTGTCAACAAACTAACCTGATCCCATTTCATTCATTCTGTTCCGATCCTTTCTTTTTTATTTTTCCTTGTTTCCCTACCTTTTACACCCGTCCGTGGCAAATGCACCAGTCGTGCAGAGATACCAAAAAACATTTTAAAAAAACATTGCTTGGTCGATTTATTTTGTAACAAAATAACAATAAACTAATAAAAAATGAGGTTCTCAGTTCGACCTACACGTTTGTATGAATGTATGTCCGCGAATTTCTTGCGTTTGCCTGAACTGATTTCGACGCGTTTTTCACTAAAGTGTTTGTTACACCAAGGATGTTTTCGTAACTATTTTAGTTCAATCAAGTACAATAATTGTACTTGTTTTTAATTATTTAACTTACTCGTCTGTGCAATAATAATCAAAAATAAAAATAAACATTGTCAAACACAGAAAGAAAAATAAATAGTATCATTGTATGGCGGGCACCCGATTATTTTAATTTTTGGATTTTTGGTTATTAATAATTAGACTAATTGCATATTAATTATATCAACAGTCATAATAAACACTTTTTTAATATTTAGGTAAGCAAACAATTATGGAATAATAGTCAATTATTGACTTAAATTATTAGATTTAACTCAAGACGACAAAAAACCTTAACGGACAGCAGCAGTCTACATAAGCACATCAATCATGCACCGTCTTCAAATGAGTTCGTTTCTCCTATTAGCATTATTTTAGTGTTTTCTTTGGAGGCGGTTTTTCTATGTTTTTATAAATAAAATTAGTGTTTATTGCTGGTTACTTAAAGAGCCAATTTTTTTGCTACTATAAAACACTATTTGCCCCATCTTACAGAAGAAAACTGTTGGCTATTAAGCAAATATTCTGAGGGAGGGACAGAGAGAGTAACATTGTTTTTTTTTCTCCGCCATATTCTAGCTATTATCATAATAAACTTACCTTGCCGGTGTTCCAATCGTTTAGCAGTATCCTGGCTGCGGCGTCCTGATCGGGCACGCCACCTTTCTTGTACCGGCCCATACGCCCCGCTAGACTGGCGAAAAATTCCTATAACAACAAACACATTTATATGGACAACTTGAAGGACAAAATACCATGCCAACTGAGCTTGTTTTCAGCAGTGGGCTTCCTTTGGCTGTTAATCTATACTAATATAGACTACTGCCTCGGTGGCGCAGCGGTAAGAGGGTCGTACTTTAAAGCGACGGCTGCGCAAAAGGTCCCGGGTTCGATCCCCGGGTCGGTCCAAAAATATATACCTGAGTTTTGCTGTTCAGATATTCCAAGGGAAGCCTGGAGTTTGGAAGTTGGCGGTGTTTCACCCCCGTGCCTCGGAAAAGCACGTAGAGCCGTTGGTCCTGCGCCTGATCTCTCTCCGGTCGTGTTAAATTGCTGTCCCTAAGGGCTATGAGAGCGAAAGGAATAGAGCGTGCACCTGTGTTTGCGCACACAGGTGCACGCTCTATTCCTATAATCTATATCCCTATAATAGGTCTTGCGCAGTCGGTAAGTCGTTGTGACTGGCCACCGTAGTCGAAATCGGCTAGGGGGACTACTATACTAATATTATAAAGCTGAAGAGTTTTTTGTTTGTTTGGTTGAACGCGCTAATCTCAAGAAACTACTGGACCATTTTCAAAAAATGTTTTTGTATTAAATAAATAAATAAAATAAATATAAATATCCTTTGGACATTCCCACACATCGCCATCTAGTCCCAAAGTAAGCTACTTAAAGCTTGTGTCATGGGTGCCAGACAACGGATATAATACTTAAATACTTTTTGTTTGTAAATACATACATAATATACATAGATAACACCCAGACCAATACAAACAGACATGTTCATGCACACAAATGTTTGTATTGTGCGGGGATCGAACCCGCACCCGCTGCGTAGTAGGCGATTTCTCGACCACTACACCAGACGGGTCGTCAAATGTATTGGATAGCTTATTTATAGAGGAAGGCTATAGTACATCACGCTGCGACAGAAGGAGAGGGAGAAAACTTAAAACGCGCGGACGAAGTAGCGGGGGATCGCTAGGCGAATTATAAATGAGAACATTATGTATAGAATAGAATAGAATAGAATTTTCATTTATTTGACACACAAGATACATTACATGTTGTATCAGAAGCTGGGAGATAATTATTATAGCTTAATGCTAATATCCACCTTTTGAACACGCTGTGCAAAAAAATTTTTTTGATATATAAGTAGGAACCAATGTAATAGACATAGCCCATTAGTAATCTCAAGTGGCAAAGCAGCAAAGGACAGTGCAAAGAACTGATGGCAGCAAATGGTTAATGTAGATGATTTTAGATTAGAGACCAGTTAAAAGCGCAGCATAGTGCGTCCATCGGCATGAGGGATAGATGTAAGTGATGAAACGCAAAGAAGGACGTCCACCGGCTAGATATGGAGAAGGCCTTGTAAGTATCGCAGGATCACATTAGATGCATGACACTTGCAAACGGTCGTTATAGAAAAATATAGGGTAGTCGTAAAGTGATTATGAACCTGGGGTACTAAACTCGGGCACAGAGTACAGATCCACCAGGGTCTGCTTGTTAGCCCGCTGCAATATAGCCGTGGCAGGCGTTACGGGGTATTTAAATCTAGATTCTACAACGTACAATGTTAGATGCGCAAAACCTGACACCCCAAATGATTTTTTAATTATATTGACCTAATTCTAAATCAAAAAAATATTCACTAACTATTGAAGGTTTTATGTGGTGTTTTAGTTTTACTGGCACCTCTGATCATTTGCTGCTCTGTGGAGAGGATTCGGTAGGTATCCACTGAACGGCTGCGAGCACTGACAGTATTACTATATCTATATTTACGTTCATAAAGAACTAACCGTTGTTTGTTTCCGCATTTTGGCGGGCTTGCAAACTTAATGGCTTATCTTATTAATAAATAGACAGGGCAAGATTTTCATACATATTTTTTTGAAAAATGTTACCCATATTAAGGGGCTTCCCGAATTTTTGACGCGCACACTAGCGCCACTGTATTTAAAATAATTATTACTCCTTCAATACAAAAACAATCAAAAATCTGGTAGACACGACTGTAGTACAGGTTCTATAGTTTATTCAGTACGTTTAAATTGTTTCTAAAGTAGTTTACTGTAGTTAGAGTAAGAAAAACTGCTAAATATGGCCTTTTTTAGCAATTTTTCTAACTATAACTGCAGATAACTCTGTTTTATTGCACTTAGACATTGTATGTAACCACATAACCAGAGCTACAATCGCATCAATAAGATTTTCGATTGGTCTTTTATTTAACGAGTTATGATTTTTCTTATTAAAGTGGCGCTAGTGTGCGCGTTAAAAATCCGGGTAGCCCCTTAAAAAGTGGTTCAATTGATTCCGCTCGTTACTCAAATTAAGCTATTTTCAGGTATTGCGCATTTAACGTTACACTTTTCTACTTTAGTTAGACACTAACCTGTGGGGTACTGAACTCGGGCACAGAGTACAGATCCACCAGGGTCTGCTTGTTAGCCCGTTGCAATATAGCCGTGGCAGGTGTGATAGGGTCTTTGAATCAAGATTCTACGTGTAATGTTAAATGCCACAAACCTGAGACACCCCAAATTATTTTTAATTAAATTGACCTAATTCTAAATGAAAAAAAATATTCAAAAACTATTGAACGTTGTATGTGGTGTTTTAGTTTTACTGGCACCTCTGATCATTTGTTGCTCTGTGGAGAGAATTCGGTAGGTATCCACCGAGTAGCTGCGAGCACTGACAGTTTTACTATTACTACTACATTCATAAAGAACTAACCGTTGTTTGCTTACGTATTTTGGCGGGCTTGCGAACTTGATGGCTTGTCTTATTAATGAATAGACAGGGCAAGATTTTCATTTTTATTTTTAAATGGTACCTATATTAAAAAGTGGTTCAATTGATTCTGATTGTAACTCAAATCAAGCTATTTTCAGGTTTTGCGCATTTAACATTACTCCTTTTATACTTTAGTTAGACACTCACCTGTGGGGTACTGAACTCGGGCACAGAGTACAGATCCACCAGGGTCTGCTTGTTAGCCCGCTGCAATATAGCCGTGGCAGGCGTGACGGGGTCTTTCAGGCTGCCCACTCGTATGGCGTTCTTGAGAGCAACAGTGGCATCAGAGTCTGACCCTGAGTGGAACACTATGCCGGGGCTGTCTAGAATCTTGATCTTCGAGTCTAGCTGGACTGTTTGCATTTGTCTGAAAATAAATAATAAGATGAAGTTTACACAAACATAATGAGGCTATTACCATCAATTTTACAGTAATTATTGAAAGGTCCACAAGGCGGTTCTAAATGTCAAATATTTTCTATCAATCGAAAACGTTTGAAGTAGAGACTTCTGAGTGACTATGTACTGTAATTTATTGAACAAATAAAGTTGTAGATTGTTTGCATTGATCAAAAAGAAAACAATTCCTGTTTTCTGTCTAGTTGGTTTCAGTATTATTTATCAGTCAGCTAAATATAAGGTAACCTCATTCTGAGTGATAACATTTAAAGGGTTGCTTCAGGACAATAAATGAATCATTTTTTGTAGAAAACACTTTTGTATTTTTTTATATGCTTGTTGTTGAGAAAATTGGAGTTTAAGATAATAATTTTTAGTTGATTTTGTTTCTTTTATTAATTAAGGTTAAGATTAGAGAAAAAGAAGGATTGGGCATTGAAATTAGAGATCCGAAGCCGATGAGGTTAATTATTTTCAAAATGAGTGCTGATTTTTACCATAATACCTATTTTCCGAAAATATTTCGATTTGCCAAAAAATAATTATAGTGTACAGTTTCAACAACGTACACAAAGTCACAGTTAAAATATGTACATTGGTCCAATAAGTTTGTTACATATTGAAAAACAACATCAAGCAGTTAAGTAACTTAAAGAAAGGCTTTTTCCATTTCGGGGACATTTTTAAGTAGTGTAACAGCACTTTTACATACTTGGTGACACCAGGTGTACTGCCTACGTTACACGCCTTCGATCTGTTGAGGCTGTTGATAATGGAGCTCTTGCCCACGTTGGGCAGTCCGACCACGCCCACCGTCACCGACGTCTTGATGCCCTTGTTGCGACAGTAGTTGCCCAATATACTCATTAGTAACTCTGCGCCTACACACGCTGAACCTGGAAAATATATGTGGGAAAATTAGGAAGGTAAAGAAGAGCAAAGGAGAGCAGCAGTAAGAGATTATATAGTAATAAAATATTTCTATACAATCTCAAAAGTAAATCAATTACTAAGGGCATAAGAATAAATTATATTTAATACAAGGTGTTTCACAGAACACTGTAGATATTTTGTAGTTAGTTAGTTTTGTAGTTTGGTAAGTTACTGAATTCCTTCATCAATAAATTTATTCTATTCTATTCTATTTCTGGGGCCGATGGAGGACACCTATGCGTGATAAGTGCGATAATCTTTAAGTTAGTGTCTGATGATAACATTACTCTAAAATAACATTTTGTTTTAATATCTTGTTTGTTAGTAAGTTTTGGTATAGTTTTTACTTACTCTCAACAAAGGTCACTTGTTAATATGAGTACTTTTCAAAAGTTTCTTTCTTTCTTTCTATTCAAGCTTTGCCTACCAAAAATTAGTATGATTGTGATGAGCACTAAAAGGTCATGCAGTCAATAACTCTATCAGTGAAATAATAAATTGATTTTTAGGGTTCCGAAGCCAAATGGCAAAAAACGGAACCCTTATAGTTTCGTCATGTCTGTTTGTCTGTCTGTCCGTCCGTATGTCACAGCCATTTTATTCTGTAACTATAAGCATCACACTGTTGAAATTTGGTAAAGATGTATCCTGTTAACCGCTTTACGATTCTCATACAAAAAATAAAAAAATATGACATTTAAGGGGGGGCTCCCATACATGAAACTAAAACCAAAAAAATTT
The DNA here is from genome assembly GCA_963924145.1 of Pyrausta purpuralis. Classification (NCBI taxonomy): domain Eukaryota; kingdom Metazoa; phylum Arthropoda; class Insecta; order Lepidoptera; family Crambidae; genus Pyrausta; species Pyrausta purpuralis. Next base: position 24,383,642 of record OZ001648.1, on the reverse strand, counting down.
TTTTTAGTCAAACCTATACGTGTGCATGTGTGTGTCTATGGATAGGTCTTTTAAAATGACTTCGAGGTTCCTTAAACCATTTTCTTTTAAAGTCTAACGTTTCATAGCTAGACGCTTCCAAAGTGGTAAAATGAGCATCCCCCCATCTAATTTCTAAAGCAAGCAAGTGTAAATTTTGGAAAAAATATGGAATGTAGATCTTAACAAATTCTTTCATGGTTTGGACGGAATCGAACGAGAAATTTTTGAGATATAGCACATTTTTAACAACCGCAATCATAACTTTGTACTTCATACAAACACTACGAAAAACAAAGTTATATTTGCTGTCAACAAAATATTGTGGATTTTATTAAGTGGAAGTAAGTCGATTCCCAAATTCAGTTAAAGTTGGCACGGAACCCTTAGTGCGCGAGTCCGACTCGCACTTGGCCGGTTTTTTTTTTTATGATCTCTATGTTCATGAAAATATATGTGCCCATTTCCATAGTCATGAAAATTGACAGTGATTGAAAATTTTACATTATAAAACTATTAACTATTATATCTATTCTTACCTTTCATTTCCTTCTCTTTTACTACATGTTTCATCTTTTTCCTTCCCAAATTGTGCTGCTGATCTTGCGTTGAAGCCTTGAAGGGTACCGCAGGAGCAGTTCTTCTCAAATACTTCAGCCAAGCTGTTAAGTTTGCACGGGGGACTAGATCTGCCTTGTTGAGTACTAGGACTAGACGTTTGCCAGATTCACGAACCGCCTCTTCCACTTGTATGCAGCGTGTACCTAGGGAATTATTACACTACTAAATATAAGAAAGTAGTCAACATTTGACACGACAAATAGGTAACTTATTTAATGAAAAAGTGAAGTAGTGACAGCAACAAGAAAATAAATATATTATAGTGACACAACCTAATTTAAATAAAACACTGGAGACAGGACAAAAGAGATAGTTAGTCAAATGGGAAGTACTAAATATAAATGGTGGGGCATTGACAGGTATACAAATGTAACATTAAATGCGCAAAACCTTAAAATAGTTTGATTGGAATAATGAGCAGAATTCAAAATCATTTGGGGTGTCTGAGATTTTGCGCATTTAACATTAAATATTGTATGTGCATCATGTGCTTGAACAATCTTTCTGTTAAAGATTGATTGACATCACATACCTAAAGGATCCCTTGCATCAACAATTTCTAACACAACTTCAGCTTCAGATATGACCTTCTTGAATTCCCTGTAGTATGCTTTGAGGGAGTTTTCTTGATTCTTGTCTTTACCAAATTCAACATCATCACTTTGTATTTCATTGCTTTTGAAGACATCATGCACTTTATTTCTTGCTTCTGCATTTGCTACCTAAAATTTTAAGAATTGAAGTAGTTTTTTATACCTGTATTTTCCTAGTGTTTTCTGTACAACCATTATACAAATTTTATTTTGCATTATTGATTATATATAATGCAAAATTTAAATCATGATTGAAAACAGACCATTTGCAACCAATTACTATGGAAAACATGGGAAAGGTGTATGTTTAGCAGTGTGTCTTGTGGTGTAAAATGCAATGACAGATTATGTACAAAATAAAAAAAAATACATACCAAAGTATTTATAGTGATTTTACTATTTTTCTTTTCTTCAATTTTCTTCTGTTTTTCTAGTTTAGCAATTTCTTTCCTCTTCTGTTTCTCTTCTTCTTTATGCTTTTTGACTGCTTCTACCTCTTTTAAAATCTCTTCTTTGAATGGACACACATTGGGCACAACAACTGGCTTTGTTTTCTTAGATTTAGGATTCTTCTTTGCTTCTTTCTTGAGTTTACGGTTATGATCCCTGACTTTTTTCTCGATTTTATAGCGAAGGCGCGCTGGCTGCCTCTTAGACGGTTTCTCTGAGAACATTCAATGCAAAATATTAGTAAAACATATTAACAGTTTGTAGGTTATGTTGAGATGGAGCTGAATAGGTATCCAAAAAATATTAATTGCACATTGGAATTAGGAGGAAGATTTAAAAGTGTATATCCACAACTTGAATTTAAATGAAAAGAGGATATTGATATCAAATAATTTTAAACAAACATTATAGTACAGTATGCTTACATGATGCAAACATAACCTATATTGAACAAACTTCGAAAATAATAAAAGTAATAATTAAGAATGTTGAAAATCTATACTGTAGTAACATTACACGAAAATTGTTCCTTCATTTACTAGAAGACTGCAATAAATGGATAATTTTATCAATTTTCGAGAAACTGGTGGATGATGAGTTTTCAGAGGTTATTGTAAAATAATATTATAAGCTTACTTAGTTTGAACTTGGCCATTGCAATGAATTTCTAATTTGTTTGATAAATTTGTAATATATAATTATAATAGAACAATTATTTTTATAATAATTCTTCACACAGATGTAGTTAGAGTAAATCACATTTGTTTTTGTGGAAATGTCACATTGACATTGACGCAAGGTTGGTTGATTTTAATATTTTTTAATACTTGGTTTTAACGGCTCTGAGTTAGTAGTAAGGCTACACCTTTGCCACAAGAATTGCCATCGCTAAAATTTGGAAACCAGAACACGACGCGTGAAACCTCTGGATTTTGGAGACCAGCCCCCTTACTCTGGACACAAAACCTGATTCAATGAATAAAGCCATCCCTCTCACACGCGTACACGGCCTGGTATGAGAGACAGGGATGTCATTGGATCGGGTTTTGTGTCCAGAGTAAGGCCTCAGAACCGCCGCAGTTAGCAATGTTTGCGGCGAATGTTTCGATCGATTCAATCGTTATTTTAAGAAATGCGCGAGCGAAGCGAGATCAAAATCTCCTTCGCAACTAAAAAAAACGTCCAAAAGTTTTAAGTAACGTTTTTAAGTTTTTTTTATACGATTCATCAATTTAACGTACAAAAAAGAGTGGACGATAATTCCTTAAAGATAACCGGCCAAGTGCGAGTCAGACTCATGCACAGAGGTCCCAAATTCATAGACGTCCCTAATTAAGAATGTTGAAAATCTATATTGTAGTAGTAGATTTCAACATTCTTAATCCACTTGGTCAAAGCAAATATAACTTTGTTAGGGATCCACTTAGTCAAAGCAAATATAACTTGGTTTTTCATAGTGTTTGTATGAAAAACAAAGTCATGTTTGCGGTTGTTGAAAATTTGCTATATCTCAAAAACTACAAGTTTGATCTCGTCAAAACCAATGATTTTAAAAAGAATAGATACGTCATACGCTCACAAAACAAACGAAAAATCTTTACCAGGTCAAGAGCAACAGCACTCATGCGGAATACTTATTAACCACATTCCTAGACGATGTGTAAAAGACATAGCATAATTTTTACAATAAGTAAAAAAAGAGATAGTGAGTGATTCTTTGTTACACTCCAGTATAAACAAAATGTCACTTATTGACCAATCACTGCTCTTCACTGCAAACTTTTAAAAATAACAGTTCACTTTTTCTTTTTCTTTTTTAAACGTATTATGAAATGGTTTTTAAGTAATAATGTTTAAAATTAAATTATTTATGCGTAGTTTTCGCTTACCTACATGTCATACGAGATCTCCTGAGCTTATTTTACTTTCTTATCATATTTTGTACACTTTTTGGATGGTATTTAATAGGATTTACAATCACTATTAGAGGCGTCAAACTTGTTGTATAGTTATTCGCAGGCTAGGGGTAAGATGTCACACTTAGATTTTTTTTGCATCTTCACATTGGTCACCCGGGCGGGTAACAGATCGATTCTTTTTAAATTATTGGTCCAAACTAATAAGCCTTGACTTTCTTAGTTTAAAAGTTAGACCACGACCATTTTACCACTTTGAAAGCGTCTATCTCTCAAATATTAGACTTTTAGAGAAAATTGTCGCATAAACCTCCATGTGATTTAAAAATACCTATCCATAAACACATGCAATATGTTTATCTAAAAAAAAATGTTTTAGTTTCAAGTATCTTACAGCGGTTAACAGGACACATCTACCTACCAAGTGTCAACTGCGTAATGCTAATAGTTTCAGAAAAAAATGGCTTTGACATACAGACGGACAGACAGACTTGACGAAACTATCAGGGTTCTGTTTTAAGCCCTTCGGCTACGGAACCCTAAAAATTGTCACCAGGCGGGCCAGGCGCATAAGCAATATGCTGAGCTAATATTTTTTATATTAGCATTAAAATAGTTCAATGTATTTCATTGTTATGTTATATGTTTTTCAATAAAAGACAAATATATTTGACTACACACGTGGTTAGTTCGATTTTAAAATCCTAAAGTGTCTCCGCACAAGTGAAAAATATAATACAAATATGTATACATATACTTACCTACGGTGCGCACTCAAAGAGATCATTAATGATTGAGATGTGGGTGAATTTCCAATCAACAGTTGCAATTCATTAATATGCAACTAGACACCTATTTAGTATGCAAGCGAACTGAGCAACTTTTTGACGTGACAACGTCTTATAAATTGGTTTGCCGGGTGACACTTCAAGAAACTGCGTTACGCTCCGCTCACGTTATGCGCTCACTATGAGAGCGAGTGAGAGGCACGCGTCCCTTCCACTCGGGCATGGTAAGCCCGCCTAAGAGCGAGAGAGACAGACATAAAAAGTCGTTGTCACGTAAAACTTTCGCCCGTATACCGACTTTACAGGCAACCAATTTTTTTCTGATTTTTTCTGTTTTTACTCCCGTTAATGTCATTTTTGGACCCTCTCCTACCCTACCCTCACATCTCACTCTTTAAAGAAAGTTATTTGTTGCTAAATAGAACAGAAAAGGTACGGTTTCAGATGAGGTATGTAGAGACCTCAAACATGTCGTAAAACGTAGATACTATTTAGTACGATCTGGCAACGCTGTGTACGAGTACGAGTTTTTTTTTACCCCGGACTGCAAATTAAACCCTCCCCGGAACCCCTCTAAACTAAGACAAATCTGGGGAAACCCGGACTGATGGCAACCTTAACGTTCGCACCACGTACTACCGCCAATAATCGAAAAAAAATAATTTAATCCCACACAAGTCTCCTACCTTAGCATCTTGTAGGGCAGTAAGGAACAGAGGGACTAAAAAATCTCTTTTTCTTCTTATGGTGTATCCACACCACAGATTAGTACGAGTATGTATAAAGACAAGCCTTGGCGGTTCAATGAGCTGTTTTCTCTCAACACTTTATAGCTCTTATTACTAAATGGATGGCGTCAGGATAGCTTTAGTTTAGGATTTTGTCACGTTTTCAGATACATAACCATAGACACAAAAAAATTGTGTGAGTAAATATTGTAAGGTGGACATAAAAAATGCTTTACTGTTTATTATTTTCGTTGGCAATAATAAGCAATTACTCTCATAATAATACATAAATAAAGTTTTAAAAGTTATTTCTTAAAGTGACTAGCGCCATCTCTCGATAACATAAATATCTGATGACAAGAAAACTGCGCATTACTGTCAGATACTTTAATATGAATATAGACGCGGTGTAGCATGATCGCCCGGCCGGCCGCCGCGGCGTCGGTCATTACGACATTGATCTTTTGGCCAACGGGGAAATCAGAAAAAATGATGTATCCACACCGCCCGATGGCATGGGCCGGCGGCCATGCCGCTTTTGCCGCTGCGGATGCCGCTGACGCCGCAGCGGATTTTTTTTATAGTATATAACAGTTAATTGACATATACCGCCGGCAATGTCGGCGGGTGAAGATACACCATAATGCTGTCATCTTAAAAATGCGGCTGTCAGCTGTAGTGTAGCCAAATCTTCCCATTCCTCCAGGCGATGCTTTATTTTCGTGCATGTTATGTTTATCCTATTAAAATGATTCTTTTTAAATAACGTAAAGCTAACTCCGTATATAAAATTATAATTTTTATTGTTCATACAATTGTTCTGCGTTTAAATCAGTATAACACATGATACAAACATATATGCTTATACTGCTTTAAATCAGTACACTGCTCTTTGCATTTGCCATGGTTATGTAAAAAATATATTTGTTAAACAGATTCCTCTACTTCTTATGGCCTTGTTTAAGGGAGCGAATCGCCGTGAATCGTACGCACTTAAAATCATAAAAGCACTTTGGTGAGATACTAGCAGCGTCCACAAGACACGCGCGAGTTGAACGACGCGCAGATTTTCGCGACGAATTCGCCGCCCTGAACAAGTCCTTAAACCATGGGAGATTGATGCATTGGCTATCCTGATTGACTGTGAGCGCTTCCCTCCTGTTAATGTCTTTTATCGGCCAGAAGATCCGTGACACAATCTAATGAAAGGTGGCAAAAGAAAAGAGCGGCAATTAAAATAAACTTCTATGCAAATAAACTTCAATGCATTTTATTTTCATTAAGTTATCTTATGGAATGTCTAATTTTCATTACTTTTTTAAATATCAGTACTATCTACTTAACGAACCAAATTAGTTTAATCTAAATGTAGAATATTTAACATGTCAAAACATTCACTGCTCACTTCCTCTGTCTGACTCTCTTTCTCTCTCTCTCTCTCTCTCTCTCCCTCTGATGTTTGATTGTATTTTTTGTCAAATAGATATTTATTTCATCAAACGTCTAGTGCAGGGATGCACAGACTTATTAAGACTAGGGGCCACTCGGGCAAATTATGAACTGCTGGCGGGCCGCCAGAAGTATAGGTAATTAAAGACAATAAAGAATTGATAATTATGTATTAAAATTGAAAAAGAATTTATTAATTTGAAGCGTGGCACTGCATAGTGCTTACAATCTTTTTTATATTTGGCTCAAATTTACTTGTAGCAACACGTAAAACTGCTTCCAAACTTTCATTTGCAAGGCGGTTTCGATTTTTTGTTTTATTATTATTTAGTATTGAAAAGGTTTGTTCACATATATAGGTAGAACCAAATAAGCTGGCACATTTCAGAGCGTTTATGCGCAACTCTTTGTACGTATTTTTATCAATGCAGTGGTAAAAGTTCAGCAAGTCTCCTTCGTTGAATTTGTTGCGTAAATCTTGGTCGTTTTGAATGTTGATAATTTCTAACTGCATTGACTCTGGCGCATTTTCAACTGAAATCGTGAAAGGATTGCTGAATATGTCCAACAGAGGTTTCACTTTTTTAAACTCCGAAAATCTTACTTGAAAAGATTGAATCAAAATATCTAGCTTTTCTACATAACTGAAATTAATCGCAGTTTTGTTGAATTTTTCAGCCATTTTCTTATAATTCGGAAAATGATTGTAATCCAGAATTCAATTGCGATCTGAAAAGTGTCAGCTTGCATTGAAAGGATGATACGTGAGCGTAGAGCTGGGATATCAGTTGATTTTTGCCTTGAAGCCGTGTGTTCAAGACATTCAAATGATTTGTAATGTCAACTAAAAAAGCCAAATCACACAACCAATCAGGATTTTTAAGTTCCGGGACATCCTTTTGCTTTTCCGCCAGAAATATTCCAATTTCTTCTATTAAATTTAGAAATCGTTCCAGGGTCAATCCACGACTTAGCCACCTTACTTCTGTATAATACAGTAAATCTCCATATTCGCTTTCGATGTCATCAAGGAATTGTTTGAATTGCCTGTGATTGAGTCCTCGTGATTTTATGAAATTTACAGTCGAAACTACCACTTTCATGACATTTTGAAATTCAATTTTTTAGAACAGAGGGCTTCTTGGTGTATAATGCAGTGAAACTGCATGAGATCTTCAGCGTTTATGTTTTTTTCTTGCAGATGCTTTTTCAGCAAAGTAACTAGCCCAGAATTGACACCAATCATCGAAGGAGCACCGTCAGTGGCAACTCCCGATAATTTTGATTAGTCCAAATCAGTTTTTGAACACTCATCCAAAAGTACATTGAGTATATCAACTCCTCTGGTTTGACCTTTCAATGAACACATTCCTAACAACTCTTCTAAGACTTCAAAATCTTGAGTAACACCTCGTATGAATATGAGAAGTTGAGCTGTGGAAGTAATATCAGTGGATTCGTCGAGTGCTAATGAAAAAAAATCAATGATCTTAGTTTTTTCATTTAATTGTTCCGCAATATTACCTGACAAAGACATAATACGTCTTTGGATAGTCATACGATTCAGTTGAATTTTCTCAAACTTTTTTGCTGCTTCTGGACACATTTTCTTAGCGGCAATTTCTATGCATTCTTTTACAAAATCCCCATCATTGAAGGGGCGACTGCGCTTTGCTATCATTCGAGAAATTTCATAACTAACTTCTGTAGCTGTTTCTGAATCTTGGATGGGTTTTGTAAACATAGCTTGCTGACCAATAAGCTCCCGTTTTAAAGACAACATTTTTTGCTTTCTTAATTCGCCTGTAAACTTGGTAAAAGTAGGATGCTGCGTTTCATATGGCCTTTTTACATTATATTCCTTTGCAATCGCAACAGAATTCTTGCAAATTAAACAAACGACTTTATTATGCGACCATACAAAAAAGTATTTCTCAGTCCAAATTTCTTGAAACTGACGATTTTCATCTTTAACCTTACGTTTTTTACTAGGTCCTGGCTTGTCCATGTTGCGTTCTAATCCTGGCTAGGATTAACACAGCACCTAAAAACAATTACAGTACCTACTTAAATTACCCATCCTTTTTTAAATTAGCAAAAATAATTGATTTAAATAGGTAGGGAAACACTTATTAATAACAGAGTTTTACTTACGATTTCACAACACAATTATACACGGCACTTGACGGGAAATCTACGTTGAATGTGGATCAAAATATATGACACCGGCTAGTCGAGTTAAAATCTACACTAGAACTATTGACACTTCACTCAAATTAAAACCGAACTATGGGTCGCTGCGGTTAGCGTGGCTTTTATACCGCGCGTATAGAGTCGAAAACTGTCTGGAGAAATCTCGAAACCGACTCTGGAAGCTTCGTGTATCTACCTACGCGAGCAATCGGGAATTCGTGCACTTAAGAGCGCGCGCGCGAGATTCAAATTACTTTTCGAACATATTTTTTTTGGTTTTATTCTGGAATAGAATTCAATATTTTTCGAATGTACGAGAGTATTATTTTTGCTGTCGGCGGGCCACCAGTATTCGACCGGCGGGCCGCGGTCTGTGCATCCCTGGTCTAGTGCATCATATTTTTATCTGTGCACCCGCTCGGTAACTTACAGAAAATAATATTGCGGAAGCCGCAGTGCCGGCTTCCTTTTTGGCCAAAAGCTAAACTCCAATCTAAGTGAACTGTCACTTAAAAAAATAAAAAATGACATATTATATGCCATCTTGGGCGCCAATTTGGAAAAAATAAAGAGTTTTGCGCGGGAAACGAAAAGGGAAGGATGGACCTTATTTCTTGGTTTAAGTAATTGGTTATTTCGGGTCAATTATTGTGATTGTGTGGTGGAATTATCATGATAATTTGTGCTTTTGAAGAAAACAATGCAATTAAAGTGGGGAATTAAGTGAAGCGATCTGATCGCGCCGTCTTACCCGGATCGCTGTTCCAGCGCTAAGCTTCCTTGTTGAGCATTGAAATGCGAACCACCTCGCATTTCAATGAGTTAGGTTAAGATAGGCTAGTTTAGTGTTAGTTTTAGTCAATAAGTGTAAAAAATGAACATTATTTTTACTGAAGAATAGTCTGTATGGCATAGAGCCGAAGACCTAAAACTTGTATGAAAAAAAAACAATTTGAAAAACTTTTGATAACAAACAAAAAAAAACAGTTTTGTTAACTTCGTATCTGCATTTTTTCATTTGAATTATATTAAATTTTGGGCTTTGCATAAAAGTAAGTTGAAAAATATATACCATATTCCCTTATATACAAAGTTTTTGCTTTGTTTCAAGTTGGTGCTTCTTAAAGATGATGAGCTTGAAGTGTAACGTCTGCTGTCTTTCTTTATTTTATTATTGTAAAGTATGTCAAAAAGTCAGGGCTAAAGTTCATTCAGTAGGTACTATAGATCTTTTCTATTCATTGCGTTATTTCTATACTTTTGCTTGCTTGCACATTGTCTGTGCCTATAAATTAGTATATGCCTAATCCTAATTGATTTGATTGCATGTGGACAGCATAGCATGTGGATTGCACATAACGCAGATAAGGTGATAATCAGTATTTCTAACTAAACAATCAAAGAAGGAGTTATGGGTAAGTGTGCGATTATTGCAGTGTATGATTTAACAATAAGTCCTACCTACCTATCTGCAGTCTGCTATTTTGGTTATTTGGGCTGAACTTACTGTTTGTAGGTAATAATAAGGTAGGTATACACCTTTTCCTTTTCCTGACACAATTTATTGTACCTATTATAACCTAAGGTACCCAACAAACATTAACACTACCTACTTTAGGTACATACGAAATACCAACCCCACCTTTGAATAAATCTAGCTTCAGTCCACCTAACTTGGTAAACAGACCACGTAGCTTTTCATTCATTCTAGCATTGAATGAGTTCCTGGCGAGGTTAATGCAAGTCGTCTAGCGTCGCCATATGACGTGCTTTGTTCGCAGGCAGCAGCTGCGTCGGGCTCGCAAAACGGTCGTTTGTACCTGAACAGGTAACAAAAGCAACAGGTCATTTCACCGGGCGCGGGGAGCGCCGCTACCGGCCCGTCCGTCACTCAGGCAGGCAGTCGCGCTCTGTTTCCCGTCGGAACGAGACGTCGTTGTCGCGAGCCACTTTAATCGCACGACTTTCCCGTGAGTGATAACATCGCGGCGCCGAGTTATGTGCGCGTACGCACGCCTAGATAAACCTCTCATCGGTGGTCGACACTTGTGACAGTGCAAATGTCTCCCAGTCTAGAAGGGATCATGTTCAACAGGAACGCGAACCTGTCGGCGCGCCGACCGTTGTTGGCGGAACCGCAAAAGCCTTTAGTGATCCCTCCGCGCGCACCTCCCCGCGACACGAGCTCGCAACGTCCCTTACCAGCTCCGAGGACTCTGCCCACGGACTACCCTTACGAATACCGACCGGATTACTGGAAGCCGTCGAATGTCGAACTCGAGAGGCGACTGCAGGAGGCGCGGGCGCGTGAGAAAGTCGGCTACTTTCATGACAAAGTGGCCCCGCCCGAGCTGAGCTTGGACCGTAGAGAAGCTGAACTGGTTTTCAGGTTCGACCCTCACGCTTCGGCAGAGTACTTGTCGAATCAGTACCGCGCTCCTACTGTGCATTATGCAAAGCCTCCGGCGCCTGCCAACGGGATTTCTGCCCGTCTCCCGGAGCGAGACGGGCCCTTTGTGTTCGGTGTGCATAGCCCTAGCCAGTTTCCCATCTCACGGAGGGACGAGGACGATTACGATTATTCCGAAGTGGCCGAAGAAAACGGACGAACTGTGATCCGGGATGATGTGTCTGAAGACTTAAACTGCTGTGATAGAGTAAACGAGTGGACTGTACGCGATAAAAAAACCAGGAGGACTTTGAATCGGATGTTTCAAATTAAAGATAGAAGGAAGGTGAAAGGTGGGAAAAAGGAGAAGATTAAGTGTGTGTTGGTGGGTGATGGGGCAGTGGGGAAAAGCTCATTAATAGCTGCGTACGCGCAGGATACGTTCCGGGAAGAGTATCAACCTACTGCCTACGACACATTTAATGGTAAGAACTCAAATTAGACACTGATTCATGCTTGTGATTTTCTTAGTAGGTACAACAACAAACATGTAGGTATTTGTTACTATAACCAAAAACTGCATACGGAGTAGTCGATTGTTCCAAATGCGTGATTTATCACGAACGACCCTGATTTAATAGATAATTAGCGTGATTGCGACATAAATCATCATTACTGGATGATAAGGCAGTTACAACGGAAAATGACTCGTTAACCGGCGCCAAACACATTTAGGATAATGATTAAGCCTGTTTCTTCAAGATAATAGCGATTTCAATGCCCTGGTAAAAACCAAGGTCATTGCTTTTAGAAATGTTATCTAAAAAGTTGGTAATCATGAAAATCCTGTTCTAACTTTAGTAGCATTCATATTCCTATTATAGCATCATGTTTCGTACACTCATTTTAGTTTCGTTTTTACGAGTTCCTGGAATAAGTAAGTACTCATACAAAACCGTCTAACTTTTAAGTTTCTAGTTTACTCTTATACTATCGGTCGGGAACGATATGTAATCACAATATATTTATGTATTAAATAAAAAATACCCCACAGCAGGAGTCAACGACACGTCCCAGACATTTCTTCGGCCTTATCAACAAAAGAAACTTGTTTTAAACACACGTAACAATAACTCGGTGGTCGTTTCTTATTTAAAATTCCTGTTACGCTTTCACATTTCAGTTTATAACGATCCGACCTGAATAATATTTATTTAATTTGTTTCAATTCAATCGCTATGAAATAGCGGGGAAGCTAAAAGTCTAAAATAAGCATAATAACTCATAGGTATCATCATCGTGTATTTTTTTCCATCTAGATAAGTGTCATAATTATGTAAGACTAACAAAAAGTTTTTCTGAAGTTGCTAAGTCATTGGCTAAGTCTTTATTTCCTACTTGACATCTTGAGTTTGTTAACTGTTGGTTCAAATGTATTTTGTGCACACGACAATAAACAACAGTAATGAAAATGTTGCGATTTTGATTACCTAACTAAACTCAACATCAGTCACGAAATGGCTTCATGTAGTTATTTATATCCTACCTGCCTTTTGACACGTCATGAACATCCTGATATCTCGTGATTAGATTCTACGGTGATAAATGACGTTTATTCAATTTGGAATAATCAGTTTAAACTCCGCGATCCAATGATTTTTTTAATATCATTGACGCGATCATACTTTACCTAATTAATCTATTACATTGGAATTCAACAAGTGATTGACTCTTTCTGTATAGAATATAATCCAACTCACGTTTTACACGATGCGTCGTAAGAATTTTATTAGGATATCAAAAAACGGAAGATTCCCACCATACCTTCACGTTGGTCTATGTGGGGTCATAGCCCCTATTCAATATGGGATCCATGCCAGGGCTGATTAATTACACGCTGAATACAAATTGTATTATTGTTAGAAATCTCCTTTCTCTTTAAATAGACCAATAACATAATGTTATTGATCATTCAATTATCTTTAAAAGATTTTTGAGCAAAGTTTTTAATTTAAATGTTTCCAACTTAAATTATTCTTAGGCAAGGATAGACAGGGATTCCTAATTATTGCAGTTGCGTTGACATACTTTAACGTAAAGTAAGAAAGCAATCGGAAACAATTTTAAATGTTCGTTTACCCAACCAAATCTCTTTAGGTATATCACACTGTCTGCGGGTTCCACTCAGCCTCAGGTAAAGTGACTTAACGACTATGATATTTAAGATAACGAGATGGTGGCTACAATGTTTTTAAAGTAAATTCTATCGGAACTGCGGTCACGTCACGTACGCTCTGAAAAAATGGCTGTAGCTTCGACTCAGGACAATCATAATTTTTGTTGTTACAAGAGAGTGAAAATGAGACAAGGATGGACTTTATAGGCGCCAAAAGATAAAGGCAGTCTTTGTTTGATTCGTTTAGTCCAAGACACAATGAGAAACCCACAAAATACAATCCCTTTAACGGTATTCGCATCTGAGAAGCCGCAAAAACAGCGAAAGTGCATGGAGTCTTGCTTCAACCTTGAACGAGCATTATCCTTTATGTTATCGCTTTTCTGGTCGTTGCTTAAGATTTGCTAGCAATAAAGCTGACCAATATCCAAAGATTACAGGAGCCAATATTTAGATTTGTAGAGGATATCTTTGTCTGCACAAAATTAAGCTCCCTTTAATAGCTGCGCAATTTTGCGGAATGCTACAAGCAGGAAGACATAAGGCACCTTTTGATGTCCAGACAAGCTATTTATTAGTACATACTTAAGGAAAAAAAGGATTTCCGTTGACACAAATCAATTTTATTGCAATATTTATAAGGAATTATGAATACGGGTAAATGTAGAAAAAACGTTAATGCTCTTTTAATGCCAAGTTTTCTCTACATCCACTCATTGCAGCAAGCGTTGACATATGACTTGTTTGGTGACTTTCTACAGAAAAATGTTAAACCTCTGTCTGCATAATATGGGACCCTTACATTGTTATCTTTAGAATGTGGGGTCCCTCTTATCCTGGTGCCCTTTGTGCAATCTTGTGTGAATCACGGAGGTCAGAGTCCTTAGTTGAGGACTTATTGTCGGGACATACAATACTCACTTGTCCCATTTAGCGCTGCCCACCTCTCCCTATATACGAAAAATTATTGCTGGTACATATTCAAGTAAAATATCCTTGCAATGGCTGACATGTGCTAATGAAACAAAACCGAATTTGTAGATAGCACCCATGATGTGGTGTCTGGTGACCATCCCAGAAGTATAAGTAATCTCACGTAAGCACCATACAATGGGAACATAAAATGGGCCTGCGTAATAGTTGTCAATCGCCGGCAATAACTTATCTTGATGATTTCCTAGAACCGATTGAGCGTCTTGCCCGCATGCTAATGCGAAAGTCTCAGACAATGTACTTTCGCTACGTCCCATGCATTTGCATGCAAATAATTTCGCGTTTATGTTCCCTTCGTGTGTGTAATGCACTGCAACACAAAAGACGGTGTGTTGCTTATTGCCGGTGTACGAGTATAGTGCTTGCAATTTTCCATTTTCTTTGAGGTGTATTGAAAGTGCTAACAGATGGGTTGAGAGTGTTAAGATTACCTCGCATGACCTGTTTCATAGGTTAGTAAAGAATCGTTCCCATAGCCAAAAAAAAAATATGTAAAAATGGACTTGGGTTTGTGTTAATGCCATCTTATAGAAGCGAATGAAAAATAACTAAATAAAGCTTAAATACATACAGTTTAAGCTATATTTAGTTAATTATTTTCAATGTAGAGGCTTATTTCAAATGTAATTAACATTACTTAGCAATAAATATCCACATTTTTAACCGACTTCAAAAAAGGAGGAGGTTATCAATTCGATTTTTTTTTGTATCTATGTTACCTCATATCTCAGTCGTTTGTCGACCGATTCGAAAAAAAATTTCGCCTACTTAGAGGGTATACCTTCTAGTTGGTCCCATTTTTTTCAATTTGGGATTTGATGATGGGATCTTGGTGTAATCGAGGGAAACCCTCAAATTTTAAGGTCACGTATAGTGTTTGTTTACTTGAATCTTAATGTTGACGTGTTGTTACGTCTAATAGTCAACATCTTGTGGGGCTGAGCTGATGGTGGAACTCCTTAACGCTTAGTAGTTCAATAATTATAATGAAAGAACTTATAATAGGTAGTTTGTAGCTTCTTAAAAAACAGAGTCATAAGGTGCCAGCACTTTGACCATCAAGCATCAACTATCACAGCACCGACTCCAAAAAGAAATTGTTTGCCTAAAATGGGTTCCTTTCCTTTCAATAGTCAAGAGTTTATTTAAGACTTTTTAGTGCATTTTGGTTTTGAAGTCGGTTTTTACTTTTTTAAATGTTAATGTAGAACAGGTATCAATCTCATTAATTACACCGTGCATCTGCGATACCCTGAAGAGCCGTTTAATTCCGGAAAAAAAAAGTAAATTAGGCATCATTTCACAGTCTGCAAGTCCCGGAGTGTAATTACCTAACTGTAGCAGAGTGTATAGAAGGTAAAAAGAAAAAGAAAAACCGTGGGCTCGTGTATTTTTTGATGGGCACGACAGCGTTTATTATTATAACAGATAAAGACAATACGAAAATAGTAAAATAACATTAAAGCAGAGAATTATAGATAAAGGTACAGTTGAAAACCATCGATGTTATGTCAGCTGTTGTAACTGAATTTCCAAACACCAATTCTACCCAGGCACTAAAATTTGATGTTTACATTGTTTCAAACCCTGTTTTCACGAGAAGAACAAAGTTTACAACATTGAGGTAGCTTTGTAAATAAAAATGTGCGATAAAAACATCGTTTTCTTTTTATTGGCCTGTTGCAACATTGTCCTATATTCCGCAGATAAACTTTTAGACGGGAATGTAGTGTCGCAATCGCAAATTAAGCGGTTTTGAGAGCAAGTCCAATGATCCAGTTTACGGATTGATACCGGTATGTCAATGGAATTGTGATTGCTAAACTTATAGGATTGTTCAATCCAATTCAATCAGTCTGTGGTTCGTTGTTGATTGAACTATTGATAACACAAAGAGTTTTAGGTGCGTCCTTACATGAGGCACGCCGAAGGATTACTATTATAGATCTATTTATTATTGGATCAATTGCATAGTTTACTACTAGTATATGTTTCAGTAAATATTTGGTATCAGTATCTTTTGGACTCAAAGTAGGATAGAAGAAATAAGATTTCTTTCTACAAAGTTCATATAAAGCATTATTCAATCCTTAGTCGTAGACGTATCTTGTTTCACATAAATTCTGAGTAATAAATCTAAGTCCGTTTCCCTATATTCAGATTTCATGATATCGGAAACCGACCGGCTAACATCAATCAGTGCTGAAAATATTATTACTTGTGTTTCATCGTGTCCGTGTATTAGCCTGTCATAGATTTTGTGTAAAAGTAATCTTTATTGGGAATTTATTTAGTCTCTTTTTACTTTTGGTAGTATTTATTACTCTTTTTGTAAGTAATTAATTCCAAAAACTATATTTATGCCCACCATAAACCCGAATTTCTATTTCATTCGATTGTTCATACACACGAGCTAACACAATTTACCTAAACGGCAAGCACGTGTATCAACTTCGTAATCGTTATGAAAAAACAAACAATCGAAAAGTTCGTTGTTGTGTTATTGTTATACTAACAATTAAGGTTTTATTGTGCGTTTGCGATTCTAAAGTTTCAGGCCAAGGTTTTTATTTAGTGATTTCTGAAACAGTCTTTTTTGTAATGTAGGAATATTTGCTTGCAACTCTTTCGTATTTATGTTGACACTTGAATTTTTAATACTTTCGTGTAGCCTAGTTCACTACCTACCAAACTTGAACCCGCTACTACGGCATCCATACTCCCCTCAAAACGCAATTAACATTCCAAATATAATACAGTACTCTAAATGCGTTTTTGTTTTTTATTTTCTATCGAATATCACGCTTGAATCAAATGTACAGGCCATAATGGTGCTGACGGGGTTCCATAAAAAACGCCAAGCTCCCACAGGCACTGGGCGCCTTTTCTAAAAGGTAATCGTTGTTAGGTTAGTTTTTTTTTATTTTTCGTAGAAGGCACAAAGAGTTGAGCCAGCTGCCAAGATGCATCTGGCTGCCAAGAATGGAATAACCGTAGGTGTGTTTGCTTTTTATGTCACCTGGCTGAATCTTGAGCAGTGAGTGTTAAAGATTCCTGGCCAAACTCATTCATGCTCTTGCTCATAGCTAGAGCGAACGAAATAAAGAAAGGGCTAAAACGAGAAATAACAAGAATTCGTTTGCATCTGCTTTGCATCTATTTTTTTACATGTCGGCTATGTTTACTGTAAAACATAGTGTTTTATGAAACCTCCTAAATCTAAACGTTACAAATCACTCCTACCCGCATTACGTGATTCGTTAAATATGCAACATTTAATGTAAAATAACGTTCAAAATAGCAAAAAATATGTCTGTACCTATTTGTTTGGCAACGGTGAATAATGAAAAGGTATGCAATGACGTAAGTAATGTAAACGAAATAGAATGCAACATTCCTCTCTGCTACAATACTTTACTTAATTATCTAATGGCCTCTACTCGTAATGCGCTCAAATTACGCATTTTGCGTCTGCAGCCTACTTAATAATTGTTTGGCGTCAAAAGGAGGACAGAAAAGTCATTATTACCAGGGATTGCCGGCCTCTTGTTCCCTTTATGAGGGACTGCCTACGTCGAAAAATGGCCATAGTACCTGAGTTGTTTGTTATTGGTGGTCCTTACTTAGACTTTGTCCATTTGCAACACATTAGTCCAATTCAACCAAACTCATAAGGAGTCAGTCAGTACTTGATAGTAACCCCTATAATAAAGATTGGCCGCCTGATTGGCCGAAAAAAATTCAGGATTTATCACAAGCATACCTACAACAAATGAAAATAGGTTTTGATATCGAACCGAAACATCCGTCATTTTTTATTCAATCAAAGCCAATAAGAGGAAATCTTTTAATTAGTACATCATCAATGGTGATACCGTTACTTTTAACCTTTTAAAAACAGCAAAACTTAGAAACTGGCATCCGATTTATGTAATGCCGAAGCCGTCGAATGCTAAGATCTCCACAGGAGGCTTTTAATAACAAGAAGAGTGTCTAACAAATAAAACACTTCTGGTTATAGCGACGAATGGCAACGAAATTGCGCACTTTCTCACGTCTTCGTTGTAATAATTACTAAGCATTTCTTTTCATCAGGCAGGAGAAAGCCTGAGATGCTTCGCCGATCGACTTGATTTTGTCTAAATAGTAACTAAGAAATAATAAGTAGGTAGGTATTTGATTATAAGTGATTAAAATCTCGCTTTCGAATGTCTATAAAAAGTTGTGTAAGGCGACGGAGTTTATGGAGTGATTGTTTGTGAACTGAGACTCATTACAATATTCAAGGATGCTCATTTCTTGTTATCTTATTGAATGTTAATTTGCCATCAGCCAATGCACGTTAGTTTTAGGCGATTTTTTTCTTAAAAATGGTAATGTATGAAATTTATTTTGTCGCTTTTGTATAGGCTTCGAATGCAACAGTATTTCAAAATAAATAGTCGACACACTTCGTAACACGTTTTATTATGAATACGTCAGATAACGGTTGCCGATAGACAGACGGACATGCCCGCATGCTTTTTTATTATGCAATAGCTGAGGAATGAATCGTGCAGCCCAAAATCTAACGCTGGGAAGGTCGTGAGAAAATATTGGTTTTTAATATTTCAATTATAGTATTCCGGATCGCGTTGAGTAACGTATAATAATGGGTATCTGTGGAAAGTTGCACGGTTATCATTATTGAAAACATCAAAGCAACGTCAATTATATATAATAGATAGACAATTCTGTACCTACCTACAAGCGTTTTAAATATTCTTAAAAACAGATATGGCTTTGGCTACAAACTACCAGCATCAGCATATAAGGCATAAATGATTAGTTTTTACTTATTTTATATAAATAATAAGCACCCATACTTATTTAGTAACAATTTGAAACAAATTTGATTATTAAAAAAACGATAATATTGGAGAGAAACCATCTCTTTTCTGTACCTTCGTCGCTAAGAGTTTCTCGCTATTTTGGGGTTGAATGCACTTGTAAAGAAAAGGCCAAATTGATAGATAGTATCTACTAAGATAATTCAAAGTCCCGTAGGTGAACGAAAACATTTTATAACGAAAACACGATGGAGCCGCGTCCCGTGGCGATGCAACAACGCGGCCATATAGGCACGTGTTCTGAACCGGTTTGTCCAGACAGACAGACTTGCTAGCTATACCTAGTGGTGAGATTAAAAACACAAACACGCATGGAGGTAGGTGATGTCGGATAATGTCGTCCAAGTTGATAATGTACTAATTTAGAAGAAAAATATGTAGGGAAGGTATCTACGTCTTTTGTGCACTACGCTACTATAAACATCGTTTTTCTTGGTAAGTCCAATAATTTAAACAATCTTTTCATATCTTTTTGAAGTAATATCAGTGAATAAAATTATTAAACTATTTGATTTAAGAATATCTCAGTATAAAACAATAAATTACCCACGTAAGTTGTGAGTTTTGTGATTACCACATTTTATAATTAATTGTTTCGTTTAAAAGGAATGTCACGATTGTATACAATATTCGACTTGCAAAGAAGAACGGACTACTTCATTTTGTAGTCATTGCTATTCCTATGCCCAATCAATGTGCAAATGTCAATTTTCGTTATCAGTTAATCGCAAAACGTAGGACACGTTTTGCGATTAACGGAGCGGATAAGTATAAATGGCCCAATTATACTTATCCGCTGTGATACCAATTTGATATAATAACGTTTAAATTATGTATTCGTTGCATTTGTATGTACGTATGCAGTTTCAGGTTAATTTACTATGATAGTTAATATTTTTTTGTCCCTACATGGACTCTTCTACCGGGAACTCCGTAATGCTGGGAATATTAACTATCTACCTCTCAGTAATACGCCATCGGTTACTTTGCAAACTTCACAAAAGAAGAGCCATACCAATAATACTTACCGCATTCATTAACACTTATTACCATTGTCATGGTTGTTGGTTTCGATAAAAAAAACTCCCTTGTGCATAAACAAGCAGTGCAAATCAACTAGAAGTGATGCGTTACGTTCAGCTAAGTTTTTATCAGTCCTGGAAGTTTGATCCACCAGAGACTTGGGCCTATTTTTGAATTTTTCGCTTCGAAATGACGAGTGATTTTCGTTCGACAACGAGTTTTTTTCTATGACTTTTAATTCATCTTCGAACGAAAATCACTCGCCATCTTGAAGCGAGTGATTCAAAAATAGTGCTCCTGGGCCTCTATTTTTGAATCACTCGCTTGAATATGGCGTGTGATAATTGTTCGAAAATGAATTAAAATTCTACGATACTCACTCGAATTATTGACGTAAGTACTCACAAAATTAAGATGTATTTTTGATAATCCCTCCCATGTGGATTACGACTGATTTTCATTAGAGAATTCGACTTTAATGAATGCTTTTCACTCGCCATCTTGACGCGAGTAATTCAAAAATAGGGGCCCTGGAGCTCTATTTTGAATCACTCGCGTCAATATGGTGTGTGATTTTCTTTTATTAATGTTTGATTTTCAAATGAAAATCAGTCGAGATACACACGGCAGTGAATATGAATGAATGAATGAATCTTTATTTCGGACAACAACATACATATCATATAACAAAAAATAAAAAAATGCGATTAATAATAATAATAATCATAATTTATTTCAAGACTATGTTAGTAATGGAATTATTACTGGGCACCGGTGCGTGTAGTGACATCCAGTGTCGCATGAAAGGACCATCCATTAATGAATAATTACTAAGTGTACATGATAGTAATTGATAAATTAAAATTTAATTGGTAACTAAATTCCCATTTTAATCAGAAATGATCGGATCGAATCAGAAATGAGGAGATACGTAGGAGAACTAAGGTAACGGACATAGCCTTGAGAATCAGTAAGCTCAAGTGGCAATGGGCAGGGCACATAGCGCGACGAACTGATGGCCGTTGGGGCAGGAAAGTTCTAGATTGGAGACCCTTCGACCAACGACGCAGCGTAGGACGTCCACCAACAAGATGGACAGACGACTTTATAAAGATCGCAGGATCAAATTGGATGCAGATCGCTAGTGATCGGTCGCTGTGGAAAGCCGTGGGGGAGGCCTATGTTCAGCAGTGGACGTCCTTTGGCTGATTATGATGATGATGATGATGACATTCCCATTTTGACATCTTTCTGCGATCCGTCGTATAATGGGGCGGTTCATATATTTGGGCAATTGTACTTTAAATATTAAAAGGTTGCTTAATTTGAATTAGTCTATATTAAGTGTGATTTTTAACAATCGTTTTTAACCAAAATCACTCGGCATATTGACGTATAGTAGCAAGTGCTAATTGCTATCATACTTAAGGCGCTACCCGGATTTTTAACGCGCACACTAGCGCCACTTTACTAGAAAAATAAATAATAACTTGTTAAATAAAAGACCAATCAAAAATCTGGTAGACACGATTGTAGCTCTGGTTATGTGGTTGAGATACAATGTTTAAGTTCAATAAAACAGAGTTATCTCAAGTTACAGTTAGAAAAATTGCCAAAAGTGGCCATATTTAGCAGTTTTTCTACAGTATAGTACTTTATAATCAATTTAAACGTACTAAATAAACTATAGAACCTGAACCTGAAGCAGAACACTTACTTGCGTCATTTCGTCGTAACGTAACTTGACGCTAGTACGTTATTGCAATAAATTTAGGTACTAGTCAGTACAGCGATGCCTGCTCTCGCCCCAAATGTTACGTTATGGCAACAATCTGAAGTCTGTCTCTGACTTAAGGCCTTAGCTTATATTTCAGGCATTCAGTTCACACAAATGACTAACGGTATTTGATGCGAGCAGCGATTGCTACAATTAGGAGTGGTCCATTAATGAGTTAAATTGCTTAATGCGGAGGTCCCGGGTTCACAGCCTTATCTATTAGGAGAACGAGCTTGGAATTCGCGTCAACCAAATGACTATTATTAATGGGAAAGTGGCCAAGATATTGCGATCTAGTTCAAAAACCTAGGTATGGAATATGAAGTTGTAGGTAATTATCAATCGAACAATGTTTTATGCAAGGAAATCCGCAACCATAGATACTACAAGATCATTTTAATACACTTTTTTTACAAGTGGTGATGTGAGTGTTTCTATTGAGTCTTAATGATTGATTGATTATTCGAGAATATCTGGTTAACATAACTAATGATGAATTGATTAAAGTGACTGAGATCAATGTAGCCGACTAATTTGTATTTACCGTTAATCTACAGAATCCATTGCAAGCATTTTATATTTAAATCCTATGTTAGCAATTCCAAACAACTTAAACTGTGACTTAAGTCCTCATTAGCTTTGGACCAGAGGTTCTCAACCAGTGGTCTATTAAAGACCTTTGTTGATTAAAACTGTTATTGAACAGTTCGTTAAAAATCTTTGTATGAAAAAAGAGGCTAAGTTGGCTCTACAAACTCTACATCGACATTAACAGATGACAGAGACAAGAAGCTGCGAATTTTATACGTTTGTATCCATAATGCCTCACTTTAGCATAGGTATTGGATTTTCTTAATACGAGGTCTTGCAAGCAATGTGAGTGCTTACAATAAGGTTTGGAGCCTCTGTCTAAGACAGTTGTTACTCGCTTCGTTCAGCCTGTGGATTAGTCTAGACTCGCACAGCCATCGGCTGGCCGTTGACCGTCTCTTATTAGTAAACATTGAACGGAACGGCCAAGCGGATTTCCACGTAGCCAAGCCGTCTGAATGAATATCAAACACTTTCATCCATTACCATAATTGCAATATTTAATCAAGTTTTGTTGCTAAGAATGTCGTAATATTTATCGTTGTGTGAATAAAATATATGAAAGTAGCTTTATCCAACACTGTAAGAGGTACTACATTAAATCGTTATTCGATTCAGTTGTGAAGTGCCTATTTTAAAGGACAGAAACGTAAAATCTACGAGATATATCAACTCTCTTCAACTTTGGTGGTAACCTACAGCGCTGTGTCCTAATATTCTAAAGAAGACACGTCTTTTAACACCCATCACAGCGTGGTCCCCAAAAATACTCCACTTCCAATGAACCGCTCACTGATTTCACTTCGGTTTGTTTGAGATAATTTTTGTAAATTTATTTTCAATTAACTGCCTTTTCTGCTGGCTATACTTATTATTCAAAATTTATTTATGATTTACTAATGCAGAGGAGCTTTCGCTACAAATCTATTACCAAGCTTTTTTGCTGGTAATGTAAGTTTTTGCCTACTAAACGTATTTATTTAGCATGCTTAATACAATCAAGAGAATGTCGATCGGCCAACAGGTGTCATATTAACAGACATTGAACTACATTAAACAGGTAATTAAGCCCGTGTTTCATTGCATCTGTCAGCTGCATCCAGCTTCTTAATGGCATCAGCAAAAATGCAAAGAAACCCAAACCTTGCGATGGGCAGCTGCAGTGCAATAGCCACAACAGGTCCAGACGACATTTTTTGTAAAAACTCAAATTACTTGCGTAAAAACTGTCTGATGTCCGTAACACTTGCGTTTTCAAGATGATTTTAAACCTTATGATACCGTAATAAAACTGTTCAAGTTATTCTGGTGATGTCTATAAATGGGAGGTAATGCAGCATCCTCATCATTTGATTGCAGATCAATTTTTAAAATCAAAGCCCAGCTCCTCAATAGAGCTAGCTTTTGGACTTAGATTTTGCTTTATTCAAAGAGTCAAATAAGTAAAGCATGATTTTTAAAACCCTGTAGTTTTCCCAATAGTACTAAGGCAGACTAGAACATGATGTAGTAAATAGAATCCTAAATCTATGATCGGCTTTAAGACCTTACAGGCGCGTATAGTCGTTTTAACAGTTGGGCTCACTGCATTCTTCCTCTATATTGTTCCAAGTATCTCCCGAAGAAGATTGCTCGCACACAGCACCTGTTCTTAAACAATTCTATACCCAACCCCATTTGACAACCAGTTTTGTATTTAGCGCGTACTTGTATAATTTAACTAAGTGCTGGATTAAACTGTCGTAGATGAATAAAAGATGCCGTTGATCGAGCAAAGTAGCCGCCTGTCTGACTGAGATGTTCATCTTTAATCATCGTAACTGGTTTGTTCTGTGCAATTTCATTGAAAATTCAAAATAATGCTAAGACTTTTATAAATGTTGATCTACCGTTAAACAATGCTGTAGCTACGTTCTACGTGCTTTCGTCTTGTGTAGTAAAACAGGATAACTAAGAAAACATTACTTATTTTATGTTCACAAAATGCTTGTACGAAGTACGGAAAAAAGTACATTTGCCAGCCAGTTTCTGTTATATAAATCTTTTTTTTACAACATCTAGTTTTGGCTTTATTAGTTCATTAGTAAAGCTACTAAAAAGAAGCAGAGATCATTGCTCCAATAACTTCCCAGAAAACCTACCGTTGAGAATATTCCGATCAGTCAATAAATCACAACATGGAACAGTGCATGCAACGTAAACGCAGAGAAGCGGTGCGTGTGCGCATCAAATACTCTTATACGTCGGAAATAGAGCTCAATTTTCAATGATTATCGACAATTGGTGCTTGTTTGGACTTAACGGTGTAGCCCTGGCGTGACGGGTACTGGACCCAAGTGATGTTCCTTGTACCGACTGGAATCTTTTAACGATGCGATAATCGGGGCAATTGGCTAATATTCACTTACTGATGTGTCATTGACGATTAGCTAGCTGTAGTTCTGTTTGCTATACCGCAAACGTTTATCACCACATCATACACTTGTGCACTAGACTAGAATGATGTTTCGTGTTTACATAAGCTTAAATAAAGTATTGAGATTTACGTGAACTATAAGTTAACAGAAATGTCAGCCATTCGCTTTGAGTACTTAAAGTAATAGTTTCCGACCATGAGTGACTGTTTTAAATCTGTAAACGAAAAAAAAAATGACATCACAATAAAACTAAATATCTCTAGCAAACCCCTCCTCTCAAATATTGGAGAAATTTAATCAGTTTGCGTTTTGTAAAATCACAAAAAAATCGTCACAACAGATCTTGGACGTCACTATAACAGAAATATTAATTTCGTGCATACGTATGCGCGCAGGTGCATTCCTGCACCTAGATAATATACGACCACGTTGATTACAGATTGCCTAATTGAGTTTACGACGTATCGGAACTATCAGAAGCGTGGAGGTGTTGAATTATGCACAAACAAGTAAGAATAGGTACATGTTTCTCTGTAGGTCCTAATGGTTATCGTTTGTGTATTTAAATAGTTGCTTATTAAGTTGAGGTCAATGCTCGTCGTTAATGGGTAATTAAGTGCATTTCCTGAGTTAATGTTTCTATTTCCTGTAGTACCCGTATGTATGCTGAAAATGAAAATTAAAATATTTTTTATTTGTAACAAATTAATAATTTGCTGAGGTATATGTAGGTACATGTTCTTTTGCCTAGTTGAGTCTACCTTGTGGTTTTATTTATAAGTAAAATTCCGACACTTTTCTTATATCACAAAGGTATCTACAACTTTCTAAATATTCTCCCATTTTTAGGGTTACGTAGCCGAATGGCAAAAAACGGAACCCTTATAGTTTCGTCAAGTCATTAATAAATACTTTCAACGAAAATTGGTTCGGACGGGATCGAACGAGTAGTTTTTGAGATATAGCACATTTTCAACAACCGCAAACATAACTTTGTTCTTCATACAATCACCATGAAAAACAAAGTTATATTTGTAGTCAACAACATATTGTGGTACTTTACTAAGTAGAAGTAAATGGATTCCCTAATTCAGTTAAAGTTGGCACGGAACCCTCAGTGCGCGAGTCCGACTCGCACTTGGCCGGTTTTTTGTTAACGAGTGGAGTATGACTCTTATACAATCTTAAAAGATTTCGTTACGCATACGACTCGCTTGTAGAAGTTAATAGTTACTTCTATCTACAACTAAAACAAATACATTTTAATTCAGTGTAATGGGAGTATTACACTTAGGTACTTTACAAATAACAACAGTAAGATGACTTTGAAGCGTTCGTTAACTCAAAAGCCCCGAACTAAAGATGCAACATTAACTCGGATACAAAGTGCATTACTTTATTTAACCTATTACTCATTACCACGACCAATGCCGTTTCGGGGAGAAAAACAACGCAAAAGTCAAAACAGTGGCGCCAACACCCGTTATACGCTGAGGGCACACGTGCTGAGAATGTAAACACTCGATATTGATTAACAGTTTAACACTTAAAACTTTTAACTTGGACGTTTGAATAATACTTATGTATCAGACATGAATGCAATTAAAAATATTGTATTTAAAAAAGCAAACTTCGCGAAACGTATCTATTTATTTAATAGAAAGTCACTCCGTGCTCATTATCTTGGGTCTCTTCAGAATTTGGCTTTTCGTTCACTATTTAGATAGCGTCAATATCTTCAATTTCGTCATTTTTAATTAGTTTTTGTGTATTTTATGTATGTTTATTATTATTTTGCTTTATATAATTTACCATACCATATAAATACCTTATACAATATTTACGGAGTATTTTTATCATCACTGTTCAGTTATAAATACAAAGCTAACACTCACTTCGTAATCTTTAAAACAATTAGGTGTCCCTTTGTTAATCAACGTTTGATAGATTATTTACATTAATAGACATACATTAAAATTTGTCTACATAAATCGTAAATTAGAATTAAATCGTCATACATACGGATTAATTAACTATTATGATAATGATTATAATATCGATACTTTGAGTGTGACCTAAGCCTAATCAGAAATTGTCACGAGGCCACAACGAGACTATAAATACATACTTACGTATTTTAAGCGTAAAGCGTAAGCTTTAAATCGAACGACGAATTGGTGATGCTTTGTATACCTTTGTCAAGTAAGTAGGAACTAGTTTTAATAGGAATAACTAGACCAGTTCCATGGAGTTTGAGTCATAATTATATTTGAACATAAACGGCTACTTGTTAAATACCTAATACTTTAAAATTGGCGCCTCATGAACTCGCGAACTAAGTAAGTAATGTGTACTTAAAAATAGCAGTCTAGCAAACTTATGACATTAATAATAGATTTATTACCCTAACTAGTTTTTTTTCTGCTAGCGACTATGTATTCACCGTGTTTTGTAAAAATCCTTCTAAGTGTCGATTTTACCAACATCAGATAAGACTTCTCCGACTGAATAAGTATAAAAGTCCGATTTCTAAAAGTCATTTACATAAATGATTACTGACAAATAGGTGACGTTTTCAAATTAGGCGTTCTGTTTTATATTCGACGAATATTCCTTATCTACGTTGGTAAAATCGAACCTAAATATTATACAAAAAAAAATAGTTCGTGTGATTAAGGTCAAGAAACTCCTACTCAATCCTGTGTAAAAATGCAATTATTATAATAATAAACACTATCCCCCTTATTTATAATAACTCAAACAGTCTAATAAACCTATTTTAGCTATAACACTGTTTTGTCACTTTCGGTCAAGTGATGACAGCGGTAAGAAAGAACGTGACAAAACAGTGCTATAGTTAAAACAGGTTTATTAGACTGTTTGAGTTATTATGAATAAAGGGGTAGGTAAGCATGTTCCAAACAAAAGAAATACTTATTATTGGTTTGTCTGTACATCATAGAGCACCACAAAACAATGACCCGAAAAGATTGGATTTGTGACTTTATACCTACTTATTGTTATATTTTTACGACAATCGTGACTAACCCGTGTCTTTTCTTTGTTTGAAATACCTCAAAAGTTGTGACTAAGCGATTATCTTTTAATAGCCTTGAAATTATGTCATCCCGTTTAAAATAATCAATACATTTAAAACAAATAGTTTAAAATACATTTTTATTTTATTTTGTGTTTATTTTTCTTAAGTTTGACTGCACATTCTGTAGATTAAAAGGTGTAATCTCCACATTGCTTAGTCTCTTGTGATTATTTTATTATCTGCCTGTGTTTTGGTATTACGTAGTAAGAAGTTGTGACAATATGTTTGCCTAATATAATACCTAAAAATACTGTAGGTATTTACCTCGGAGTATCACGTCTGTTGTTATCAAACAGCTAAGAAATCCCTGCAAAGCTTATTAAGAGTTTTTATTATTATTATTTAGCATGGGGATAGGACCTATTCATACAATCGGTTGTCAAGAGCAAAATCATGTTTTGCCCAGAATGGCGCTCTGGCGTGGTCTATGGTAGAGCTATGAGCTAGTTTTGTTGTTTGCAACAAGCCTTATTTAACCGTACTTTGATCTTATCATCGGTTCATAAAATATATTGATGCTTTTTAAAATAGGCCTCACCTCCATTCCCCAAGTAGCGCCATCCATGATTGGCCATAAACTAAGTATAAAGTAGGAATCGTATTGTATTTTATTTTATTTGAATCAGATAGAATGGTTAAGAAACTGGTCCACACAGACGTCCCTGAAACACGCGAAATTTTCCTAAAGTCATACGATTGCAGTATGCGCGTGATATTCGCTATATCGTTTTCTTTAGAAAAATACATGTTATCGCATCGGAGTTATAATGCCGCGATATACCAAACCACTTCAACGTGATTATTATCTGATAACAACGCTAACTAATTTGACAAATGTTAGAACTCACTACAGGAGGCAGATTCTTGTGCAATTCGTATACGAAAATGGTTCACCGGTCGAATTTTCAATGCCGAAGAAAAAAATGATTTTGATTTCCCAGGGTCAGGATTTGTTGACATTGTTGTTGACATTTCAATTTTGTCCATGCCGTAGTTTTGTACGTGTGGAAATATTTTTAGGTTCAATTGTTTTTTAGGTAAAACTCGCAATCGAATTAACATCATACGAAATAAGTTCGATTGACGCGAGAATAGCCAGCAAGATTGTAAAATTTTATTGTGAGGTTTTCATCTTATTTCCAGAACACTTACGAGATGCGCTTTAATTTTACATATCCATAATTAAAATGTATTGATGATTCAGATCTATCATGTGAAACTCATCGAATATATCGAATCGATAGGATCAGTAGTTCTGTTCTTTCAAATGGCATTACATTATTATTTACGTATTTTTATGGGAGCTGATATTCGGATCGAAAATACCTACTTAACTCCGTTGATGTCGGAGATTGTATCTAAGTCAGAGCCACGGAAAAACAAAACTTCTGAAGTTTATTTCCATGTAACTTTCTATTCTATTTCCATACTTTATGTGGAGTGAAATAAACCTTTTTTTTGACAGCAACAGCAGCAAAGCTTTTCGTCCTTAGTTGCCTATTAAGTAACTGATGCTTATTATGTAGGTACCTACTTCCATCTCGACCATGCAGTCACCGGAGCCGTAACTTATAAGACCAATGTCTTGAATGAATTACCATTATCAAAACCAATATCATGTGGTATCATGCAACCTTTCAATCAGAGCTTAATACATGTCAGAGTGAAGGCTTGCGTGATCAGCCGGCTGCCACCATAAATAAGTTTCCTAACAACGACTTTTTCTCAGCTGTCAGTGCTGTCACTAATGTCACCTGTCAGTAAGCCTGGAGGTAGACGAGCTATGGAATAGCTACCATGCATATTGTAATAGATGGATGCCCATGTGATTAATCTTTTGTTGATAACCTGTACACGACAGTTGACGTTGTATCAGATTACGTTTTCAAATGTTAATCTTAAAATGAAAATCTTCTATAAAATGTTAGCTAGAAAATCTGTTTCTACCTTATTAATATTTACCAGACGAAAAAAAATACAGGTAGAGTTTGACATAGGGTTGAAACTTGAACATATCGAATCATAAATGTTAAACAAACAACAAGGCTAAGGTTAAGGCTGAGGAGGCGTAGAATTTGTGCAGTAGGTATAAGACCAATCTTTCTCAGCGGGTCGTCAAGTCTGAATCTAGTCGTGTCGTGAATTCCATTGCTTTGTGATTAAAATTCAGACTGAATAAGATCGCGAGCTTTATGAAAGAAGATTTGTGGCCGAAAGGTGTCGTGTTCCGGCGTTTTCGCGGAAGTAGGTATGACACCACGAACAACACGACAATTAGCTTTAATGTAATTTTTGTCTATCTTGTATGTATTTGTATGCCTGTATTTCAGATATTGTAAATCTTGATGCCTAAAATAAATAAAAATAAAATACCTATTAGTCTTCGACATAGGTACATCCTGATTTAATCATAAGCATGATCGTCTGACGAAAGCTGTGATGTGGTGATGATGTAACAAAGATGCATTGTCCAAATAAGCGCCGATCAACTTAATGAATTATTCTTCGCTTCTAAAACTTACGTAACCTGCGTTTGATTGACAGCTGCTTTAACCTGCAACGACCTTTTGAATCGTATTCTTATTACCTTATCTCTACATTACATTTATTATTTTTGAAGAACCTAAAAGGCCGATGTAGACGTTAAGAATTTTGGGCTAATAAAATTCAATAGTGTTCTTTTGATACTTGATATCTATATCCTTCTTATTTATCAAAAGGACTATTTTAATGACGTCAACCGCTTAAGCTATTTCAAGAGAGAAGAATTTGATTCCAATTTGTTTTTGTAGTGCGCGCCCGTAATAGCTACCTACTTCTAAACATTAATTTATTGATTCCTTCGCTATTTACGTAGCTAGGTAATTCAGAGTTGGATACAATTCAAGAAAAGTGAATATTAACTTACGATACGAGCTCTCAGTTTTTTGAGAGTTCGTGTATTGCAAAAAAGAAATAAGTGAAACTGACTGACTCATTTCAATCTGTTTTAAGTGATTGATAAATTACTTACCACTATTCAACGGCAGCTTGAATGCTTCTTAATTGATCGTTAATGTGAAAAGTTACAACTTGTTCGGAAGTTGATAATAAATGTGGATTTCCTTATTAATTCCGGCTTTATAGGTATAATGGGATACACTTATTTAAAAGCTTATAGTAATAATGATATTCATTGTCGTCAGCAAACGGAATGCAAAATGGAATGCAATCGTTGAATTGTTTCGAAATACCTCAATAATAAAATATTAAGCTATGTGTGTAAAGTTAAAGTTACATTGAAAATTCAATTAACCACTACTACTAGAGCGGGGTGATACTAAAAGCCCCATTACTTAAGAATAAGCTGTCAAATGACAAAAGTCCATTCGAATAGTGGGCAGGGCACCAAACAAGGTATCCAGAACTGGCACGTTAAGCCACAGTGTCAGTGTCACCGGCAAGCACCGTGCATAGCGAGTGATTATTTTCGGAGGCTGATAATGTCTATGAAGAAAAAAAGAACTTTGTGTTACTGCATCATAATTTTACCTTATAAAATTTTATATATTGAATTTTCCTTTGTAAAAACTCCTCATTTGGTCTCATTACTCGTTTAGTATTATATTTGAGATCGTAAAAGACCTTCCCAGTTGTTTTGATGATATCTGCCTAAATGTATTGCTTTAATTAAACCGAGTATACTCGGCACTAAAACCGAGTAACTCGGCCGAATACGAGTATCAAAAAACCCGCCGAGTACGCCGAGTACTCGGCCCATCTCTACTGCCAAGTAACAATTTTTGTGAGGAGACTATAACAATATACGTTCTCTCCAGTGTTATATGTGCTGAAAGTGGTAATTGCAGACGAATGATCGTAATAAGTGCAAAATGAATCTGAAATCAGCCCGAGAGTGGTTAAACTGGTTTTGGAGAAAAAATATAATTTGCACGAATTAAGGAATAAGAGACATTTGGACAGGGCTTCGACGGGCTAAACGGTTTCCTGATGTTTTGTCGGTCTTAAGATTGCAAACTTAAAATGGACTCATGTGATTACCATGTTTCATGTCTTTAGATGTTTTACTGAATGCTTGATTAGTTAGATTTCAAGTCGTGAGTGGAAATCAGTCAATCAATCATCGTTTAGGAAGAAGGACTCTCAAACAGGCTGTTTAGAGATGAAAGTTAAACTGTGGTTAAATAGACAAGCACCGACATTCCAGACACAATAGTCAATCAATTGTAAACGCGTCCCCTAAGTGTGTTTTGTAGTCGTGGTTTGAAGAAATAAAAATTATTTTGCATAACATTGTCCTTGTGACAAATTATAAAACAATCTGACAAGAATCCGAACAATTATACGGTTGTAATCAGTGAGTTGTTACTACTACGAATAGAGAAGCCATGAGAAGCAAAAAAAGTGTCGCAATACGACGACAAGATGGTAACGTTTTCCTTGAAATTTATCTCAAGAGTTCATGTCTGTGTCGTTAATTCATGGAGCACGAAATTTGTTCCTGGTGTCAGTTTCCTATAGTAATAGTAGTTCAATTGTTGTAAATGGGAAAATATTCTTTCCATGCCTTTATATTACAAGGGCTATGTTTGACTTTGTTTTGAACTTGCAGTATCTATAAAATGGCAACAGAACTCCACGCCAGTCATCCGTACAACATAATAAACAGAAGGCTTTAGGCCAATGCCATATAAAATTATTAATTATGCCTACCTAATTAGTATTCATCCCATAGAAGTTTCCGCGGCCAAGTAAGGGGTCTGTATGTAATATGGATGTTCTCTATTTATTTATATCGACCGGCCGAATCGTGACTTGAATCGATTATTAACTTTATCTTTTTGGGATTAAATGCGCTGTAACTCTTTTGGTCGTATAGACCAACCATAAAACTTTTGAAATTAGATCGTTAACACTTTAGTAGACAGTAATCCAGACACAATAGAAATTATATTGTTATCACGCCTATAGGCGTTCATTCTCCACTAAAGTGTAAAACATAAACTTATTCCAAAAACTTAGTGCCAGGCTTAACCGTGCAAAGATATTAAACGACTAATTTAAAAACAATGCATTAAATTGTGTTACTTTTTTATTGGTCGGATGCTTAGTTCAAACCTGGCACTATCTCTTTTGTTATAAGGGGTAATTGTCTTGTTTAATTTTAAAATCAAATAAACATTTAATAAAACTGTGGTTTTGTAAAACATGATTCAGCCATGTTATGGAGCCATGTTTTGGCTACATGCAGAATTTTACTCTGGAGACCACAGGCGTTATTAAGTCCATGAATAATCTAGAACCTTGTTAACTGGAGGGAAACATCATTTTTATTCAAACACACTAATACTTCTGGAACATTTCTGGTATTTATTGAAAGAAGCGATGATGTAAACCGCTGTTAATTCGTTTGTAAGAATCATGAAGTGCCGTCTCCCTATCTTATCTTATCATAGTATCACAAGGCTGTTGATAAAATTGCATATAGAATCTTGTAGATGGTCCGATTGATAAAATGCATTATGTGTGCTATTTTTGATCATTAGTAACAAAACAATGAATATACTGATGATTTTTTATTGTTGTAAATAGATTTTTTGTTTATGGTGTAGTGGTTAGCGGTCCTGACTGCGCCAGCTCGGTCGTGGGTTCGAATCCCACAAGGGGCAAATATATTTACTCGTATAAGTGATGAGCACGAACATTTACAAGTCAAAGTCATGAATCATATATGTATTCAAGTTTATAAAGGAGACGCTCCCGTGATATTCGTTGGTATTCGTAACACAAGAAAGACAATTCCTTACATCGAAACCAAGACAATGGGTGTGTTGTTTAGTCCAATAAAGAGTCCGTCCTACCGTACCTACGTATATAATATGTACATAAGTATACCTGCTTTTACTTTAAAGAATTCTTTAATCTCTTACTATAAATGTCCAATTAACTACCATCAATCAGTACTTATTTCATTTATTCTCATTGTTCATAACTAGTGAGATAAATTACTTTTCTGCGAAACATTTGATCTACGTATAAAATGCGTTCATAGTTCGTCATGTAACATTTCCTATAAAGGCTTGGATACACCTATGTAAATAACTCATAATGACTGAACCTGAACTGATGTTGAATCATCGATGATTAATCCACAAGTCGGACGTCTCAATCGCACGCCCACTATCTTAGTAATGTTGACGACAGTGGATATCAAACTTTAGATGTAAAAAAAGGTATTTAAATTAATGTGTGATTCAAAATATTATTTACTAAATAGTTAAATTAAATTAGTATTACAAAATCTGGAAAAAAAATAGTATTCAGCTGCTATTTCATTGTCAATTAGTTGATGTAAGGGTAAAAAAATAAATTATAGTTTAAAAAAAACTAGAAAAAACACGCTTATAGCTAACCGAACTAAAAAGTAGAAAATAATTTTTAATTACAAAGAGTTAGAGAATAATTCAATTCAGAGTATATTTTAAATGTTGCACCCCACGCTTTTTACTCTGAATTGAATTATTCTCTAACTTTTTGTAATCTAAAAATTTCTTCTACTTTTTAGTTCGGTTAGCTATGAAAGCGTGTTTTTTTAGTTTTTTTAAACTATAATTTATTTTTCATTTTCTAGTTTATTGTTTCAATTAATTATTTGCGACACGCGATAGCTCTATCTTTCTTACTCCCTTACAGAGGATAAGGATATTGAGAAACTGTTATTAAATTATTGCATTGTCAACGTGTGCAAAGTTTCAAATTATTCAAACTTCTGGAAATCGGTCAAATTTATGAGATTCCATTACATACATACATACATACATACATACATACATACATAGATACAACCCAAGCTAATAAAAGCGTGGTAAAAATGAACATGGATGAGCGCATCAAGGTTTCTAACATGTGTTTCACTCCATTCTTCTTTCTATGATACTTTTTTTTTATTAATTAGCCGTATTGAGTTTGAAAGTCCCACATTTTAATATTACAATGCATCAAAAGACGAGAACCGACCGACAGCACTCTGAAAATTGCGGCCAGTATAACCGAAAAAAGAAAAATAACTCTAACGAAAGGATGTTGAAGATTGAGAAACGTTTGATATAAGACTTGCAGCAATGATTTGTAAACATTTAACACTATAATGGCGCCAGGACATATTTCCGCGATTCCGACACTTGGCCTTGTTCTAGTTATAGATAATAAACGGTGCAAAGGCAATTTCAAACTCCCTATTGATCGATAAGATGAAGCAGTCACTGATTTTAATTGGCTTAAAGCTAAGAGTTATGTATGACAAAATATTCTGAGGATGTAAAACAAAGGTAGGTGGTGGCGTTGAGTAGGATTGGAGGGAAATAGCAAAATAAAAGGATAAAGTCGGGAAATCTATTTTTATCTTTTGACGTAAAACGAAAACGAACGAAATAAAACGTGTTAAAAAAGATTCGAAAACAATATTATATCTAGAAAGGAGAATGGTTTTACACACAGTAGGTAATCCTAGTATTGACAAAATACTCCTCGTACATCATAGCAAAAATAAAAGATCTCAAAATCTGGTAAATTCAAACCTATTTTATCATGTTCGTATTTGCAACAAAACCATGACATGATAAATAAAAAACCTGCATTATGTCTTCCCACTAAGGTCCAATATCGTAATTCTCTGTTAAGTCAAATAAGTAAATAAAACTTAACGTTTTGCACAGAGCTGTATTTGTATAACCGAGTGTCCAGACAATAATTACGGCCTATTGGACCGCTGGCGTCCGCCAAACCATTTACGGAAGATAGCGTTTATAATGCTTTTATTTAATTCACAAGTCGGGGTGTATGACATACAGTTAAAGCAGTAATCAGGGTTGCCATGTAGAAAAAAAGTACTTGCTGTATTTAAATAAAACTTGAAGTTTGAAAGAAAGTATAGGACCCTAGCAACTTAAAAGATTTAAGCATAGGCTACCAAGAGCATAAGCTACCTTTATAATATAATGTTTCCACTTTGAGAATGCTATTTAGCGTTTTCGATTTTGACAGATAATGTATGGACGAATTTAAAACTTCCTGAATTTGACAATATTTCTATACATTGTCTGTCAAAATTGAAAATGTCAGAATCGTATTCTCCATAAAATTAATATCCCTAGGGGATAGTACTTCTATGGTATACTCAGAGCGGCTATAGGTAGTACTTTAGGTACGATAAGAAGATAAGGAGACATGATTCGGCCCCTTCAGGGCACAATTATTTTTATTTTATTTTTCACTGTACATTTGACGTTCATAAGTGGCATATTGTGTCCTAAATTGAATAAATATTTTTGAATTTTGAATTTTTTTTTGAATTTTTACGATCATGTGACTAAAAAAGTAATGGAAGTCTGCTGACCGAGAATGAGATGGATGGACTGTTTGGTTGTGCAATGTGCAGTATGATTGTGAAAAGAGCGGATGACTCCGTACGAGACGAGAAAAGGAAAAATTAAGAAAACCTTATTTCTAAATTGCAGACCCATTTCTATGCCACCAGCCCTAGATCAGCGGATGTGCTACTAACGATGAGATGAGATACATAATCATTGATAGACTGATTAGGCTTTTTATTGCGTGCCATAGTCCATAACATAAAAGTTTAATTGGCTGCCTACTTTTTATGCCATGGAGATGATGAGGTCGGTGACAACAGGAAACGGTAGTTGTATAGTACTATTATATTTTCTGTGGTTGTATTCGTATTATCGATAATATCGAAATTGCTTTGCGGTGGCTGGCATATACTCGTAGTCTGGAGGGTATCCAACAGTTTTGCTTTCTATCTGTTTAATGGCTCCGTAAAGTTAATTTAACAAATCCCGTATAACTTTCAATTTTCTATATCGAGTTATCTAAAACTAACTGACTTCCCGGCTTATTACGTAGTTCTGACGCCATTGAAAAAGTGAATTTTTATGTTTCAACAACAATAACAAAAGACCAGCGGATAAATCATGGCAGTTCCTTTTCAAACAACTTAAGCTTCCATATGAGGAACCACGTAGGTGGTAGTTATCTGAATTATAGTTTACCAGTCTATTCCTTTTTGAGTGGATATTCATAGGGTTAGACAAGCCGTTTATGAAGGAAAATAATATGTCTTGGGGGCATATTGCGATCCAACTTAATCCGTTCAATTTCCAGACAGTTCAATTCCTACTCAATATAAACGAATAGTATCGATATGAAAATACTATAATGGTATAAATATTATTTGTTTATTTATTTAAACTTTATTGCACTGTAAAATATACAATTGGCGAACTTAATGCCTAATGGCATTCTCTACCTGTCAACCACCTGATAATGCAGAGAGTTTAATTAGTGGCGGAATATTAATAATAAGTGAGAGGAGTGGTACAAAAAAAGAAGTAAAATGCACTAACATAAACATACATACTAATATTACACAAATATAATAGGATACATAAGCAAAAGGCTGATAAACATACATAGAATACATATACTTAATAAATACAAAAATATGAATGATAAAAGTGATAATATTGATGACATCCAAAAAACACAAATAAAAGAAAATGTTTTTTAATTCTGAAGAGAGCCAAGGTTAAGATAGTGGGGTGCGGAGAGACTTTTTAAAAGAGAATTTGTTGGGGGACATTCTGATTTCATTGGGGAGAGAATTCCAAAGTCGAATCGCAAAGATGGTGAAAGAGTCCGACATAAAGCCGGTCTTGAAAAGAGGTGTGTAAAGAGTGAGATTATGGGATTCCACCTGGTGGAAGCCAGATAGTTGGAGCACTGTGCCAAATAGGTCGGAGAGTGAGGGTTACGAAGTAAGTTGAAGAGAGTGCACAGGATTCTTATTTCTCTGCGATGTCGGATGGGAAGCCATTCAAGCTTAAATATCAATTGTTATGTTATATTATCATAATAATTTATACTAATATTATAAAGCTGAACAGTTTGTTTGAATGCTCTAACCTCTGGAAATACTAGACCGATTTAATTTTTTTTTTTTGTGTTGGATAGCTTTTTATTGAGAAAGGTTTGAGGCTATAAACATGACGCTGCGCCAGGAGGGAAGGTAGCAAACCGCTTTGTTAATAATATAATGCGAAATCGCAATACGAATTGATATTTGACAGTAAAGCAGTGCTGCTTGACTGTCAAAGCTAAAGCTGCAATGCAATAAGCACCTTGGTTCTATTTTGTCTACAAACATAGAATAAACCGTTAATTAACTTCTAGTAAGCAATGCTGTAAATACTTATTAGATAGTTTCTTTTGTAATACTCTTAGACAGGGTTGTGTTTGGTCATACATATAGATTTATCTTCTTGAGTACACCTGCCTCTTTAAATTACAGTGCACAAACTGGAGGAAGTTATTTACCAACTCGTTTGTTTTAATCTCTTTATCTGATAAGATCTTGTTATTAAATACTCAATCATTTGACCTTGCTAGCCATTTGAGTTTGCGATGTATTTTGTTTCACTTTTCCGCAGTCAGACGAACTGCCTTTATGATTGATGTCTTTGACATTAATGTACTCATTAACATATCTTTTCCAAGGTCATCCTTTTGCTTAGCCTCAACTATTAATAATTTTTCAACACACTTGCTCAAAACGACGTTTTTATTCCACCGATTTTTGGCTCATAATCATAGATATTAAACACGCGTGCTTTTTCATTATATTATTGCACTAGTGCTTTTAGTTTATTAACCCGACCAATTTTCATTTGTACCCTAGTACCAAGTCGTAAGTAAGAAGAAGAAGCGATTTAATTTAGTCGGTTTATACAATACTTTATTTTAGCAACAAACATTATTTATGCGAAAAATAACAGTATCTACATATTTATTTCAATAAATGGTAAATCCAGATTTATTAATAAAAAATAGCTCAAATTCATTTAACATTTTCTTTGATTTATGTTTTAAACACGAATTATTACATTTTTATCTTGGCTTTTGGCCGATCTAGTTCGCGCCTAAGCCTTGTGCGCGCATCGGTATCGCGGCAAGAAAAAAAAAACGCGCCATTTTTCGCACAGATTAGTAAGAGTATGATTTTTCGTAAATAATTATTGTCGGCTGTGACGAAGTTTGGATTAATTATGAAGTTTAATATTAATGAAAATGTCTACTTCAAGTGAAGAAAACCTATTATTAACTCCGCCGGACATACGTAACAAGGCGAAAA
Source organism: Pyrausta purpuralis (assembly GCA_963924145.1). Classification (NCBI taxonomy): domain Eukaryota; kingdom Metazoa; phylum Arthropoda; class Insecta; order Lepidoptera; family Crambidae; genus Pyrausta; species Pyrausta purpuralis. Next base: position 24,344,322 of record OZ001648.1, on the reverse strand, counting down.
ACGCGTGCGAAAGTCTTTGACATCAAAATAGAGTGAAATGTATTTTTACTGTTTTAATAATTAAAAACTTAGTAAATGAAGAGTCTTGTTTTTTCCTCGCAAGTGTGTTGAAAAACGTCGTATGAAACACGTGTGCATGTGACCATTATATACGCGGCTTTCTTATGGCGCACTCGCTTTCGCTCGTGCGCACACAATATCGCCTTGTATATAATGGTCAACTTAGCACACTTGTATCATAATGTACTATAATGATCACGATACAAAGTAGATTGTAGAGGTCAAAATGCCCAAAATGAAAACTTAGAAAAGTTATTAGAATCTGAGTAAAGACTTCAGCGCGTCACAAAAGATAAAATATATTTTCAGCACTACAAAAACGATAATATGAGTAGGTCCATACTATGTATGTAATTAATATTGAATGAACGAAGTGAATAAACCAATTGGATGACCTCTGTCACACTTTAGATATGACATAAGAATTATAAGGAAAACACTGGAAAGATCACACAAGTATCCCTGCCTCTAACTAAAATCATAAAAATGAATGTTAGGCTTAGGGCTATACCAATTCCCATTTCGCACATATTAGCTTAAGTGCCTAGCCACTAAATGCCTAGCTAGGTCACAAAAGGAAAAACGTCGAACACCGATGCTTAGTATAAACATATAATTTGAGGAACACTTTTATGTATTGCTTTCAATGAAAGTATGATCAACTAAACCAAAAATCACATACAAATGTGTAAGTGACTAATCTAATCGAAATACGTTTTATCAAATATTTTGCAAAAACTTTCTCAATATTTATTAGCTTCAATATCGTCTGTTTAGAATTCTTCCTTTTTACAACTGATGGGCGAAAATATATCTGTCGCTTTATTTTTAGATCATGATTAATATCCGGAGAGATTTCATTCACCATCTGCCCTGATTTAGGCCTATCTTTCGTCTTGTGAGCGACCAATACATCTTCAATGTAAACAAATGTCACTTGAGAACCAGGGGTGTCAGTTTCTAAAATCTACCTCTTAATAAAATCTCACTATATTCATGCTTAGAGCATTGATATTATTAATAACCCTGACGCGCTGTTGTCAGAACGTGCATACACGTATTTTTCTGTAGCATTATTGTTCATATTTTTCTATCGATTGTCTAATTGACTAATCTTGTGAAATCCAGCTGTGGAAATTCATTATGAATAATTGTAAAGCTGTTGTTTCCTTTATACAGAAAAATAAAATAAATTATCATTGGCATAGGCTAGGATAATGTGCAAACTTTCGTAACTAAAGTAAGTGTAAGTAAGTAAAATATCTCACGACTAGGAGTCGATTTTACCAACGGACATATAACATACGAGTATCATGCAGTAAAAGTGGCACGGAACCCTCAATGCGCGGGTCCGACTCGCACTTTATTATTATTATTGTGTATTTATTTATTAAGCAAACAACGTTTTACAGTGAAATAACACTAATCCCACAAAACTGTTTACATAGTTTATCTAGGGATCACGAGTCTCTAACATACTATAGTTAATAAGCTATTAGCTTAAAAGTATTTTACTTTTAAAGTTTTCTTTGAAAAACTTTTTTATCTTGTTCCCGGCGTATATCCCCGGGCAAATTATTTAATAGGTATGGTAACCGTTTCTTTAATGTTCTATCACCAAAGTAGTTATTTACTTTAGTTACTTAGCCAGCATTTAACTTTATACCAGTATTTGTATGAATATTTTAAAAAAACTTGAATTTCGACATGCATCACCAAGGTGGGGGTCAAAAATGTCAAAAAAACTATCACTTGATTAATGGACGGCCCTTTTCCACGCTAATCTGTTGAGAGGATTAAATAAAATCGAAAAACGAAATTGCTAATCCGTTGAAAAGCAGAGCTACATAACTGTCAAGATCCATTGACAGGTGAGGATGTCTCCGATCGATTCGTTTTTCACAGACAACCATATGACTGTGACGAATGTTTACTAACACACCGCACGTCTTGCTTTGTCGTTGGTAAAACCACCGCTGTTTACACAAAACGTCACAAACGTAGGAGGCCCGGTGTCATCTTTAGGGTAGTGTTGAAGAAGTGTTTGTGATTCGCTATTTTTATGGAGTTCTTGGATATTATTTGTTACACACACAAATTGATTACTCAGCCTGAACACACACTCGTGAATTGACAGACCGTTTCGTATTTTATTTTATAGATATTTTACTTTTCGAACTAACAAATCTCCAACTTAGAGTCGATTTAACCAAAGTCAGATACGGAATATTCGTCGAATATTATACAAAACGCCTTATTTGGAAACATCACCTACTTTTCAGAAAACATTTATGAAAATGTCATTTTAAAATAGGTCGTTTTATACTTATTCGGTCGAATAAGTCCTATCTGACGTTGTTAAAATAGACTTTTAGTCTTTTAGTATTTTACATTTACAATCAAAACCTTTCCCTCTCAGGTGTTATTCTTATGTACCTTGTTACATTACTCTACATGTTTTTTTACTTATATGTATATTTATATTTTTTGCTAACGTTACTCTACAGGTTTTTTATGTACCTAATAAATTCTTACCTAGTGAACGTTTTTAATTCTTCCTTCCTTCTTACCTAGGCGACAGAACCTTTCAATAATGCCATAGTAAAGGTGAAGCAATAATCAGCTGTTATTTGCCCTGATATTTCGGCGTCCTTGATCTTTAGATAGCATTTCCACCTTTTGTGGTATAATTAGGACATTCCGTTTTATATCTCGGATATTTTAACTTACAGCTTTTTCCGATCTTACCTGAAATTCCTGTATTTAACGCACAATTCATTTCGCATAAAGTTTTATAGCGTGATTTAAGTTAAAAGTCAGCATATGTAATTACGCGTACTGAAATTTTAATGTTTCAATTAAATAGAATAAGAAAATAATATTATAACTATAACTTAATAACATCATTCTACAGTTTTGTCGTCCTCGAAAAAAGTTAAAACTTAAGACTACTAAATGTATGTTATCCTTAAATTGCTTTATAATTCTTATTTTTTTATCATTCTTGGATTGAAATGTGAATATTTATGACTAATATTTTAATGCAAAGAGATCAACTTTGTAATGTCCCCTAACACTGCCTCATTTGTCGGCTTGTATAAATATTTATTTCTAAGACACGGGAATGTTGCCGGCAACGGCACATTTATACTTGGAATTATTCAGGCATCTATTGTATCTAGGTAAGATTTAATTATAAGCATCTCCAAAGCATTTAATGTGCATTATGAATGTATGTACCCTTTTACAATAAAACGGCTGATTTGTCATGATATTTTTAAACATAAACTCTGAACAAGGACGTAGGATAGTGTTATAAAAACACTATCCTAAAAAGCCAAAGAAACAAAAATGTTTAATTTAGTAAAATCTTCGCGGCTCATCATATCATAAAAAACGCTTTGTTCTTAATTATAAAAAAGTTAAGTGTAGTTCATAAATAAAAGGGTCTGCCTCATAACATAACTATAATAAGCTATCAACGTGTATGTTAAATGTGCAAAACCTCTGACAGCCCAAATGATTTTTAATATAATCTACCTAATTCTTAAAGAAAAAAAAGAAAATTAATTTGAGGTTTTATGTGTTGTTTTAGTTTTACTGGCACGTTTGATCAGTTCTTCCTCTGCGCACGATGCTTTGTCGAGAGAGGATTCGGTACTTAGGTATATTGGCGTTTATGCCCACGCGATGGCTTGTCTTATTAATAATTAGACAGGCCAAGATTGTAATAAAGATTTTTTTGAAAAATGTGACCCATATTAGAATATGGTGCAATTGATTCTGCTTGTTATTCCAATCAAAATATTTTCAGGTTTCGCGTATTTGACGTTACACGTTGTATAGAGTTAAACATACAGTTAAAGAAAGCTAACTAACACATAATAACATGCGACTAGTAATGTTAAACGTCAACGCTTAACTCTCGAGTTTCCTTATAAATAACTCACTACACACAATATGACCTGATTCAAGCAAGATGGATTCAATCGATACCAAACCATCGATACTTTCGCATACCGAGATATCGATAACATCCTGATACGATCAGGCTTTAAAATGTGCCACGGAATTATCGTGAAAGGATAATTTTAAGTACAGTTACTTGGTATGAAATATCGACCATAATTCTTGTGAAAAGATGCCACAGTCGATAAATTACCGAAAAAATGCGTAACATACATGTAGGTACCAGGATAAGATAAAACATATCAGTAAATCTTCTCAATAAAATGCATTCATTCATACAACTGTTATTCTTGTAATAATGTAATGCAACGATAATCCTCCGTGTTTTTAATACCAATTATTATATGTATATTCAGGAAGCCACAAACCCACTTTCAGTATCGCTTGATGCTTTAGGGATGAATTCCTCCACCACAATAACTTACCATCACTGCGATTTTTGTTCAACCAGTATTAAGTTTGAAAATTACGAAACCTTAGACCTCAAACCTACTCTCTTTAAAAAATGATTTACCCAATTTTTGAACTACATACTTAAAAAAATAAATCGACGGCTTAGATCAAAGAAAAGTGACCCATCACACGGATTTAAGTATACCTACTGACCTAAAAGGCCAAAGATAAAAGTGTAAATGAACTTAATGGACGACATACAAATTAGCGAAAAAGTGTCATCAAACGTGGCCCAAATTGCGACGATAGCAGAGGTCGGGCGGGGCGCCGTAAGTGTGTCACCAAGATAGTGATGCTGCATCGAAAGTGACAGTTACGGCAACCTATTTGGGGAATGCTAAGTGTTTTCACTTTAACATGAAAGGCAGCCCATGTTTCGACCATAATTCATAGATTTGAACACTTTTGGCTTGGATTTGGGCAAAACACTGAAAAGTTATGCAGGCATGATCTATAAAATACCTAAAATCTTAGGTAAAATAGAAAATAAAATCATTTAAATAGTTACTTCTATAATATATAGTAGCAAGTTACTCAATTAATGAAGGGAGCCGATTATCAAACCACATTCTAGGTACTAAATTATTATGAGCTAACCACACGATTCTAAAAAAAAAACAAGATTTTGATGTTATTTAACCAACGCACTATACGTGATGTGACTGACTATACTCTGTCCTCCCAATTTGTAGATTGTTTATTAATGTCATTGTTTTATCGGTCTTCGGCGTCTTCGGCAGCTAGCTAAAACCTTTTTCACTGAAAAGATACAGCTAACAGCAAAAAAATACACGATTAGTAATTTTCATTTGAAAAGATGTCAGAAAATGGTAAAGACTGTCAGACTTTTGTTTCACCTTAACTGTAAACTGTTTGATGTTTTGATAAAAAATAGAATAAAAGTTGTTTAATTTTATACTTTTGTTTAATCTGAAATGAGATGGTTTAATAATATCTGATGGTTCAAATGATCCGTGGCTTAATTTGATGTTTTGGATTTCCTTGATTATAAAAAGTATCTTAAACATAGGTAAAGCTGACTCACTGATTTTCACGAAATCACGACAACTATATAAATATGATAGTATAGGATATTAATTATTTATTTATTTATACTTTATTGCACAACCAAAATTTTGTACAAAAGGTGGACTTAACGCCATATGGCATTCTCTACCAGTCATACCTTTGGGCTAAGCAGAAATGATTGTAGGCGGTGCGACAGACAAAAAGAAAATGGGTTACTATTAAAAGAAAAAAATAAGATAAATTTCACACAAAAAAAATATACATGAAAAACATATCTCATAAAACAAAACAAAATAACTACAATTTACAATAAATACATTATGATCTAATAAAATATTACATATACATCACGCAAACGATAAAATAAATACATATACTTGTACATTCTATAATAATTATATACTATGACGATGTATTAGAAGCTTATGGATTACGCTTTGTTGATGTTTCCGATATACAAATGTAGAAAGTGTGCCCGGACGAGCCTCTTAAATTAAAATTAACTGGGAGCCTGTTGAATTTTTGTCGGAAGGGCATTCCAGAGACGAATGGCCTGGACAATAAAAGAGTTTGAAAGGAAACCTGTGCGGTGAGAAGGAGTAGCGAGAGAAAGTTTATTAGAAGAGCGCAGAGCGAAATTTAGGAGTAAACTCCAAAACAAGGTTTAAAAAAGTAGTCATCCTAACTTAGAGGTTTTATTTTCTGACTGTACTATGACTAATGCTAGGTCTGGACCTGCTTCCCTTGAGTCAGTGGCCGCCGTGGCCGTGTGTCACGACTCTGCCTTATGTAATTGTTAACCCTCTGTTGGTGGTCCATCCACTCCACTCTGAATGACATAACGTTACTTCATCTAAGTGTAGCACTGGCGAAGGTGACGGAAGATATATGAGCCTTTATTTACCAACTTTGAAGGATTTTGGTATGAGATCGTGAGATATAAGAACTCCCCATTAAACCATAAGCTCATAACGAGCTGCTGACGACTTTTATTTGACTAAGGGCTGATTTTTCAATAGTCAGATAAGAAATATTCGTCGTATAAAATACAATATGGCTAATTTGAAAACGTCACCTAATTGTCATCAATACCGTATTGCTAATACGAAACTGTATTTTTTTAAATCTGTCGCTTTATAATTTATCAGTCTGATAAGTTTTAACTGGCCATTGAAAAATCGGCCCTACGCTAATAAAATAAAATCTGTAGACCTGCGTTACCAATACTTTCAAATGGGAACATCGATTGTCACTCATATAAAGCAAAGTTCTTATTATTAATTTATGATGATAAAATGATGTAAAAGTGCATAAATAATGACTTTTATTTTAATAAATTAGGCTGGTCACGCTATGACACCAATGCAATCTTAAAAGAGAACTAAAAAACCATAGAAAAAATGAATAAGGTTAGAATGGCCCCGGTCAGTGCGGCAGCGAGCTTGATTGTAGGCATATGCCTGCATTGAGCCGTAGCTACTTCAATCGCGTGACAAGAGCGTTGCATTATTTTTTGTCAAAAATGCCGTCTTTTGCTATAATTACTTGAAGAGCGTGAAGCCAGGTCATAAAAAATGAGAGAGAAAGTGTATTTTTTCACCAATGAGTAATAATATGTAGTTATTTCGACATTATTTGCAAAAAAACACTTTTTAATTATGATATTTCAAATGATAGCGGTTTTCTTGCACTAAGTTCAAAAAAAATATTCATTGATGACTGTCCACGCATATTTTTAACAAATCTGCTATCTTAACACGCAATGTATCGCGTTCAATTTGCTTTGTTCGCTTGTATACGCATCAGTAGGGATGTAGCTCACAGCATTGTAAAATTATCGATAAATGGTAATTTCCCTCCCTACTGATGTATTTAAAGATAAAAATAAGTTTTGTTTATTAATTATTTGAAACATAATAATGATAAAATAAATACAATAAAGTTGAAGAGTTCATATGTTGGAACGCACTTATCTCAGGAACTACTAGAGCTATTTGAAAAAAAAATGTATTATATTCTAATTCGTGCTACCAAAATAACGTATTCCTGCAATAAGAATATAACTCAGCAAAAACGCACTGCTTAATCCTCAACTTTTCTACTTTCGCTGTTATTATCTTCGATTTTAATTTATAGTTTGGTCTATTTATTTGTAAAATAGGATACGAGTGATACCGAAGTTAAACAACTTACGGCGCGATCGTGTTTTAATGAGTGACCATACCGACCATATTTAACAACGAGCATCTCCGTGCTGCATGAAGCACGTTAAGCTAGTAAGCTAGTATCGGTTGATATTTTCTTGCAGCATCTAAAACCATTCGGTATTAATTTTATCATAATTTCGAAATCTCGTTTTCCTACAAAAACTTAAAAAGAAAATTTCCTTAAAAATGGTTGACTTTTGGAAAGTATATTCTGGGATCAAGATTGTCCCAAATGAGCTCCCCCATCAACTCTTAAAAGGATCCGGTCATATTATCAATAACCCTGCATACAAATATTTTTGTAAGAGTTATTTGTAGTCAGCTATATACTTATTGTGAGTTTGTGTATAATTTTGTAATTTAACAAACCTTTGCAAAACCCCTTTGGTGATGTGATTTAAATGCGAACAAAAGCACTGCAAGGTTAACTGTTGTATAATGCAGCTGTACATTTCTTTAACTTAACCACCATACTAACTTGGGTCATATTTATTTACTAGCGGTCCCCCGCGACTTCGTCCGCGCGTTTTGAGTTTGCTCCCTCCCCTCCCGTCGCAGTGTGATGTTTTATATCGTAAAGCCTTTCTCTTTCAACACGAAAATATTTTTTCAAATCGGTCCAGCAGTTCCTGAGATAAGCGCGTTCAAACAAACAAACTCTTCAGCTTTATAATATATTAGCGCAAGCGCACGTTCAAGCGCACGTTGTACTTAAGCTGCGAACATTATTTGGTGCGGAGTTATGTTAAAACTGTGATAGCTCCTAAGATATTTATTGAAATCATATGATATAAAGGGCAACTTTGTTTTCAATGAAATGGTCCTGATGATAAATGTATGTGTTTTGATAAGAATAAATACCTGTGTGTATAATACACCTCTAAAAATAATGCATTATTTTTTTACAAATTTATTAACATAAAAAAGGTTGTAGTAAGTTAACCACAAAAGATAGACATATGCTGTCGCGGACTTTATTATAGAACTCTTAATGTTGAACAATCCTGTCATACATGATTTTTGTGTAACTTAAGCGGTTTCCGCAGCGTACGCAGCGGAAGCTCTCAAAAGGAATATCTTTCTCCCGTTTTCGCAACATTTTTCATTGCTGCTGTGGTCTTGTGAGTCGCATCTTTATGTTATATAGCCTAAAGCCTTCCTCGATAAATGGACTATTCAACGTAAAAAAGATTTTTCAAATCGGGCCAGTAGTTTCTGAGATTAGCGCGTTCAAACAAACAAACAAACAAACAAACTCAGCTTTATAATATTAGTATAGATTGAAAACTTGCACATGCACGAAACATAAAATTGTACATGTGGCGGACTTAATGCCAAAACCATTCTATACCGGTCAACCATACGTCTATAGGTATATTGTATTTTTTTAATTGTAATCTTAACTATTTTCGATTTGAGTTTGTTCTCTCCCCTTCCGTCCCTGCGTAAAGTTCAAGCCTAAAGTCTTTCTCTATAAATTAGAGATCCAACACAAAAACTTTTTTTTAATTGGTCCAGTAGTTCCTGAGATTAGCGCGATTAAACACTTACAAACTCTTCGGCTTTGGTAAGATATAATACCTGAATAATGTAGACCATGGCCTTTATGCTTTTATACCTTTAAACATTTTTCCTTAAATTGGAATCTATTTGTCATATATAAGTAATATTACTTATTCTTAATACAAAGAATGATTCAATTCTACTAATAGAACTATTTTTAGAAACTAATGTTTAAAGGTATAAGTAACTCTATTTCAAGTAACGTTTAGCAACTCATTTTTCTTCTATTGTTTTTACCGAAAGGCAATAGTAGTACCCTTTGTTGCGATCAAATGAGCTGTTAAATTATCCAAATTATTTCACACTTAAATCCTACATGTTTATTCACAAAGAGAAACAACATTACATCGGTAATTGAATTTATAATAATCAACCTTTACCACATCACTAGTATTTTGACATAAAAGAACGAACGTATCTGAATGATGATTGGAGGTTTCACCGCTAGAAGCTCTGTGATTGGTAGTTGGTTTCAAGTACTAATTACACCAATCACAGAGTTCCTAGCGGAAATTGTGATTGGTTTGTGATATTGGTGCGTTAATTCATTGATTGGTACTTTTATCACTGCAGCAACAGCGCGGTAACTCCCACCGGCGACAGAGGTTCCCATACAAACGAACGGTCAAAACCATTCTAACCTTATTCATTTTTTCTATGTAAAAAACCCATTAGGTTATTTCAGGTTATTGAATCATCAAAAAGATTCCTCAGTATTCTTATAAATCTTACTAGACAGTTTTTGCTGCATTTGTCATGGACAATCACGAAAACGTGCAACTCTTGATTTCAGCAGAACTGGTTTTTATTGTTTGCGGTTCGGTGAATGGTTTTCGTGATGTTTGTATTCGGTCATAGATCTGAGTGAAAGCTTTTTGTTATTTAATCACGTACAAATACCTGTTATACGTATCTTGATGGAAGGAAAGTTATTAACGTTTGTTTGGCTAACAATATTATTGTGCGGGTGGACCATGTATGGGCCATACAGCAGAAGATATTTCTAGCAGCAGGTAATATATGTGTACTATGCCAGCGGTCTCGGGTTCGAATCCCGCAAGGGGCAAATGTGCATATGAACACGAACATTTGTACCTTAGTCATTGATTTTTATTTATGGGAGACGATACTGTCATAATCATTGTCTGGTATTCGTAACACAGGAAAGAAAATTCCTTACTTCGAAACCAAGACAATTGGTGTATTGCATATTTATATAGCGAATCTGCTTAGTTGGTGTAACATGCGAAGTGTTGTTAAGCATTTTCTTCAGCCGTGCCCTGAAACCCTTCCTATGTGCAGTCTAAAGTGTAAAACTCAAGTGAGTACACACCATAGTAATAAAAAAGCGAAACTACTTGGCGAAACACATGACATTCGCATTTGACCTTACCCTCTCAAAGACGTAATACAACTCTTATCTTATCAAACTTTAAACTCGCGTTTGAATCTCTGTATCTGCTAATTAAATAACACTATTAATGTGGCTTGCAGTGGCGTCACTTTCAACCAGTTTGATGCGCGGCTTCAACAAAACCCAGGATGTCCCACGGAATAGGGCTGCCAACAGAGACCTAATACTAGATGATCCAGCGAACTTTGTTTCGCCTCCATCCTCGTCTTGCCCGGCCTCGTCCCGCCCAGACACGTAATTAAAGAAAAATGTTAATAGTGGACAACCCTTATCACTAAGGGGTATGAAAAATAGATGTTGACCGATTCTCAGACCTACTCAATATGCTCACAAAATGTCATGAGAATCGGTCAAGCCGTTTCGGAGGAGTACGGGAACGAACATTGTGACACGAGAAGATTATTAAGCTGAAGAGTTTGTTTGTTTGAGCGCGCTAATCTCGGAAAGTACTAGACCGATTTATAAAGTATGTTTGGGTTGGATATCTTATTTATCGCGAAAGGCTATGGGCTATAAAACATCACGCTGCAATGGTAGGGAAGGGAGCAAACTCGAAACGCGCGGACGCAGTTGTGGGGACCGCTAGTCTATACTTATTTTAGAAACCAGAAGGATTTGTTGTTTTGTTGGTTTGGGCGCGCTAATATTAGAAAGTGCTGGACTGATTCGAAATATAATTTTGTGTCAGATAGCTTCTATAAAACATTACGCTCCGAAGGGAGAAAACTCAAGACTTGCGTACGCAGTTTCAGCCCTAGCGGAGGACCGCCAGTAATTTTTAGATAACATGTCACTCGTTGGAAATTTAGGTTGAAGATATTGTATTAATCTCAAAAAAGTACTAATGTCACTCACGACGAAGGAAAACTTGTGTTGAAAAACCCTTCGTAGTCTTATTTATTGAGAGCTCTGAAGAAACCGCTATGGTTTCAGGGTAAAACTGGCCGAAAAACGTGACCCACTTACCCACGTGCCTCTCCCCCTGCATGTTTTTAAGACAGCTTATTTATTGTTAAAAATAAAGTTATTAAAGCTTAAAAAAGGGAATTATAAAAATCTCGAGACGCCTACGCAAGTTCTCGCAACGCTTTAATATCCCATAACTCTGTTTTTCATTTTATTTTATAAGGGTTTTAATCGGCTTATCTTATTCATTGGAAAAAATATTGAAATGATGAGTAGCACTAGACAGAGCTGCCCACGCACTTGAGAAAAGCCTTATTGCTTACTTATTAGTAAGAGTACTTGTAATATTTTTTTAGAAATTTAACGTTTTAGGTCAAGTCCGTTTTTCTTTGCTTGTCGAATATTGTTAACAATCTTGATATTCCTCTTTAAAAAAAAAAAAAACATTTTAAATTTTGTTAAATTCAAAACTCTGAACCTACACAGGTAATTCACCGTTGAACACTGATCTCTTTAAATCAGATAGCCAATTGAAAATATTTTTTAATAATAGATATCATTATAAAAGTTGTAAAAGAAAACGGACTGTCCGGTATTCTGTTAGATTTGCATTAAAATTCTGAGCACGACCTTCTCCTTAAACAAAAAGAAATTAAAATGAGGATTGATTACAAATCATCAGGTGACAGGATTTGTGTCATTTCCTTAACAAAACCATATTGATTATAAAATAATCTTGATAGAGAGTGATACGAACGTTGGTACTTTGATTGATTTTTTTTTTCATTATAATTTTGTCTCGATTTTAATGCTCTTTTAGCTATTTTTTTTTTGTATTCCAAATAACTTGAAATAAGGTAATTCAAGTTTCAGACATGGGATATTTGAATGTGAATACGGCAGCAGAATATTCGTTTGTTAAGTTAAAAACTAAAAGTGGGCTCTGCCAGAAAATCAATACCAACACACTCACACCAAGGGATCTTGTAATTGCTTCTAAATTTAACAATCAACTAATGATGGTGATTGGCAGTAATAAGCGATTTTGCAACTATTCAATTTTCCTAATGGGCATCGTTAGGACTTCTTTAAAAGGTTCGTCCCACTTACCTTAAATGCTGTTGTTTACTTTTTTAAGAGCTTATCTAGCCGATTGATTGACGTAATAAAATCTCAGGTAATTTCACATACTCTTGCGTAAACATTGTACCTTTGGTCCTTAAAGTTTTGTCGTCATCAGAATTTAGGCAAAGTTTAATACGCTCTACTCTTAATAGTTCGCTAAAAGAGAAATTATAAATTTCTTATAATTTAGTTTTGGTTCGAGTGATTCTTAAGTTACAAAATTACAATACAAGTTACTTAATTTAAAAATAAAAAACGAAGTCTAGACGTCTGTCTGATAAAACAAACAAACGGCGAAATCAAATGGTTTTACAATTTGAATAAGGAATTGACTCGCTTGATGCAGCAATTGAACACTATTAAGAAACTGGTTTTTAATTGACAATAACATTGTGGGTAAATTTATACATTAAATTATCGCTACTTAATTTTTGTTTTCTGTAAAAAATACCGATACACATAATATTTCCTCAATTTTAGATTTACCAGCCTCAGGTAATAAATAACGTTTTATGAGGGTCATAACGACATAATTTTTTGCAGTACCGTCAATCGCCTAGACTCAGTCTATGATTGACTGACGCGAGTGCCCACCGATAGAGTCAAATGATCTTGAATCATCGCTCAAGATTCAATCATCATTCCTACCACAGCGTCGTGCCACGGCCATCCCTGGCAGGATCTACAATTCTACAGTTATCTTATTTAAATAGCTCTACTAGTGAAGGCTAGAGTCTCCCGGCAGACAGCTTTAAGCTGTAATAAATAGATCTTCTTTTTTTATTCCATCCTCAAAATCCTGAAAGAGGTCGACTATTGCAAACATAATGTGTAAAATACTTATTGACCTTTATGCTTGGCAATAAGTTATCTATTTTATCATCGTCATCATTATCAGTCAAAGGACGTTCACTCATAGGCCTCCCCTACGATTTTCCACAGCGACTGACCGCAAGCGATCGCCATCCAGTGTGCCAGCCAGGCGATCTTTACAAGGTCGTCTGTCTATCTTGTCAGTGGACGTCCTACGCTGCGTCTTTGCGATTCAGCTGGATAATGTTTTCGCTTGCCGGTAATTGTCGTTTGAGTCGTATATAAAGTTCAATAAATATATAATTGTGATTGCAATTCTGCCACTGGAATATGCAATGCTCTATAACAAATTGCGTACAAGCACCTGATATTGATGCTTGTGTATCTTATTTCAATCGCTTCTATCATGTTTTGTAGTAGTGACAGCTGTTCTGGCCATGGTCCAGTGAAGACAAGGTTCAATGTTTTAGGTCGACTTCCGTTTGTGTCCTATACCTACCTACCTACCTTACAAGTTACTTTTAAACAATCATCTGAACTGAACGTGACTTTCGTTTTGCCTTTAATTAACTTTAACAATCATCTGAACTCAATGTAGATAAAATTGTGTTAGCTATAGCATTAAACAGATAAAAGGAAATTCACGCAACCTTTCTTAAATTAGAAACGGCAAAACATTTGCTTATTTAGTACTTTTTATAGCTCAGTAAGTGTAAGGCCATAAGCTGGTCTGCTTTACGATCTGAGTATTTAGTTGTATCAGAATTGTGTAGATCTATAACCATTCCTGACCTTAACTTTTTCTTCTTTCCAGTTGCCGTAGACGTGGATGACCGGCCAGTCTGCGTAG